>JANRMJ010000066.1:43127530-43159794 GCA_025584955.1 Alethe diademata
TGCTGTGTTTCACCTTCTAGCTTCTTCTTTTGGGAGCAGAATAAACAGTTAAGGGATCAAGGGCCAACACAGACTGTATCCTAAGGCCAGAGAAAACCCCTGATTCTGCAGCCATCAGAACATGCTGCGGACACAGGAGCTAGGAGATCATGTTGCAAGTTCACAACTTATATTTTAAAACATGGATAACAGTCAGATGGGAAATTCTTCAAGGGGAAACCTCAGTCTGGCCTACTGGGAATGTTCTGGCAGAGCTCCTTCTGTAATACTCTTGTCATGCACTCAGAGCCCAGCAATATTCTGTATAATTGCAGAGTGAATCACTGCATCCCATTTAGCCTAGAAGTAATGAAGACCCTCAGCTAACACAGAGAGGAAAAGCCCTTTAGAAGAAGGGCTGTAAAGCAGTTTCAAGAAACAGCTCTACAGACAGAAATGATTCAGGATAACACATATGTAAACAAATATGTTGAATGTTTGTATTTGAAGTTAATTTTAGTCAGGTGTGTTCTCCTGCTCTAGTTATTAGAATTTAAGGTCCATGAAAAACAAGTTGTGCTTCTATTTTCCTTAGCAGGCACAGAAAATATTAAATTTCCAATTCAAGTAAAACCAAATGACTCCTTTGAGCAAGTAGCCTTTGTTGGGCTACTGACAGGGGTACAGACAAGCAGACACATGGCTTTTGAAATAAATATTAATTTTGAACACTTATAGATACTATAGCAGACAGAAATTGATTTGAGTAGGAGTGAGGGAAAGGCAGAGTTAACCTTGATATGAGATATATATACTAAACAGGACACAGGTCCCCAGTGCTTCATTAGTCTGGATCCACTTCTGAATTTCAATACTGAGTGCAAGCAAACAAATATTTCTGAACTTGTGGAGTGTATCCCCTGTGCACACAAGTCTTGCTGCTGCTTTAGTGATATTCATTATGGACTCACTGTCGGTGCCAAACTAGAAATTTACTTTACATCTTCAGGAGGTGAAACAAGTTGTCTTGGCTGACCAGTATTGGAGTGTGTGGTGACTGGTGCTTTCTCAATTGTCTTTATCCCTATTATTACATGCACATGTGAAACTTGTTATCGTAGCATCTTGTTTTCTGGCTTTGAACCACTATCAAAAGTAAGTTATCATTACACTCCCATAAAAAGGATGTGGGCTTTCACAGAACTGTGGAACAACTCAGATCTCAAAGACACCATTTTTCTCAGCAAAGCATGTCTTTCATTGAGCCTGTGTAAAAGTATTTGTACAAATTGAACATACTCTATTTTTGTTTTCATTATCTGCAGTTGATTGATAATTAATTAGGGATATCTCCTTTTTCTGCCGCTTGGTTGCAATTTTATTTGTCAGAGACAAATTAAGTAGCCTGAGTAAATTACCAGGTAAGTGGGTTTTTTTCCCCCATAGGTATACACTTTAGCATCACAGATATGTGAATTGTGGTGAATATACTATTGGCAGTCTTCACAAGGAGGCTAAGTGGGCATAGAACATAAATTGCATTCTCTTTCCTGTAGTTAGTGTTTCCAAAATAGACCTGTGACAGCAGTAGACAATTAATGGTGCATTAAGAGAACATTCACCTGTGGGACTACAAATTCTTTGGCTTCCTGCCCTGCATCCTCTCTTCTGGGGTCTTTCCTCTCAGAATGTTAGCAAACTTTCTTTTGTAGGAACAAACTTGCAAAGGAGAAAATTTTATTTATTTATATTTTCAATTTGTACAGCCCCATAGGGCAAATATATCCTAAAAAGAAATGTCTAGCTTTGTAGACACTTATTTGTGTCCTTCCTGGTAGTCAGCCTGGTGCCTTCAGTCCTGCTTGGTTTCTCTGGGCAATCTGATACTCTGAAATGTTCTATACAGCTCAGCAGAAAAAGGAATTTGCTTTGTCTAAGTCATTTAATAGCTTTTAAATCCCAATGGATTACAAATTTACAGGGTACTATAGGCTGGCTGTATCTTGATCTCCAGGACTTGAACGTGCTTTGAATTGTTTCTCAATAACTATGAATAGAATTGTTAGTTAAAGTGAAAGCAGTGAGAACAAGTGGTATCACAATAAGAATAGAGGGATGAGGGTTAAATAAAATGTGGATTGAGGAAACTATTAAAATTTGCAAGTTAAATTGTGCAGTAGCCTTCATGCAGTCACTAATGAATTGCATCACTGAAACATAATTAGCACTTCCCTAAGTATCATTTCTATAACCACATGTAGTCCTGGGAGAGAAGTTGGGTGGCACCAGACTTAGGAAGCCACACACCAAGAGTCTGCTGTAAAGCACTGCAGTGGCATTTCCATGAGGCACAGGATAACTGTTGGAGTGGGACAGATAGCACCCAGTCATGGCCTGGGGTACTGATAAAACAGAAAACTGAGCAATTGCAGTTTAAATAAAAGATGTAGCTCTCTTATTCTAGATATAGAAGGTAATCAAAACTATCTAGATACAAATGGTCTAAATAAAGACTCCAATCACAGTCGAGTGCTTCACCAGACCTTGTTATCTCACGGATGGAGGCCTTGTGGTAATTCCAGTTTATGCTTCAAAATGCTACAAATGCAATACAACTGGAAGGAATCTTAAATAACCTAAAAATATAAAAAAAGCAGATCATAAAAACCACTATGTCATAAAACTATTTATCAAAAACAGCTTGACTCAGGAGTAGAAGCATCTTTTTCTTGTCTATATCACAGCAACATAGGCTGATTGTTGTCTGCATAGAATGAATGAGATGAAAAAACCATTTGTCTCTCAGGAAATTCAGTGCCATAAAAATGTCCATTTTCAAGAGAAACTGTTTAAATTATTTGAAAACTTTGTGATCTTTGGATAAAACTTATGTTTTGTGTCTATCAGTGCAGCATCAAGCAAGTTGATTCATATATATATATATGAGCTAAGAAGTGCCAGGATCCAATTCTTCTTAAGAAACTGAGAAGTAGCCTTCTTCACAGTAGGCAGCAGATTCGTGTTTTAAGACTTCTCAACTGGTGGGATTGTTGCCATTAAACTGTTAATTAAATGAAAAATGAGGAAAACTCATTTACTTGAGTGGTATGAGATGGACATTTACCATAGATATCTAAAATAAGAGATGGAAATGGATGAGATTTTTCTCCAACTTCCTCTCTGAGTTTATTATGGTGTGCTTGGAGCAGTTCTACAAATTGCAATAGCATCTGCAAGTAAGGATGTGTCCATCACTTAAGCCTAATTCATGAAAGGCTCATTTATTTAAAGGTTCAGATTTCTGATATTTATTGCCAAACTGCCATGCAAGATTCATGTGCATTTACCCTTGAGTGCTTTCAGGTTTTTTTTTCCTGTATTGCTATAGTATTATTCTTTCCAATAAGCTTGTAATAATTTTTAATGTTTGCAAATGACTTAATGTGGTGCTAAGCCTTTTGAGATACATACCACCAGAACAAGATACTGCTTGAGGCAGACAAAGTCTTAGTCTTATAAATTAGATCCTAACCCTATAATGATCCAAACCAAATGCCATCCTAGCACTCGTGCCCTGAGGGTGGAGGTGCCTGAAATCTGTGCTGTGAGGATTGGCATGCTCTGGTTTCAGGTCTCTCATGAGCTCATTAAAGCTATTTACCTTAAAATGAGGAACGTTCTGCCTTCCTGAATGGAAGCTAACATCCCTTTATTAAATGTGTTTGCAGATATGCTTCAGCTGCAACCTTACTTATCTCTATATGCACACAGAACAGCTTACATCCCTACTTACAATTCATCCTCTTCATGTCAACAAAAACCCTGCCTAGAAACACTTCCAATATTTTCTTCTCTCTCCTCCTTTTTCTGGGTGCCTAGAATTAGGGATTTCACTGCACAGCTCTGCCATATCCAAAACACTTCTTGCTTCCTTTCAATTCAATAGGAGAAGATGATAAAAGGAAGCTGTTCCTTGTCCATGTAGGAGCATTGAGAAAAGAGCCCAGTTAAATGCCCATCAATTCTTCGCATTAACTGAGTCAAACCCAAAGTAGTCACGATGTTATTTTTTAACAAAAAGTTGCTTTTTAAAGATTGGACCATTTGGGAAAATTCAGTCCATGTTTTCTTAAGGTATCAAATCCGTCTAGAATTTGCAGAATTCAGTTCCAGGGAAGATCTTTGTCTTAATCTACGGGCCTTCCTTATTCTGTTTCTGAGAGATCAGAAATTTAATAGTCTAAAGAAACGGGCAAGAATAAAGAAGGCCAAACGCAATTTCTTGTTTACAACTGGGATATATCTTGGCTATTTAAACTATTTGAATTAAATGTTTTTAAAACTGGGAATTTGACGTAGCAAAAGAAGGAGAATTCCAAGTATCTGTCAGTTTTAAGAAGCTGAAGTCTAACTTCCTAAAAATGTTTAGTAGCGATGACTTTGTTATATAACTAAACACCTGCTAAAATATCTAGTAAATACAAACTTGCTTTATGTATCTTATCAGACACTGGATATTTAAAGCCAGACTAATTTAACTCCTAAGTTATTATAGTAGCCCATGTTTTGACTTCATTCACACAAAAGTTAACATGTATATGACCTCTGCAATGGAATTAGTTCTGCTTTTCACCTCTGCAAGTAAAAGCAGACTTGATTACTTGCTATGGACACAATAATATTCATCGTTGCTTTTGTGATAATTTTTCCCCTGCAAACTTATGTATCTGCATTTGTGTCCAGGTTTTGCCTTTATGCGTAGAACTTCTGTCTGGAGATGCATCAGCAAGTGGGATCTAGCACAAAATTGTTTCTATTCAAGAAATTTTTTGCATCTTCATGAACATCTGGAATAAGAATTTTGTACATGGCAACATGTATAAGATGGATGGCAACTGAACATCCAAATCTCTGATGCAGTGTTTACTCAGATGCTTAGCAGTTGTTTGGAAAATGCCTTGTTGATAAGTGCTTTTTTTTTTTTTTTTTTAATTGCTATTACAGACGTTTACAGCCTGGTGCAATTCCCACCTCAGGAAAGCAGGCACACAGATTGAGAACATTGAGGAGGACTTCAGAAATGGCCTCAAACTGATGCTCCTCTTGGAAGTTATCTCAGGTTAGCTAAAATAAAGTTTTTTGTGTATTTATAGCACACTAACTGAAACACTCTTAAAGAAACAGCAATTGTTAATGATTCCAAATAGTGAACACAAAGTCTAAGTAGACTGAAAAGTGAGAGACAAAACACACTGTAAAGCAAAAAGGAGAAGAAAAGAAGCTCTGCTTTTTGCTTGTCTACAAGATCTTCTGGTTTGTGCTTGTGTTCCAGGATATCACAGTGTATGAGGGTATCACTGACATCACAGTGTTGTTGGACAAATCGAAAACATTGAGGACCTTGTCTTAACCCCTAACACTTAAAAAGTCTTTACACTTAGGTTAAAATTTCATTTTATTCTGCTTTTTGCATAAACATTTTGCTTTGTTTTTAATGATTTTATTGGATGTACCACTGCTTCCAAAAGTGAGTGCCTAAAGCGCACCTAAATCAATATTTAGTCACAAATAAAAGGTCTCATTTTTCAAAAGAGTGGAACATCCAAGAACTTTTGCTAACTGATGTAAACTCCCTATGTCCCTTTTGTTATGAATTACTCAGAGTCTCCAAGGTAAAATCAGAATGCCCCTTAATGGGAAGGGAATAGCTCAAGTTACAAACACACATTTGAGACATTTGAGATTTTTGCTGGAGATTTCAGTGTGGAAAGAAATTCCTCAAATTATCATTCTTCATGAAATGGAGAATCTTTTTAGAAATTATTATTCTTTGTGATCATTTGAAAAAATAAATAAATTCGTTCAAACACAAAGCTCTATGCTCTGAAGTGAGCTGCTCTGCTGTGCTGGATGAGGTTGTTAAAAACCATTCTTCTTGGTAAGATGTGCAAGGATGCTGTGGTTGATCTGCTGGATAGAATCCAGCCTGTCTTTAGAGTCGGGCAGATAAGGATGATGAGCTCTGAGAACATTCTGCCTTAATATTCAGCGACTGTAACAATAAGACATTGCTATTGTAAGACAATAGCAATGAACCAAAAGTGGAGTAGGAGGAAGTACACATATCTTCCAGATATTTAGGGCAAACAAAAATTTTACTCTTTTACTGCTATATCAGAAGGATCAAAATCAGATGCTTGAACATTTGAATTTTGTTTTCAGGGTTTGCTTCAAACCTCTTTGGCATTCTTTCAGAAAAATACCTATTAAAATAATTGCTGACTTTTAGGTAGTGTTAGGGCACATCCACTCTATTTCTAATAACTTATATGTCTGTCACAAGGTGTATATAAGAATAAACACATGAAATTTGTTGTTCTGCAGGGGAAAGGCTACCGAAACCAGACAGAGGGAAGATGCGCTTCCATAAAATTGCTAATGTCAACAAAGCTCTGGATTACATCGCCAGCAAAGGAGTGAAACTTGTGTCCATTGGTGCAGAAGGTATGTGACAGATCTTGACAGTGCACCTTACTTAGGTCACTTTACAGAGCAGTCTGGTGGAGACCCTTGGCCACATTATGTGCACTGTTCTCTACATGTGGGTGCCTCAAAAATCCCTTAATGTTGATTGCTGGACTGTATCTGTGAAAGAACAAGAGGTAGAAATTTTTGGACACCTGGAGAGGGATAGGAGTATACATGAGCACTAAGCTTAGTCTATCTCCAAGGTTAAATTGAATTGTATGTGTTTCAGTAGGTGTTCAGATAATGATTTATTTTCTTACAGAACATTTTGGTCTTCCCATTATTTTTATTAAAAGTAAGGAACTCCTTTAGAAACCAGGTTGGATTCTAGGGTGTGCTTTATACAGTCTGGCATCTTTAGGAGATATTATTCAGACAAAACAAAGGCTGATATCATTGCTGAGTGGCTGGAAGGTACTTCCACTTTATTATGAGATTTTCTGCAGCTGTGTTTCTAAAATTCAGATGTAGAGTTAAGGGAGTGATCAAAAGAAACTCTGGTAGCTGGGGAGAGATTAAACATATGAAGAAAGTGGAATGGGATGCTATTTACTAAAGTAATTGCTTTTTTATTGTTCTGCTGTTCAGGTAGTACCAGTATGTGGTTGGTTAGCTAGATTCTGATAGATGTAAACTGAACTAAAGAAGGCAGACTCTCACTGTAAGTGAACCTATGCCTCACTAGGAGATTCAGCTAATTGTTTAAAAATGACAAAGGTGTGTGTAGAACTTGTTGCTCCATGAAGATATTTGCGTAATGGTTTCCATAGCCAGTACCATACCAAGAATGATGTGACTAGCATGATATCCAACTATTTTTGATTCCATAGCCTCAATGATGTGCTTTCTGTGCTTTTTTCCCCTTACTCTAACATGTCCTTAGAGCAAAATTTTGTCTGTAACCTCATTATGATGATGAGAAGCACTCCTATATTCTACTGACATTTTTAGGCCTTTTTAGATTGATTTATGAGCCTCTTCTTACCGTTTCCAGATTCCTACAGGCTTATATGTATCCTTATTCTGGCTTCCAAGCCTTGATCCTGGGGAGCTTACTACCATTGTGGATGGAACAGGAGATTCATTATGTGGGATAAGGTTATCTGTAGAAATAATGGAGAGATCTGTCAGTGTTCATTTGTTTTACCATGTTTTGACCTAGCCCACTTGGTTCCTCAAGTACTGTTCACCAAATGTGTTCAGTTTCTAGATCTAGAGCTCAAAAATCCCAAGAAATGTGCTCTATGGGCAGAGCATTTTTTTGAACTCACTATTTATTTGAGACTGAACTCTGTGGGTCACCTGAGTCCAAATCCATACCATCTGTCTCTAGGCACATAACAGAGATATTTTTGGGGGAATGTGTAATCAGTGAGGAGAAATGGACAATCCCACAGGCACTTCAGATCTCAAAAGTGTTCTACTGCATTTCAGAGGTGCATGGCTC
Organism: Alethe diademata; assembly: GCA_025584955.1. NCBI lineage: Eukaryota > Metazoa > Chordata > Aves > Passeriformes > Muscicapidae > Alethe > Alethe diademata. The sequence goes on from JANRMJ010000066.1 coordinate 43,135,485, forward strand.
CCTCCATCAGCTGTACAGACTGCTGGGGCACCTTTGCTCAATTAAATGAAGTGGGATGGAAAAATATGCTGCTACCTTAAACCTCTGCAGTAAGGCTCTTCTGAGAGTGACATGGCATTGAATGAACAGCAGAGGGTACTGAAGAGACAATTTATGTGTGGAAATGAAGATTGAGAATACAGTGAAAAAATGCTGAGATTACAGAGCATGGAACAAATGAAAGGTAGTTTCTGTCATGTTGTATAGGAGACTGAGGCTTCCTAACCAAAACCAGAGTGTAGCAAAAGGAGTATCTTGTGGGACAGAGTGATTGTTCTCACTGATCACAGTTTGCACAAGGCTGGAGTACTTAAACCAGGATACATCAGCTCATATCTGCTCCTGAAAGGAGCAAGCCAGCCCTCTGCACTATCTCCCTTATTTTGCCCCACTTATTGCTGGTCACTACTGCCAGGGTACTCAGGCTGGGGAACAGCACTTGAGCACTTTCTGAAGGCAAAGCATCTGGGATAGCTCAGATCAGACATTGAAAACATTTAAACTAACCCTGCTGTTCTCCTTAGCAGCAACTGGCATGGGTTCAGATGCCCTGTGATTTAGGTGCTCCGTGATAATTCCCTTTGGGAAAGTGGCAGGAAAAAGGGCAGTAACCTCTTCCAGCTGTTCAGGCACTTGCTGCAACTTGACTGTCCATGCATGCAGTATTTATTCTTGCCTGTAACAGCAGGCCATACCTAGTAACCCAAGAGATTAAGGTGATAGTTTTAGCTACTATTCCCTGTTTCTGGAATTCTCAATCTGTAAAATTGATGTATTAAAAGCAAAAAAGAATGAATTATCATTTAAAAAACTCCTAAATTCTTCGATGGAAGCATGGGAGAAAAATTCACAGCTACTCTGATAGCTTAGGTGCAGAGAGGAACCTGTCATTGTAAGACATGACACTATGTTGAGTATGGCCTGATGCCCACGTTAGATTACATCCATGTGGGCAGGAGCAGATAGATTCATGTGCCTTCCCCTCCCACTCTAAATAGCCTGAACACAAAGCCATCTCTGGCACAGACATGCTTAGTGCTCTGTTAAGTTTACTGCATCCCCTCTACTAAATTTGTTACCCAAGGCACAGCATTGTGCTGATGCAGCAATGCAATATCACATCTGACTGGGTATGGTTTCACAGTGTGGGACCTCTGGCACCAGTGTGTGTTTAAAGAGTCCCTGTGCCCCCTGGAACTGCATTCTTGCTCCCACACTTCACAGCCCTGCCCTGCCCTCTCACTTGGGCTGACAACTGGTGCTATGGAGACTGGATCAGCAATCTGAGCTGTTTTTAAAACACACTCCACTTCTTTTTTTTTCTTTTGTTGCATTTTTTCAGCGTTGTTGACCGGGCAGTCATTGTAGTAGGTTGGAGTGAATGCCAGCAAGGAGGCAGAGCAGAGTCTCCTTAAGTTTATTTCGTTGTCAGTCTTCAGCCCCTTAACTTCTCTGCCCTGTGTGTGAGCACGGGACACGTGGGCTTGCCCACACCCGTCTGTTTGGGCATGCTCTGGGTTACATGGATGCTTGAAATACTTTTTAATTTCCAAAGCATGAAAGTTTTTTATCCAAATCTGCTGAGGATCATGTTCCATTATCTGACACGCTGAATGGTGAAGAGCACGTAGGCTCAAGGGGAACAACTGGCATTTAAAATGGGGCCTCAAAATGATGATTCCTGTGGGACATTAGTACAAAAATAAAATTAGTATTTCTAAGGGTACAGGGATATTCTTTGAATTCATCATTATTGTTTTGAGACTGACTTCTCTGGGCTGACAGTGTAGTGGAGACAGCTTTTAATTGTGATGCTGAGCAGGAGCATCACAAAAGAAAAAACCGTGAAAGTAATTCTTATGAACAATTTGCAGCCCAGGACTTAGAAGTTGTCCTTTAAGTTTTAAACAAGTGCAGTAACTCCATTTGCAAGGTACTTGCATCCTGAATGAAATCAAGTAGATATGGAGAACCACAAAAGACAAGTATCCTGTTGATTGGAAATACTTCTGTATTGCTTTTCTGGGAAGTGTAAAGACCAAATGATCTGTGAAACTGCTACAAGAAAGTTAGAATAAAAAATTAATAAATAAAATGAAAGCAGAATAATAAATTTAAAAAAGGGAATAAAACCTTTGAGAAATTGCTTTGCTCTACTTTTTCCCTAGACAGTTTTTACTGTTTCCCCTTCATTTTCTCTTCTTTTCTGTCCTCATCCCCAGAAAGCTGTAGCTTTGTGTATATGAGGGGTAGGAGTTATATTCTAGCTGGAGCAAACAGGCAGGGTGAAAAAATTAATGAAGTCTTCTATTGACCTGTAAAGGAAAATTATATGAATGAATCAATGCCTTTTTGTCACTGATACTTCTCAACAACTTTGTTTTTCTTCCTTGTCTTGTCTAGGAATTTTTTTGTTGTTGTTGTTGTTTTATGCTAGCAGTTTTATGAGAAACCAAAGCTGGCAAAGCACTTGAAAATTCTCCTGTGGTACAACACAGAAAATTCCCTCTCTTGCTCTTTCATTCTGTATGTGTATACATATGGATATGTAAATCAAAACAATGATGTAGTGATTATGCAAATCTATTAATTGATTGCCTGACAATTAGCAATGCCTCCTGAGTATTTAAATACATTTCTTTTACATTTGAAGAAATTTGTCTTTACTGTATATACATAGCAGACATCTGATCAAAATGGTGAAATGACTTGACTTCCCTAAGGAGGAGGGAAAAAAGAGAAGTAGCTACATGCCCTAATTGCTATTTGGTCTTTTTTCATCTGGAAGGGTTTTGTTTTGAGATTTGAGGTCTTTCAGGGCCAATAAGGCAGGATGCATGGAAGGCAGACAGAGTTGTGTAAGAAATCTGGAAAATTAGTGCAGGATCCAGAGGGGAAACTGGGAAATTAGCCATTTATATATATAAACTTGAATTATCACACTAACAAAGTAAGTATAGGGTAGTGATGGGTTACATATTTCCTATCACATTTCTTAATTCCATAGGTTCAAATGACAGCTTGTGTCACGTCCTACTGCAATTTAACATGTATCCCAAGTCTCAGAGACAGCAGCTGCCTTTGTTTTGTAAAAGTGCTCCTGGATTCAGGCAATTTTAAGTAGAAGAGTGACTGCATTTTCTGCTGGCACCTCTATTGGCATTCAGTCTTAAATTGAGGAAATTCCTCCTGCTGCAAGTTCCTCCTGCTCCTTGCCCAGAACACCAGTGGGCCCCCAGGCAGACACAGCTGCTTCATTTTTTGAGGAATGCTGTAGGTGACTTTTAAGTAGGGGAGCAGCTGGTGCCTTCCTTGCTCCACTGCTCTTTTGGTGTGAGGTGACTGGAAAGTCAGTCTGCAGTCCCATCTCCTGCCTTCCCAATGCTTCACCCTCCTTACAGTCTCACTATGTTTTTCTGAGTCTCTTGACTTACTTTTCAGAATGATTTAACATTGCCAACACACTTAGGTGATCTGGAAGTACATTTTTTGGTGTTGAGAGATTTAAGTGGTATCACTTAATTACAATGTAGGAGCATTGGATTCTGACCCAGCTTGTGGCAGAGATTCTTGTGTTCCCTGTGTTATAGGTAGCTTCAAGCAGTCTTGGAACAAACTGAAACCCCACAGGTAAACCCCTTCCCCCCCCCATTTATATTAAAGATACTTAAATGTGTGTATGCTTCAGAGCTGTGAGGCATTACAGTCTCGTGGCTGTGGTTCTGAACAGCTCGGCAGGAAGCTGTAACTCAGTGTCAGGAGGTGCTGTGTCTCTTGAGCTGTTCTTCATGTCTTGTCTGGGCTGGCACTAGAGATAAATTCTCAAACATATCTAAATAGTACAGAAATTCTGATTACTATTTCATTAAAAGACAATACTGTTAATATCATATTGTTTCTTAAAAATTGGGGTAAGACCGCAATATTTTTTGGTTCTGTTGTATTTGAAAACTGTTAATACTGATACTGTTCAAACTTCCAGTATTTCCCTTCGTGTTCTCTCTAAAACATGATCCTAAAAGGTAAAGATTTGAAACTGTTCAAATCAACTACCCTGAGAGAAGCCTTTTAGCATGGAAGGACTAAAGTGACCTTAACCTCAGTAAACTTCAGTCCTACTGACAGCACAAAGCATGAGTTTGTTGAAAAATGAACCCAGGTGAACCCTGTATGAGTTAAAAATTATAGCTGAAGTAGAATTAATTTATTAGTTACAATGTATTATTTATAGAAATGTATGATTAAATAAGATGAAATTGAAAAAAAATCCTTTTAAATACTACTACTACTGTATCTATTTTTCACCTTAGAAATTGTGGACGGCAATGTGAAAATGACGCTGGGTATGATCTGGACGATCATCCTTCGTTTTGCTATTCAGGATATTTCAGTGGAAGGTAAGAGTAATACAATTATGTTAAATGATTATGAAATTTCTTTAAAGACCTTTTAAAATGAATTGTGTATAAGTGAGAGGAGTGTTCTAAATTTTTTTTTTTTTCAGAAAAATGATACTGTAAGTTCTCTATCAAGTGACAAAATTAATTTCTAGAGGGAAAATTCTCTACTCTCCTTATCTTGAAAGAGACCTTGAGCGAGCTTTTTAAGTGCAGAAGTTCTGGTCATGTCTCTCAGCTACAGAGACAGAAACATGACTGTGTTTCTGAGCTTCTGCTCTGTATCTTTTGTGTTTTGGTTCTGTTTCCAACATACATTTTTAGTTCTGCCCATTTGTCATGTTCTTTGCAAATAAATATTATTTGATATCCCTCTTCTTTTTATCTATCACTTTTTTCCCTCACTGTTTCAGAATTTGTTTCTTAACTTCCACTTGGTAACTAGCTCCAAAAAGCATGTTGTTACAATACTATTTAAATCAAGTCTATGCTTTGAAACTCTAGAATTCTAGAAACTAATCTCAATTTCCAACAAAAGTAGAATTGTTTCAAGCTCTGCATGTTGTCCTGCCCTCATAATTGGTGGGATATTAAATGTGGACCTAATGGCTTATATAATAATTTCTGACCTTTACTTATGCACTCAGATGTCCATAGCGTTCAGATAATAAATGTGTTTTTTGGGCACTTAAACCTCCTCACAAGCAAATGAACTGAGGCTATGAGCATATTTCATGTAGGCACCAACACAATCTTTTATGTCAGTTTGCATTACATTTTTACAGGGTATTTTTCTCCAGTGTACAGTCTGCTGTCCAAACAATACAATTCCTTCATTCAGTTTCAGGTGATCAACCACATTTAAGATGACAAGAAATTAACTACTTAAGCATTTTATAATTTTTTCCTTTTTTTCTTTTTTTTTTTTTTAATTCCTTGTGTCTTTTACAGAGACCTCTGCTAAAGAAGGGCTGCTGCTGTGGTGCCAAAGGAAAACTGCTCCTTACAGAAATGTGAACATTCAGAACTTCCATCTTAGGTAAACTTCCATTATTTCAAGAGGTAGAAGCAATCTCAAAATTGTTATGTCAAATTTTTCCCACAGTTGTGTAGGTATATATTTGATCCAAGAATTTTACTCTTCACTGTTAACTAGATCTTTCTCAAATTCTCCTGCTCTATCTTCAGAGTGTTATTTTAGCCTTTAGCATTATTTATATGACTTCCAGAGTTACTATTTAAAAGAAAAAGATCCTGCTATATACAGAAGGACCATATTACATTTTTAGAGATCCTTTGTATTATGTGGGAATTCCTGAGTGCTGCAGCATAGTGGCAAATGACTGCTTTCAAATGAGAGCCACAGAGAAGTTCTTCTGGCAAAAAGACCAGTGTGTTGAGCATGTGAATATCTCATGATGAATTAGTCTTTACTATTTTTCAATGTATATTACTATAAGGAGCATAAAATGCACTTGGTACATACAAAACAGCAGCACTGTAAACACGTTCGTTCACAGAATCAGGCTCATAACCTAAGTTGGAAAATTTAGTGAGGCTCCAGCCTTGTGTTTCTGTGTTTTCATTAAGACCTAGAATGGGAATTCCAGGCCCTATACAGCCTGCTTGGTTTGAGGATTTCACTGGGCTAGTTCCTGAATCTGTGCCACTGGCCTACCTCATTAAAGTACATGACTTACCATTTGCACTTTAACCAGGTGATCTTCCCTTCCCTGAGACCCTTATAGTATTTAAAACAAGAGCTCTATTAATTATTATTATCAAATTATAATTAATTTTAATTAATTCTTAATATGTAGTACCTAAAGCACATTTCATGACAGAGCAGATACAGCCCATACATACATTCCAAGATAAGAAACATTTGTTTGATTCACCTGTATTGTCTTTTGAAGATCAGAAATTTGTTGTGTGTTACTTTCCTGGAATATGCAAATATATATTTAGTGGAACTTTTGATGGATCGATGATATACTGTAAGTTACAGTGTCAGAATCTTAGTGTATATATGTACATACACTGGTCTGATAGATGATATGGGGAAAACATCTTGAATGGAAGTACCTTGATTGATGTTTGGGTGGGCTGGCTCTTACATTACTACTTTGTAGTGGGCTATCTAGATCATTGTATTTTGCACGTTTTAGGAAAAAAAAATATTAGGTGCTCAGTTTGATTTGGTTTTAAATTCTAGATGATATCATACAATGTAGGTATATTCTGCTTGATTTTGCTACTTTTTTTTTCAAGATAGTTCTGTTATGTGAAGGACCTACCCAGACATCTCAGTAGAAGGGATTTTAACAGTGTTACAGTCTTAACATGCTTAGGCTTACACAATCACTGCACAGGACAAGACCTCAAACCCTTGGTCCCTGTGATTGCTTAAAGTGTTTACATAAAGTATCTTCCAGAATAATTGCTTTTGGCTGAAAGGAACCTTCATAACCTTTCCAAAAATATGTTATTTGTAGCTCCATTGATTTCCTGTTCTTGCCACAAAAGGTGGCGAGTCTGAAGTCAGGATGAAGTGTAAGAACTCAGATCAAAGCTGTTGTATGTGTGAAATGTTTTAAATAAGCTAAGCTGATTTATGATCTCTTACTTCTCTGAGCACATGGTTGTGCCAGTAAAATGCTCAGAAATAACACAGGAAAAGCCAATTGCTTCAGCAAATTCAAGTAATTGCAGGTTTGTTCTCCTTTTATTTTTTCACAAATACACTGTGAGTGTAATGGGAAATTATGCACTTTCGTGGATGAATGTGTACTTGAGTCGTCCTAGCACACTGCATCAATTAAGCAATTGAAATCAGGGACTGTTGCACAAAATGTAAATTGCCTAGAAAGTATATGAACTCTACATGGAGTATACCTTAAGTGTGTATGGACTGTAGAGTAGGATATTTACAAGTTAAAGGAGAACAGTAGCAGAGCAGCTCAGACAGAGTTGACAGGACATAAGTACAGGATTTGACAGAATTCCTGCTTTAATTTAAGCCTTGAGAAAGGAACCAACTGTAAAATGCCATGAATTTATTAACTAATTTTTTTCCATTTTATTTTTTTGTTGTAAAGCTGGAAAGATGGCCTTGGATTATGTGCACTTATCCACAGACACCGACCTGATCTTATTGACTACTCCAAGCTAAATAAGGTCATCAGTCTGGGTGGTACAGCATGCTGTCCTGCAGTGATTTGGCTGGCTTCTGGTTTGCTTAGCATGTTTTCTAAAAGACAGGCTGAGGAGTGCATACTAATTCTGACTGACTTTCTAAGGTCCTTCCCAAAAAAACCTCAATGACACGAGAGAGAGAACCTCTTGACTGTTCTGTGTTCTTTCCTTCCCATTATTATGACTTCAATATTTAATCGCAAATAATCTGGCCCTCAGATTCTGGCAGTGGATGAAGTCTTTACACTGCCCAATATGGATGCTAAATCAAAGAAATTTGAATTATCCGCTTACCGTTGATAGTATTGTCCATCCTGTTTTTATCTGCTGTAAAATAACTGTAGATTGCAGATCAATAAACAATGACATGACAATTAATCCTAAAACTCCTTAGAACAAATACTACTCTTGCTAATTAGGAATACACAGTAAATTACTAGCCTTACATATTCAGAAATATTCACTGATTCTCAGATTATACTTCTACCTATACTTCCAGACAAGTGGAAGCAAAACAAATAACCTGACCTCCTTAGGTAGTACCTCATGGGTATTAAAAACTATTCTATTACAGTCTGCTATTTATGGCAAAATGCATGTTTCCTAAAAGATACTTTGGTTTGAGGAGGAGAAATGAGGAATAAGCAGTAATGTCAGAATTTCTTGGTATCATTACTGAACGAAAAAAACATAGAAAGAAGTAGAACGTTGTTGTTTCACATTAGATCTCAATACATACATGCTGTTTTCTCCTCTCTGGAATGAATGCTTCTTGAGGTCTCATGTAAACACCAGTGCAACAGAAACCTTAATCATGATTTTAATCTGTTGTGTGCAACTTTTCATTGATGAGTGAGAGTGGTAAAACATCAACTGTATTTTTCCATTCCATGCCCTTTCATTGCAAATCCATTTACTAGTGGAATCAACTGTTATTAGAAAGTCCTTGGTGAATAAAAGATAAATGAATGAACTGAAACTATTTTAAAACTTAGTCTGCTTTATATGTTTATATGTTCAATTTATGCCCCTGAAGTGTGCAGTGATGAAAATTAAATGAACTTAGTACTGAACACATAAAATTTTAATTTAGGCAGCTGTTAAGATAACTTCAGATCTGAACCAATGGGCAAAATATTAGCCATCTGTACCAGCTTGTTCTCCAATTCTATATGCAACCTTTCCTACAGATAAACAGAGTAATGGAATGACTGAGCTACCTATCTCTGTGCACATGTGCTTATTATGCATGGCATGAACAGAAGTGAGTTTGATGGAATCTGTGCTTTGAATAGTGGTACACAGTGCTAAAGAAGATCACAGTTAACCATCCCATGGATGAGTACTGAGAAAAGGGAACAGAACATAAGCAGGTCTGCTTCAATGTTACTATTTTCCTCTTAGAGGTTTCCAAAATAAGAACAGGTCAGGTTTCAAATTGAGGCTGAGCTGTTGCACGTAAAGCACATGCAGAAAAAAAAAATCCGAAAATAGATCTTGCTTTTCTGGCCTGGCTGTGTTTGATTGACTCTTCATTTTGGTTACATTAACAGCTGTCTTGGTGTCTTGTTTCTTTTCTCCTGCATGCTGTCCTTTCCTTTTCTCATCAATATGTTTTGTGTGAACTTGTAGCTGGAAAGATGGCCTTGCTTTCAACGCCCTTATCCATAGACACAGGCCTGATCTCCTTGACTATGCCAAGTTAGATGAGGTATTTCTTTAGCTGTAGCAGAGATTTTTAGTTACTGTGGCTTGTAGTTTTGCTTAAAAGCATGGGTGATGGAAATCTCCAATTATTCAGAAGTTGCTATGATTTTAAAGCAACCCTTAACCAGTGGAGCAATATTTACTCATGCACTTAGTACCAAGCATACAAATAGGAGGTGCTCATTGCTCATTCATAAACAAAGTGCTTTAACTTAGTCAATAGGTCTCAATTAGATTTACTATCTTTTTTACTTTGCTTTTCTGCATCTAATTTTCCCAGTCTCTCTCTACAGACGTGGGCATTGTTCAGAGTGGCTATGACCAGTTATTAGTTTGTGGCTATGTCAAAATAATAATAGCATTAAAGGCATGAACTGCCATTTCACACAGCATTTTTTCCCTTCAAGCTGATATGGGAAGGCTGCCTTAATGGCAGCCCTAATCTGACACACTCTTTCATTGTCAGAAACAGCTGTCTGTAATATAAGACACAAAATCTGTGCTCTCTATCTGAACTGTGCTCACTGCTTCCTTTCTCTTTCCTTCAAAAACCAAAATCTCAAAACCAGATGAAGTGCTTGAATTTTCACAGCTCTAAAATTCCATTTATAAAGACATTACAGAATTTTGCTTCCAAGCCCAAACTGGCAAGTTTTGCTCCTTCTGGAAAGCAATTGTTCTTGCTTGCTTCTTGTCATGCATGCAACTAACCAGCTGAGAACTCAGTGGAAGTCATGTCCCTGTGATGTACTGTATAGTGGGTATAAAAGAGGCAGGGCTAACTCTGTGTTGAAAAATCTCCTTTAGCCTGCTGGTCCAGTGGCATTTAGTGTCTGTATTGCTGCTGTACTTCATTCAGAATTAGCTCAGAATTGAGTGTACACTGTTATCTGTGTTCACCTCCAGAATGCATTTCCAGCAGAGTTCTAGTGGTAGACAACAGCTTATTAAAGTTTTCTTTTGAAAACATAGCAGCAGATGGATCAAAAATTCATATACCTAGACTCTGTTTTTTGAAGAACAATTGTTGTGACTCTAGTTTACAGTTTGGAAAAACAGAAGCTAAATTTTAGTGTACCTACTCTAGTCTTGCTTCAAAGAAAAACTTCTCTTTGACTCGTATTTTTTTTCTTTAATGCAGGATGACCCCATAGGGAATATCAACCTTGCCATGGAAATTGCTGAAAAGCATTTGGATATCCCAAAGATGTTGGATGCAGAAGGTGAGGGTTATACCTTACTGAAGTTTGTGTTGCTTGTAAGCAGGACACAGTAAAATTTCCTTTTTTTTTTCCTAGCAGATTTTCAGTCTTCCTTTCATATGAATCATAATGTAGCAACCCGTTCGTTTTCAAAAAATATTTTCATTCCTTTCCCATATGCATTGGATAATTTCACTCACTTTTGGCTTTATTATTTATTGTTTATTAATGTTTGCATTTATTATAGTACTTTGGACCCTAACCTCAGCACATGGCCCCACTGTGTTGAGGTAAAATGCAGGATCAAAAGTTAATCCTTGCTTTTAATAATTAAAATTTAATAAAGGGAAATATAACTGTTAGCAACTAAAAGCATACTTAGTTTTTTAAACGTTTAAGGGACGAGCCAAAAATAGAAATAGTAGAAGTACTTTCAAAACTTTAAAAATATAAAAAACATGCCTTGCCTCCTTTGAAAGACAGCTAGGTTAAGGAAACATTTTTTTGGTTTATTTTAGTTGTAAACTTTTTGCAGTGATAATTTTAACATTTCAAGTGTCTCCAATTATCTTGAGAGCTTCCTGAATTTCTTCAAGATAACCAAACTCTCATACTCTGGGCAAAAAATACTGCCAAACTACTGGAATTCGCCTACATTAGTTCAAAGCGTTCTTCTCCAAGAATGGAGACTCAGGTCTGGTGGCTTGTCAGTAGAGAAGTGATAACATGGGAGTTATCCAGAGCACTCAAACTGACCTCACCTGGTCCTTTTGAAGTTTTCATTTGGAAAGTTAGACAGAATTATTTGGAAAATCCAGGTTGTAACCTCTTCATTGAAGAGTAGTTTCACTTTCATGCTTTAAAACAAATTGTTTTAATCTTTTGAACTGGAATTCCCCTTTCAAGCACCACTTAATTATTTTGCTCTGAAATACTGTGCAAGGCATAAACAGGGAAGTGCTGTCCCCTTGCCTTTGAGCACCTTTCTACATTTTTTTTCCTCTTCATAGTCAATGTAAGAAACCTTCTATTTTCCTCACCAAATTTTCTGCACATTCCATTCTTTATCTTACTATTCTCCTCTTAGCAGGAAAGGAGGTAATGAAATTACATTCTTTCTAATATCCTTTAAGTATTCATGGTCACTTTTTATCATCTTTACTTCCACTGTGCTCTCCATGGAAACTTTGCAAAATTTTGTTCACAGCTGCATAAAGTAGATGCAAAATCAGTAAATATATTGGTCCTGAACCTAGAAATCTCACTCTTAACATTAAAATTTTTCACCTCATTCCAGGGTTTTTTCAAGTCAATATCTTCCCACTCCTTACATTGCCAGGAATCCATGCAGCTCGCACTAGAATAATTCATTACTCAGTCATAACTGCTGTAAAAACACCTTTTCCTGCCTTTCTCTGTTAAGTATTGAAAAGGTCCATTTTTACCCATGGATGCATACCTTGATTGCACTCACTTTATATTTTCACTCTCCTGCCATGGTAGGGACAAAGCTGTTTGCCAGCCAAGCCAAACCCTCCTGTGATTTATGCTATTAACTAAAAGATGGGCTGGCACAGGGATTCCAGAGCTGCTACTATCCAACTTTTCTTAGCACAAAATGTATTTCTGGACTGCAGAAGCTGTACAGGTTTTCAGTATATGCCAGTACCCTGTCAGCCACAGGGACCCTGTGCTGATACACACTGAGTGCAGTTCTGGTTTGTGACTGTCAGTGGCTGTGTTTAGCTCTGCAGTAATTGCAGTGATTCAGATGAAGTTGCTTTGGAGTGGCAGTGAAGCTGAACCCAGTAGATCTGCCAGCCATGCCATCTGCTTGGAAGTTTCCACAAACCAGAAGGTAGCAAAACCCTTCTGTACAGTCTCAGCCTTCAGATGTTTTGCCATTTCAGGGAGAGTTGTATCTTCTGTGTTTGCTGATTCCTAAATCTTAGGTGGCTTTGTACTCTTATCAGTAAACAGATGCAACGTGACTAATTGTGTATTTATTTGGAATCCTTACAGCACTGAGGTGACACCATTAGCATAATCAGATGAAAGTACCTTGTGAGAATTTCTGAGCAGTTAACCCTCTTCTCTCCACACAGATGTAGTAAACACTGCCAGACCTGATGAAAGAGCCATTATGACTTATGTTTCCTGTTACTACCATGCATTTGCTGGTGCTCAGAAGGTGAGATTGTAGATGGATCAGATCTCATCCTTCACCTTCTGTCTTGTTTTTTTCAGCAATTTTTCCTTTTCTGATCTTTTTCTCACTAGTTACTAGAACAGCATCTTAGAGCTGAGCTCATTTCCTGTTGCCTCTTTTCTCTGTGAGCTGCTGTTTTGGTAGAGCCAGTAGTAGTCTATCCATTTGTTCCATAGAAACAAACCTTCCTGTCTCATCTTTCTGCATATTTACTAGTAATATCCAGCAGGTTTTTGACAGCTAATTACTGAATGGGAGAGGATGATATTCCCTTTAAATGAATTTGTGTGCATTCATTTGAAGCACCATTAAAAATGTAAGATAAAAATAAGCTCAGAGGGAAAATAATAGTAGAATTCCATCTTTCTTCTCTCTGCTGGATATTATTTCTGCTGCAGATGTCAAAATCTTCATAACATGCTCAGAAAATAAACCCTTCTCTTATGCTTTCAGGATTGTTTTTAACATGTTAAATGCTTAATGGTAAGTACAAACAGCAACATCAAATGATGCTCCTATGCAAAACAGACACAGAAACATATATAGACATCTCAGACCAACTCTGGAATCCTGTCCTAAAAACAGAGAAAAAGTAAGGTGATTTGGAGTTGAGCATACTTCAGGTATTGATAGTATAAAAAATACGGATATATAATGCTAAAGTTAGTAACTAAATCCATGTGCAACTTCCAGAGAACATCTCCCCAGACTGAAATGTAGTCTGCCTTTCCTGTGTCTTAGTCAAAACTCCTGGAATTTAAGTTACCAGACATACATGTGCCAGTTCTTAAGCAAACTGTCCTGGTAAAATTAAGGTTACTCCCCCTATGACAAAACTGCTGGATCAAGCTTATTAAAAAAGGTCCTCCTCTTTGTATGAGCTTATACTGAATTTTTAGTGTATTTTTTATTCTGTCAGCACCCCTCAATCTAACAATAAATTTATTACAGCTTTGTAGAGTGTCTTGAATACAGAGCTATGGACAAGAAAACAGTAAGAAGAACATGAAGTTATGCATTTATTTATTCATCCTATTTTCTACTCCTCGCTTCCTTTTTTACTTGTTTTATTTTAATTTCTCCCCCCTCTTGTAGATATTGTGAACACTCCCAAACCTGATGAGAGAGCTATCATGACATATGTGTCCTGCTTCTACCATGCTTTTGCTGGAGCAGAGCAGGTATTAATCGAATACTGCCCCTTCAGGTTGCTGTGTTTTTGATTGGTTGTTTCATATTTCCACTAGTTTATTTTTTAAAAAAAACAAATCCACAACTAATTTAGTGCTATGTGGTTTTAATTAACATTTGCAAGTATTACTTGAGCACTAATATTTGTTTTTAACCAACTCTCAAACGTGTTTTAGTTAAATGTTGTGTAACAACTTATTTAATTCAAATAGACATTCTGTTTCTAATTTTGGATCTTTATTTGGTAATTTTAAGGACTATTTCAGAAAAAACTGATTTGAAGATATTGTTAGGAGGAGCTGTTGCTTGTTGCTACAACATCTTATTGGAGACTGAGACTTACTCACGCTGAGTAGTAATTTAGGGTAGATTTTCAAATATGCCTAAAGACACAGAAAGGCACAGAAGACATCCAACACAATATTTGAGCCTGGTTCCCACTGAACCAACAGGATTATTTGTGGATGAAAGTACTAGTAGTAAAAACATGAACATCAGTAGCAGACCTGTCATCTGTGTGATTTTCACTTATAAATGTGGCATTTCCCACTGTTCTGCTTCATACATTTCTAGCTTACAAACGGACATAACCGAACTTAGGTTACAAAAAAAAACAAACAACAACAAAAAAAAACCTTTAAAGTAGTTGATATTTTCCTCTTCATCCTCAGGAGTGAATTTCCCTTCCTGTCGGCTATGTCACCTATGCCTTACCACAGCACAACTACACCGTTGTGCTCTCTCATTCCTGGGTATGAAGGTTTTGCCATTCATGCAAAAGGGGAATTCCAAACACTCTGTAACATGGGAGTCTACATGGATATTTATTTGATTAGATATAGTCCAGAGTCATATTTGTATGAAAGTATTGCTCTGTGGTATCAATCTAGTAAATTTTAAATATGGCAGAGCTACACAGAGCCTTCACATATAAATTTGTCAGGAGGCATGAAAGGATTTGCTGCCAGTGGTTGAGCTGCAGTATTCTCAAGGGTATCTGTACATATGATATGCACATATAGAGTGGTCTGAGACTCCTGCATCACTCGTGGTGTCTTTCCAGTGTGGCTAACAAATCTAATACTTTTTGGATGTGACTTAAAAAAATAACCTAATAGGATATCTTTAAGAATGACCTAAGTTGTCTTTAAAAAGAAAAGATTTATTAGACAACTATATAATAAGGCTTCATTGTACAACAAGGGGACCTCTGTGCTGATCTGTGCCTCATTCAGCCATTGGAATCTATGGCTGCAGAAGGAGGGAAAATGAGTATCTAAGCAACCTAGGAGCATAAATTACTAACTATAAAAGAATGTGATCTTTTATTTGCAGCAGCCACATTCTCTCTCTCCAAGCCTATACCTTTCTCAGAATGTGTTTATGAATATGTCCTGTTTATTTGCTGTGTGTTACAGGCTGAGACTGCAGCTAACCGGATCTGTAAGGTGCTTGCTGTGAATCAGGAAAATGAGAGGTTGATGGAAGAGTATGAGAGACTAGCAAGTGAGGTAAGGATCTGTAATGTGGTGACAAAAATGTTCGTGAAATATTGAAAGCTGAAAGATTTGTGCACTCTCCTCAAGACAGAAAAGTGGAAACACTGTAAAGGGTAAATCTCACAGTGGCCGGTTACAAATCCCAGTTGCCCAAGATAACGAGTTCCAGGTGACTCCTTTGCGACAGACTTCCTGTGTGGCCTTCAGCAAGCCAGTCAGGCTTGTTAATGTCCCCTAAAGGATCCTAAATCCTAAAGGATTGTCAGCCATCTGCCCCAAGATTCCTGTCTCTCTAATCTTCAAAAACAGCCATCCTCAATCACATGTGGAACATACCAGATCAAGCAAGCCCCTTGACTTTGTGTACTGCAAAGCACACCTGGAGAGGGTCTATCAAGTTTTTCACAATTCACCTGTGAGCAAGCACAGCAGATGAATGTACAGAAGAATGTGCTCCTCCTGTTCTTTCTTGTTTAATGGCAAATCTGCTGAGCAGGCTACAGATGTACAGTGCAGAAATGTGAGCTCTCTTATCTTTTATTACTTAACCTGCAAAAACCTACTGAGATCACTGCACTGCTTTCTGTTCACTAATGGCCTTCTGAGTGAAGATTTTTATATGACCTGAGGCTGGTTTCTGTCCTGAACTATGTCTGTCCCTTAACTATGACTCCCTGGAACACCAAGACCAATACTTTTGAAAGGGGCAGATGATATTGAGTAACTCAGATTTTGAGTAATTAGAGACACCTTAGATGTGTGTTAATCTTTCTGAAAATCAGGATATTTCTAGAAATACCTGGAATATCTGGGAAAATTTGCTATAAAAGTACTGTTCAGCTTTGAATCTCTTGTGCTTACCATTAAGGCATCAGTACCAACTAAAGTCAATAATATAAAAATGGAACAAACTTAATTAAGATTTGTATGTTCATTATAATATTTTTTTTGGTTGTTTTTCCATTGCCTTTATTTAACTTGTTTATATTGGTTTGAAAGCTTTTAGAATGGATTCGCCGGACAATTCCTTGGCTGGAAAACAGGACCCCAGAAAAAACAATGCAGGCTATGCAGAAGAAATTAGAGGATTTCCGGGACTATCGCCGCAAACACAAACCTCCCAAAGTCCAGGAGAAATGTCAGCTGGAGATCAATTTCAACACCCTGCAGACAAAACTGAGAATCAGCAATCGGCCAGCTTTCATGCCATCAGAGGGGAAAATGGTTTCAGTAAGTAAAGGAGGCATCAATATTCTGTTTGCTTTATCAATGACCTCCCAAAAATGCCAATGTGAAGGATTGAAAGACCATTTGAAGTCATTCCCAGAAACATGTTTGTTGTACTTTTTCAATACCAAGCTCCTTTTACACATTTCCTTTTGTTCCAGAATCTTGCTTTCTAATAAGCATGCTCCTGCCTCTTTGAAGGCTCTCCAATAAGCAAATTATCTGGAGATAAAAAATGATATAGAACTTCCTTTGGGAGTGTTATCAATACTACTGCATCACTGAGCTTATTTAAGCAAAACTCAGTGGTTTCACTGACATTTTAGTTAACAAACAAAGAGCCATTGCTTAACATATGTTTCTACATTTTTCTATTCTGCTTTTTCTCTTATGTCTATGAAGATGAGAATAGTCCGTACCAAGAATTCTCATATGCTGATATGTACTGTGACTTGACTGTGGGTCAAAACATTTCCTGTGGAATATAGCAAACCTGTTTCTGTATTTCATTCTATCATTGTGTTTTGTTTTTCATAAACAAACAAAAAAAATAGTTCTATCTGAAAAGCATTATTGTCCACTCCACGTATGCAGAAAATAAGGGCCCTGTTACTTCGGCTTCTGACTCATGTCTTTGAGTCTGTGAGGAAGCTCACAAAACTTTGTGTACCACAGAAGGTGAAATGAATTTGTGTTCCAGGTAAAATATGCACCAAATCCTCTTGATGCTAATTACCTTGCTACTGTCAACTTGTGAAAGCAAAGCACTTTAATTTTGATAACAGATAGATGTATTATAAAAGAACACACACATTGTAAAATGGGCTATAAAAGCAATATATTGTGAAGACATTGGATCTGTAGCCATGCTTGGAAACCATTTCTATAGAGACTCCTTTCATGAACCCACCTGAATACAACACACTATGAGGAACAGGTGTCTGCACTAAAACACAACACAACTATTTTCTATGATTCTGTGATTTTACAAAATCTAAACATAAAAACTTCTCTTTTTGAAGCCAAATTGTGAATAAATCAAAAATCTGTTAATTTAGATAAAAAGAGATTATAATTTCATCCATCTCTCCCATGTATTCTCCTCATAGGATATTGCTGGTGCTTGGCAGAGACTTGAACAAGCTGAGAAAGGCTATGAGGAGTGGCTGCTGAATGAAATACGACGACTGGAAAGACTTGAACATTTGGCTGAGAAATTTAGGCAGAAGGCTTCCACTCATGAACAGTGGGCATATGGTGAGGAGAGATGGCTTTTAACATTTTTAGTATTTTAGTGTTCAAAGTTGAACTGTCAGTGCTGAGTACTTGCCAGCCACGAACTCAATCATAAGTAGTTTGGACAATTTCAGACAATCTAAAATAATAACAGATAAAATGTCAGGTTTTGTTGACTCTAGTCACGATCCTAACTTGTTGGCATGTTGCTAATGAGATGTAACTGTAAAAATCATACTTCAGGTAGTGAGTCAAACTTAATGGGGATATTCTGCATTTGAATAGAGGCCATTACTGCTAATGTATTCCTACATAATTGTACACCAGCAATCCAACCAGGAATGCAGTCACACCACTGGCTGAGTGTGAAATTATTAATAGAAGTATTCTGAGTTTATTATTATTTGGTCATCATGATGTTCTGAATAGTTCAGATAAACTACATAATACTGGACTCGTGTCTGCTTTGCTCCAAACCCTGGATTACATGCCATTTATAGTTCTGGCTTTTAATGGTAACCTAACCTTACCTGTAGTTGTGACACCTGTAGGACCTTACAGTGGCATTCAGTTTTGCTGGGGACTATTAAACATAGGTCTGCTCTATCATCCTGATGACTGTCTTCCTTTTTCTGCCATGCTTCCTGGTTTTTCCAGCTAGATTCTTTTGATACTGTGAAAGTGAATCAGAGTCCATCCTCTAACAGAGTTGCTGGAAGCATGCAAGGCTATAAATGGTTGCCAAGCAGATACTAGAAGGGAAACTACAGTGTTTTTCAGCCCTCAGAGCTGATTTTCTGAGCATAAACTACTCATGGTGACAAGTTATAGCTGTTGTGTAGGGAAAACTTCACATAAGCTGGTACACAGCAAGTGGAACAATAGTTGCTTCTGGCTCTAGGATTCACAGAGCTGCAAATGCCATGTGGTGAGTGCAGTTGCAGGGTCTGTCTGTGTGGATTCAGTTGTCAAACATAGGAGCTACTCAGCAACAGTATTTCAGTTTCTACATAATCTTTGTTTCTCTAGCCTTTTGTAGATAAGTAGGCATTTTCCACTTAAAATTCAGTGTTCGATACAAAAGGCAGTCACACATCTCAGGTTTATTGTGCTTTTTTAAGTGCTGAAATGAATAATGAATTGAAGATAGAACATAAAAAATAATAACAGATCATTAGTAAGAGTGAAGCTGAGCATAGCAGTGTAATTTCTGTTTTTTTAAAGTTTATTCTACAAAAAATTATCACAGTGGTTTAGAGATACAGTTTTTTGCTAATATACCGTTTTTATGCCAGTTTCTCCAGCAATGTAATACTCACTATTTTAGAACTGTATAAGCAGCCTATGCAAAAACCAGGAGATTACTTTGAGAGCTTTAAAAATATGTTTCTAATTAACATGTGCTAACAATTTGCTGCTGATTTCAGTGGGAGTGGGATTTAATTTCATACATATGATTTTCACCATACCTCAACTAAAAAGTTGAGAAAATTTACAATTTTCCTAACAAATAAACTGCTAAAAATGAGTAATATTTTTCATTTCCTCTTTCAGGCAAAGAGCAGACCTTGCTTCAGAAGGATTATGAGTCTGCCTCTCTGACAGAAGTCCGTGCCATGTTAAGGAAACATGAAGCTTTTGAGAGCGATTTGGCTGCTCACCAGGACAGGGTGGAACAGATTGCTGCCATTGCCCAGGAGCTGAAGTATGTTCCATTTAAAGGCTTGCAGCTGCTGACATTTAACTTTGCGATAAACTCTTTCCAATGAATTTGATAGTGTCATAGGTACCAACGTAGGAATTCCAGACATAGCTTCATAAGTATATTATCTGAGCTGGTCACTGAGACCTTTCCCTCATCTCCCCCTTACCCCCAACCAAATATAGATATTCAACTGCCCAAAATTATTTGAAAAGAAACATTTTCAACTTGACTTCACAGTAATATTTTAGCATTAGCTCTACCCATGAATCCATTGTGGGTTGATGGGAATCCTGGAGGTGTTTATTTCTCAGTTCATATGGTCTGCTGAGGGGTACGGGCTATGAGTTGTTTAACTTAGAAAATAATTTCTCTTACACAAATTACAGGTCAAGTATCTTCACAAGTATATTGGTCCTTTCAAAAGGCTTCACATCCCTTTTTTATCTCTGTGATAGTGAGTAATGCACTGACTTCCTGCAGATTTAATTGTCTCTAATATGCTTATTTTCACAATCTCTTGATATTATATTTGGAAGTGCCATTATCTCCATTTTACAGAAGGGACAGTGGAAACAAAATAAAATACTCTCAGATTCCCACCCTTGGCTTCAGCTCTCCAAGTTTCACTTTCTCACCTTGAATAGACAGAACAGTTACTGCTCAGAAATAAAATCTTAGAAACATGCCCTTTTTCACTTTGTGAAGGACCATGACTCACAAACAGCTCCATATTCATTAATGATTAAAAATCAGACACTTGCCTAAAAATGTAGTTCATATGTGATAGCAGCAGCACTTACAGTAATTGTGTAATTCAAATGGATTTAAAAGAAAAATCCTATCTTCAAGATTATTTAAGGAAAGAAAAATTAAGCACAGTGGGCAGAGTAAGTCCCGTGTTTTGGTTAATGTGAAAGAAATGTCAAAAAAACACAGAGAATGGAGATTGCCCTGAATATGTAAGATTATGAAACACTTTCTGGCATGTCTTGATCTCCATTGTGAAGTAATTTCATAGAATGGCTTGGATTGGAAGGGACCTCAATGGCCATTTAATTCCAAGACTCCTACCATGGACAAGGACATCTTCCACTAGATCACGTTGCTCAAAGCCCCATCCAACCTGGCCTTGTACACCTCTGGGGATGGGGCATCCACAGATTCTCCAGGCAATCTGTTCCAGTGCCTCACCACCCTCACAGTAAAGAATTTCTGCCTAATACTCAGTCCAAACCTGCTCCCTTGCTGTTGAACACCATTCCCCCTTGTCCTTGTTAAAAGTACCTCTCCAGCTCTCCTGTAAGTCCCCTTTAGGCACTGGAAGGCTGCTATAAGGTCTCCCCAAAACCTCCTCGTCTACAGGATGGAAAGTCCCAACCCTCTCAGCCTGTCTTCTTAGGACAGATGCTCCACCATTCTGATCATCTTTGTGTCCCTTCTCTGTACCCATTCCAACAAGTCCATATCTTCTCTGGGGGCCCTAGAGCTGGATGCAGTGTTCCTGGTGGGGTCTCACCAGAGCAGAGCAGAGGGGCAGAATCCCCTCCCTCCCCTGCTGTCCACGCTGCTTTGGATGCAGCCCAGGACACGTTTGGCTCTCTGGGCTGTGAGTGCACATGGCTGGGTCATATTTAGCTTCTTGTTAACCAACATCCCCAAGTCCTTCCTCCCAGGGCTGTTCTCAATCCATTCTCTACCCAGCCTGTATTTGTACTTGGGATTGCCC
Organism: Alethe diademata; assembly: GCA_025584955.1. Classification (NCBI taxonomy): domain Eukaryota; kingdom Metazoa; phylum Chordata; class Aves; order Passeriformes; family Muscicapidae; genus Alethe; species Alethe diademata. Next base: position 43,156,818 of record JANRMJ010000066.1, read on the forward strand.
TGAGATTTGTTTCTCTTTATACTAAAGACAGTTTCTGTAACACCTAATCATTGCTAATTCAGCTTCAGCTTTATGAATTATGAGAAACTTTGGGAATGTAGTATACATAGTGCAGCATCTGCTTACCAGTGTTTTGAACCCTCTGTCCTTTACCTCTGGTGATGCCAATGAACACTGTATCCTGTCTATTTTGGGATTGTCTCTTCTCAGTTGTTTCAGTAATTTGCTGTGTGAAGTTAAACAAGTTATTTGTGGCCTGGGCTGCAAAGGTGCTGAAAGCTGATTGCATTTAGAGATGCTCTAATTTGACTTCTCTGCTTCTCCATACAATGGTGCTATCAGTGCCTGATTTTTCACTGGGACTCTGTCACTCAGTTAGGCTTAATGCCCAGGGGGAACACTGAATGAAAGGCCATAAAGGTCAGGTTTTATCACTGGCTGCAAGCAAATGGGCAGCTTCTCTTTAAATACTGATTTTAATTATTTATACATAATTCCTCGCACAATAAAATTATGGAGGAAAATGCTAATTTCTTTCTCAATCTGTATTTTTAGAGAAGGATTAATGTCTGAATGCTAAGAAATGTGCACTGACTTCTGATACAAAGCCTGTTGAAGTCAATGTGGTATTTCTTTCTTGATTTTTGTTTGTTTAGTTGGTGGGTTGGTTGTTTTTTTCCTCATCACTGGAGCAGGCCCTTACAGAAACTATCATAATCTGTGTCTAAATTCCAAGTCAGTACACCCCCATGTTTTGTTTTAGTCAATCTCTTGGATGCCTAATGTTGCAATTTCAAAGGAGAACTATTGCTGTGTGACCTTGAACTCTTACTTGTTACAGTTTCCTGTCCTAGTATTTTTTGCTACAGCTCAGTCGACTGTGTGCTTAAGGTTAAAGTTGCTACAAGCTTGTTGATTGATGCTATTTAGATAGAGGATTTATGTGTATATGCAAACAGGTGATTCCAGCCAGGATGCTGCTACATGAGTTTTGTGTTCCCAAACTGTATAGACTTAGATACTCCTTGGCAAAGAGGCATGATAGGGCTTTATACAAAGCTGAAGGGAGACAAGCATTTCTAAAATGAGATTTGCCATTTATGACGTAGCAAATGCTCATTTGAGTGAGCTGTACTATAAAAACCCATTTTAATTTATGATCTTATGTGCTCATTTCAATGTTTCCAATCATCAAGACAAAATTTTTGGAATGTAGTTTCTTGTATATCTATCACTTGTAGTACAGTGACTTATTTTCAGCCAAGCAGACCATTTTCTGTAACACTGATTTGAGAGTCATTTTGATTCTGGAGACCCGGGCTCAAATTGTGCTTACGTGCATGGTTAACATGAGCCTTGTTCTGAAGCACTGCTAAAACACGTTGCTCAGCAGGTTATTTTTGTGGCACTATCACTGTTCCCAAAGTGAGCTCACACTTAAGTACTTCTCTGGATCAGGTCAAAATTTGACTGAATTTTAAATTTTTGACAGATAAGATTGAGTTACTTGTAAGATCAATAGTGGTAATTTAATGATTTTTAAATTCCAAAGGCTGTAGGTTTCAAATAGTCAAACAAATAGAAAGACTGTTGTCTTAGGTCTGTAACACACGAGAACAGTACTTCACACACTGCAAAGCAAAAATTTTTACAAAATGTAAATCTAGTATCATCAATGTTGAAAAAGATACAAAAATTAATAGCACAGGGAATGTAAGCCTGTGCTTTACTTCCAACTAATTAATCTTTGATGAATTATTACTTCCTCTGCTCCTGCTTTGAGCAGAAAAGTATTCTTTGATACTTATAATACACTTGTTTGAAGTAAACACCAGCAGGCCCAGAAAGGTAGTGGAGCTACACTGTTTAATGCCACTTGGTGAACTAACTTAGGATTTAGTAAGTTAGCACAATGTGTGCCCTTTTTAAAAGTTGTTTCGATATTCTCCTATGTATTTGTCCACAGCACATATCCCTGGAAGGAATAGGATAGTAGAGATCTTACGGGGAATGACTGAGTCTCCCTGGCAGAGCTTGTGGAGGAAGGTGGTGTATCACCTTCCAGGACTTTGACCACAGCTGGTACAATCAGTCTCTCACTTTCATGGAAGGACATTACCCTTACCTTTAAATGACAAAAGGAGATAAGTGATCCATTGAAGCAAAGATAAAGTTTGCTCAGTCAGGAACATAATCTAATAAACTTGCTATGCTATAATTAAAAAACACCCACAACTTTCAGCCAAAAACTCATGACAGCAAAATCAATCTCAGACTGTTTCCTCCAAAACTCTACACTCCTGACTTAAAATTTCTTAGCAGATAGGTGGCTTTTGTTGTATCCCTTGAAGGCTAATGAAAAGGCGTCAAAAGAAGGAAGAGATTTTTCCAGTTAAGGAGCCCTTGTACAGTGTGACTTGCTGGCAGTTTTCTCCTTACATACAAGAGTTGACTTTCACATTTTTGGGTTATTTTTGTTATTTTTAAAATTGTTTGGAGGATTGGATTAGAGAATACCTAGGCAAACTTGACATCCACAAGTCCATGGGCTCTGATGGGCTGCAACCATGAGTGCTGAAAGAACTGTTGGAAACCATAGTGAGGCTCATGATGATCTTTGAAAGGCCATGGCAGTCAGGAGAGGTGCCTGAGGACTGAAAGAAAGCAAATGTCACCCCAGTCTTCAGCAAGTGCAAGAAAGAGGATTCAGGTTGCTCCAGCCTCATCTCAATCCCTGGCAAGATGATGGATTGTCTAATTCTGGAGGCCATCCTAGCCACAAGGAAGACAGGAGGGTGATCAGGAATAGTCAGATAAATCACGCTTGACCAACCCAATTGCCTTCTACAATTAGTCAACTACCTGGATGGGTGAGGGAAGACAGTGGATTTTGCCTCTCTTGACTTTAGTGAGGCTTTAACCCTGTCTCACAACATCCACACAGGCAAAGTCAGGCAGTGCGGGCTGGATGAGCAGA
>JANRMJ010000066.1:43160519-43188456 GCA_025584955.1 Alethe diademata
GCTCTTCTCTGTGGGGCTGAGCAATAGGACAACAGGCAGAAACTGATGCACAGGATGTTCTATCTGAATATGAGGAAGAACTTTACTGTGAGAGTGACTGAGCATTGGAACAGATTGCCCAAAGAGGCTGTGGAGTCTCCCTCACTGGAAATATTTAAGAACTGCCTGGACACAATTCTGTGCCATGTGCTCTAGGATGACCCTACTTGAGCAGGGAGGTTGGACCAGATGACCTCAACCTGACCCATTCTGTCATTTTGTAATTCTGTGATTCTTTTATAGTATTTTTTTTTACCTGTTTTACCATTCTTCACTTTCAACAGTCAATTGATTACAGCATATCTGAAGCTTCTTTTGAACTGAATGCTTCTCATACTTCTCAGGTTTATCCCAAACCAGATTGCTCTGACTGGGCTTAGAAGAGGAAACAGGAACGCTGCCCCTTGCCTACAGAGCTTCTGGCTTCTGGCCTCTGGCTTCACTGAGGAAAGCTGCCTCTGTTCTCATTTTGTCCTCTGTGGTTCTCTGTATTACTGGCAGTGTGATCTGTTCATTCTTCTTGCCAATTGCCTAGAGAAGAATGCTAGGAAAAAAAAAAAAGGGAACAAATTCTATCTGCGTTTGCTATCTTGTTCAAGCCTCAAAGTAAACCTTAGATTCATATTGCCATGTGTCACGTATTTACAGTCTCTGCAATGTTTAGTACTGGGCAGAGTGTTCTCAAGGTGAAGCCAAGAGCGAAATTCAATGGATGGTGATGCACCAATAAAAGTGAGTTTCCAAATTGTCAAACACATGTATTATGGATGGCTATCATTTGCCACTGAGATCAAAAGTTCAGTTTGAAGCAGAGTCAGTGCAGAATCTCAGGACAGGGCCTTAAAAATTCATTCCAGTCTCAGGCACAGTAGTAGGTTCCTTCATGTCAGAATGATATTAGCCTATTAAGCAGGTGAAAAAACAACGGTAACTGCTACCCTTTGTAAATGCATTCATTCATGCTGGTGCCATATGTTGATCTGGAGATCCCTGTTCTCCGAACCAGCCAGTTCTGGGGTGTAGATCTTTGAGGAGTTCATGGAGAGGAAGATGAAAATTGTTCTCTGCACCCCAAAATCTCAGAAGCCTGTATTAGTATTGCCAGACTTGTGAGAGATTATACTTTGAACACAACTTGATGTTTCTCGGTTAAACAATTTCAAAGCATATGAGGAAAGGATTGGATTATTTAAAACAAAATAGATATTTCAGGCCAATTACTTTAAAAGGGTATCAATCTTTGCAAACTTGATAAAGACCAAGACTGAAGCATTCTGGCCATCAGGGGATCGAATTTCTTATGTCACAGGAATAGCGAGGACAAAGATGCTTGAACACCTTAATTGTCGTTACTACCTGGATGTCACTTGATTTTTCTCACAACAGAGGAGATTGATCCTGTTCCTGTGCTGTGCTTCTTGAAATGCTGAATGCCTGAACACAATGTCTGTACTGCAACACTTGCTTACCTTAGGAGAAATACTGCAAAAAAGAGGGGAAGAATTGTTAAGGGCCAGTGGAAGTGTGAACATTGCTCCTGTCATTCAAAAAGTCACACAGAGTTTTGTCTTTGCTCTTTCTTAGTGAACTGGACTACCACGATGCTGCAAGTGTCAATGATAGGTGTCAAAAGATATGTGACCAATGGGACAGCCTGGGAACACTCACTCAGAAAAGGAGAGAGGCACTGGAGGTAAACCATATAATAAGGATCAGCAGCCCAGCTGAGGAAGGGAAAGGGAAATGAACCATTTATTTCAGACCAGGGAATGGTGCCATTGAGCATCCACATTGGAGTCCAAATAGCTAAAAACCCTTTCCTCAGATGTCCATTTCATTTTGGTGTGGTTACTTTTGCAAATAGACTGATTAACTCAGAGTAGACTTGACAGTACTGAGCTGCCCCTGGCAGTTCAAAAGTAGCAACAAATGGCATGTGGTTTGTAGCACCCCTCTCTGGGAATCTGATGTCCAGCAAGGTTAAAAGAAGCCATTGGCTAGTTACCTTTTAGTCATCCTAGTCTGAGTTTGCAGTCTTGCATACCTTTCTGTTCAGCAGTAGGTTAATTTTTGGTAGTGAGTATTTCAAAGCACTGAGATACTTTGCAAAGCCTTGTTCTTTTGGAAAAGAGGAAGTTACATACATAAGTGCCAAGGTGGGAAGCACATGTATAATTCTTCCTTTTTGTACTTTAAAGAAATATTAAATCAAAATTAGCAGATTTTAATTCATTTGTAGATCAATCCCAATAACAAAAATACTTTAAAAAAAACCAACTTAAAATATCAATAGTGTACTTCAAAGGCATACCCCTTTTAATGTGTTGGATATGAGAGTACTTTTACTGCAATTAGTCCCATTGCCTTGAGTGAGAATCCTTAAAGCAGATGGTGAAATCAATCAATGCAATCAAATCCTTTTGAAAAGATGAGGCATGATTTTGTTTACGGGTAGGAGGGTGTGTGGAGCTAGATCTTGCCCTAATAACAAAATAATGCACTTTTCCCAACCTGTACAGAGGACGGAGAAATTGCTTGAAACAATCGATCAGCTTCACCTGGAGTTTGCCAAAAGAGCTGCTCCTTTCAACAACTGGATGGAAGGTGCTATGGAAGACCTACAGGACATGTTTATTGTTCATAGCATAGAGGAAATTCAGGTAATTGTTTTATTTCCTATATCTACACCCAGTAGCCAGCATGTTGAAGAGCCTGAGAGAGGAGCTGTGCTTATTTACAGCAGATCTTCCAGATGCTGGAAGAAATCTTAGAGTTTTCATATTCTCCCTATCTGTTTCTGATTTTAGAGTTTAATTTCTGCACACGATCAGTTTAAAGCTACTTTGCCAGAGGCAGATGGTGAACGACAGGCCATACTGTCAATCCAGAATGAAGTTGAAAAAGTTATCCAGAGTTACAACATGAGAATAAGTGCAACCAATCCTTACAGCACTGTTACAGTCGAAGAGATTCGTAGCAAGTGGGAAAAGGTAATGTATGCTAAATTGCTAAATAAAAAAGGGGCATTGTAACACATTATTCCAGTTTAGAATTACTTAGAATATTCAGAGAACTTTGCAATAAATCTCTAAATTATTCTAGATCATCAGATGCCAGAATGAGTTTCTACAGTACCTTATGCTCCCTTATGTTTGCCAGGCTCACTTCAAAATATCCACGTGCTCCTGTCACGCAGTATTACCTATGTCCTCTTTGGCTTTCTGCCAGGGCAAGAGAAGCATGTGTTGAGGCTAGTGCAGAGCTGATGCCTGGCCAGGGATGCTGTTAAAAGAACAGAAAATGATTGTATTCTTTATCTTAGTATAAAGAATAATTTTTGTGTTTCTTCTACCCAGATGCTGCTCTTCAAAAATGTTGTATAAAATCAGCATCTTTGGGATCACTAATGTTTTTGTCCAATTAGGTTAAAATTTGCATTAGCAACTGAAAAGTACTGGGAAGGGATTAAAAAGAGACTCCTAGAGCAATCACACCAATTTAATTTCATTAGGAACCAAGGCAGATAAAATACTGCAGGTAAATGATTGTGTAGAATCACAAGAACTTACATGGACAAGAATAGACCCTCAATGTGTAATAAAAATCAAGCAGTAAGGACTAAGGTTAGACTCTCCCTGGGCAATTCAGAAGGATAAGCCAAACAAAAGCATTTGCAATGAATTAGAGACCTCCAGATGTGCATGACAGAACATGTCTCATATTATCCTATTCTAATGGAGGTGCTCAAATAAAATGCTTTGCACTGACTCTTCTTAGAGCAATTGAAAAATCACCTTTATTTTTCAAAAGAAAAACAAAGTAACTGCTCTAAGAGCAATTGAAGTGAAATAATTGTCTCGAACTTGAATCCAACCAGAGGTGAGAATTTCTTCTCTCTGCATGTCAGTCTCTCAGGTCAGGCTGCCTAAGACCATGTTATAAATTTCTTATATTAGCACAGAATTTGTAAATAAAATAGTGATCATTCTGGCTTGTTCTTCTGATATCGACCTTCAGACCAATAATGAAAACTAGTAGCCGTAGACTTACTTGTTCCATTTCTTTTTAACAATTCAGCTATGCCTACTCACCTTTAGTGCCTTCCCTCTGTAACAGGTGAAGCAGCTGGTGCCTCAGAGGGATCAATCCTTGCAGGAGGAGTTAGCCCGCCAGCACGCCAATGAGCGCCTGCGCCGCCAGTTTGCTGCTCAGGCCAATGTCATTGGGCCATGGATCCAGACCAAGATGGAGGTGAGTGTCAGACCCTCATGCAGAAGCTGATGAACAAAGTGATTATAATCTTTTTATCTCTACTTTATATACAGGGCAACAGCAAAGTCAATGACAGTTCACCAGCTGTTTGATCATAAACTATTTAGCACCTGTTAAGATTATTCTTTGTACAAGTGGTACCTTGATGGTGACCAGGAGATTCAGCTTTGAAAAATCAATCACTAAACAATTACTGTTTAGCTTCTGCTTTTGGTAGAAAAGATACCAGGTTCACTGGGGTCTCACTACTAATCCCAGATATAAATGTGACACATTTCTTTTGAAATGTGTTTTCTATAGCAAAATTTCTCATCTCCACTGTAAGAAGGTTTTATTACTATTGCTTCTTAGTATAAAAATACATCATATTTATGTGAACATTGGTCAAATCAGCACATCCAAAGTTTAAATTTTGTGGGGCTGGGGGGTGTCTTTTTTCTTTTGACAGGAAATTGCCCGCAGTTCTATTGAAATGACAGGGCCTTTGGAGGACCAGATGAATCAGCTGAAGCAATATGAGCACAATATCATTAATTATAAACACAATATTGACAAACTGGAAGGAGATCATCAGCTTATACAAGAAGCCCTGGTGTTTGACAACAAGCACACCAACTATACCATGGAGGTAGCCACTTACTCCTTTTTGTATTTATTAGTTTATTCTGTCCTCTTCTACCGTGTAACTACCTTCCCTGATTAAAGGGAGTACCACAGAAGATGTAATTTGGCAGGCTTTCTGACAATCTCATAAGACTTGTTTTCATTTATTTTCACTTTTTAGTGAGGAAGTACCCATTTAGAATCAGTTTTGTATTTTTCTGAAGACCATTTTTATTTTTAGTGATCCTTGGTCACAACACAGAGTTAATGGTATAGAAAAAGTATCACATAAATATTTAGAGCTAATTTTTTTTCTTATTGTACTTTTTATACTCTTAGAAGAATATATTTACTCCTATAATAATTCAGTATTTTCTCTCTCATAGCATATCCGTGTTGGATGGGAGCTCCTGCTTACCACCATTGCTCGAACTATCAATGAGGTTGAGACTCAGATCCTCACAAGAGATGCCAAGGGTATCACCCAGGAACAAATGAATGACTTCAGAGCATCATTCAATCACTTTGACAGGGTACAGTACTCTTGCTTTTTCTCAGCTAGCAATATTTATTCTTCCCAAAAACGAGTTTCTTGGCATTTCAAACATAAGCCTTTAAAAAAACCCTGCAAATGCACTAGCAATGGGTTCTTTTTAAAAGACAAAAAAAGATAAGCTAAGAAAGAATTTGTAACCTTATAAAGCCACAGGATGGCTTGGGTTGGAAGGGACTTTAAAGATCACCTAATACCACTCTCTGCACTTTGGGCAGGGATGCCATCCTCTAGATCATGTTGCCCAGGGCTCCCCATAGCCTAGTAGCATTGTGCACATAAATTAAAGATTAATTTTTGTTTTTTAAATGTAATGCAGAATTATAGCTCTGCTTATATTGTTCAAATAAGCATAAATCTCTGTGTTTTGGAAAATAATATGGCCCTTTATTTTAAGACAGTACAGCATGTTTTAAGTACTTGTTGTTTCCATCTCATTAAATTTAGCTGTAATCTATATTTGAATCACAACTTGTCTCCCTAGAAATGTATTTGTAGGGAATATAGTTGGGACACTTAGAGCTGTCCAGGAATATCCTTTATTTTTCTGGCTGTATGTGGGAAATAAGAGGCTGTTACTTTTTTTAGTTATCTAAATATGGATGAATAAAAAAGTAGGAAGGAAAACACTACTGTGAAGAAACCTAACTCTCTTCTGTGAGTTATGCAGTATTCATGGACAGAGTGTTATAAAGACAAAGATTAATAGACACAATAGCAAAATATATGCAGAAGGGGATCTCACATTTGCCGCTGGAAAACACTCTGAATATGAGTTAGTTCTGATGGCTCTGTGCTCACATGAACCTACCTTTAAAACCAAGTTCACAGTTCAAACACTGAAAAAACTTATCATAATGCAGCACCAGTCTGTTGAGTCAGCTCCTTTAAATTGTTTCAGGATACAGCAAAATGCCATTTTCTCTTCACTAACATCCTGTTTGTCTAGCTCTACTCAAATTGGTTGCCCATACCTGCACTTGCATTTGATATAGATTGGATGCTGATAGTCACAGTTTACTAATTCTTTAGAATACCCCTAACTGTTTAGGAAGAAGACCAGAATTGTCAAACCTCTGCTTGCTGAAGAAACATACAAGCATAGCCACAGAACTAGGAATGGATTTTATGGAAAAATCTTAACCTGATTCTAGTAGAGCATGGTTCTTTTTTGTATTTTCTAAGGAAGCAGAAGATAACATCGCAAAAGCAGAGATAGATTTCCCAGGGTGGAAGGATGTAGCATACCAAATGGCTTTCCCAATGCACTGGAGCAGATAATTGAGCAATTAGAGCTATTAAAAGCAGACAAGTACCAGGTCTGGATAAATTACATGCCTGCATTAGAGAGACCTCTCTAAGGGAAACCAAGGTCTTTGCACAAAGATTTGGCAGCTCCGTAAAGATGAGGAAGCAAAGTGACTGAATCCAAGTATATTTTACAGTGGATGGCCATTTCTAGCGTTTCTGTACCTCTGTAGTTCATTGGTGAGTTCTCTGGCCTGCTCGCAGCAAGGCTGGCTCAGTGGCTGAGATATCACAGTCAGCTCTTGGTGCCTCAGGCTGCCTGAAGGGAGAAGCTAAATCCTACACCAACCAGCCCTACTGTTATGGATTTTCGGGCTTTGCAGATGTAGTAAGACATTGAAATACCAAAGCATAAAACAGAGCAAGGTCTTAGGAAAGATTGTTTGACCTGGAAGAAGGTGGTTGTCACAGCTGCTAGCACACTGGAGATGGGCTGCAACAATAATGTGTAACACAAAATTGCTTCCCAGCTCCTAGATTCTTACTTGTTCCTGACTATCTCTTTCCTCAGGCGATAATGGGTCATGGCTTTAGGCTGTGTCCCTTCTGCCCTGGTTCCTGTTGCAGGAAGCCTGAATGGCCAGGTCAGAAGCAGAAGGAGACAGGTGTTTCATCTATCATACATCCTCATCTACAGCCTCAACAACCTGGGCCTGGTCTGCAAGTTTAGCTGTAGACCCTGCCTTTCCCCATGACAGATATAATCAAATAGCTTTAAAAAAGAGTCCCAAAGGACCACATAAGGAAATGACCATTTTACAAATGCCCTCTTTAATATACCCCGTCCCTCAGAATCAGACATGGGAAACTGGTCTAGATGGACTTCTGCACTGACAGAGTGTAACAATTATTTTCTCTGTAGCAAAATGCAAGTTGAAAGGAAGAAGGTAAGATCTAAAACCGTTCAACCATCAGGCTAGGCTTTATGGAGGAAACAGATAGTAGAAACACTGATCAAAGAGAAGATTGTAAGTATTAAATTAAACTGTTACTTAATGGACAGATGCAACTCAATCTACACAGACTATAGGGAGACTTGAACAAACACGTTGGGAAAAGACAGGTGTCTTTTTAATTTTTCTATCTTCCCTGTGTCCTTGCACACTCGAATATTTAGTATTGGTGAATGAAGGAAACTCAAGGTGCTTCAGAGTTACTTCACTGTACATAAAACAATGAAGACTTTATATTTGTTCATGTTTAGATAGAGAAGGCAGTAATGGATTCTTTTATGGTTTTGATTTCCTTAAATAAAAATGAAGATAAAATTGGATTATCTGAACATAAGCACTACCATGAAAAATACTGTCTTCTTCATGTCAGATGGAATTAACAATAGATGTAAAATTTTTGTAGCACTTAGCAGTATTTCTGAATGCCTGATATAGTTTAAAAATACACTTGAAGGATTGGATTGCTGTTCACCATGATGAATAGCCAGAAAGGATCCCAAAAATTAATACTGTCACTGACAAGGAGGCTTTAAATACCTAAGTACAACAGAATAATTTATGCATGGTATTACTCTGACTTGTGTGGCATTTCTCCCATTTAAGACATTTTTTAATGTCTGACAGTGTGTATTGAGGATGTCAGCAAAGTACTAATATGCAGAGTAGCTCCCCCATTTTAAAGCATGTATTTTGGTATACATAAATCTAACAACTCCTTTTAGGGTGCTTCTAGAAACAACTTTCTTTGCTTATGAATCTGAGAAAGGAACCCCTATCTTCCTCCCTGGGAAGAATATATTAAAAAAATTTTCACAGTGCATGTGAGAATTACAAGGGCAGGCAGGAAAAGTAGTGTTTCTTTCAGTGCATCCCCAGCAGAGGTGTGCTGGCACAGAGAGCCTTACAAGCCATCTTTGAAAAGGCAAGTGGCAAACAGGCTCTCTCCCCTGACTCATGGGGGTAACCCTCCTGGCTCTTGTGTTCCCAGCAGGCATGTACACATTCTGGCTGGTGCCCCAGGGGTTATCCCTGATGCTTACCCTTGCTTACATTGCTGCCCTACTCCTAGCTAGAGATTGCGCCTGAAGGCACAGTCAAGTTGTAGTTATAAATATACATCTTCAGCAATGCTGGTATATTTCCTTCCTTAATGTGACTGCATAGAGAAAAAAAGAGAAAGTGGGACACAGCGTCTGAATCACAGAGGCAGTTTAGAAGTGTTCAAAATGGTGCATAGCTGAATAATGGTATGCAGCCAAATCAGGATACCACACAGGTTTGTCAGTCAGTTGTTTTGACACATATTTATGCAAGGATTTCTTTTTCAGATTCAGTGTATTTAGTAAATTCTAAATAAGATTGCAAAGTACGTGATGAAATATCTGCAGCTGTTCTGCCTGTACTATTTTAATGGCTGCTAATACATTCTACTATTGATTTTTCTGCAAACTACAGATTTCAAGTAGGAGCACTGCATGCAGAAAAATGGCATCATGCCACCCTATATTTTGCTAACAGAAAAACAACAGCTCCCTATCAAAGGAATCATATGTTCAGGCTTAAGCAGGTTGATTAGCATTCAGGAAAATTAAGGACATATTTAAGAACGGATTAGTTGGACTCAGAAATTCACTTATTTTATAAGATCACGTATAAATCACAAGGAGAAGGGAAAAGACTTCTGGAGACTAATAATGAAACATGAAGGAGATTTTAGTGTTTTTCTTTGTATTGGCAGGAAAAGATGAACAAGGCAAAGTTATATGCATTAAAAGGTTAATTTCAGCTCCTAATGTTGGTCTGCCAACAACAAAAATAAGTATCAAGAACCATTTCCAATTGAGAAAGCCTTCACATGGGCTTGATATATGCCTTAATTGCAAAATGCTGTTGAATTCCATGAAACTCTGATATAGTGCAAAGATGCTTTTTTAGGCAACATATGATGAAGATTTGAAAATTTCACTACAAGAATGTGAAAACCTGCTACAGCACTTGGCACTACTACTTGGACCCTCACTAGGGAGTCCCACTTAACCATATGACTGTTCTGAGCTGCAGCACAACCACTGCACTTCTCTCCCACAGAAAATGGTATCTGGAGGATGTGCCAGCCCCTTACTCCCATCTGCCCTTCACTGCTTCAGCTCCTGCTGCTGGTTGGGGAGGTCCTGCACACACTGACCACCCACTCACCCCCTGTGGAGTGGGGTGATAGTTGATGAGCCTCCACCAACACCTGCTAGAGGAGATGGAGGGGCAGAATTTGGCTCTTAGCCCCCTTTTTTTTTTTTAATTTTTTTTTTTTTTTTTTTTTTTTTTTTTTTTTGTCACACAGACCTATCTTCAGCTTTAGAAATGAGGTAAAATGAGTAACCTCACCTGGGATTTGCCATAGCCTGTCTCCAGGACAGCTTTTGAAAGTTTCAAACCAGCCTAGATTAACATTTTGAGAATGATAAAATAAGCCATTTTGAATGCTTTATAGCAGAAATCATCATATTAAATGGAAACATTAAAGGATAAAAACTTTACTGTGATTATGGCTTTTTACTAAATGCTGCTTGAGATTTGTAACTTTGCTTTTTTTCTCTTCCTTGACTTTCCACTGTTATTTTTCATCTTTCCTTTATGGGGCTAGTGGATGTTGATGCAGAGGAAGTCAATAACAGCATGATATTTTTCATAGTGTTATTAACTTACTAAGGCACCATTTCATTCTATTAGTATATTAAATAAGCCCAGTGCATTTGTTAAAACTCATATTTTATCTATGCATAGCTATATAGAAATTTTCAAAAATAAATTATTCATCTAGCAGGCAAATATGTAGCAGACAGAAAACCTTGGATCTTGTCCAAACTGTCTGTAAAATCAATAAGCCTAGTGATTTTTCATCTTGGAATACCTCCTTAATTGTGTTTATGTTAACTCACTCTAAAGTACCCCTCTGATAGAACACATTTTGTATGAACAGGAAGAAAAAGACAAGCCAGTCTGTTTTTAATAAGTTAGTGTTAATTTCTTCACCTGTAAAATAGAAAAAGATGTTGGTTCAAAACAATGTTCCAGTTTGATGTGGTATTACTAGGAACCATTTAACCTGGAATTCAATGGTGCATTTTTAAAGTCAGTTTTCAAAGCAAAACCTGACTGTATATATTGTTAAAGAAGACAGATAACTGAAAATAAGTTGTCAATTATAAATTTATTTTGTACCTATGTCTTTTGAGATATGCACATTATATTAAGTAGTATTACCAGATGAAGAATGAAGTAACACTAATTGAGTGGGGAAAATATGTTTTGCCCAGGTTCAGTGATGTTTTTATTGCATCTCACATACACTGCATGACAACAGAAAGGAAGGAAACAAATGGCAGTTCATAGAATGAAATCTGCCTTGTCAGCAAAGGTGTAATTAAAAAAGATGGAAGGAAGCAGAGTTTTAATTCTGTAGTTAAAGTGAGGACCCTCTCCTACTAAGAAAAAGTCTGAAGCATGAATCTGCAGAAACTGCACACTTTTTAGGTAATTCACTGCATATGTTGACATTACATTTCCATGAAATTCTGGAAGAATGTGATTATAAATTTGCAAATAGTATGTTCTTTACTAACCAACTAACCTGACCTGTGGCTTTCTTTCCTTTCCCCTTCCCAAATGCATGACCTGTGATGGGATGTTAGGATGCATCTGACAATCTGCAGTCTGATGAATTTAAAGCCTGCCTCATCAGTCTAGGACAGGTTGGAAATGACTTGCAGGTAGAGGAAACTGAAATAATTCTGTTTTCAGATATAACAATGGCCAGAAAGAATGCATGTTTAAACTTCAGTCTGTTGGTCATAATGTTTTGAAAAGATCCTGCCTTGGGGAAGACAGCTGGTTTAGGTGGACTGTCAGCATCACTTTGAGCTGTATTTTTCTTTGCATTTTTCAAAGATTTTTCAGTTTGCTTGTTTTACTTGGTTTGAGATATTTTATTTGGACACTACTAGATACGTAGAAGAGCTCCTATGCTTCTTGCACTCAGACTTTTGTCAATTTTCCTTTCCTCAGACTCAATACAAGGTCTCATATGCTCCCTCCTAATACAGGATGACACAATTCTCTCCAAGCCACTGCAATCTGTCACAGCACAGAGGAAACATTTATTTACCTCCTTGCATTTAATGTTAACTCAGCTTTGAGTCTAGAATGTTGCAGATATGTAATTCCCTGAAAAATGAGCAACTTCATTTCATACAAGGTCTTCAACTGATCTCCTTCTAAATTTTGCAGGTCTCATCCTTTAAGCCAGTATGCACATCTCTGCTGTAGTTAGGGTCTTGACAGCCTGCAGTCAGAAGGAAAATCCCTGTACTTATTTCCCATATATCAGCAGACTGCTCTCACAATGTATTTACTTTGGCCTTGGAATGAAGTATTTCACTGTTTTTCACAGTACTTTTAGCTGCTAGAGATTTCAAGCAGAACATTTCAAAGACATTTCATATCAGGGAGGCAGCTTGAGCATCTGCTGAGTTTGACTAGTTTAGTAACAAACTTTTCTCCTTGCTCTTCTCTTTGTCTTCTCTGGTTGTGTTCTCTGTATTCTTGTCCCATTCATCTCCTTTTCTCCCTTATCTCTCCCCTGACCTTTCCTGATGTTACTTTTCTGTGGTGAAAATGTCTCTTTCCTGTGTGTAATATGTTAGTTACTTCTTCCTCTTTTAAAACTGATGATGATTCTCATGACCTGACCTGGCAACATCAATGAATACTGTTCATGCACTGGATCCAATATGCCAATGGTCCAAACTCGCCATCTCTCTGGAAATTACCTTGGATTCTTCAAACCCTTCCTTCTATATTACTTACGTTGTTTTGGCCAATAGAGGAAGAATGGATTGATGGACCATGATGATTTCAGAGCTTGCTTAATTTCAATGGGTTATGATTTGGTACGAGCTTTAAGAAAAAATGTCAACTGATTCTGCTCACAGCTAAAATGTTAACCACAGCAATACTAAAAGCTTATCCAAATAGAGAGGATACTAATGTAATTTATACTAGAGATAGTACTTTCTTTGTTTTTCCTTTATTTTCAAATGGTTAAAAGGGAAGTTAAAAGTAAAACAAGGTACTTGAAAACCATATTCTATGGTGCATTGCATTGCTCTTTGAATTAAGGAAAATTTAGAGTTGAAATTAACAGTTCTTAAACTAATGCTTTTGTAAATTTCTCCTTTTCTACCTGCATGATGAAGAATGAGTTCGATACTGTTTAATTTTCATAAACTTGTCTTGGGGGTTGCATTTTCTTTGCTTCAATTATTTATTCTAAAAATTTCCTCTGAAATTCACCTTTTTAGTGGAAAAGAAAGAGATCGTCCTTAGTCAAGCTGTCCTGTATTTGGCATGAAATGTTCAGAATTGTTTCCCTTCTTAGTTCAGACTACACTGCTTGTTGGGCTATTGTTTCACTTCCCTGCATGGTACCTAAATTACAATGGTTTTAGGATGAAACGGAAAATGAAGTGTTAAGTTAGAACAAGTTAAACACATGTTGTGGGAGGGTGGGAGGGAGAGAAGATGGTGACAGTTAATTGAAAGGTACATATTTTATGTGTTTAGGACAAAGGATACACTTTTCAAAAGCACAGTCCTTTTTACAGAAGTGGGATGGGCATTGAGTCAGGAAGATGCTTTATAAGCTCTGTAACCAGTGGTTCCGACTGGTTCATGAGAGGCTCAGGCTGCTGGAGATCATATTATGGTGACCATTTTCTTTCTTTTGGATTCTGTGAAAGGGTGAAGCTGAGTTTGCCCGAATCATGTCACTGGTTGACCCCAATGGGCAAGGAACTGTCACTTTCCAGTCCTTCATTGACTTCATGACCAGAGAAACGGCAGACACAGACACAGCTGAGCAAGTGATAGCTTCCTTCAGAATCCTGGCTTCAGATAAGGTCAGTCACCATGCTGCTGCTGTAAGGATTCAATCCTGTTTAGCCCCTCTTGTTACAAGCCTTTTAGTAATACTGAAGCTTTGTTTGCAGTTTGTCAGACTTCAGAGAAAGCATGTGCCTTTTCTTCTTGTTTGGAACCAGGACTCTTACCTGAAATGGGTGCAGAATACATGGCTTGGTCTGTGTATCCTCATATGACAGACAGCTAACATAAAATTAGGCATCTTAGACAAGATTTAGCTTGTCTGTATAATGGATATATTGTACATCACGTTATTTCCACATCACAGCCTTGATTAGAGGGGAACTCATTCTGCCTTTCATGCTGTTGTCTGGATGTTTCAATGCAGATTTTGGCCCTCTAGAACATAGCCTAGATCAGGTGCATGTGACTACACCTGGTTGTGAGCCATGTTGTGGCTACTGAGCAGGGTGATGCAAGGTGGTGTATCCATATCCTAGCAGAAGCAGCAGGAGGAGGCCTCCTCTAGTTACTGGGTTTGTAGAGAAAGCTCCTGAATTTGCCATACTTTCATGCCCACTGCCAGATGCACTTGTGACTGAGTTGTGTTTGAAGATGCAAGGGAGTGTAATGGCAACACAAGAGCTTCTGGAGGAGCTAGGGCCATAAACAGTGCTGCCTCTAAGCCAATCCTGTGCTGTGAAGAATGGAGAGATCACAGCAGTACAGGTCTATTTGCCCAAGCTCGCTCTATTGATTTTCTCATTCCAGCTGCTTGTATTGATTTTGTGATCTCAGTTAATGTCGACCACATTTTAAATTCCAGACGTGTTCTCAGTAGCAATTCATGTGGAAGATGGTCTCAGGAAAAAGTGGTTCTCATTAGATTGCTATTTTAAGCAATATCAAGTCTGTTAACAGAGGGTATCCCTCATGTCATAAATGCAAACCATTAAGAACAATAATGCATCTTTCTTTACACATATATTAGAACCTTGAAACTAACAGGAACTATCTGCATCTGTCCTGTCACTGCAGAAGAGGCAGTAGTGCACTGCAGAGATACTGACTGTCCAGGAATAAGCTGTATCTGTAGCAGTCTGCCCATGGCTGCACAGTGTTTAGTATCTAACACACACACAGAGTCACCTGTCCTGAGACTGCATTTTGACCTAATCAGTTTGTTGGTGGAATTGTCCCCTTCAATTCATCATTTGTGATGGAATTTACCGAGGAAAACATATAGTCTCAGAAAAACAGGCAAGATGTCCAAATTTATGAGTCACAGTTACAGAAAACAAATATATTTTGTGTTTTTGAAGAATATATACTGAATTTGTCAATCCTTTTCCCCCTCCCAGCCTTATATCCTGGCAGATGAGTTGCGTCGAGAGCTGCCTCCTGAGCAGGCTCAGTACTGCATCAAGAGAATGCCTCCGTACACCGGCCCGGGGTCTGTTCCTGGGGCTCTGGATTACACCTCTTTTTCATCAGCGCTGTATGGAGAGAGCGACCTCTGATTCAGTAATTGGCTGTATTCATGGTAGACACTAAAAATACCCACCTTATTGCCCAGATTGCTTCTCAAAGGCTTTGACAAGCTGATTTAAAAACAAATTTTACAAATGCAGTAGGTACTGTCAGTGTAAAGTTCTAGTAACTGAAGTAACCGATGTATATTAATGTGTGCAGCACGCTAGATACCTGCCTTGTTGGTTTTAGGTTGTCTGTCCTATGCAATGCTAGAAAATCTATTTTTAAAATTGCAAGATATTAACTTTGGAAATATATGTTCAGAAAACAGAATGTAAAACCTAAAAGCATTGAAACGCGCAAAATATTTCTCCATTTTTTAAATGTGTCAATGCCATATGCGCTTCTGTTACGATGTTCATAAAACTATGTTAGAAGTCATGCTTTTTTTTCTTCCGTAGAGCAATATTACTTTCCTCTCATGATTTCAGATTTTCTATGCTTCTATTGGTGGAATTTAATAAAATACTAAAATGCAGATTTTCAGGGAAGAAACGTAACAACGACAAATTACTTAATTACAAAAATAATCCAGAATGCTATGCTTTTGTTGTAATATAAGGGGGAAAAGCTGATTAAAATGCAATTTTAGAGTTCTGTAAGCAGTTCTTTTCTTTTAGGCCTTTAACTTTCACAGTTGAGGGAATACAACTTTTATAATCAGAAATAATAAGGAAGCTAATTTCATGTGAACTGTTTTGTTATGAAACCCTCATTCTTGTCTATGTTGGACAGCCTTTGTTTCTCAGTATAAGAATGCATTATTGTATGTATTAGTGGGCAACATTCATCTCTATCCTGCATAAAGCAAGCTCCCATCTGAGCAAATGTAGTTATGGTTGTCTTGCAGCTTTAACTGTTCAGTGCTCTAAATTCAGTTTGTCTTGACTTCTGCTGTGTCGCAGGCAGTTCTGCCTGTACCCTGCTCCTGTGTGCTAGACGTTTACTGGTTTTTTCCATCTTGAGAAATGACAGAGAATAAAAGCAGTAACTTTTTTACTTGAATCCTACTGACACTGAGGAAATGCAATGTAATCAAACAAAACCATTTACAAATGGTGAAGCGAGCTGTGCAGCCCAGTGCAATTAAAGCAATGATGTGCCTATTAAATAAAGTCTGCTTTTCAAAACCTTATGAGACTCTGTCGTTGGCAATTGACCTAGTGGCTCCCTCTAAGGACTGGAAACATTTCTGAACGTCAAAGTTTTCAGATGCTAATGGTTCAAAGTCTGTCACACATTTCAGTACATTGTGTCTGCTTCAACGTGTCTCTGTGTGCTGGAGGGACAGATCTGACTTCATGAAGAGAGATGGAGCTCAGAATGAGTTGGAGAGTTTCCATTTAGGTCACCTGAACACAGATGTCCATAGCTTGTTAGACTTCAAGCTTAGATTGATTTCAGTGCTTTTGAGGACATTGGCCTTAACTTTTCTGTATGTCATTTTTTCCTCATGTGCAAAAAAGCAGGTGTTAAGGATGCAATGGTGCTTTTGCTGGCTATTGTTTGGAAATATAAGGATGGCAAGCATTAAAAATCTGTGATTTCAATCCTAAAGCAGGCACCCGCAGATTAAGGTGGGTAGAGTGGGAGCAATTTCAAAACAATCCCAGAGGAGACAGACAATGACCAAATACCTCTTCCTTCTCCCTTGTGTACCAAAGGCCAGCAGAGGACTTGCTAGGGCTAAGATCTCATCTCCTACAGCGCATGTGCAGCCTTGTGCACAGCCAGAAGCTGCTACTGCCACTGCTGATAATGACATGGTGCAGTGCCATCTTCTTCTGTGATGACAGTGCCTGTACAAGCTAAGTCAGGAAGCTCTGCCTTAAAGCAAAGCCATTTCCAGCTAAATGACTGCTGAATCTTATTAAAAAATAAATCTGTATATCTCTCATTGTCACAGTTTCATGCAACTGGAAAAATAAAACATTGAGCTTCTGAATGTGGCACAAAAGCAAAATGCCAGTGCTACAGGTAGGATTATGCAAAAAAATTGGCACAAAGTTTATATTTGACACCTCTTACAGGTGTTGTTCATATTCTCTATTCACTAATTTTTATGTTGTGATATTATTCCTGTTTTTGATAGTATGGAAGGGACTTCTAAGCTCCTTCTTTAGCTGTGTTCTGTTATCAAAGCATGTGAGAGATAATGTTATCAGCCACAAGAGAAAAAAACTTTTGCAAAGTAATTTTTCCAATCTTATATCAGGTTTCTAATTTCTAAAGTAGAATGAACAACCAGTAGCTGAGAACTGCAGGGATTAATTATCCATTCACACTTGCCTAAAAATGTTATACCATAATTATTACTTTAATATGTCTTTCATGTAAAATGAAGATATATCATAAAATGATTTCTCCCAGGATGAATAAAAGTAAACTGTGTTATTTTACCCTAAACAGGGTAATCCTCAAAGTCCTTTAAAATATTCTGTGATCATGTTCAGGGGCTATGGATTTTGCAGAGATTTTCTTTTCCTCTAAGGTTCTGTTTTTAGTAGGTGGCATTTGTATATTTCTGCAGGATCACTTCTCACAGTGGGAATCAATGCAGCAACATTTTCTGTCCACATAATTCTGTCAGCAAACTAGTTTTACTAAAAAGAAGTACAGTAGCTGAGTCAAAGGTAATGAATGTGTCAATCACAGGGGCCAAATCAAGGTTCAGTAGCTGGAGATACAGCATTATTTTGATGAACATGTGAATGAAGGTTGTAGAATAAATTACAATTCACAAAAGTCAGTAAGGTTTTAAGTTGCTTTCATGCCTATAATACAGATGTCTTCTGTGACTTTACATTAATACAACAGTTCTTTGAAAAACTTCCTGCCAAGATAATTTTGATTCCATAGTAATAATTTTCAGATTTAATAATTTTCAGTGATTTTTAGAAGGTGCTGATACAGGTAGAAATCTGCTGTCAGTTCTATGCTACCTTCACACCTCCCTTCTTCGTGGTTTTCATCACTGTTTTCTTTATCCACTGACCACAAAAGGCTTGGGTCAGAGCCACTCCTAGAGGCTTGTATTTTCATGAGAACATCCTGTTGTTCAGCTTCTGAATTCTTGGAGGAGATCATGTTCTTTTATTCAGGTTGTTCATGGCGTCCGTGAAGTTATACCAGACATGAGTGGTTTCACTGAAGGAGGAAAATAGTTACTGTTAGCAGCTGGATTTGGATGGTAAGCAGTTCCCTTTCTTGACTGAAATAGCTTGTGGTTGAGACAATTCTGTAAGGAAGAAATTGTTTGATCATCACTAGTAAATGAACAGGCACTTTGGAGCATGCTTTCATCACTGTGATGGTATAAATATTTTTGGTGGGCTTCTACAAATAGTTCCAGTAATATTTAATGAGAAAATAATACCTATTCATTGCCTGTGCCACTCTTTCCCAAGCTTCATGGTTAACAACCTGTGCACTTATTTGCTTGTGCATCAGTCTACCTTCTGCTCGTGCTCAGAGGGTATTTTATTTGGGAAGTCACTTCAGCAGCTTAAGCCTGGACTGTAGACAGTTGTTAGCATGTTCTGGTGAGATTCTACTTGTTTTAGATAAAGTATTTTTATATAGGAAAACTGACTGTTCTAAGCTGGATTTTATTTCACATTAGTCTCTTTTTAAAATGTGTAATTCCTTTCTAATTTTAACCCAAGGTGTGGGCTGCCACCACAAAGGACAAGTCTATCTCCACTTTTTCCATGATCCCACTAATTTATAAATAGAACAGTTCCCTGGTCTGGTTGCCATGCTGGCTGGGAATACATATCTAGAGTGCTTAGAACTGTAGATTATCCCCTGAAGCAGCAGCCTGTATTTACATTACCTTAAAGTGATTGTATAACTGTGGAATTAGGGACCTAGCCACCCACTTCGACTGAAAGTATTTTATTATTCCCAACAATAGAACATTTATGTGCAGACAACAAACCTTGAGCCAGGACTAGGAGTGCCACTTGTTCCCCTCATTAATTAAGGCAGCAATATTAAACAATAAGCCAAATCTTTTCCATATATGAACTTGACTAGGATTTCATATTCTAATCTTCAAAATAAATTCCTCTGCTAATTTGCTAGGTTTTGGGAAATTTCATTAGCATTTGTAATACTGCTTTTCACAAATTCATTTATCAGCATATTGCTTTAATTATTTGGAAATCAAATGTATCGGATAAATGTCCTGAGACAATAAACGTCCTGAGGCTATTTTAACATCCATCTATCCATCCATCCCTCATCTAATTGCACCTGGTTGTTTTGTTTCAAAACCTGACTGTTTTATTTGGCCCAAACACATGGAAACTTTCTTCTTTTCAGGATTCCTGTTAATGCTTTGAGTGAAAAATGACCTTGAGCACTGTCCTCAGGAGGAGTGGTTATCCTGTGTGCTCTCCTGAGCTGGAGCCTTCCAGCTGCATAAGGGATACTTGTGGCAGAAGCCCAGGTATAGAACAGCTCTTTTGGCTCAGACACTGAAGGTCCTGTTTCAGGTTTTAGCCGGTCTGCTGATAAGACTGAAAGAGAAGAAATGCTTGCACAAGTTGCCAGCAAGTCTGGCCTTGATTTGAATGGAACTGTCAATACAGGCACAGCAAATTGTTATGATTTTAGCAAAAGGCACCACAGAAAAGCAAAGAATGGCTGTATCAAACATTTTGTTCAGACTCGTATCCTGGCTCCAGCCATTATGAGCAGGAGGAATAATGGAAAATCTAAAAAGGAGATGGCAAGTGGTCATATGTGACCAAGAGAGTCTCCAAGCTGACAGTAATTTGTGGCTCATGAATTTGTAAAACTCTGCACACTGATGCCAAAAATTTAGTCCGTTTTTCTGCCAAAGTAATGTATCTGCTTTGAGAGCTCCTTCTGTATTCCTTTCAGTAGGACCTACTGCATCTATAAACTCTCCACTAGCCTATTAGATATGCTTGAAAAAATATTTGCTTTTCATTCCTTTATCTTTTCGGTTGCTCTGGTTATCTCTGTCTTCTAGTAACCTACCACAATTAATGTGGACTTGATGCCAGCTTTCTGAAGGAAGTTTGCAAAACGCAGACAGCCCAAGAGAGAGGAAATGTTACCTCCCAGGAAACAAACCCCAGTAACAGTTTTGCCAAACCCTTTAGCAAACCTATTTAAATGCAAATCAGACACCCAGTAATGTTTGGGGGCTGCCCAGGTGAGTGTGAGGAACATGCATGGCAGATGTGATGTAGTCAAACACCACATCCCTGACATCTTGTCTGTTGCTGCTGTCATTAAACCAAAGGCACAGAATCTAACATTAGGTGGTTTTGCTGCTATTTGTGCAGCATCTAGGAACAACACTCCACGGCAGCTCTAACTTTCACCTTTGTTATTTGCTAATGGAAGGTGACAAGGCCTGATTTGCCACAGCAAGCTGGCAAACCCCCATATTGTCCAGCAAACACTTTTGGCACTTGGAAATAATAACTGTCTCATTATCTGAAGTGACCTGTGGGCTTGAGGGGCTAAAATATCAGTATTTTAATATGTAAACAAAAATGTACAATTATGACATTCTTTAGCTGTTGAATTATATCTAATTTTTTTCCCATTTTTAATTTTAATATAGCTGCATATGCACTTGTAAGAAGCAGAAATTATGCTTGTGGCAAAAAAAGAGTAAACTTTAAAAAAAAGACAACACATTTTTTAACATTTTCCATTCTTCCTAACAAACAATACATTTCTATCAGCCGCTGAAACTTAAAAAGACTCATTCCAGCAGCACTACAAACTAAATGTTTTGATTATGGTTGTGCAAACACTTTCCATCCATCAAAAATTAATAACTAGCCTTTTCATTTTCTTTCACACGAAAAACTGAAGCCATTCAATTATGACCCCCACCTGACTGCCCCAACACTATTGCTTTTCTGGGAGCTTAAGCAGATTTTCTGTAAGACTCATTGTTTCTTCAAGCCAGACCATGAACCCAGATGGCCTGGCTGGCCTTATTTGCAAGGGACAATTGGAACAGCTATAGTGAAATGAACATTCTGCCTTTTGGAATAGTTCCATAAGGCAACATCCTGGTCAGGGTCACTACCTCTTCTTGTAGTGGTGGCCTTTAACTGAAGTGCTGCTCTGCAGACAGGATTGCCTTTAGCAGTGGCCATTAATTTGCCTTTTCTCAGGAGGCACCTTCCTTCCTGCCAGCATTACTGTCTCTTGGCAGATCACTTTCCCTTCTAACTCAGACACCAGCCTCTGTCTGCCACTGCCCTTTTCCCGCTTTTAACAACTGTCCCTTAGAGCTTAAATGTTTCTGACGGAAGATGTTGACTCAAATCTAGTTAAATGATTTCAAGGCTCACTTGGACTGGATTTTAAAGGGAGACACTTTATTTCTGCTTGATCAGAATGCAGTTATTCTTGATTTGTACTAAGGCAATAGAGTGTTCATCCTTTTGTTTTTATTTAATATCTTTGGCTTTACCTGCTACTCCTGAAGTACTTATTAGACCCTTCAATACATAGGAATGATAGTAAGCTCTCCAGTCATCAGCTCTATATGGAAAGATGTTTGTGTACCACATGAAAATTTAAGATATAAACCACAGATTATTCCACCACCACCTGCTGGCATCAAAATCCACATGCTTGCAGTGAGTTTTGCTCTACATGGTAAAGATGGGATGGGAGACTTAAATGTGATTAACCTACACCCCAGCCTCTACCCTCTTCATACCCTTCTGGAGGCTTTGCCAGCTCCCTGTGTACCTGTCCTATCTGCATGTGGGAGAGCAAACAGGAGAGAAGGGAAGGATAATGAACAGTATTTTCATCTGTCAGAATACACAGGGAGATTTGAATCTACTTTCTCTTGCAGCTCTGTTATGTTGCCTCCAAACTCAAGTCACTGACAGTGACTCTTCTACATGAGGGGGTTGTACTAACGCCGCTCTCCTGATCCTGGAAAATATACATGGAAAATGCTAACACGATGTAGCAATGCTAATAGAGACTTCTGAGGACTTAGATTTAAGAATCTTAGATTGCTTAATATATTTTAGGCTTAACAAGTGTTAAGGCCCAAAGTGAAGTCCTTTAGTTTGACAAGACAAAAAAAAAAAGAGATGTCAAATGAAAATAAAAACTCAAATGGAATTATTGTAGACCACAGGCTAACAAAAGAAACTTTTCACTTCTATGTTGAAAACTTAGCCGAAGAGTAAGACCTGACAGGTATCAGTAACCAACAGGGTGGAAATATTTGGCCTTTAGGGTGACAAAGCAGACTCTGGGCATTTTTTTAAAATGTAAATATATGCTACTGATAACTAAAGAAAGGCTCTGCCCTAGAGCATCGTTCCCTCTGAGTGTCTCTTGCCCATGCTCTTGCTCATGTAAGAGGCTGCTTCTTCCTTGCAACTTTATTTCTGAAGCTTAGGCAAAATTTAGAACTAACATAATCTCTGAGTATTTTTTCATGTTTCTTCATTTCTTCATTCATACACAAGACTTTCAGCATTAAGGTTCTTTTTTGTTTGATAATTCTATATTGTTGTACAACTTGCATTTTTCTTTCATTTAAACATTGATTTGAGAACAATTTTCTTTAGTCCTAGTTAGTATCTCCAGAAATATATGTTTTCTAGAAGAGGTTCCTTGTTTTCGACCCCATGTCTGGGACTTAAATCCATGCTGCTCCTTGCTTGCTCCTGACTTCATCAGCTTCCTTCTCCCCTTTATGTTTCTGCTCCTCTACAATTAATTGAATGCATGGGAGGGGACAGCATTGCTCAAATCCTTCTCAAGGTGAGGGAGATGGTGTCTGCCTATAGAAAGGGTAGGGAGAGTATCACTGCTATGTCTGTGATCATAAGCAGCTTCCACAAAGTTTTGAAACCTAACGTGTTAGACTTCAAAACAAACTGAATGAACTAGGAACAAAGTCCTGTGGTTTCAAAGTCCTTTAAAGAGAAGAGAACTGCCTATAAAACATGATTTTTAGCAGATTGTTGACAACACACGGGACTGTTTCTATGTGTAATTTAGAGAAAGCCAAGTAGGGCACTGGTCTTTCAAGGTATTTTATACAGGAAGATTCCTTCTGCCCTTGCAAAAAAATCTTACAAGGTTTGGTGTCTAATGAAAGAAAGCAATAGAATTGATGCTGCTCTCTACCATGGATGGAGCCATTCCTGACAGCTGGATGCGCTGCTGGAAGCTCTCCAGTGCCACTCACACATCACAACCCTTCTCTCTGCCTCCTTGTGCCGTGCTTGCACTACCAGGATGCAGACGGTTGGGCTACTTGGCTTTGTCTTCTCGTTGTCCACCATTCAAAGCTGCTCAAACCTTTCTATAATCCTCCTCAGTTGCCACGTTTTTGAAGATCTCAAACTGTGTTGAACACAAACCAATGTGCTTGTCAGGAGAAGTGTAATCCCATTTATAGGACAGCAAAAGTATGCCTAGGGCTTGTGCTCTGACAACTCCCTTCAGCTGCTGGAGTCTGTACCTCTGACCTGGTCCATCGACTGGTATGGCCCTGAGAACACCATCAGCCTCTCTTCTATGATTTTGATGTGGATGCCTGAGAGGTGCATACTCAGAGTTTTAAAAATGCTGCAAAATTTCATAATGAAATAAATATAAAAGATTTACAGGCACAAACCTGTAACTAGCTGAAAGCAGTTGACACAGTTTGCCAGTAGTATGAGTAAGCTGTAAGACTACACTCCCTACTGAATTCCCAGTCCTCTCATGCCTGCATTTCAGTCCTTTCAGGCATTTATACACTCTTTCATCAACACAGATTCTCTAAAATGATGCAAAAGGCTATGTTCTGGTTCACAATAATGTGTTTAATTTCATTGTCATGAAGACTTTGGGCTTTTTTTTTAAATAGTGAAGTCCAAAATCTATGGTAAATAGGTAGAATAAATTTGTTGGTATTTCCCTGAACTGCACATCTTTACTACTCTATTCTGACATTTGGAGTGTACTTAGAATTGATCTTGAAGCACTCAGCTTTCTTTTGCCTTCAGGTAATATTTTGATTCTAGAAGAAAATTGTTAAGATCGTAATTTGACTTATGCAGAACAGATAATTTGTATTTGGATCACAAAAAAATCACCCTCTAAGTTTTGGGTCTATAAAATTATTAAAAATAAATAGTAACTCTTAAGCTCAAAGGAAATTCTGAAAATAAGAAACAAGTAGTGCAACTTAGTAATCCAAAACAGGGCAAGAATCCAGCTGCAGCAAAACAGCACAAGTGGTAATTTCCCAGAAGAGAATGCCAAGAGCTGTGCTCTGAAATCAGATTAATCTGTTTTCCCCTTCAGACCTCTGCAAGGAGTTGTGAATGCTTCGCTTGAATATATTTCTCTGAAATGCAACTGTTCTACAGTAATACAAATAATTCTACTGTTCTTGTTTAAATAAGGATTACTTATGCCAATAACCCATTACGAACGGCATCCTCAGAAATAAAGGCAGATAGTATCAGAATGAGAGGTATATTTTTGTAACTAATATTGCCGCGGTATTTAAAACACCTCCCCAAAAGGTAAGAGTGGGCTAAAGACCTGTGTTTGATCTTACACATGTGAATGTGTTATTTGAATGCAAGGGTGTGCAAGCAGAACAACAAGCTGGTGAACAGATCTTGGCACTGGAAAAATAATCAAAAGATTAGATTGGCTTTGTTTGCTTCAAACACTGCCTGGTTTTAAAAGATCTTTCAGTGAGAGTTTATCTCTGGGTGTGGGAGGAGCTGGGGAAACATGATTTGAAAACAGTGGTTTGAAAACAGTGGTTTGAAAACACCTTCAAATATACTTGGAATAAACACCAGAACTCAATCTGACTTACTGATGTCTTTTGCTAAGGATATTGATTTGGATTTAGCCTTGCTGCAATTAGGAAGATGCTGGCTTCACTAAACTGCCACTTATAACCACCTTCAGAAACCAGGATTCTCACCATGATGATGTGACTCCACGTCTGCATCTGATGTTTAAATAGGGCTAACTCCCAACAGTGCTAAGGTCAGGTTTCTCACACACAGGAATGATGCCACATCTGTGTTCTCCCCTGCTTTACTCACTGCTCTACAACTCTAAGCTGCTCCTGGTATTGCTCTAAATGTATTCAAGAAAACAGTATTTTGACAGGCTAATTTAGCAAAATAAGAACAATGCTCCATAAGACAAAAAAACAAAAAATAAAAAAAACCCAAAACTAAACCAAAACCCCAACACTTTTCAAGCTTAAGGGCATGTTCACTGCAAATCCTTGAACATTCCCTCCAAACATACCATGTGTTAGAGCATCTCAAAGAAACAGACCAGAAACCTTGGTAATTGTAGATGTGTGTGTAGCCTTGGGATAGGGACGCACATTGGGACTCCCAGCACCGTGCAATATTGTCAGCATTGAAACTAAACCAAGAAAAGGGACCTGAGATTCTCTAACACTGCAAAACCCATTAAGGCTGAATGGGTTGTGTTGTTACTTCCTCTTCCCTTCACCCTCTGAAGTGTATCTTGCTTCACTTGTACCCTTTTGGTAGTTTGTACAACTCCAGCTTCTCAAGCAGATTGAACACAGTCTGAGGCTGGAGGGTTGCTGCCCTCTCTTCCTGCTGCTGTTCCTACACCAACCCTGGAGGAAATTCTGCTGCCGATGATTTGGATCAGAGATCTGTTACCACTAATACCTGACTTCTACAGAACAACGGTGTTCACAGACTAGCACCCGCACAAGGAAAAGGATGGAAACAGGAGGATGGCACAGGGTGGGATTTGGGACTGACCTTTCACAGCATCACACAGTCAAACTGGCTTAATTTGATTGCAAAACTGCAGAGGAACTGGGATATGTGAAATGATCCTTTTCAAAAGCACCTTCAAATCTGCAGCTTTTTTTTTTTTGTCCCACTGACCTACTTTGCAGCAGTTACACAAACAACTGCATCAGCACATGCAAGGAGTGCTGAGCTGTGGTACAAAGATCTGTCGCCACAAAACAACTGTGTAGACAGTGAGCTTTTTAACCTGCACTGCTGCCAGAGGAAATTTTCATAGCGTGACACAACAAAAAAAAAGTTTGGAAGCTGTCGAAAAGTCAAGCAAGGAAATGCACCCCCTAAAATCTCACAAAGAACAGTTCTCAAAGCATTGCCCATCTCTGCAATAGATGCAAATTGTGTGTATTAGGGATCAAATTAGGCACTCATTAGGAATACCTAACTTCTGCTTCTGTTTAGTGTATTCCACTTTTGTTGTTAGGTTTTTAAAGAGTATGAGATTCCCAACAACCACATCTCACACTGGAATTTTGGGACATATTTTTGCACTAGGAGCTTAGGCTGACCACTGCAATGATTTGCTGACAGGTAAGGTCTGCTCTCCAACAATGTCTCCTGGCATTCAAAACTGGAGCATGGCTTCTACAACTGAAGTTGGACTACAACCTAGCTGATTTGTGGGCTGCCTGCATTTCTTCTGAAAATTAATGAGATATATACATTATTTAAACATAAGGCTATTTTTTAAATATATATACTTGATTTACCCTTGACCAAAGTGACAGTTGATTATGAAAATTCCTACATCGCACTGGACTCGAAAGAGTTTGTAACCACTGATTCTCTGTCTCAAAAGAAAATTCAAGAGTGAATATTTGGCTTCCAGGAATTGCCTGCACTAGCGGCTTTTAACTAATTTTGAGTCCCTTAAAGACTTTCTAGGGGAAATGCAGAAGCCATTATTAAGTAGCAACCCATACCCTGAGCTGATAGAAGGCTTTATGTTGGCGCACAGGGCTGAGGCTCAGGCACCCAGAGGAGGGAAGCCACCTCAGTTTGCTCCTGTTCACCCAGAACCAGCGGTCCCCGCGTCTTCGCCTGCAGCATCTGCTTTGCTCGTTCAGCTTACTGCAACAGGAAGGGCTGGTCAATGATGCATTTTACAGGCTTCCTTCTTTTCATATTTTGACCACTGAACCAGTTTCAATGACAACGCTCCCCTTGCTTATCATTGGCACTTGAATTGCTAAGGTGAAACGAGAGGACTGGTTACTCCTTCGAGGTACTCCAACTCTTGGCAGCACATTCTCTGCACAGCGTGGTGATTGCAGGGCTGCTCTGCAACTATTTCTTTTAAAAGGTCAGTCCTCATACACGCAGCTCAAAGGATGTACCACCAGAATTGAAACCCTTGTGTCAAAATGCCACATTTTATCTGTTTCTTTCGACTATCAAGCGAACTGACTTAGATTTGATTCCTTTAGTATAAACTTGCTTCCAGGTCTACACGTACCAATACTTCACTGGCAAGTCCGACTTCCAGCTTCCGTAAGGCACATTTATCTACCTCCTCTCAGCGCTACATTTGTCTCTAATTGGAGCACATTTGTCGCTTGCGTTTGAAACAATCACCCCCCTACACCTCTTCTCCCCGCCATGAGAGACAACTCAACTTTATTGAGCTCTGTTTGCCTCCAAAGCCACCCCTCCCCCCGGGGCACTTGACGCGAGGTGAGTCAGTTCGAAGGCCGAGCGGTTGCCTGGCTCTGTGTGTCTGTCTGGCTCTGTCCGTCTGTCCGTCCGCCAGGGACCGACCCCCTCCCGCGCCCCTGCTGCCGAGAGCAGCGCTCGCGCCCAGCCCGCGCTCGGGGCGGAGCTCGCGCGTCACGCGCTGCGCGCGGGCCCCCGCCCGCGGGCGGTGACGTCTCGGCAGCGATGGCGCCCACGGGGCCGCCGGGTAACGC
>JANRMJ010000066.1:43189134-43209253 GCA_025584955.1 Alethe diademata
GGGGCGGCCGGGCGGGCGCTCAGGGGGCGGCGGCCGCGCCCGCCCTTGCGATTCCCTGGTGGGGCCGCGGCTCGGTGCAGCCGGAGGCGGCACTTCACGCACCGCGTGTAACTTTCCTGCAGAAGCCGCGTGTGCGGTGTCGGGAGTGAGTGAGTGAGTGAGTGAGGGCGCTTTTTGACGCCGGCCCCTTGGAGCAGCTGCATCCTGCCACGGCGGGGTCGGGAGGGACCCCCAGGGTACCCGCACCGACCCGTCCGGCCACGCAGTTTTGCCGGGAAAGTGGAAACCGGGGCTCGGTGGGAGGGGCTGGGTGTGCTCCAGCTGCTTGGGGCTCTGAGTCAAAAGTGGCATTTCACGGGTTAAACAGAAGTCATTGGATGGGGAGGATAAGTGAAAATACAGCTCCTAATTGGCATTGGTGTTTTTAAAATGCTCTGGTCTGTCAGTGGCTGCTTTCAGTGGTGCTGCCGCCGGCAGAGATCCCAAGCACTTTTAATACTCTTAAGAGAGTTCCTGATGCGGAGCCTGTGCTTCAGCTCGGGCTTGCATCCCTCGGCACGCGGTCCTGCTCGGCACCGGCTCCATAGCCGGCTTCGGTGGCCTCAGGTTTCTCCAGGTTCCTCTGGCAAAGAGGATGTTGAGGTGACCCGCCCTGCCCTTTCTCCCGTGCCGTTTGGGGTCAGGCCGTGGGCCAGCGGCTGCCCTGCTGCAGAACCGAATGGGTTTGGCTGAAGCGGGAGCTGTGAAGGTGTTGTGGCAGCAGCTGGAGAAGTGGTGGCAGTGGGAGAGCGGTTCTGCATCGATAGATGCAAAAGCTGCGTGGCAGGTATTTGTGGAGCGCCACAAATGTGAGCAGGCACGAGGCAGTAGGCGGTGGTGTGTGCCTCTGGCAGTGAGACAAAGGACCGGGGTTCGGCAGCGGGTTATGGAGAAGCTGAGCGATGCTTCTCCCTACCCTTTGCGGGGAGTCATTGACATCCCACAAAGTGAGACCGTGCAGGTCTGTTTCCCTGTGAGTCCTGCCTGTAATGAATATCTGTTGTGAACAGTTTAATGGCAGAAAATGAGCAGTTGTGGTTATAACACAGGGAACTTTCTAAACATTTCTAGCATGTTTAGCCAGAGACAGTGGGCACAGCTAGAAGGACGCTGGTATTCTGAAAATTCAGTGACTTTTGTAGTGGTTGTTTGCCTCTCAAGCTAATTCTGTAAATGCATTGGGTACATATGTGTCTTGTCTGTCTGTTCTGTAAGAACTCAATGGTTCATAAGACAAGGGCCGACATGGAAATATTAGCAAGGTGCGCACAGTTGCCCAAGATGAAGTGCTAAGATCCAATACTTCTCTTTGGATAGGCTGGGTAACAACATAGCAACAGGGTGCTGCTGCCCACTGTTGCAGAGAACCTGTGTAACATCTGTTGCTACAGTTCGTGAAGCTCTTACTATTGCCAGAGGGCATCCAGTTGAAGACAATTTAATTGAGCAGCAATAATGCTGAGGTTATGAGCTATCTGTGGCTGATATTAAGAGCATCCTTTCTAGATACTAATACTGTCAGTTCTGCATGCTGCACAGTAATCTTCTGAACGCTGGGGAGACTTGTGCTTGGAGCTGTTGGGGGAGAATGCTGATTTGTTGAATTTGGATGTGCAAATATGGAGAGGCCCTGTTTCCAGTCAAGTCAGGAGCTGGTCAGCCTAGGAAACAGCAGGTCCTGTAAGTGCCCCTCTCTCTGCGTAGTTCCTGTGCTTGTGTTCTGGCACATTAATGTGATGAAAATACTTTAATACTGTCACAGTTGGGTTGCTCCTTTATAAAAGCTTTGGAAACAACTTGTAATCCTTTATTCCCTTCCAAGTACTTGTATATAGGACTGTTTCATACTAAAAATAGATTTGTAATGGAAGTGCATCAATAATAAAAAACAATATCTTTTGAGAATTATTGCAGGCATCACAAAAGTTTGGTTTAGAGCAAATTGCAACCTTTGAAGTCCTGTTTCTTGTGTGAAAAACACATCCCTTCAATTCTGCACATATGGCGGGTGTGATTGGGTTGGGATAAGGAGATGAAGGAACATCATCTTGGCTTATTCTGTGACTGCTTAGTTGCTTCCATTGTGAAAAATGAAAGGTTAGAGTTGGGGGAAGTTTATGATTGTTAGCAAATGACTGTAGGGGTGAACACCTACCCTACAAGGAGTAAGAGGTCTTGTAACTCAGATCATTTCTCTGTTGCAGACAAGTAATTCCCTTGTTCATATGATTTCAAAACGGAGTATTTATCTTGGGGAAGTGAAGCAGGGTATTAGGATTTTTAATTTTGCAGTCTGTATCCCAGTGATTTTTAGGCAAGAGCTGTTATTTTTGTTCATTTGGTATGGTCTTTAAATTAGTTCCAGCCCTACAACACTCTGTGGTAATGGGCTCTATGTTTTATGTTTCAGTAGAGTGTGAAATCCAGGTGATCAGTCCTGGGTCCTGTAACTACTACTGGTTTGCTACTATTTCTGTTACAGCTATAGAAGCACTGAACACTCCTGAATGGAAAAGGATATCAATTTCCCAAAACTCACCAGTGACCTTTATTAAACAAAATTTTCATCAGCTACTGGCTGAGCAGAGGTAGGAGCAGGGTTCGTAAGCAAAAACAACAAAAAAGAGAAGGCTGACCTGATTTTTCCCTGCCTAGGAATTTGTCCAAACATTTTTTTTCTTTTATTCTGTAATATTCTGCACTCTGTTTGTGCTGGAGAGGGGAATTGCATGAGCTGAATGTTGAATTAAGGTGATGGTACTTGTCAGTACAACTGATTCCTTCCTCCCTCCCTGCTTTTGTCCCAAGGGCAGAGTTCAGCACTTCCTTGATTTCTGGAGTATTTTTGGACCTGTCTGCAGACTTTGTTTCCAACTTGAAATTGCACCATCAGTATGCCAGAGCATGACTTCAAGTAGTGCATGCTCCTATTGGAAGAGGAGTCAGATGTTATCCATAGCAAGGACAGGTAAATTGGTTTTTGGTGGGCTTGGAGCTGTTGGACCAGGTGAGGTGCAGGATTACAGCCAAAGGGTAAATCTTTTCCTCCCAGTGTGGGTGAGGAGATGGCTGGGAAACATGTAGGTTAAAGCCCATAGAAAGCAGGGCTGGTTCTGGGAGGACTGACAGCCTGTCTCAGCTGTCTGGGCTGCAGCTCTCAGGGCCAAGGAGTTGGCTTAGGAGGCTTGTTAAAGCACCAGTGAGCTTCAGTGCCTGTGTGTCTCCCTGGGCTGTGGCTCTTGGAAGTACATGAGTTACACTCCATTGGGAGTCTGCACTGCAGACCTACTTTCAGATACAGTTTTTCATGTCTTGCTTCTAAAAGCCTTTAGCTCGAGGATTGATTTTATTTTCATGAATAATTTGATGGTTTAGCGTGAGTAGATTTAAGCTCTTATGTAAGAACCTGCTGAGCCTGCCTGTGTGATGTTAAAACTTTCAACTTGAAGCAAGAGTGGCTTACCTTTTGGTATTTTAATCTGCCTTCAAATGCTTCATACTTGGTAGAGAGCACATTTTCTTTGACTCTTCTTCAGCTGAGACTACTTCTGATTTAGAGCTGTTTTTCTAGAGTGTTGGTATAAATGGGACCTTGCAATGCTTTCCTCATGGCCTCAGCTTCTCTCCAGCACATTGCTTTTTAGCAGTACTCATGTCAAAACAGCAGATGCATTGGACAAATGCAGAAGGAAAAAAGTCAAATCAGTTAGCAGTCGCCAGTGATTTTTAAGTGCCATTGTGTATAGTTGTAAGTTATGTTGTAATGAGACATGAGGATATTTTTGTGCCTTGGAAATAATTCATTTTTTTACAAGGGCTTTGATGATAACTCATAACCTAAACACAAAACAAGTCTTTAAAGGTAAGATGAAGCTGAATGAAGGAAGCAGATGAAGAATAGCACATCATTCACATATTTGTGAAACTTCATTGGGGTCCTACTCTTGTAGTTTGGATTTTTGGTAGAGAGGTTGTTTGATTATTTTGCTGTATGTACAATCTTATCAATGCCTGTCAGTATCTAAAGGGAGGGTGCCAGGAGGATAGATCCAGGCACTTCTTAATGGTGCCAACCAACAGGAGAAGAGGCAATGGGCAGAAACAGATGCACAGGAAGTTCCACTTGAATATGAGGAAGAACTTCTTCACTGTAAGGGTGACCAAGCACTGGAACAGATTGTCCAGAGAGGTTGTAGAGTCTCCCTCACTGGAGATATTTAAGAACTGCCTGGACACAATCCTGTGCCAGGTGCTCTAGTATGGCCCTGCTTGAGCAGGGAGGTTGGACCAGATGAGCCCCTGTGGTCCCTTCCAACCTGACCCCACTCTGTGAGTCTGTATGTGTGTTTGCATTCTGAAATAATTCTGTGTCAGTTCTAAAAGGGAAAAGTAGAATTACTTTTGCTGTGGTCTTGGGGGTTTTATCAGGGTTTGTTTATTTGTTTGTTTGTTTGGGGTTTTTGTTTGTTTTTTAATGCCTCAGATTAAGCTTTTTGCTTAATATTTGGGATGGGCTGTGTTTGGGATCTTGAAGCAGTACTGCATCTTAATTTTTCATGATAGTGCTGAAACATCTACAGTATTTTGTTTCAGTCATGGTTAGATTTACTCTGCTCAATATCTTACACAGTTAACTGTGTGATTTGCCTGATATATTTTCTTCTGGCATTATTGTGAAGGAAAAGAGTATCTTGTTACTTTTGTGCTGTTTGTCAAGTTGTCATTTACTACTGTAATCCTAAGGGAATTTAGGACTCAGTTGAAAATTTGTTTTTGTTTGCTCAGTTTATTTCTTTTTGTCATTACAATTTAGGCAAATAGAGTAGATGTGGGTATTTATTTGTTTGTTTTTTACTGAAGTTTACTAATTTCTGTTTTGCACTTGAGTACCACTTATAGTGTTATGTCTGAGGCAGTTATGTCAAGAGGCAGCTCTGCATTGCTGTTCAAACATTTCTGGGGTGGAAATGATCACACTTTTCAGTTTTGGAAACCATATGTAGAGATTTTCATATAGGCTCTTGTGAACTTCTGTTAATTTTTTCTGTGGTTGACTGTGTGGGTGACTGTCCTTAGGTAAAGGACCAGTTGAGCCTAATTGTATTTAGATAGATGCAGCTGTTACCTTTCATCAGGTGTTTGGAACTGCAGGTTGAGTAAACCAATTACTGTCTGATTTCGGTAGAGGATTAGTTACTTTATTCCTGAATGGGAGGAGATCAGGTTGGCCATGTGTATAGATAGGGAATTTCAGAACTACTTAAATATTTGGTTTATCTTTTTCCAACAGGTCCTCGGAAAAGTATGGAAGATGAAATTGAGTCTATTCTGCAGGAGCGGATAATGGTTTTGGATGGGGGCATGGGGACCATGATCCAGCGACATGCGCTGACAGAAGAGGATTTCCGAGGGCAGGAATTTAAAGATCATTCCAGGCCTCTGAAAGGCAATAATGACCTTCTCAGTATAACTCAGCCTGATATAATCTATGACATACACAAGGTTGGTGGTTCTGGTTTCTGTGTCTCAGCAAGAGAAAGAGGGAGAACTTGGCCTCTGCACTTCCCTTTTCCATAACACAGACTCCTGGCTCTCCACTGTCTTTTGGGGATAGGGAAAAGAATGCTAGGTAACCAAGTGAAAAAGAATGAGCAGGTTTGACTGTTCTGGTTGTGTGAGCACAGTATTTTTGTCTTGGTTCCTGATGTCACCCAGGCAATGCTTTTTTAAATCCCTTTTTGACTTATGTCTCTGATGTATTTCTATTAATTGTAGATTCTGTTTTATTTCATTTTTATTTCCTCTTCTTATTCTCAGCTAGCACTTGAAATACATCTAAGTAGGGCATATCTGAATTCTAGATGTGTTTCTTTAATTTGTATTAAAGGGCTGTTAAATGTGGCAGCCTGAAGCAGGCCTTGGTAGTTGATGAGTATATGAGCTTCCTAATGAGTATATGTGCTTCCACAGTCTTGTTTTTCCCCTAGAATATTAACATGTGGCCCAGAGAATAAAACAGTCTAATCTGCTGATGATTAGGAATTTACAAACAGATTTCATTGCTTGCCTGTCTTCAATTAGACTTCAAAAAACAACTTCCTAAGTCTTGTATTTATTGAGTTGCAGGTATTCATAGGTCTTACTGTAATAATTGGAATGCTTGAATAGTGTTGCAGCTATTTGTTATTCAGCTGAAGCCTCACATCTGCTCTGGGCTTTTACAATTATTGACAAAATCTGAATTTCATTTATGAGAATAATATTTGACTTAAGTTGGTTAGACTTGGAAGGTAATCTGTATTTTTAAATTAAGTTTTAACTTCCATTCTTTGGATTTTAAGAATGATGAGCTGGAAGGAATCAGTCTTTGACCGATAAAAATTTCAAAAGGAGGTATTTGTAGATTGAGTTCATCTGAGCAATGGTGCTTATGAACCTTGGAATTTATAATAGTTTGTGGTTTTAATAGGGTAAGGTGCTTTAACAGTTGAATTTGGCAGGTTTGGCAGAGCAATAGTGATGTGACTTGAGAATGTATGTATTGACTTAAACCAAGTAACCTGCTGTTGTCTCTGTAATGGCCAGTTATAGGTGCTTTAGGAAGAGTGGAAAAAAAGAACTGTCTTTTGTGGTACCTATCCCTGCGGCAGCTATTGGGTCAGAGGCTTTCAGGGCAATGGGTGACTTCATATTTTGCGGCTACCAGGGGCTGTTTCTTCTGAGAACTGGACAGAGGGAACCTGCAATAATAGGTGAAAATATTTCTATAAAGAGATAGTTCATTTTGTGTATTTTTTTGGTTTTGTTTTGTTTTTTTTTTTTTGGGTTTTGTTTTGTTTTGTTTTGTTTTTTGTTAATGACCCAGTAAATTAGTTCTCACAAATATCAGTAGCTTAAAAAGTAAATCTTGGCTGTACCTTGGCTGGCAAGGTCAGATTCAAAGGTAAGAGACGTGGTGTGTTTTCAAAGGCAAAAATTAACTTCCTGCTTTGAGTATGTTATTTTCTTCTGTGGTGGTAGACAGTAAAGTTAGAAGGCTTTTACACATTTAGCACATTTAGATAATTTTCAGAAAATTAATATGTTATTGGTTGACATGTAGGAGCTTGCATATTTTCATGTATCTGTTTGTAGATATTTTTATGTGCTTTCAAGAGGTATTGAGAGAAAGCATATTTGTTTATAGCAAAACATGTTTTAAAACAAATTTATTTTCAGCTGTCATTTGGATCAAGACTTTATTTGCACTGTTTAACTCAATGAGTTCTTGTGCTGCTTGTAGGAAAATCTGAGGGGTTTATGTTCAATGGTGGCATCAGTATTTTTGATTTACTAGCACTTCATGTGTTTTAATTTCCTTGAATATGATCATGCCAGGGTTCAAAAAGATGAGTTAGGGAGAAGGGCAGCTGATAGAACTTGTATAAATGCAGGCTAGAATCTACAAAAATGTTTAAGTTTGCATTGATTTCAGTTTACTTCAGTGGGAATTAGAAACCAAAATGGAGCAGAAGTCTAAAATGTTTTGTGAATCTCGGTCATTGGTTAAACTTTAAATGAGATCTTCACAAAACATTATTCTCCTAAGCTTGTATTCTGTCCCAGCGTGCTCTTGTGCTGTGCAAATTCCTTCAGAACATTTACATTTTCTAATCTTTTCTGCTGTTTTGAGCCTTCTCTGAGACTTTGCAGAGCAGCCCTTGCTTGCTGATGGTGATTGGACTGTGTCTGACCATATCCCTTTCCAGAAATCTAGAATGTGCTCTAGTGACAGAGGTGACTGTAAATGTCACTTGTTAGTAGAAAGTGTGGCTGACACTGAAATTCTGAAAATTGGTTACATGGAACACTTCAGTTGCTTTGGCCCTGTGCTTTTGAATAACGCCTTTAGAGTTTGATCAGCTTTGAATTGGGAAATGATTTGTGACTTTTTGTCGACTGGATGAGACCAAGTAGTTGGGTTCTTGCATTCCATACCTCAGGCTTTTTTTCTCTTATGTCTTGCAGGAATACTTGCTGTCTGGCGCTGACATCATTGAAACCAACACTTTCAGCAGCACCCGAGTTGCACAGGCTGACTATGGCCTTGAGCATTTGGTAAGAATGCTAAACTACTTACACATTAAAATATTAATCATGTCCTAGAAACCAAGATTAGCTTAGTCCCAGGATTCGTTGGTGTTGTGCTTATCAGCTGCATGCTTCCACTTGAACCACGTGATGGGATCGCAGCTCCTTTCTGCTGCTCTGGACAATTGCACTTGCTGTGTCACAGACATAGTGTGCTTTTTGTTGGCAGAGGTACAGGCAGTAATAATTAGTCCTGGTTGTGGTTTGAGCATTCACAGGATCTTTCAGTTCTGTGAACAGGGATGTTTTGCTTCAGTCCTTCCAACTTACCAAATGCCACAATGGAACTGCTTTTTTCCTGGATATTGCTTATGTGTTGTTTGTGCTGGTGTATGTAGAAGTCCTTTCTAGTTTGCATTTATTGTACCTATTCTTTGTTATGTATTGTTTTGAGAATTTGGGGAATATTTGGAAGTATTGAATAAAAAGTGGACTTAAGAGTACGCTAATTTTGTCATCAAAGTCCTGTCCTTCAGCTTCTGTTGATCTCAGCAGGATTTATTCATTTATTCATTTAAGGAAATTCATTCATTCATTCAAGAATGGATTTTTATGATTAGCAGGTGTTGGCTGCAGCATGCACAGGATGAACCTGCCATATAACTCTGTTGCTGAGATGTATTGAGCTGTTCTTCTTGAAGCCTCCTTATAGTGCTGATACATGCTTGTGTGACTTGGGAACCCTTCAGAGTGTATGGCAGCTGCTGGATGCAGTTGTTGTGTTTCTTTGAAGATGAGTTACCCTGGACTGAACTAAAGGTTGCTCAGTAATTTTCTGTATTTTTTCCAGGCATATAGATTAAACAGAGTCTCTGCACAGGTGGCCAGAAAAGCAGCAGACACTGTAACTGCTCAGACAGGTTAGTTAACTTTTTACTTGTTTGTGGTTTTGACAATGCTGCAATCTTTGAAATGTTGCTAACTAGAGGATAGCTTGATGGTTTACATTATGGGGACATAAAATGATGCTGTACATGTTTGCAAGTTAGGCACAATAACAGCAATTTCATATCTCTATTTATATCACGTTAATTTCATTATGTTTGAAGGATCTGGTCCTTAAGGTGTTCTTCAGCACAGCTGTCCTGTGCCTGCCTAGTTTAGACTGCAGG
Source organism: Alethe diademata (assembly GCA_025584955.1). Classification (NCBI taxonomy): domain Eukaryota; kingdom Metazoa; phylum Chordata; class Aves; order Passeriformes; family Muscicapidae; genus Alethe; species Alethe diademata. The sequence continues at coordinate 43,198,416 of JANRMJ010000066.1, forward strand.
TGATACACATCTTCAGACATGTTTTAGAGAAAATAAATTCAGCAGGGACTGTTAGAAGTTTCTTAGGTTTGTACTGCTCAAGTTTTTGTACTCCAGAACTAGGACAGCTGATTGTAGGTAAACGTGGATTACCAATTTATCCTAGTGTTTGGCTAGTGGTTTAGCTTTATTTGGCAACTAATGGAATCATCTTAATATTTTCATTTCATTTCTACCAGTGCCTTCCAGGCATTATGTGAGAGGGGTTTGAGCTCCTTTACACTCCTGTAGATAAAGCTATCTTTCAGACTCGTTTCTGCTTGTATTCTACAGTCAAACTATATTTCAGTCTAGCAGTGCTGCTGCTGTTCCCATAGCACTTTACTGATGTGATTCATAGTATCCAATAAAAAAATATGATTTGGAATATGCTTTTTAAAAGTGGGAGTTTCATGACACGTGCCAGAATATTCAAATAAGGTTATGTAGTGAAAAATGCCAGGACAGTTCTATGCTGTGCATTTAGAGTAATTAAATGAAGTTTGTTGTGTTAGAGACAAATTATTCTTAAAAGAAAAATTGAGACAGCTGACCTTTTTAAAAATGTTCTTCTGTCCTGTGAGTATACACCGCACATCCTGTTGGATTAAAATGAAAAAGTCAGCTGTGCTGGATGATCCTGTGCTGACTAAACTCTAGATTTGAGACAAGAGTTTCCTGTTTCATAGTTTTTCATCATTGAATGATATGCATGTCTAGGTATCCTCAGAGGTATTTTTCATTGACTGTCACTGTAAAGCCAGAGGTAAACAGTTTAGGGTCTTTTTTCCCTCCTGTGTCTTGGTCTAGGAATTAGGAGATACGTTGCTGGAGCCATGGGTCCAACAAACAGGACACTCTCTGTGTCACCATCTGTGGAGAGACCAGATTACAGGAACATAAGTAAGTATTTATAACCAAGTTATTTGACTTTGGTAATAGTCTTGAAAGACATTTCTTCAGACGAAATTAACATCATTCCTGTTTTACAGCTTTTGATGAACTGGTTGAGGCCTATACAGAGCAAGCCAAAGGACTTTTGGATGGAGGAGTTGACATCTTACTTGTGGAAACCATATTTGATACCGCCAATGCTAAGGTGAGACTTCTGGGAAAAAAACCCCACCACACTAATGTAAGTATTTGGTGTACTAGCCAAGGAAATTCAAGATAATATTCTTAGAGCTATCAGCTGCTGTTTACTAAGTACATGAAAAGACTCTTCAGTTGATAGCAAGTGCGTAGTGTGTGAGGAGATGGTTTTTAATCAGCCTTTTCCAGAAGGTTTCTCTTAATATGTGCCATTTGTATCTTTCTGGCTGTGCCAGCTGTCCTCTTATTCCCAGGAGCTCTACTGTATTGCTCAACATCTCCAAATGCTTCTGATTGTGTTTTTCACTGTAAGTGTGTGTGTCCAAAGGATGCCCACTGGAGAGGGAATGTCCAGTGAATCTGGTTTCATGTGTGGGAAGGCTTGTAAGGCAGTTCTGTTAAAAGGTGTTTTTTTGGAGGTAACTCTGCCATCAGTTTTAAGAAGGAACAATTTGGAATAGAATATTAGAAGGGTAAAATAGAAGGAATAAAATGTCGAAATATGCCACAATTCATGGGATTTTAACATGTCTTTCTTTATCTAATAACTGCTCAGTGCAGGGGGTGTTGTTAGGGCACTTAAAACTGTCTTGCAATTTTGTGTGGAAAAGTCTGGCTGGATATGTACACAGTGTGTCTTTAGGCTTTTGCCACAGGCTGAATAATGTGTGCAGTGGCATCACCTGCCCTTTGCAGATGTGACCAGTCATCATGAAGGTTTGGCTAGGAGTCTATAGGCTTAACATAATGCTAAGGGCATGTTCATGGGCAACTTTCTTACCTTAAGGAGGGAGGACATTTTCAGGACCTTCAAAGGAGTCACTTGCAGTTCTTACTGTAAAAACTTGTGGTGGTTGGAACCCTTTGGAAACTACGTATCTAAACAGACTCAAGGGCAGTGAATGGTACTGGGAAGAGTACATACAACCATATTTGGGGTGGGGATTGTGCTGCAGGTATGTGGGAGTGCTGATGTGGTTTGGGTTTCAGAGTAGTCTAATTTATTTTCCCTGTGATACTTCCTTTCTACCTGTTACCAAAATGTATTTCAGAATATCTGGAAGATTTTGGGGCTGAGGGTAAAACTTCCTGAGTGTAGTAAGTTCTGGCAGGCGATATGAGCTATCAAGTTGCATAAAAAGCCATAGAATAAATAAATAAATAAAAAAGGGCATCAAATCCATAGAAACAAAAAGAAATTAACAATCTGAAGAACTCTCAAAACATCATTAATGTTTTGCAACATATTCTTCTGTAGGCAGCTCTTTTTGCACTCCAGATGTTGTTTGAGGATGGGTATGCTTCCCGACCCATATTTGTAAGTATATTTCAGTATTTTACATATCCTTAAGCTTCATTTGTGAACTAGCTGAGATGGCAGTAGATTAAAGTGCTTTGAAGTGAAGGAAATGAGTTTATTGGAAATGTACTTTTTTCCACGACTGTGAAAGTAAAACCTCTTACAGTTTTGTGAAATCAGCCTTGGATAGCTCTGTTCAGCAGATCAAGCCATAGACTAAGGAGTGACTTTATGCCAGTGTGTATTCATTCTGTGTATTTCCACAAGAAAAGGTCTAATGATGGGTTTTTTTCAGACTTGCTCTCTTGAGGGCAATAGGAACTAGTGCTTCAAGGATGAAATTAAGCAAATTCTGACGTATTTTCACATAGAATGAGTAGCCATTTGAAGTCAGAAAAATCTGTCTTTTTCCATATTCTTTCTCTAATGTGTCTTTTTCTAGTAGTTGTTGGTCATGAATGCATTGGAAGAAATACAGAAAAAGAGTAAGATTGTTTTGAAAGTTCTGATGTATTCTTCCAGTTTTCTACAGTTTGCAGTCTAGGCGTTCTGATTTGCAGTTGGTATCTGTTTGTAGGCTTTTGTTGAATGCGTTTACTCCTTCCTTGCATCTGTGTTCCAGCCTATGTGGGACCCAGGCATCTACAACATAATCTGCCAGTAACTTTCACAGCTTATGAATATGCTTGTTTGAAAGTTTGCCTACTTTTAGGCAGTCCACCTGATAACTTCTATTGTGTCTTGTCATTTATCTCTTGAAAGTAATAATGAGCAGCTGTTCTATGTTCCCTTTGCTGCATAGTTATGCCATTTGTAGTCCTTTGTGAGAGTCTCCTTTAGTCATCTTTTTTTCAGCCCGAAGAGTTCTCTTCTATTTAGCTGTTCCATTTGGTTAATTCATTATTGTCTCATTTTTGTTTTCCACTTCCTCAAGTCAGAGTGGAATGACAATAGAATAGAGCATTCAAAGTGCAGACGTCAGGGATTGTATGATAGTGATGTTCTCTGCCTTTTCCATGTCTTTCTTTGTAGTTTCTGATATTCTGCTTTACTGCTAGTGAGCTTGGAAATTGCATTCATAAAAGTCTCTTTAGTTTATCTTCTAGAAAAGTAAAGACTAGTTTGGAGGTGCCATCGTGTAGAAGTTCTGTGTTCTCAATTTTGTACTTGGTCAGTTAGCACAGAGAGTTTTCTGAGTTGAGTTTTTGTCTTCGTTGCCCTGAACAGAGTGGTCTTTGAGCCTGGTTCCTCATTGTTTGTGCCGTTTTCAGTTTGGTTATGTTGAGAAGTTACAACCCTTAGCATAACTCTCTAAGATTCCACTGATCACCTTCCTTGACTGAGTACTTTGAAGGTAGGAAGTGGCATCAATATTAAAGCATGCTTTGGAGTAAATAGTGGGTTTACTTTTGCATGGAGTCATCTAAACCCATTCCATCCTCTGGAAAAAAAGACTTTTAGACTTAGTGTTGTAGTGTAGGAATGGTACTCTGCAAATCAGTGCCCTCACTGAGATTCTCCAAACCATATGCTGCTTTCTTCCTCCCCGACTTTCTTCCCATGTCTCTTTCCCTGTGGCAGGAAGGAGAGGAGAATTGGAAGCACAAAAGGCAAAGATCAGATGTTGAGGTATGAACAGTTTCCTGGAAATAGCAATAAGAAAAGGAACAGTAACAGCAACAATATTAATAACAAATGTGTATAAAAGAGCAAGTGATTCATGTGCAAAAATGCTCACCATGGAGCTCAACTTGTCTGCAGTCATGCTGCCCTGACTGCTTCCTCTGGCTTGGAGCCAGCATCTCCCAAAACCTCTGTCCTAGCCGTGCCCCCTCCTGGCTACTGCAAGAATTAACCTTATCCTGGCTGGAACCAGGACATCTGTCGAGCCTTTTTTGGCTCACCTAGATGCCTCCCAAATTCTTGACGTCATAGTTGTTAGTTGGGGTCAAGATATTATTTATTGATGGTACATTTCCTTCTGTATACTGCTAAAGAAGTGTGATAATACAGGTTAAAACTTCCACTACTGAGTAGCGACATTTGATGTTCCCTTGTGGTGAAAGTTTTTAAGGTCAGACCCACCTCTCCCACCTTTCCACCAACCACCATCAAACAACTTAATAGCAGTCCTGAAACCTGAAATGACCTAAATGGGGAGGTGAGGAGAAGGTGGCTGCTTATGGCTGCCTGAGCAAAAAACCCTGCAGATTGGTTCAGAGGCTGTCATTAGAATGATACCATGGTATTCACGCTACCTTGCTGCTGAGTGGTTCAGAGTAGTTTTCTCCTTTTGCTTTTGTTTTCTTTTCCCCCCCCCTGAGGAGAGGGGAGAGAGGGAAAGACAAAAACCTTAGACCAGTCTTCCTTCTCCTAGGAAAATATTTAAACATTTATATGGTAAAAAGGGTTTAATTTTTCTGTTTGAATTGTGCGTCATCACTGTAAGTGGAGCACAGGTCTCTCTGCTTTGAGTTATAGCGGTTCATCCATTTTAATTTTTCGTTTTGTTGTGCATTTAATTCTTCTCCTTTCTCTATGTTCAATTGTTATTTAGGTTTCTGGAACTATTGTGGATAAGAGTGGGCGTACCCTCTCCGGCCAGACAGGAGAGGCATTTGTCATTAGTGTTTCCCACAGTAAGCCACTTTGGTAAGGAAATATATAATTCATTCTCTTAGTTCTCTTAGATTCTTTTCTATTTTAACCCTTGCTTGCAGCTAAATGGAAGCTGTACAAACTGTGATCATGCATAATCACATGCATTGTTAACATGTTTTTCTATCATTCCCTCAACAGAAATTATGTTTCCAAAGAAAGCTGAATTTTTAATTCATTGCTTTAAATAATCTGGGGCTTTGTGTTTGTGCTGAAATCATGATCAGATCAAAATCTGAAAATAGTTTGCCATCTCGCACTGTCTTGGGCTGTGCAAGGAGCCAATCCCTTATACAGGCAGGTTTTGTGTCTCTTTCTTAGAAGGAAGTAGTGCCAGCTGAAAGTGTTTTAGGGTGTCTTGAAAGAACAAAGCATAAGATACTATTGCAGTGTTCTTTTTAGTGAACTCTTAGAAAAATGTGCCATGAGTGTTTTTCTCAAGGACGTGCATGGTTGTTTTGAGAGCTCCTAATTTACTTTAATTCTTTTCTATCCAGGCAGAAAAGCTCAAATAAGTATGAGGTTAAGATCTGTGCAAATGGGTAATATGTCATATTTGGTCATTGTGTAAGGTTTTGCATGTTCATTTGAATACCTTCCCCTGGTTATCTATTCTGCTGTGTTTCTTTACCCTATTCTACCTCCTTCTTGTCTTCTCTTCCCTCTTTGCCTTTTTTCACTGTCAGGTTGGTTCTCTTCACACAAAAGCTTACACCAGAAATAGATTTTTTTTTTCTTAGGATATTCTAACTGAAAGGATTTAGTTTGCTGTTAGTAGAGCACACCATGCACATTATGATGAGCCATTGTTTGTTTTTGCAATAAAATTTCAGCTAAACCATGCAATCTGTCATCTCAGTGATGCAGGAGCAGAAGACTGCATTCACAGTTTTCCTGACTGCCCTTGAGGCTCCACTTTCCCAGACCAGACGGTGTTCCAGAAGTAACATATGGAGCCTCTTGGAACAGGGTGGTAGTTGACTTCTTCTCTCAGCATCACGGCCTCATGATCCATCTTTGGCATGAGTCTGTCTCAGATAATTTTGCTCTGACTCTCTTGCTTCTGAAGAAGAGAAAAGGGCACTGGAGCGGAAATCAAGAATTTATTAAAGCATATTTCATAAAAGCTGTCTTATGGGTCTCAATGTTTAGGGCCTGTTTCTAATTTGTGAAAAGGCTACTATACAGCGCTGTAGCAGAAGGGTTTTAGTAGTGGGAACAGATTGCATTTAATGTTGTTGCTGTGGCCAAATTGGTGCAGAATGGCTTTAGGGTTATGAAAAAGCTGATTAATAGTAGTATCCTAGGAATTGTGTTACACGTGTTCATGTGTTTCTGTTTGGGTTGTGGATGCCCTGATTAGGGTGATGTGTCATCCTTACTTCAGTTTGGTTTGGAGCCCACCCGAAAAAGTGTGTGCTTTGTGTCTGATGGAAGTGGTAGCTGTGAAACTCACGAACTGTACTTAGTAAGTGCTGAAAGATATGTCAAGCTGCTTGCCATGAAAGATGCTCAGATGTGTTGTTTCAGATCCTATGATTGTTTCTACTGTGGCAGCATTGAGAAGACATACACTGAGTTTTGGGCCATAATGTGGGTTTTGTTCTGGTCCCAAGGGCACTCTGCAGCCTTATCTTTCACAACAGTTTATGTATGACTGCTGTGGAGAAATGAGCAAGAGAGGGAGATGATGTTTAAGATGGGTATGTGATTGTTATTACACTAGGGTAGCCGAGACAGAATATCAGCTATCTGGCTCAAGGCTGCTGGCTTCTAAGGCATGATTAACAGTTTGCTTTTCTCAAATGTTTTCTTGCATGATGTTGGGTGCTGTGAGGAGATGATACTGGCCACAGAAGCTACTTTTTGTTTCTGAATGAATTTGCATGTCTGTGCTACAGTTCTGAGACAACTAATGTTTGGATTGTGTCATGCTCATGAATATACTTGTCAGCAACCTCTGTAATGGGTAATAATTCAGGCAGTTTGGAGTGTGGGGAGTATGAGCTGGAAGCTTGCAAATTGAATAACTTAAGAGTAGGAAATACATTTTTCTGCATTTGATAAGGGTAGTCTTGCTAACTGTTCTTGACTCGCTTTGCTTTGAAAATCTTGAGTGTAGGGAAGCCCACACTTTGAAATAAATTCCAGACCCTCATTGCTGTAATGAATTTTGTATTTCTTTGCCTTGCTGTTTGTACCCAGGAAGTCTATATGATGAATTTAAAGGTATGTAAACACCAAATGTTGAAATGAGGGGAAAAAAAGGTTATTTTCAATTTTTTCTGGCTAGTATAAGATGTATTAGAAAAGTACTTCAAAGATAGAGCTTGCTGTTTAAAAAAAACATATACACTCCCCCTCAAACACCAAAACAAAACAAAAAAACAACCAAACCCTTATTGTCTCAGCCCTAAGGTATTGGAAGAAGGGTTTGTGTGTTATTTGGTTATGATCTGTGACTGTGATATTCAAGATTCTTGGTTTGGATGTTGCTATGAGCCCATCAGATTTCAACAATTTTTCATTCTGTTCAACAAGTAAATCTGACTGCATGCATTTATTGCTACTACTTACGAACTTACCAATGTCCTGCCTGCTTCTTGGAAAGAGGAGAAATGTCAAAAAACATTTTATGCTCCCAGTCCTGTGCAGGGCTTTTCTGCTTTTGACCTCTGTGAAACTAAGTGGACATACAGGCACTTAATTATCTCAGCTGCCCGTGAAGCTCAGTCAGCTGGGAGATGTGGCTGTTATGCATTCCTGTTTCAGTGCATTAGCTTGCATCCTCTCTGAGACTGTTATTCCAGGAAAGGAGAAAGCTTTTTTACATCTTGCTCTTCCAGCAGCTCTATGACCACCTTCGAGTTCTGCAGTGCTCACAAGGGGGTTTCTAGAAGGGTGCAGAAAGATGAGGAAACATGTAAAAGATATCTTACATACTTTCTGCAAGAGAAATTTCTATATTTAATACTAATGGAGATATTCTGAGTGCAAGTCTCATTATGTATCTGTCATTGAATGAAAGAAAATATGATTGTGTCTCATATACTGGTAAAATTATTTAGAAACTTATTCATGTAGAAATTCTGCTGTAGTGTTGTCTTGGTTAGTAAGATGTAGCAGATTCAGTTGCCCAAGCTAGTGCTGCCATGAGACTTCTTGAGGGAGGCACTTGCTCTCTTCCAAAGTTGACATAATTTATGTATAATTTGTAAATAAAATGATGAGTTAGTAGCTTGAAGCAGGTCTTGCCTTTCAACCTTTTTTCATACTTTTCCTGTAGCACAAGACTCCTTTCCAATCTGCCATTCTCATTCCACTTGTTCTCTCTCATCTAGAAAATACAGAGCCGTCGTGTTGCTGCAGTTGCTGTCAAAATGCTGCCACTTTCTTCCTGGATTTTGAAATGAAATCTTGATCTATTGTTCCCAGTTCAATTCACTCCAGCCCCCTTCCCTCTCGTGCTTTTCTTCCACCTGAGGGTTCTCCTTTTGCACAGTCATGCTGTATTGATGATGATTAAAGAAATTGGAGATCAGGTTGGTTTTGTCTTAGATGATTGTGGGAGTTAGCAGTTGCCAGCACTAACATTCATCTGTTCTATGTGTAAAAGGTGTTTTAACTTCAACATAATTTTTGAAAATTTATTTTCCAGTATTGGCTTAAATTGTGCTTTAGGGGCAGTTGAAATGCGTCCATTCATTGAAACAATTGGAAAATGTACAACCGCCTACATCATCTGTTACCCCAATGCAGGTGTGTTGGTGCACATGTTCCTATGCTTACAGGCACATGAAATGCAGCTAACCTGTTCCATCTCATTAGCAATAATAGAGTTGAAGTAGCTTGAAAAGATGATTGCTTTTACTATTAAAAAGAGAGTAAGAATATTTTAAACTGCTGAAAGTAACTGTTGTTAGTTCTGTGACAATGAATCCAGAATGCTTTCTTGCATAATTAATAATCAGCTGAGTAGTGATTGCAAGAGTGATGAGGCATTTTAGTCCTCATACAATTGTAGCTGCTTTAAATGTGCCTTTTATGAAATTTAGTTCTTTTCTTTTGGACTTTAAACAAATTGTAATACTAAAAAAATAATTATGTTTTAAGGTCTTCCCAATACTTTTGGTGGTTATGATGAAACTCCAGAAGTGACTGCCAGGCATATAAAGGTATAAAATGCTTCTTCTGATTGTCACATCTGAGGTACTAGTAGACAAGAACTTTGCTTATATCCTGTGCATACTTGTTACAGTATTTGGATTGGATATTTTTCCTTCAGATATATGTAATTTGGATTGTTTATAGACAGTTTTCTGAATGATAGTGATTTGAAGTATCACACTAGGAAAACTACTTAGGAAACCGAAAACCTTAATTGCTTCTATGTCCTAAGCTAAGGTTTCCTGCTGCTTGATCTATGCATGTTACTCATTGCACTCCTGTGTTCTTACTGTTATATTTGTTCAAAAAGCTGAGTGGTGTTTATGAATTTGGCACAGTTTTACAGATTTATGTGTACAGGAACTGCTGATGTTGGGAGTGTTCCAGTGCAGGTTGTCCTTCCCCATGCCGCTGGATCTGTGCAAGACAGAACTTTGTGTCTGAAGCTGCAGTATGTCAGCAAGAACACTGTATAAAATAGGCCATTTTCCAATGTTGTCTCTTGAAATTACCTGTTGAAATTACTGGTTAGCCTTGGGAATCAATCTCAAAACAAATCCTAAAGAGACAATATAGTGCTAATTGGTTTTTTAATTTAGTGTTTTTCTTGTGAGCTCCCTGGATTGCTTCACATATGGAGAAAAACAAAAAATAAATATATATATATAACATAGCTTTAATAACTTTGAACAAAATATTCCTTCCTCTTACAGAATTTTGCTTTGGATGGTTTGGTCAACATAGTTGGAGGTTGCTGTGGTACCACACCAGCACATATCAGGTACTTTCTGTTACAGCTCTGGTGGACTGTGAAGTAAATTCTTGCACTGCTTCTGTGGCACAATGTTCCATGGCTTGTCTTAGAGTTTCCTGAAAAGATAGATCAGTTGAATGCCAATAACAGCAATATATGAAGTGGGAACAACCTGGCTTTCATACGTGTGCATATCATGAAGCATTAGTAGAGGTGTAGTTCAAACAAAGATTAAACCTTCTTGGTTTTGTTATCTAAAATTGTTCTAGAATTACTTCCCCCTTTTTATTGATGGATAGGATAGACTTCGCATTCTCTACTTTATTGTGCTGTATCTTCTTTCTCTCTTTTTGCAATCTTTGTCACAAGGTGAAACTTAAGTTTTCCTTTGATGGTAGATGGAAGCAAGGGGTTTGTGTGTGTGTGTTTGTTGGGGAAATTCCTTAACAGAAGTTCTCAGAATGCTGTACAGCTGGTGCTGGTCCTGGCTAGTCAGAAGGAGAATTTGATGTCTTTCTCACTGCAAGTAGGTCAGTGGGAAAGCCTCCTTTTTTCACTTAAACTTGAAAAACAAAGGGCTGTTGTGATTAATTTCTACCCTGATATAAACTGGGAAGAAGTGACATGTAAACATGTAGAGGACAGTGTATGTCAGTCCTGACCAGAGTGAAGAGAAAGTGAATGTGAACAGCATGAGTCATTCTGGCATCTGAGAAATGTGTCTCAGTACAGAACAATGTTTGTCCCTTAGGTGTTTTGGCTTTTTTTGTTTGTTTGTTTGTGTTGTGTTGTTTTTGGTTTTTGTGTGGGTTTTTTTGTTTTGTTTTTTTTTTTGTGGGAGGTGATTGT
>JANRMJ010000066.1:43209353-43235602 GCA_025584955.1 Alethe diademata
ATTTTGGGTTTTTGTTTGTTTGGGTTTGGGTTTTGGGGTTTTGAATTTGTTGGGGTTTTTTTTTTTTTAGTTGTTGTTTGCTTGGGGTTTTGTGGGGTTTTTTTACTTGGTTGGTTTTGGCTTTTCAGTCATTAGCACCTGCTCAGCTCAGCAAGTTATAAATATGGGAAGAGTCAGTGTGGTTGAGGACTGATTCTTTAAGTGTCCCATTATATCTCATTCTGTATTTGAAATACCTTCAGCCTTGTCCATTTCCTGCAAATAGCTATCTATGTTAGGATCTTCTGGGAGTATGCTTTTTGCCTTTGGCCTCACAAAGTGAAACTACCTAATTAGTCTTGTCTCTACAGGGCTAAATTGCAAATGTAGCTATATGTCTGGTATATTCTGTTTGAATATTGTCTGGAGTAATTTAATTGAAAACTTTAATTTCTTATTTCTGTAACTCAGAAAAATTGCTGAAGTTGTGAAATTCTGTAAGCCTCGTGTTCCACCTTCTCTCTCTCAAGGATACATGCTGCTGTCAGGTAATATGTGTGACAGTTCAAGTTTCACAACTAATGTATATGTCCTTTATATATTTACTGTCTGTTTTCTGCTGATCAGAACAGCCTGAATCCACCAAGCTTATACATGTGTAACCAGATCTAAGTCTTACTGTTTTGGCTAAAGGAATAGTAGAACATTTTTGTTGCCATCTTGTATAATATGATCAAACTAGCATATTTACTCTGCCAGTCTCAGAAGGGTTGTAATGGTGAATGAATATCTTTGTCTTCACTTTACAGCAGGGAGGGTCAAGCACAGAGAGACCAGGTAATTTGGCTACAGTTATTGGCAGAGCTGTGGTGAGATCCTTGTACACCAGCTGTGAAAGGGCTGCCCTGTCTTACCTCAGATGCTGATTCAGTCGTACTGGGACTGTGCTCCAGCAGTACCGCCACGTCTAGGACATGTTTTGTTTTAACAAAGTCTAGATCTGTATGTTCCACACTTCAGGCATTCTTTTAAGCCTTTGAGCCCTGTGTCTGGGTAAAATAGTACCATCTTTTCAGTCTGGCATTCTAACCTCAGGTCAAATCAGTTTAGCATAAATAAAATATATAATAGTTGGCCTGTGAAGTCATGGCTTAGTTTATTTGGTTCTGCTGTAGAGTTTGTTTGCCTCTGCATTGCCTGCTTCCCAAGTGTCCAGCTGGCCTTGTTTCTCTGAGCTAGGGTATGTGGTTACAAGCCACCCTTGTTGGTCAGTCAATTGTGTGGGCTGCTGCTTCTCTCAGGGTGTCATGTGTGAGGTAACATAGTTGAAAATTGAGACAACATACACACAGATGTCCAAAGAATCATAGCTTCACTTCTGTATTGGAAAAGTTGGTTGTTATTTTTCATGAGTCAGGTAAATTATTGATTGTCATTGAGGAAGAATAGAAAGATCTGGTGTAGGTATTGGCAGTTGTTTCATTGCATTGCTTTGCTAGTTACTCATTAGAGTACTGATGTGCTGAGAAATCACTATTCATAGAGAGAGAGACCTTTATTTTTCAGCTCAGAAAAGAGATTTTTGTATTTCTTACACGTTTTTTCTTTTCTCTTTTAACAAATATGTTCAAAAATATCTTTTTAAGGTTTGGAGCCATTCAGGATTGGGCCATACACCAACTTCGTTAATATTGGTGAACGCTGCAATGTTGCAGGATCACGGAAGTTTGCTAAACTCATCATGACAGGCAACTATGAAGTATACATATTAACAATAATCTTCTATGAACAATAATCTTTACAGCTGATGCTCTGATTTTCCATTGCTCTATTACAGTATTATTGTTTGTTTTGCTGACACAAAGCACTATTTTACACCAGTTACAAGAGTAAGAAAATGTGGAGGATTTGTTTTTTCACTGTTCTTTGTTTCTCTGCTTGCCAACTACTTTGTGAGAAGGGATTTACAAGGACTTGTTTTTTGACAGGAAACTTTTAATTTTTAATTAGTCACACAACTGGTAATGGTTTAGAAAATGGCCTGGTCTGTGATGCATCTAGGGGTTGATTTACAGAGAAGAGGGGAAAGAAGGTGGGTGTAATCCCCTCTTTCAAGAGGTGTATTTGATTTGGATAGATTGTGGCACTGTGCAGCTCTCACTCTCCCCTTCCTCGCCTCCTCAGTTCTACTAAGCATTATGATTACATCTAATTGCTACCTACTTTGATCTCTGACTCCACCATGCTATGTGAGCATCGGTACAGAAAAGATGCATAGAAGGTCATTGCTTTCTTGAAACTACTGCAGGGCAGAAATGAAGAAGCTGGAAAACTCATTCTCTACTGGTGTGAATTGATACTGTAACATTGAAACAAATACTGGAGTGACTGTTCTTGAGAGCTGAGACTGCCCCAGAATATACTCTGATATTACATCAAATCAAAATGAAAGCCTTAGTTTGTATTTTTGGCAGTGTGACTCTTAGGCTCTTAGAAGTCACAAAGCAGGTTAGGCCTATTAAATGAAGAAACCTTTTAACACAGGGACTCTGTAGAATGACAGAAAAGAGAAAGTGAACATGAGACACCAAGAGACATGGGTGTTCAGATATTTATGTAGTCTGGGGGAAAAGCTTTAGTTTTCCTTCTTAGCACTTGTGATTATTCTGCAGCATGCAAAAATGTTGAACTGGCTTTAAAAATTAAGTGTCCTGTGTTACAAAACACCAGAGCTTGTGATGCAAGTCCTTATTTCATCCATCACAGAGACTGTATTTTCCTGTAATCTTGTGCAGTCACAAGTCCTTGTTACCATGCAAATCTTAAATTATTCAATTAAGCATAGGAGCAACTCTCTACAGTTGGTGATGCTACCAGCACATCAGGTCTCTGATGTCATGTTCTGTAAACAAATTAATTATAGGTTGTTCCATATTGGCAACAGTTTTGTATTATTGTACATCACAAACTATTTCCTTATTTTCTTATAGGATGTCTTACAAATTTTTAAATTTTTGACTGCATGCTTAGTTCAGAGAAGTGAAATATTATCCTGAGAATAACTAGGATTTTTTTTCTTCTCAGTGTTGTTTTGATTTTTGACTTTCTTCTCTAGGAAGCCCTGAGTGTAGCCAAATTGCAAGTTGAGATGGGGGCCCAGATTCTTGACATAAATATGGATGATGGGATGTTGGATGGTCCTGCTGCAATGACCAGATTTTGTAACTTCATTTCTTCGGAACCTGATATTGCAAAGGTTGTAATTGAGTCACAATGAAGGACATGTTACTGACTTGTAAATTGCATGCAGAAGGTGTTGATACCATTTCATTTAATAACCAGTTTATGTGCTTAGGCAGATGTAGTTGTCCCCTGAGAGAAAGTGATACTGTAATAGGGAAGGCCTTCGGATGAAGCAGAGGCTTTCCTGCCTGTTTTCACATAAATATATGCCAGTCTTTTTCACTGGCTAGAAAAGCTGGATGCAGGTTTGTTCTGGAGCAGTTATGAGCCATAATGTATATGTTGGCAGTGCATAATGGTATTGCTTCCCACAAAACTTAAAGTTGCTATGGATATAGAATGGCTTTAAAGATAGTTCTGCAATGTGCTCTCTCTAAAAATGAGTATCTAAATCAGAAACACGAGATATTACAGGGAAAATTAGAGATCTCTATATGGTATGTGATGGAGCTGCCATGGAAGCTCTGGAAATAAATTTGATCTGAGTTTTTCATTTAAAGCAAAGTTAATATCATGTGGAAACTTTTATTTGTAAATGCTGATTAATGTTGTATGCATTTTAACGTCCAAATGGGCAAAAAGCACACAGAACTTAATTCATAACTCCTGTATGTTCTCCTGGCTTACTTCTCTATTATTTACAGGTGCCATTATGCATAGACTCCTCAAATTTTTCGGTGATTGAAGCAGGTTTGAAATGTTGCCAAGGAAAATGCATTGTAAACAGCATCAGTCTAAAGGAAGGTGAGGAAGACTTTCTGGAGAAAGCAAGGAAAATTAAATTATATGGAGCAGCTGTGGTTGTTATGGCTTTTGATGAAGTGGGGCAGGTGAGTGTCACTTTAAAGGAGAGGTGTTTTTCTTCTGAAGTGTAAGACTTTCTTCCTCTTTTTCAGGGCAAAGTTGTTTTGTTTCATTGACACAGTTGAGTCAGAGAAGTTCTGTATAACCTTAGCAGCAGTTTTGACCCTTGATTTTTAAGCATTTCTTATGCTGCTCAAATGTTTGAAGAATCCATTACTGATCTAAGTGAAGCTGTTAGTTCAAGAGCGTCTCTTGCTATTCAGACACGCTGAAGTCTTCCTTCATAAAAGATATTTTTAATTCAGAAACTGTTTCTCCTGAGAGTGAAATCTTTGTGAATTAATTTAGTTATGTCGAAAACCACATATTAAGCTTTTGCATAGGTTGATGAAACATTGGGCAGCGGGATTGCTTTTTATAAGCGGAATGAAAACTCCAGGTGTAGGTAGGGGTGGTGATATTTAAAATACAATATTATATATAATCCTTTTCTAATATTTGTGATGTTCACATTCTCAGTCTTGAGTCATTGGAGCTGTAAATGATTTCTGGAGAGTTTATTTTTTGTGTGGTCTATACGTTTCATGTCAGAATTCTTTTTCTTCACTAGGCAACAGAAACAGAAACCAAGATTGCAATCTGTTCCAGAGCTTATCATCTCCTTGTGGAAAAAGTGCACTTCAATCCAAATGATATAATATTCGACCCTAATATTTTGACCATAGGAACTGGAATGGAAGAACATAACCTTTATGCCATAAATTTTATCAATGCTACTAAAGCCATAAAAGTGAGTTGAAAGCTTATTTTAACCTGGAGTATATTACTTAAAACCCTAAACCCGCTAAAACAGAAAAACACCCCACCCCCTTTCAAACAACAACAACGAAACACTGCTGAAAAATGTTAAGCATTTTATCCTAGTGAGGAGGACTACTCTTCCAAAGTCCAGACATTCCCCAGTATTGCTGTATTTCAGCTTCAATCCATTTTCTGTACTGTAAATATACTACCTTAATTAAATGAGGTAACAATCACATTTATATGCAAGCTAAAAGGACCTCTTTGAAGGCTTGTGAAAAATGCTGGGTTTTTTTTGTAGAATTCCTTTTTCTATGGAAGGGATTTATTCAGCAACCTGACTTTTTCTGTAGCCAAAATGTGTGTAAAGAAGTATAGCAGTGGAGAACATCACCTGCATACAGGCAACGAAACTGAACCGTTGTTTTGCAAGATAGATAGATATGGAGATGCTCTGTCAGTGGCAGTCTGGGGCTGAGCCCCCACAGGCTGCTTTGTCACCACAGGGCTCGTACAAGTGGGGCTGCACTCTTGAGTTTAACTGCTCAGCTGCGGCCTATTCCTGAGACATGCAAGCAGGCAGACTGGCTGCTCCTGTTTCCAGAGGAGTGGGGACAGGAAGAGCCAAAAGTAGGTTTGCATGGAGAAAATATGGAATGCTGCAGTGGGAGGACTGATGTGTTCAAAATAGTACCTGTGACAGCGGAAACCACAGTAGCTGCTGGATCTTTCCTCTACTTGTAAATTTTCTTGCAGATTTGAACTGATTTTTTGGATTTGAGTAACTAGAAGGATCTGGAGCAGGGAAGAGAGAAAGGGTGCATAGCCAATGCACTGAGCTCAGGGGCCAAGTGTTTTATGGACTGAGTGCTTTACTTAGATTTCCTCTTTGGAAAGTGCTTTTCTAAAAATCTGTATGCAATTCCTATAGGAAATGCTGCCAGGAGTCAGGATAAGCGGAGGTCTTTCCAATCTGTCCTTCTCCTTTCGAGGAATGGATGCCATTCGAGAGGCAATGCACGGAGTGTTCCTTTACCACGCCATTAAGGTATGACGTGCTTTTGGCTTCCACATGTTTGCACCTGGCAGATGTGCAGTGCTATGTCTGACAGCCTTGTCTGGGGGATTCTGTATGTTTTTTTCCAGTATGGCATGGACATGGGAATTGTGAATGCTGGGAGTCTGCCTGTGTATGATGATATCCACAAGGAATTGCTACAGCTGTGTGAGAATCTAATCTGGAACAAAGATCCTGATGCAACAGAGAAACTTCTACATTATGCTCAGGTAACTTCCAGTTTTAAGCTTTGAACAGTAGTTAGTTTAGCACCTTTGCCTCACCACCTCCCTGCAGGTGATAGGTAAAACAGCCTATAAACTGCATGTGTCAGTATAACACATGCGTAAGAATTTACTAATTATGCTACAAGTGATTCAGTTATTAACACAGAATAAAATGAGTAATCTGTGATAGATCAAACCTCTCCAGTTTCATGCCTTGGAAGAGCCTGTGCCAGAGTTCTTCGCGTGCTTCAGGAGATCAAGCTGCATAGATATTCTCTAAAGAAAAAACCAACCCCTCAAAAAGAAGGAAAAATCTCAAACAAACTTTCCCCCAAAGAAAACCCTCACAAACCAACAAAAAGCAGAAAAGAAGGCCAACTCATAAGCAAGCTGATCTTGGTGCTGGAACTTAATTGACAAATGCACTGTGGGAGACAAAGAGTAAACCTCTCTCTCTGGCAGCTGTGATTTTCTTGGAGTATATAAAAAGGGTAAAATAGTTTCTTGTGATTTGTGGCTGTGCCATAGATTTCAAATTCATGTAACATGTCAAGATTGGGGATCAGCTGTTTAGTGTTTTTGAGATGTTTTAGTGATGGTGGTGATAAAGGACAAAGATTACACATTGTCCATAAGGTAACTGGTGAAATTCTGTTCTGAATGGAAGATACAGCAAAAATCTCTCTGAGTTAGGTGGCTCTTAGATTCAAGTGCACAGGAAGATTTACGTGCCTGTTTTCTAGCTCCTGAAGACAGTATTTCTGTGCTTCACTTGGTTTGTATTTTGCCCTGTGGTGGTGTATGCCTTATAGTAACAATGGCAACATGTTAAAAACTAGTACAGGAGGACTGGGTCTCTTTATCCCTTGTGCGTAGGCTATTTTAGATGGTGTTCTTGGTGTCCAAGCAATTCACCTGGGAGTGATCTTGACTGTTTAAGCTGAGTTGCACCATTGGAGTATTCAAGTTTGCATAAAGAGGAAGAAAAATAAAGGGAGAGTTAGAAGGGGATTACTTGAGCAGTGTTTCTGCAGAAGGCTGAATGTGAATTTAAATGAAGCCTTAAAAGTAGAAATGAGAGTGGATGATGGGTCCTAGGTCCATAAGTTTAGGAAGCCATTGCTGGAAAATCTACTTGTATTTGTAGTTGTAGTTTTACTGAGGGGGTAAAATAGTCTACTGTCAAAAAAGAGGAACTTAATCCTGCAGATTAGGGAATCAGTCTTCATTTGAAGTTTGGGATTAAAAACCATTTTCCATGATGTACCTAACTGCAGACATTCTCAAACACTGTTGTTCCTGCATGCCCACCTTACAGTGTCATGGGTTACTTTTAGGCTGGAGTGGTTCCCTTGTTAAACTCTCTGGCCAGAGGTTGAAGAGCACTTGATACCATTTCAGTGAATCATATAAGGTGATTCCTGAGGTGGAAAGAGACTTCTGGAGGTCATCTACTACAAGCCCCCTACTCAAATCAGGGGTCAGCCAAGATAAGGTTGCTCAGGGACATGTCCAGTCAGGTTTCTAATAGAACTAAAAATTAATATAACTCTACGTTGTCTCCAGACAGCATTTTATTCCTTCTTTCATTCCCTTTTACAATCTAGACATATGGGGGGAATAAGATGAGGCAATAAGAAGCTGTGAAGTTAGCTAATATTTATGTAAACATGAATGAAAGCTTGTTTTGTTTTCTGTTCCCATGAGTGAGGTCTTGTTTCCTTGGCTTTGTCTTTAAAATCTTGCTGATGAGCACACAAAAGCATAGGAAATTCATAAGGCCTGAGAGATGTCAGATTATGTCTAATAACTGAGTAAGGAAAAGAAATTACTTGTCTGAATTAATGGATAAGGTGCTTTTCCACAAGCCTTCCTGGGGTGGGTGGTTGTACTTTCTTGCACTATGGTCTTTGGTCTCTGTGTCCATAGCCAAGGGGAATATGAGTATGAGACAAAGAGGATATGTGGTAGCTTGGGGCAGTCTGTGTGTGTGACAAACAGTAGTTTTGTAGGCTGACTGATTGAAAACACGTCTGTGATATGGAATAACATAACCTATTCCAGCAGAAACTGAGTTAGTGCCAAATTAATTAGAATTTTAAAATTAAATGTAATGTGTGGGCCAGGAATCAATTTAAAATATGTTCCCAGAAGTAAATCCCTTAGGATTAGTCATGTCATCATTTTTATGAGCATAAAAATTGTCAAACTGCTCTCTTTTCTTTAAAAAATTATTTTGTTACATTTTCATTGAGGTGTGTACCTATTGGGATGTAGACTCCCTGGATGCCTGTATTACATCACAGGTGTTTGCAACATGATTTGCATGTAGATAACCCTTTGAATAGTCTAAAATTATTTTACGACTCATTACTTGGAAATATCCTCGTTTTTCTGAATGTGAAGTCCATAATTACATTTTTATGCTTACAAGCTCCTATGGGTGTTTTTTCTTTTCAGAATCATGCCCAAGGAGGAAAAAAAGTTGTACAGACTGATGAGTGGCGTAAAGGCTCTGTGGAGGAAAGGCTGGAATATGCTCTCATAAAGGTGAATCTGTGCAGAAAACTGTCCTGCCCATCAGCACTGAGAGATGTGATCTCAGCTCACACCTTAAGGGAAATACTCAGTTTTAAAAGTTCTTCAGCTACCATTTTTTCACAAGCTATTAATTAAAAATGAATTATAAATGCAACTGATCTATTTAACGTCAATAACAGAGAAAACTGTAGAGGTGTGTCCTTAAGCTTTAGAAGTTGAATGTTTGACCCTTAATATTTTTTTCCACTGGTGTTGGTAGAAACACACTGCTTTTACTTCCTAGGGCTTTTTTTGGTCCTTCAGTAGTATTGCACTGAGTGGCACGTGCACTGTGAAAGCAACCTTTGAGCGCTGGGTTTTTCTGATGACGCAGTTAAGAAAAATGAACAAATTTGTTAATACTGGGGGCATGCTGTGAATAAGTTTATCTGCCTAAGAGCTGCCATGTTTTGATTCCTAGGAAAGCCCATTTTCAATACACATTTGAGGTATTTTTAAAGGCTGTCATTATCTACAGTATCTATTTTTACTTTCTTTATGGAGTTTTTCTGGGGAGAAGGCAGCTAAATAAAAGTTGTATTTCTGGCAAGATAAAAGCTTCTCTTCTTTTTGTCTCAGGGCATTGAGAAGTATGTCACTTCAGATACAGAAGAAGCAAGATTAAATCAGGAAAAATATCCTAGACCTCTAAATGTAATTGAAGGGCCTTTGATGAATGGCATGAAAATTGTTGGTGATCTTTTTGGTGCTGGAAAGATGTTTCTGCCTCAGGTAATGAGAAAACAATGTCATATATTTTCCTACTTCACAATGCCCAGCATTGTAAAATGTAGCCAAAACATTCTATACTGCCTGTGTTTTCAGATAAACCAAAGGAATTGTAAAAATTCAGGTACTGCTGAGAAGCAGCTGTTTTCTTATTCTACTTTGGAACTTGACTTTCTTTGTGTATGACTATGTTTGTTTCTGTTCTTCCTGAGTGTTTTTGTTTTATTTGAAATGCAGTTTTAAGTCTAAGCCCATGAAGCAAGAAAGAAGAAATGCCCAAATAAAATTTGCTGTGTTTAGCACCTTCCAAGTCTTGGCCCATCTGTAGCTTTTGGTTCTGTTGTGAGTGGTCTGGAAGGCTGCACTGTGGAAGAAAGTGTTGTGTGTAGAGCCTTAGCCCAGGAAGGCCAGCTGTCTGCTGCTACAGAATGATCTGAAAACTGTCACCTGGGGCTGCAAATGAAGTTTTATTTATTGCCTGAATGAGAAAGCTTGAAGAAAACTGAGGTTATTCCTATACCTTGTCTTTTTTGTTTATTCTGCCCCCACCTTTATATGTGCAGGTGATAAAGTCTGCTCGAGTTATGAAGAAAGCAGTTGGCCACCTTATACCCTATATGGAAAAAGAAAGAGAGGAAAGGAGAGCCAAGCAGGGCAGCACAGAAGAAGAGGCAAGATACAGTCCTTTGTGCTGTAGTTCTTTCGTAGAATGCTATGACAAATATAGGAACTATTTGTTAGTATTTACATATATTATACTGGAGAGTTGGTGCAGTTGTATGGAAACTGACAATCTCAGCATAATTTGAAGTAGGTTTGAAATTCATAAAGTGCAGATTTTGTGGAACTCTGGTGTGTGCCTAAGCTCACAAAATTTTCTGAATGATGCCAATGAGCCTTTGTGGGCGCTTTATGTCAATGTTACTAATTTCTTGTATTTTTACAGGCATTTAATTCTGGTGTTATTTATTCTGTCTTTATTGCTGATTTTGCTGCTTGCTGCTAATACTTCTGCCCTTGGTGAACTCTGATTTTCCTTTAAAATTTTTAATGATTCCTAATCCTTTCCCTGAAATCTTCTTACAGTGTATTTGCTGTGCATCTGTTGTGTGATTGTCCAGCATAAATGTAACAAATACAGCAAATAATTTGGAAAGAAAAATGGCCTGATAATTAAACGTGGCTGATCTTAATGAAAGAAGGAGGATGCGTTGTCACTTCTGCCATGCTCTTTCTGGATGTGCTCTTTCTGGATGTCAAGGTGTCTTCTCTCCTGTATCTCAAGCGAATCTGTTCTCTGGCTGACACAAATCACCTTTCACTTCGTCATCTCTCTCCAGCTCATGCTGTTCTCATTTAATTCAGATGACAGTTCTGGTATTTGGCACCCTCTGTTTTGTTCTGATGTGGTTTGAAGTTGTATAAAATCACTACCCCATTGATTTCATGAGCAGTGGATTAGGATCTTCTGTGAACCCTCTGGCACTTCATTCTCTGGCTAAAAACAATTGAAGTGGAATATGAGAGGTTCTAAAAAAGATAGCAAACACTCTTTAAGAGAGTGAATGCGATGTTCTGTGTGGCTGAGGAGAGCAGGAGGGAAAAAGCAGGGCTTCTGTCATCCTGCTTTCTCTGCTTTCTGCTGGGGAAGAGATGTAGTGGCTTCCTCTTAAGAAGACATGTCACTGTATAGAGGAGCAATGAAAGAGACAAAAGAGCTGCATCTATTCCCAAATACATTGACTTGAAGGAAAACGATTTGCAGACTCTGGTAACTGGTCTGTCTGATGTTACCCAGGCCACTGTACCCTCCAGGACAGTTTTAGTCACAGACTGCCAGGAAATGCAGAGCGTTGATAGTTACATTTGAGGTTAAATAGTTGTGGCTGTGGATCTCTATCAAAGATGAAAAATAAAGAAGGCCTTTGGATGTATGCCCAGAACTTGAGGACCTCCTTGCTTTAGACAATTGAAACAAGTGTGCCTTAAATAGGGTTTATTTAAAGTAGTATGTGCTGTTACCCATGTTATTTGCTACCCAGCAAAGATTTTTCTTCTTATATGCAAAGCCAATTTTGTTTTTGTATCAATCACTAATTAAATAATCAGTAATAATTAGGTATGGTTAGGTATGATACCTAATGTGGGGCAGCATGTTTTGTTCTTCTGCCAGTCCTTGATTAATTTCTTTCTCCATTTTTCTCTTGCATTCCAGCAGTGTATTTTCAGCTGCAAAATTTTCTGCTGATGTACTGAGATGGCTGACTTACAGACCTCCATTTTGCTTCCTCTCTGGCCTTCTGTAAAACAGAAGCACTGGGTAGACATTAGATTTTAGTAAACAGCAACATTGGTGGGGATCCAGGGATTTTATTCAACAAATGTGTTAGAACCACAGGAAATACTAATATCACCCTTGGTAATATATCAAGAGTTTTAAACCCATAATACTGCAACTACAAAAACAGTGTAGGTTCGTGAAATAGAGAGCTACACTATATGTCCAGAAATATCAAATGCTTCATAGAAGGATTCAGTCATCCAGTTCTGCCATGTGCGATAGAGATGACATATTGTCTGGAAAAATCTTTTGTAGTTTCACATAGAGTATGCTCAGGTTTCCACTTTATTTAAATTCTCTGCAATTTATGTAGTTGCTTACTGGCATCTGATGCTGCCAGTATATACTGCTGTTACAGCCTGGAGCTGTTCCAAATGATTATACAACTGAAAAGGTATTGCCAAGTCCTGTGTCCTGCTGGAGAACTGCTGTGGGAAGTTGTGCTGCTGGCAGCACCCTTTGTCAGGCTGAATGCCATCTAGCCTAGGTCCTGCTTGTGACAGAACAGCTTCCTTTCTTCAAGTTGATCCTTCTTCAACCTGTTTGTTCAGCTTGGGTAGTCTGAAGTAGCCTGATCACTGCACTAAAAACTCCCTTGTTATTTGTGTTGCATAAAAATGAGCCTCTTCTGCTTTTGCTAATTCCTCTAACTTCCCTTCTAAGTTTGCTAATATCCCATTCTCAGCATTGCATCAAAAGATTGATCTCAATGCACAAACAGATGTGTAATTATAAGTATTCATACCCTTTTACACTAAATATTTAATCTCTTTATTGGCAAGGTGTATATTTGGAGCAGAAGTACCTTAGGAGTTCAGTTACTGCACTGCAAAAAATGCTTTCCAGATCTGAAATGGTTTTATCTGCTGTTTTGTTTTTTCAAACACAGATTTTTGAATAACATCCATGCATTTTGTAAGAATAATTCATGTGCAAGTTTCTATTACCTGAATCTTTTAAGATGGCTTTTAATACTGACTGTGTTACCTGTACGACCCTTTGCAGTTACTTGTACTGTAATAGAAGTCTGGGTCATGGATTAGGATTGCACTGTTGAAGGATGTGTTCAAACATACCAAGGCTTCTAAGTAGTTTAACTCTCGCTACTTCTTCAATTTTCAGGATCCTTACCAGGGTACAATAGTACTGGCAACTGTGAAGGGAGATGTACATGATATCGGCAAGAACATTGTGGGAGTTGTTCTGGGCTGCAACAACTTCAGGTAAAGAGACATTAGGTAGCTGGGAACACAACTGTGAAAGAGTCAGTAATTAGTATCTCTCTGTAGCTACAGCTGTGGTGATAACAGAGCTGGGCATTTCTTGAGAGTTGTCCTCTGTTCCCCAGGTTGTGATTGGGAGCACAGATCATAGCAGCTATTATTAAATGGGGAGGCAAGGGGGAGTATTGCATCCTCCTTGAATACTGTTTTCCTAACAAATTGTCATCTGAGCTGATTCTGCAGTTTAACATCAATTGGAATATAGATGAGAACATAAATTTTTGTGTTTGTTTTCTATCAGTTAAATATAATAATGGTGATGTTTCTATAATGTCTGAAGAAATCAGATATGACAATTGCAGTAGGCAATACTGTATGTGGGTTGTGTTGTAGTCTTGTAAGATTCGAATGAATCTTGTAGTGTGTTTTTCATGTTGTTTGTTAACTATGAGGTTTTAAAAACTTGCTGAGGTATGTTTTCTTAAATAAGAGATGAGATTCGCATTCTGTTTCTGAACTTCAAAAGTTAGAACTTCAAGAAAAGCCAGGTCTTTCATGGCCTGCGTACGTGTGGAAGGGTTGGCAACAGTGTTGGAATGAATGGTCATATTTCCATCAGTGTTCTTTTCAGGGTCTGTCAGACATAGTGCAAAACTGAATTGGGTTTGGAACTCTGTCTTACTGTTCATTCCTTTAGTTTAGTTTTGACTTTGGGTTGTCATTTGCTCTAAAAAGAGCCAAAATTATCCTTTTATTTTAAAACACGCAGTGTTGAAGTCAGTAGCAGTGCTGTATATATGCAATATATTCAATTTAATTTCTTCTCGAAATTCTGTTGATTGGATTTAGATTTTCTTGAGCTTTATTTAGGCTTTCTGAAAGGAAGCCATAGTGTTCTCTGTCACCAAGAGTATGAGGCTGAAATCAGCAGGCTGGGGTGATCTACTTCAAAAAGAAAAACCTTGGCAATTGCCAGGGTTAATAAAATGCTAACAAGGAAAGTTCAGTGCCCTGTTTCATAAAATGTATGCTTCAACAAGGCAAACAAGCTTGCTGTGAATTGTCTTATATTCCTGATGTAAGATACAATGTCCACAAAACATTTTTGTATTATCCAGATACCTTCAGAAATGCTACTGCTGTGGGTAGCCTGGTAGGTGGCTCAGCACCACTCAGCTATTCACTCACTTCCATCCAGCCAACCTCAGTGAGATGGGAAAAGAGGAAGGAAAGAAAGCAAGAAAAAATGTGGGTGGAGAAAAGTGTTTAATAACTGAAGAAGAAATGGAAGAAGAGAGAAAGAAAAAACAAATGATGTAAAGGCAATCCCCTTGTCACCTCTTATGGACAGACTGGTGCCTAGCCAGTTCCTGAGCAAAATCTGGCTAACCCCTGCTAAGCCCCTTACTCTCCTTTTTTATTGCTGAGCTTGACTTCATGTGCCATGGAATATTTCTTTGGTTAGTTTGCCTAGTTGTGTCTACTCACAGTCTGTTCCTTGGGGTGCTAGAGAGAGAAACAGAAAAGCCTTGATGCTGTGAAAGCATTGCTCATCAAGAGTTAAACTTTAATTTGCAGTGTTGTTCTGGCCACAGATCTAAAATACAGCAGCATACCAGCTGCTGTGAAGGAAATTAACTCAGCCAGACTTAGTACAACCACAGAAATTTGTTTTAAAGAAAAAGCTGTTCGTACGCTTGAATTTTTTTTACTATTATGCCATCTGAAACTCTTACTGAAATTTTTACCAGATCTAGAGGTATTTCCTATATAAAAATTCCCCAATTTCCCAGTTCCCAAAAGGTCTTAAGAGAAACAAACAAAAATCTCAATCTTAACATCAATTTTTAGGTCAGTTATTTACAGCAAGAGGAATATATTTGCCCTGAAGCAGAAATTTGATTTGTTATTTAAATGATCTTGTGTCATCTCCTTTCTTTCCACAGAGTTATTGATTTAGGAGTCATGACTCCATGTGATAAGATATTAAGAGCTGCTGTTGAGAGCAAAGCAGGTATAGAGACTTTGTTAGTACTTCTGAATTGTTTGATTTTTAAATCTCATTTTTTATTCCTGCTTATTGCATTCCTGTACTGCCTATGATTTGATCAGATTATCTTCAGAGGAATCAGAACTTCTGCTTTAACCATATTAATTATTTAGCATTTGGCACTTCTGTGAAACTTAGTCTGAGGAGCTGAAACACTGTATCAAAAGGACAACTCCAAGAGACATTTTGTAGTATTTGTTTTACAGATGGATAAATGGAGCCTTGAAAAGGTCTAAGTAACTTCTTGTTGGGTCTTAAATCATTAAAAGAACTTGGCATTTGGCCTGCCAGATCAGGACGGTGAAATCAGGAATGAGTTTTTCTAATAAATAATGAACTTTCTGAAACAACTTGCAGTTGCTTTAGAATAGTCTACTGCATCTTGGAAAAGATGAATTGTGTGAAACATAGGTGGTGAAGTTTGAAAGCACTTGCTGTTTCTAAGAGCAGAACTTAAAATTATTTTGTCTTACTTCCCTCCTCAGTGCTGAACTTCTGAGATTTGGAGCTTGCTAATCAAAAGGGCTGTTTATTTATTGCTGAAACTAGAGCAGTAGGTGTTCAGCAGCTGTGAAGACTAAGAAATCTCTTAAACTGGGGATTTGGAATCGCTGTCATTCTTGGAAAGCTTTCACTTCCTAATTAGATCAAATCTCCCTTCTAGACTAGTGACTATACTGCTTTTTATCTTACTATTTTCTATCTGATGCATGAAGCTATCTGATGTATGAAATAAACTTTTCTGTACTAATTTCTGTGTCTTTCTAGAATGGATTGGCTAAAAGTTTTGTGCATGTGTGTTTGTAAATTTGCAATAGATATAATTGGCCTGTCTGGTCTCATCACCCCATCTTTGGATGAGATGATTTTTGTCGCCAAGGAAATGGAGAGATTGGCAATAAAGATTCCTTTGCTCATTGGAGGAGCAACTACTTCTAAGTAAGATATTTCAGTTGGGAAGATGGGCAACTTATACGTGAACAGTGTTAACTAGTGAAAAAGAAAATTTTAAGACATTTCTTTCCCCCTTTCTCTAATTTTTCTGCAACACACATACTGATATGTGTGTGGTATAGTATTAGTATTCACCCTAAGATTGACTGTTATTTCATATTTCAGAAGTTCTAGATTATCAAGGTAAAATGTAGTTAGTACAGAACAAATAATGGACATCTTAAGTGTTTAATTTTTGCAAGTGTATATTATATGTGGAAATACTGTGTTTTCTCTAAAAGTTCTTGCACATATGAAAATAACTCTAGTTCTGTTCTTCTAAGGGGTTGAATGATCTATTTTGATTCATGAAAGCATTCTAAAAATTCAGGATTTTGAGACTAGAAATGGCCTTGTTGACATCAGGGAGCTATTATCTTTGAGGAAGTTACTGTATTTTCCTCTATCACTGTTCAATGCAGTGATGACTGTGTTGAGCCTCCTGTGCTGCCCAAGCAGGCTGGTAGGGGATAAAGCTCCACTGCTTGCCTTGAAGTACTTATCATGTTGATTTTGATGGACTGAGCTGTTAAAATCTTGCTCAGATCTGTTCAAATGGAATAATACAGCTGCTGTGGTTTCCTGAAGACCATGTTGACAGCTCAGTGACACCTAGTATTTGCATTACTGCAGATGTGTTCTGGGCCTGTATAACAGCCGTGGGTCACGCTTTGCTGACTGGTTTGTGTACAATATACTTGAGGAGGTGACAGCTCAGAAGAATGTAGAGGTCATTCTTTGTGTGACTAAAAGCTGTGAGCAGTGTTGCTTTCTTTATCAGAGCAACACATACCGCATTCAGTATTTTTTGCTTTAGCATATCATCTCATAATTTGACAGACAGTGGCGAGTAGGATCACTACCTGCCTTTGTTGTATAATGCAAGGTTCACTGTATCCCTTTTCTCCTTTTCCATATGAGCCTCTTCCTATTGCTTTGATACTGAGAACAAATGTGGAGGGCTTTTTCTTACTTAAAAGAAAAAAAAAAGGAAAGGGAAGTCAAGGGAAGGCTTTATTCTAAGTGGAGGTCATAGGAGAGCCTTTTTAGATCTTCAGTGTTTTCACCCAGGGCATTGTGGCCTAGTAATTGATGTCAAATAACCAGCACCAAACAATTCTGCAGAATTTATTCACAGAGAGGCATGCAGCTAACAGGGAAGCAGCACTAGTTTTATCCTTGAATATGAAAATTACTAAAGAATATATATACTTTTGAGTACTAAAATTGATTTTATTAATATGTATATATATATATATATATATATACACAAATATATATGTGTACATATGCCCAGATACAATGCAGTGTCTATAAAATATGTGTCCAGTAAATGTACTCTCAATGGAAGATTGGATTCTCAATGTAGATTTAACGTTACTTTGCTAGTCTTGAATTTAACCTTCCATGTGCATTCCTAAAGATTGTGTATATGTCAGTGATTGCTAATGAAGAACCATCTGCATTTTTTTCACTGTAATAAATAGGCATTGTTATTTGGAATAAGGAGATCAAGAGTACTTGGAAGAGTGTACAGTGAGGTTAGTTTGAAAGAGAAAGAGAGAGGCTGGAGTTAGTCTCCAGAATCCACACAATAGAATTTCTTCATAATTTACAGTAATGATGATTTTTGCGTTCTTATTATGCTACTTTGGTAAATAGCTGAGAAATAATGCTTATTATTTCTTATTATGCTACTTTGGTGCTGAGAAATAATGACGACATTCTCATTGCCATAAAATTTACTTTAAAAAAAAATACAAAGGTTAGCATGTAGTGGTTGATACAGTGCCATTTTAGGACCATGTCTTCTTTTGTTTCCTTTGTCTGTTCTATCAAAACAGAAGAGATACCTTTTTGTAAAAAATAGAACTGCCTAGATGAAAAATGCGTCTCCTAGAAGCAAATTCAGGGGATGCTGAAAAGTTGTTTACACAGTTGTGTTGCACAGTCATGAGTAAGCCACCATGTCCAAGTGCTTTAAATATTTGACAGAACCTGAAGAAAAAGGGCATCTTACCTTTGTTAGGGAAGATTGCTTCCTGGGCTCTGATTTAAGTTTAATTTTAGAAAAGTTGTTTGACCTTGGCGTACAAGAAAGCAAATTATAAGGCCTTTGTTCCTACACTTGCTTGCAGAGTTTTGGTAGGACTCTGAGCAGAGCTCATTCTTGCATCACTAGAAACTGTTAGCAGTGTTTCTTTATCAGAGCAGCAGAGGTTGTAGCAGACCTATTAAAGTCTGTATTTTGTGGCTTCAGCAAGTAATTTGAAAGCTGTGAAGAGTAGGGTCTGTCCTCATTGCACCTGTAGTTACAATGCAAAGTTCACTGCATCTTCAAGGTGCAAGTTTGTAATATTTATTGACCACTGGCAGAATTTGTTCTTTAGCTGTATAGAGGACTCGTGCCTCTGATTTTGAGAAGTGGAATAATCATCTCTGAAATAGGTTAATGCTAATCCACAGACCCAAAAATTAACATGTGGGAGGAAAAAATGTAAGATGAGCAAAAAGGATTTAAGAAATTGTTAATTCTTGGTAGGCATAGTTTGGAATATTCTTATTGATTTCTGAGACTCCAAAATTAATGAGTTGGTGATTTTCATTTAACTGGTAAGACATTGAGGGAATGTGAGTTGACACATTATTTATGAAGTGTTCTGAGACTCTTTGAAGAAAAGTGTTGATATACCTGTTATTAAAATCTGTGTTTAATGATTCATGGATAGCAGATGGATGAATGAATTTCTTCTTTTGAAGTTCTGGTCTATGCATTAAGTCAGGATTTATTTCACTGGGGATTTTGTCTGCTTTTTTTGTTGATGGGTTGCTTGGGTTTTTTTTGGTTTTGTTGTTTTTTTTTGCTTTAGTTATGAAATACTCACTCTCTTTCTTTTTCATTGAAGAACACACACAGCTGTTAAAATTGCTCCACGATATAGCGCACCTGTAGTTCATGTCCTGGATGCATCCAAGAGTGTTGTGGTTGTAAGTTCTAAATTATAGTTTCTTGTCCATGCAAAGATATATGCCCTGTTTTTCTGTTGTCCCTTTCATCCTTTCCTCTAAGGCTTGATGTTGTGACAGAAAATTAGAAGGGGCACATCAGAGACAAGTTTCTAAGTTATACTTGCTTCAGCTGTTTTGTGCTGCCACATGGTTCTCAACTGGCTTGTGACAGTTATTGTCACTGGGCACTTTTATTTAAATGTCCATTACTCTAGTGAGGGTGATATTCACTGAGTCCTTGACTGTAGCTTTGTAGTGAAGACTGATGGAGTTATATGTGAGCTGCTATTCTGGCTAATTTGGATGTATTTCTGACATTAGTTAGCAGCATTTGTACTGAGAAATGTGTGGCTGGAGTTTTTTGGGATGGATTCTCTTTCAGAGGAATGGGTGGTCTTAGCTGGCAAATACATGGTGGTAAAGTGTAGGACAAGCTGTGTGTTGCTTCTGTGGCTATTCAGTCTCTGAAGTTTTGGAGTATTCTCCTCTCAGGTCTTTCCAGAGCTATTGGCTCTGCTAAGGTTACCTGTGTAGTAGGGCAGAGATCTCAGTAATAATTGTAGTGTAAACATGGCTGGTTGGAATAGTTTGAATGTAGGTTGCAGATCATTGGTAAGGCTTAGTTTAGTGTTGCCAAGAGAGTCCAAAAGACAGGTTGCCTAGTCTGAAATTCGTATTCTGTCCTTACCATAGTGTGTCACACAATGTACTTAGCGCTGTCTCCTTCCTGTTCTTTTCAGTGCTCCCAGCTCTTAGACGACAGCGTAAAGGATGATTTCTTTGAAGAAATATCAGAGGAATATGAAGAAATTAGACAAGAACACTATGAGTCTCTTAAGGTACACATGTAATTGATTATCTTCTTGTTTGAAGTGGTTGGCACTTGCTGTTCACCTATTATGAATAACTTGCTGTTACTCTCGCTGTTCAGCTCTTTGAAGACCTTCAGGTGTATTTGTTTTGATTTAAAACTTGCAGTAAAATGGATTGAAAACTTCCAGAAGTGCTTATGAAATCAAATTTTCTAGCCTATAAGGCCTCCTGCATGAGTCTTAACACATTCTTGGCAAAATCTTGGTTGTCCTCAATGGGTAATGAGTGGTATCTAGAACCTCCATGGAGCTAGCAGTCATGTCATCTTAATCAATCTACAGGAGACCAGCTTTTGCTGGTACTGAGTCACACTCTATAGAGAATTTTAAACCACCATGCTTTCCTAGTATCTTGTCTTGTTTAGGCGAGTGATCAGAGCAGTAGGAAAACATCTTTCTCTGCCTGTATTTTAGTGTATTTTGAAGTAAAAAAAGGAATTTCTGGTATAGTTGAGAGGAACCAGAAATCTTGTAGGCCAGTTTCATTAGAATCATACAGTCAAAAATAATGATCTGCTTGTGATGTAATCTTAACTTACACTTGGGAAGTGGGAGTTGTTGAGACTGAAATTATCTCTTGTTAGATTTATCCTGAAGAGTATTTTGAGTAAAACTCTACCATGAAGTCCCCAGTTACAGTTTGTGTCTGAAAGGTGGTGTTCTGAAATTAACCTTTATGTTTATATAGGAAAGAAGATACTTGTCTCTACAGCAAGCTAGAAGAAAAGGTTTCCATAATAATTGGTTATCAGGCCATATACCAGGTTAGCTATATGTTGTTGTTTGTGGTTGCTGTGCCTTTATTTTATTTTGTGTGTTTATTTTAGATATATTTTTAATAATATTGTGCTTTAAACTTCAGAATATATCAGTGGAACAGCTTGAGTAAATTGGTATGTCTCAACAGAGATTTTTTTGGCATTAATTTGAACATTCTGTTTCTGATTTTTTACATCTCATTAAAAATAAATTAATATTTTATAAAGATAACTGAAAAAAAGTCCCAATGCAATAAGTTAACCATCATGTAACAACATATAATCAAAGGAAACACTAACAACAGCTTTTGAAAATAGTGTCTGCTTGGCTCATTATATCACACACCTTACCTGTACCATATCTGGGGAACGCATGCTGTAACATGGCATTTTTATCAAATTCCTTCTTACAATCTTTCCTACCCTTCCCCCATCAGTTTTTGTACTATTTTATTTTTTAAATTATGCTGGAAGTATAAGCAGCATTCAGCTTGCAGACTGCAGTGACATTAACACTGCTTTCTGTCCTTTCATTTACAAGACTCAACAAGATGCTAATTTTCAATAAATTATCTTAATGTGTTACAAAGTATTGAACAGACAAAACAAGTGGAAAGCTTGTGGCTTTACACAGATACTTGCTTTTTCACTTGTGTGTGTGCATCTAAATGTGTGTGGTGTCTGTAAAAGTTCTTAGAAATTACATAAAAATTTACAGGAATATTCTACAGTGTCATGGTACATGTCTATGAATACAAAGGAATTGATAAATATGAAAAGCCCATGAAGTAGGTTAGGGACTGGTAAGTTGTGTAGGTTTTTTTGGTGTTGTGTCTTGGCCAATATTCAGACCAATTAAATAAGTTCCAAAGTCCAACAGCTAAAAACTATTGATTTACATGGAAGAACAAAAGCTCTTAATTTTTTTTTTCAACTTTATATGCCTTTTATGGTTTTTTTTTTGGTACCTTGAAACTGTGGAGTATGGTATGACTTGGGAAAATATGACTATGAGAATTTTAGGACAGTAGGTTTGGAACAGGTCATTTGCAGGGGTGGAGGCTGCTGTACGTCAGTTATGCTGCAAATATAAAAGCAATTTTAAATTATTTTCATCATGTCAGATTACTTTTGATTCCTACAGTTAAACCAAAATTCATCGGCACAAAAGTCTTTGAAGATTATGACCTGAGGAGGCTGGTAGAGTACATTGACTGGAAGCCCTTCTTTGACGTCTGGCAGCTTAGGGGAAAGTATCCCAACCGGAGTTTCCCTAAGATTTTTAATGATAAAACTGTAGGTGGGTATTGAAATTGCATTTACTTCATGTAACTAATCCTAACAGGCCCTAATCCTAACAGTGTGCTGCAGCAAGATTCCAAATGTTTTGAAATACATAGGAATAGTACAAATACCTGCAAAGAATGTCACTGAAATAATTTGTTCAAAGCAACGCTTAGTGAACCAACTGTTGGCATGCGAGGCTGAAAAATAAGGCTGTAAAAGTGCTCAATCATCTTATTTAGCATTCACTTGTCAAAGCACAGGGAGATATTTCATTAACAACAAATGGCAGCAGAGCACTTAGTGTATCTGTGTTCCTGTTGTGGACGAAGATGGCAAGCTCCTTTTGAAGCTATTCAGTAGGCTTTAAATTATGTGATAAAAATGCATGGGTCACACTGAAAGCAATGTTCTGGATCTGGTACACTGTGGTAATGTAGGTGCACACACCAGGTCTCTTGCTCATTTTATTCTGTGTTCTCTGCCTCTACTAGGTGCTGGCTGAATCATTCCGTGCTTTGTTTCATTTTTTTCCCCCTAAGATACATGTTGTTACAGCCCTGTGATCACGCTGCAATCTTCCTGTTTGCTGTAGCTGACAGATTGGACAATTATGTGGAAAATGAATCAATCTTCAAACAATTCTTAAACCGATTTAGCCACTTATGAAAACATGCCTTTTCTAAGGCAGTTTCTTTTTTTCTTTTGTTTTTAATAGGTGAAGAAGCAAAGAGAGTTTATAACGATGCTCAAGATCTACTAAAAACACTGATTAATGAAAAGAAATTACAAGCCAGAGGTGTGGTTGGGTTCTGGCCAGCTCGAAGTGTTCAAGATGATATCCACTTGTATGCTGTAGAAGAGGCAGTGGGATCTTCAGAACCAATAGCAAAATTTCATGGATTGAGGCAACAGGTACAGTGACAGCACATTTGTTAAGTGACTTTTTTTCCCCCTGAATTTCAGGAATGTAATAGAAGTACCTTATTAAAATCTGGTGAAGATGGTGGTTGTAATCTCTCTGCAGCTGTTGTGGTGTAATTTCTTTCAGTAATAACAAGATCCTGTCAGTGATGAGCCAGGTCATTGTATTGTAGTATTTGTAGTATTTTACATTGTAATAATTGTACAAAATGCTGTGTAGGTTTGACATCTTCAGATATGATGTGCATTTTCTGTCTCAGTTTTAAGATGTCCTAAAGCAGTGCGTTGCATAAATTGATCACATAAATCTTGTGTTGCAAAATTAGAACCTAACAAGCCTTAGTTCTCTAATATCCCTGGATTCTACTTCAGATGAAAAATTCTGCTTCAATGTGTTAATCTTAAACCCAGTTAAAATTTAAAAAACCTGGAAAATAAAGCTTAATGGAGATAAGTGTTTCTGATAGCCTTATTTTTTTTGTAAAAGTCACTATATGAAGGGACTGTTTAGAATTAGTTGGCAGCTAATTTTGATGGAGAGAATCATATTTACTTAGATTTGCATTTAATTTGGTAGATTGAACTTGCAAGATATTCTGCCACTCCTTTTTCCCTATCTTCTGATTTGACTTCTTCATAGTTCACATATTCAGTCATCAAATGTGGGCAGAAAAAGAATTTAACCACCTACATTTCTGGAGTACAATAATCTGTGAGCACAGTCTTGTGCCAACATTGCAGAACTGTACTAAGAAATACCTGGCTCTTAAGTTTATCTATTACAATTCCCTGAGTTGGATTTAGTGTGTCTTGACAGTCCATGGCAGATGTTTATATAAAATGCTCTCAACAGGCACACAGGCACGGATGTTTCAGAGGCTTATGGCTTAGTTAAACATTTTGATATCCCATGTAAATCAGCTTTAGTACTCTTTCTTTTCCTGTCTTTTTCCCAGGATTTTCCCAAGGAAAATATCTGATTAGATGTTGTTCTTGTAATGCTTTTTATTATTGGAATACTGTTATTTTCCTTAGCCTTTTTTTACCTTGTGTATCCCAATTATTCAGACTTCTCTCAAAGGTAAGGTCATGAAATAGTCAGTCATACTGTTTTTCTGGACTCCATGTATTTTAGCTGCATCTCTTTCAGCAGAGCAAAGTAGAAGAGAATAATTGTCTTCTGTTTCTTATATAAAATACTCCTTTTAGTACACAGAGTTCTCTCCGTGACATTGACACTAATTAAGGGTGTGATATAAATCTAAAAGTTAGAGATGCATGTAATATTTTCCTCAGCTCTAATAATTGCAAATGAACCTTAAAATTAACATAAATTTCACCTGTGGGGAAAAAGGATATTTCTTTAGTTTTATGGTACTTTCTGTAACCTTGTAGGTTAGTAGACAATTTGTCTCTGTTTTCCAGGGGTGGGGGTACTTTATTTGCTTCTAAGATGCAGTTGGGAATGGGTGAAACACATTGCTAAAATATTGTCACAGGATTAAAAAAATGAATCTTCAGCTATGTGATAGCCATTAAATATCTTTCCTCTCTATGTAAGTTGTGTAGATTTACAAGAACTGTGCCATCTCTTGAATAGCAATCATGCTTCCACAATGAATATACTGATATGATTCAAGATTTCTTTTTTGATGCTCAGGCACCTCTTTCTGTTACCTTTCTTCTGTTTTGGAAAAGGATTCAATGAGCAGTATAATTCCCTATTTCACAGAATCAATTAGATTGGAAAAGACCTCTGAGATTGAGTCCAACCTGTGACTGAACAACTCCATGTCAACTAGACCATGGCATGGAGTGCCATGTCCAGTCATTCCTCAAATACCTCTGGGGATAGTGACTCCACCAGCTCCTTGGACAGTCTATTCCAGTATCTAATCACACTTTCTGTGAAGAAATTCCTCCAAATGTCCAACCTAAACCTCCCATAGCACAGCTTAAGACTGTGTTGTCTTGTTCTGTTAGTTCTTACCTGGGAGAAGGGGCCAGCCCCCACCTGGCTACAGCCTCTGTTCAGACAGTTGTAGAGAGCTGTAAGGTCTCCCCTGAGCCTCAGTTTCCCCAGCTCCCTCAGCCACTTCTCATAGGATGAGTGCCCCAAAACTGTTACCAGCTTCATTGCCCTTCTCTGGACTTGCTCCACCACCTCAGTGTTCTTCCTCAGTTGGGGATCCCGAAACTGAACACAGTATTCAAATGCAGACTGACTGGTGGCTGGTACAGGGAGAAGAACCACTTCTCTGGACTGCTGGCCACACTGTTTCTAATACAGGCCAAGGTGCCATTGGCCTTCTTGGCCACCTGGGCACCCTGCTGGTTCGTGTTCAGCTGGGTATTGACCTGCACCTCCAGGACCTTTTCCATTGGGGCACTTCCCTTTGCATAAATCCACTTGAAATTTGCTTAGGATTCAACTTTCCATGCATTTTGTTGTATTTGTGTGTGATTAGTAAAAAGTCTGTATCCTGGGCGCTGTTTTGTCTGGATTACTGAGCACATAGTTTGTAGCATAATAAACTAGGAGTATTTATAAATTTATAACCATTCTACAATGGGAGTTGCTGAAGAATTCTTCTGTTTGCACGTCACCCATCAGTTGTGTTAACAAATGTGGAATCTGTTACAGGTAGAGATGAAATATTCCTCCTCTTATCCAGTTGTTGGGACAAGAGTATTCCTTCCTTTGTAGCAATTTTTTTGCAGTATTAGCTGTTAAATCTTAAGTAGCTGTAAATAGAAGCAAAATATGTGTTCAGTGCTGCATCTCTCTTCTTTGGTGTTCTGTTCTTCAGTGGTCCAAACACCCCCAGAGTAAGAGAGGTGATTTTCTTCTAATTTAACTATAGGAAAACTACCATGGCTCAAAGACTAGTTAGGTGTTTGTCAGAAATGCCCTAAGCCCTTTAGTCTGAAAATACTGGTCTTTAGCTTAATAGTATACTAATGATGTATTTATAATGTTCTGATTTATCGCATTGATTTCATTACTTTAGGCTGAAAAGGACTCTGCCTGCACAGATCCATATTACTGCCTCTCTGACTTCATAGCACCACTGGATTCTGGCATTTGTGACTACTTAGGCCTGTTTGCTGTGGCCTGCTTTGGTGTAGATGATTTATGCAATGAATTTAGGAAACAGGATGATGAATACAACATCATAATGGTAAAGGCCCTCGGTGATCGGCTGGCAGAGGTATGAGGTTTTATCATGTGTTTCCTTGCAACTTTCAGCAAACTTCAGTACAATGCAAATGTGGGGGTAGCTCTAGCTGGGGACTTCAACTATAGCAGGGTTTCTGAAATTATTCTTATTCTTATTCTTATTCTTATTCTTATTCTTATTCTTATTCTTATTC
>JANRMJ010000066.1:43235702-43256922 GCA_025584955.1 Alethe diademata
ATTCTTATTCTTATTCTTATTCTTATTCTTATTCTTATTCTTATTCTTATTCTTTAAGGGCAACTGATGCTGGTAAAATCACGTAAGCTGCAAGAGCAGTTCAGAAAAGCTGTTGCCCACTTTGAGCTAGAGGGAAGGTCCTCTGCTAAAAGGAGCAGCAGCACATGTTTGTCTCAACCTAGCATGGAGGCAAGAATGATGTAGCCTTCCATAGGTAGATCTGGGCAAGACACCCAGATAGTCAAGTCCTAATGACCTCAGTGCTATAATGAAGTGTCTCTACCATAGGTTAATGAATTTTGTCTTTTTGGGTTACTTGTCCACTTTGAAGCAGGACAATCAAAAAACTACTCTCTACCAATAAATAACTGAAATACTTGAATTAGCAAAATAAGTGTTTCATGTGAATTTTAATTATTTCAAATGTCTCACTTATGTTAAGAGCTCTCTTAAAAATGAAGACGGGAATGTGAGAAAGCATCCATCATTGTTCATCTTAATCAAACAGCTATTGCATCAGTCTGTACAAAGTAAAAAAAAAAAAAAAAAAAAAAAAAATCTTTTCGTTCTATTCCAAGGCATTTGCTGAGGAGCTTCATGAAAGAGTTCGAAGGGAATTCTGGGCTTACAGTAGTAGTGAGCAGCTGGATCTCTCTGGCCTACGCAAAATTAAATATGAGGGAATTCGCCCTGCCCCTGGATATCCCAGCCAGCCTGACCATACAGAAAAACTCACCATGTGGAAACTTGCAAACATTGAGGAAACAACAGGTAACTCGGCTTTACTAAGATTCTTAAATTACTTTTTATGTGAAATCAACATTCCAACCAAAGAACAAATTGGGTGTTGCAGAACTAAACTGGAGTGCTTCTGGGAATTGCTGTCTTTCCCTTTTTATTCCCATTTTTATTTTGCCTCATTCAAGGATGAAATTACAAAACACTGCTAGTGCTTTTGGTGGAGGAGTAGTGTCCCTAATTAGCAGATTGCATGCAAACAGGGTTCTGCTGCACAGAAAAGATTTCTGGCATCCTTATGATTGCAAGAAGACATTCCAGAGAAAAACAGAAAAAAAGCCAATTCAGCAGAGTATTTCCTGGTCCACAGGAACCTTGAGATGGTAATTCTTAAAAAGGGATTAATTCCATTTGTTTTCCTCTGATGTTTTGCATGTCAGATGTTTCACTGGTACTTTCACAATTCCAAAAATACCTTTCTTTGCTTCAAAACCTCATTTGCCATAATGTCCAAGTTTTTTTCCTTTACAGTTATTTTACAGTAATTGTAGTGAAAGTCTGCAGTATGCTTAAAGCTCTGAGGTTTTCTTAATGGTTAACAAGTGAAAAAAGGGTTTGGTTTTAGCTCATCTGAAAGCTGCTTGGTTTTTTGAGTTTGCTTGAAGCTGCCCAGCATAAAAAAAGTTTTTGAATTTGTGCTTATTCTTAGTTGAAAGAATAAGAAAATCCTCGTTCTCTTTTCCAGGAATTGGTCTTACGGAATCACTAGCAATGATACCTGCCTCTGCAGTTTCTGGCCTCTACTTTTCCAGTCCCAATTCCAAGTATTTTGCTGTTGGCAAGATATGTAAAGATCAGGTAACTAACACCGTCAATTGTAGTAGTGTTAGAGCATTCAAAATCATCTTATGAGCAGATGTCTCAAAAATTTTGTAAACGTTTAAAGCTGGAGTTTCAAAATCTTGATGGCATTTTCTGGTCCCTCTGCAGGTTGAAGATTATGCACTGAGAAAAAATTTGTCTGTGGCAGAGGTGGAGAAGTGGCTGGAACCCATTTTGGGATATGATACTGAAGAACTGTGATGTTTGTGGGTGAACTTCCCTTTTTTACAGTCCATTTGCCAGAAGGAACAAGAAGGTTCTTCCCACTGGAGACAGCTTTCTTCCATCCACCCCAGTAGCTTGTCTGATTGTCTTCAATTTTTAATCAAGGAACTTAATATTTCAAATCAAATCTGCCCTGTGCCCTTGGCTTGGGACCATGAATGTATTTAGTTTCTCAGTCACAGCAGCATAGTTTTATTTATTTTCTGTTTTTTCACAAAGACTCTACCAGAGGAGCTAGGTGTAGGGTGAGATGGGGAAACTGCAAAGCTTTCCTGTTCTCTGGAAGATACTGAAATCAGGGGCAAGAATTTCTCTCTCATGGCTCTGGATATGCATAGAACAGAATTTGACATCTGTTATTTTAGTGTGTTTTGGCAAGTCCAGGGACAGAAATACGATGCAATTTTTCTGCAAAGTCACAAAACGTTTTATACTGAGTGATCAAGAACAACTGAAGTAGAACAGAACTCCTTTTTAAAAATTATCTGCTCTGTGTTTAGTCGTGTGCTTGGGAACACACGTTCTCAGTGGTAGAACTATCAGAATAATACAATCTTCTGGAATAGTATCAGAGATCTGGTTTCACAGAGTATTGTGAAATGGGATGACAGAGCCCAGGGAGTTGTCTGCTTTGTGCTTCTTCTTCCTTTCAGCAAGTCACAGTCTGTCTATTCTGTATAAAGGGTATTGGCACTTCATACCTTACAGTTAATGTTGTCAAGCTAATTCGTAAATAAACAATCATTTGTACATGAAAATTATGAGAGCAGCATATTTGCTATTATAGACAGCCAGAAAGGTTGGAGCTGACTTTTACAAACTTTTTAACCTTCTAGAAAACTGGATTTTAAAAGCAAACAGTACTGTCATATGTAACAGTTAATATTGTAGACTTATTCTTCAGATTTAACTGAGTGTGCTAATTGTTCATAGCTTTCAATAATTTCTGAAAAGTACCTCAAGTATTATTTAAATGCTAATTTAGTAAAATATTATGACAGAACCTCCTCATTTTTTTGGTCTCTAATTGTAAACAAAAGACCAATATTGTAAGGAAGATGTTCTTTTAATAGTATATTGCAATCTATTAATAGCTACGTATTTTTTGTGAGTCTTCATCTGACTTTATGCTAAAAGAATCATCTGTATCAACAATTTAATAAAGATAGTGTTGTCCTATTAGAATCCTTTAAATGGCAACAATAAAATGTATGCTATAATCTGAACAGATAATGTCAAAATTAATATGTGCTTGTACCATGAACCTGAAATTATAGAAACTGCTATGGGGTTTTTAAAGTAGTTGCCTGAGTGTATTCTTAATTGAATCTTTTAGAATGGCTCATCTTTTAATGACTTACAAAAATAATTTCAAAATGGATCTCCCCCTGCCTTCTTTCATGTCAAGGGACTTGTGACATGTCCTTGCTGAGCAGCTGATTTTTGTAGTGGGAATGGTTTCTCAGTAGAACACTCGTTTAGACTGCCAAAAATACAGTAAGATGTTCTTAATATAAAAAATGATTTGTTCCTAAAATTTGTAGCATGTGGAAATTGAAATCCTCTCTGCTTTGTTTTTGGTAATTGCACTTCTGCTGATCAATTTAATGCTTGGAATCTCACCCCTCCTCTCCGGCATTCTTCCATATTCTTACTTTTGGAAGCAGAGTGCCTTATTTGTCTGAAAATTTGATTGTGTGAATGGGGTCAAAGTTTGACTTGCTCAGCTTGGTTTGTTTATTAATTTTTTTTTCCTGAAATCAGTGGCAGCCAGTTCAGTGAGTACAGCTGACAGCAGGAGGTCCCTGTAACAGTGGTGGTGTTACCTGGTGTACAAGCAGAGGGTTTCAAGTGGTGTGCAGTTACTTTAGCACACATGGCATCTCACACACTGAAAATCTTCATGTTTGCCTACAAAATTTGTCATTGGGAGAATCTGGAATAATTACTCCTTGTTATTATGTAAATTTTTTATCAAGGACAATTCCTTTAAAGCTTTGTTATTGCAAATTGTCTGTTGACATCTTGGGTAAGACAATTTTCATTCTTGTCTCCAGAACTAAGGTAAATTGTGAAGCAAAAGACTCTCATAATTGTACCAGGTAAGGCTATTTTACTTGAAAGACTGACAGGTTTAGAATGCATAAAATATTTTTGCAGTGCTTTTCTAAATACTACTAACAAAGGTTCTAGATATGAGAGATGATGGAAAACTTAGAATGCTTTGTAAACAACTCTGGTTTACTTCTTGTGAGTAATTTACTTTGGATACTGATTTTTTTCTTATAAGTCAGGCTAGCAGCCTGGAAATTTAAGTTTTGAGGCACATATGTTTTATGACTGTCAGGAGGGACTACAACCTTAAACCTGCCCCTTCATTACCAGGTCTGTTTCAGTGCTGCTGTTACTCCTGGGAAGAATCGAGTGCAGTTTATTTTGTCATGAGGGGTTGCTATCAAGGTCAGGTAATTTATTTAAAAAAAACCCCTAAAACTCGCCTTTTCTTTTTTATTTTTGCAAGGATTTCTGCATTTTTGCGAATCTTCTGCTTTCTTGTTCAACAATGTGAAAGTTAAACACCCTTTCAGTTAATTTTGGCTTCTTAAAATACAAATCATGTCCAGAAAATAAGGGGAATTACTAATAATATTATTATAAAATAATTAATAATATGATTGATAAATAAAATGAGAGGACTTTGAGGGCCTTGCCTTTTCCAAAAGGATTTGTTTACTAGTGACTGTGACTGGGCTTCATTAATTTCCCTTTTTAAATCTTTGTCTGGTTTACCTGAGTGTCCCTTGAAAAAGTGGATTCAGTGTCTTAAAATGAAGAGCAAGAAAAGAAATCAGTGCATTAATTAGTTCAGGAGAGTGATTTCCTTACAGAAACAGTAGCACATGTTCTCAGTCACTGGAGAAATGGATTCCTGTGCCCTCAATTTATCATGGCCTTATATCACGGCAAAGCCTGTTCAGCCCTGCTACAAAGTTTTTTCATTTGATTGTCAGGCTTCTGTAGGTGCCAGTTTTCAAATGAAGATGCACTGTGAACAGAATGCAAACACGTCCACCCTGCTTTCACACAGCGTTTGTAAACTGTCCAGCTAAAGGCAGAACTGAAAAACCAGTGGAGTTCGCCCCCATGTTTGTTCTAATAATACCACCATGGCTGAATATTGCGAGTTTCTGACCATGCCACGTGCCTGATATAAATAGCAGTGCAAAGGAGACCTCAGCTGAGATTACCAAACTTGGTGTTTTGGGTTTGTGATTCAACTTCAGCCAGGATGGCAAAAGCAAGCTAGTAATTATCCTTGCTGGCCTGAA
This sequence comes from Alethe diademata, assembly GCA_025584955.1. NCBI lineage: Eukaryota > Metazoa > Chordata > Aves > Passeriformes > Muscicapidae > Alethe > Alethe diademata. The sequence continues at coordinate 43,240,877 of JANRMJ010000066.1, forward strand.
GCTGCCGTGACAACTGCAGGATGAAGGGCCTCCTTTTCTTCCTTGCTGCCCTAAGGCACCAGTGTGTGCTGTGCCTGCAGCTCCTGATCAGGCAAAGGGGAGTGATCCAGGCCAGGGTGGGTGGTTTCTGCCATTCCTTCCTGTAGAAAGAGCACAAAGTACATGGGGGGAGTGTGGAAACTCAAACTGACACCATATTAGTTCTTTTCTCATGGTCTTTCCTATCCCATCTCCCTGTCAAATTGGCCTCCTCTTCCTCCTTTTCCCTCCAGCAGTCCTCCTTCTTAGCTGCTTGTCAGGGTTCTCTGTAGGTTTTGCCAAAATGAAACTGTAGGAGTCCTTTAAAAAAGTTTCTTTTATATCTGAACAAGTTACTGTTCTAGAAAGAGAAGATTTTTCACCTGGCAAGCATTGGACAATATAAATAAATGGTGCTCATAGCTCTGCCTGTAGGAGCCCTATACTGTGCATATGTCAGTCATTCCTAAAAAACTAAGGAGAAGGCCACACAACGCTTTAAACTATCCCCTGTGTTTTAACTGCATCTTTAGTTAGATGGTGGTTTTCATCTAGATACCAAAAACCAAGATGTGCATTAATTGCTTCCTTTGTCAGTGTGCTGTTTTAAGCCCACAATTAATAATAAGCTGATAGTAAAACTAAACAAAACTAATGGAATTTTCAACTGAAGCATTTTAATGGTATGAACTACTAAGAAGAAGTAAAAAATTTATCTGTGCCTTGCTGTTATAACAAATGCTCTTAAAATTCTTTAGGTAGCTGATGACTTAAATATTTTATGAAGCGAAATTTATATTGAGTACAAATTTGATTTTAAAAGGCTTTATCACTGCTTTCTAGGAATAGCTGATAAAATGATTTATGAGACTGGAAAGTTTGCTGCACTACCTGCAGAAATTTCTATGCATGTACTACATGTAACAAAAGAAGCTAGAGTAGTGTGGGACTCACAGAGGGTAACTTAATTGCAGAAGAACAGGCAGTTCTTCAGGGAGGAGCTGAAAGATTAACTGTTATGGCAAACATAAGTCTCTTAAAACCCAGATATCCACAATATTAATAATTGCAGTAAATGAAAATAAAAATGTTTCCCTTATGTATAGATCAAAGTATAGGAAATGCAATTTGAGAATAATTTTTAAAGCACTTTCATAAATCTAATTCATACTTGGGATTGATGAGTTGTATTCGCACGTTTTAAAGTGGGAGGAGAGGAGGAAATAATAATTAGGCCGTGAATTTTTTCTAGGGTTAAGTTAGAAGCCACTGGAAAAAAAAAGGGTAGCCCATGTCACGAAACCCTCCCCCCATTTTGAAGTTGTTGGATTTATTACTTACATAATTGTTTCTGAAAGGATTTTCAGTGACACTAGCATTCCCTGACTCTAGAAAATTATTGTGAGAAATGAAAATAGAATAGCCAGTTTTTCCCATAGTTTTCAAAAATTAAAACTCTGCATCAGATCTGTATCTGCACATAGGTGTCAGTGCAATTTTGACCCAATAATTCCTTAAGTCTAGCAGATAAAATAGCTCTGGGTGTGTAGGTGAAAATAGTTCTGGGTGTGTAGGTGTAATGGATTTCTTTTCCTTAGTCAAGGTGTTGAAAAGATCAATTTTTCCTCTCTATGAGAGTGCAGCTTTTATGGGATGTTTTGTTCTTACTTTACTTCTTTATATACTTGGTCTGTACTTGTTTCCCCTTCTCCAGCTTCACAATACAGGTGTGGAGATGTGACTGAGAGTTCTCTAATGGCCTGTGAGCGTCATATGTTTGTGGTAGTTAACTAAAAATACATATTATTTCAGGTTTTGTTGAATTTTCATCAAAGTTCTTGCCAAATAGCTTCTTCCCAGGAAGTGGACAACTTTATTCCTTTTAATCCAGCCATCAGTTGGAAATCTAGGCTAAGGTTCAGAAGCAGAGTGCAAACATGAGGTCTGAGAAAGATGTCAGTTCTCTGTGGTTGGTGGACTCCTTCTGTACTTCTGTTGCTGCTGTGACCTTGTGAGAAGGAATGTGTTTGTGTCTCTCTGCTGATTAGGGCGGTGGTGGGACAGCGAGTCAGGGAGATAAAGCGCTGCCCGAAGGACTTATTTAGCTGACTGTTCTTTGCAGGTGCATGGGTACAACGTGTGCTCCTGCCTGCCTGGTCAGGGTGTGTTTTCTACTGCTGTCTCAAGCTTGTCTGTACTCAGCTGCTTTTATTTCAGGAAGCTGCTGCTCCTGAGGTCTCCTGCTAAGCACTGCACGAGGCCCTCTTTGCATAATCAGTCATTTGTAATGGATGTCTTCACGGTAATTATCTGCTAGTCCAGTTTTGGCCTTGTTTAATTTTTCTGTAACCAAATAGATGGCTTTCTTCAGAATACTGATGCAGAGAAAATAAACACATTGTTTCTTTAAGGCACGTAAGATCAGATTTTACTGTCAACACTTGACCTAGCTTTACTCATGTGGTCAAGGATTTGCTACTTACGAAAGCATGACCTTGTTTGTGCTTTATTTAGGAAATAAATGTAAGCACTTGGGTTTATTGTTTTTACTTTCTTCCAAATATTGTTCCTCACCTCTCAGAGCAGCTAAAGGAATAAAACTTAACATGATGTAGGAGTGTACAGGGTACTTACCAAATACCATCTTGTCTCTAAAGGTAAGCATAAGCTGAAGATGCTGTAAGACAGGAGTCGAGAGTCAGCTAGGGGTACCTGAAGATTTTAGACTTTCAGGTGTTGGATCAGCAGTATTTCGTTACATATTGAATTGTAAGCTTTGCCTATTTCCGTGTCACTGTCTCCCACAGCTGGAGCCTGCTACTGCATCCTAATTCCTGGTTGTTCCACAAGAAGGGTTTGACATGGGATTTGTTGAAAACTTTTATGTTCATTTGCAGGATCATTTTTCCAAAAGAGTTGAAAATACCACACTAAAGATAAATGATTAAAATACATGAACTATAAAATACTTGTTTTTCCTCAAAAAGTCCACAGGTAGTGATACATTTTTTATTACTTAGTGAACAGAACCAAATAGCCTGCATTTCCTCAAAGGGAGTGCATATCAGGGTAAGGACTTTTTGTAGTTCTGTTTTACTGTTTTATTCTCAATTCTTGATCAGAATTCTCTTTCTGCTGTCATATTCATTGCTTGAGAGCTGAAGTGAGCTAGAACACCTCTTAGCAGGTTTTCTAGTGCTGATCCAGCTGCTATTAAAGTGTCTGGAGAAATTGCTACTTCTTTAAAACACCAGTTTGATCAGTCCTAATGCAGTAATCTGGGAAGAATATTTGGTGTTTCAGTCCTGTCGAAAATACTTGAGGACTAACAGGATGTGCTGTTAAACCTCCTTCAGTGCTCAGCTTCATTGAAATAGATGGCTGAGACTAAGAAAGTAATTTTTACTCTCATTCTGAAGCACTTACCTGAGAGAGAGAAAGTGCTACCCTATCAAGCCAGGAATAGATGAACTTTCCAGTCCAGTGTGATTAATGGTAACTATCCATCTCAGGGATGCTTGAGGGAGATTGCCCAACAGAACCAGGAATGTGGGCATTGATTCTGTTCTGTACTCTGAGTGATGGAAGGTGTTAGAGTGCCTTGGTTCAGCAGATAATTGGCAAATGCTCCAAAAATATTTTTGTGTTTTCAAGCCTCCCTCAAACAAACACTATTGAATAAGAGTTTGAGCTTCACAGTCTTTGATAGTTGCTAATACACATTGTGCTAACTTTCTATATACTGGTGGAGTTTCACTTGGCCATTTTTTAAAACAAGAGCTGCCTTTTAGTTAAGCTTCCTCCTTAAATATATGTTTCATGTAGCGTAATTCTACAAATATCAGGAAAATCACAGTACTGTCACATCTTTCGTGCTGTTTGTGCACACAAAATGCTGAGTAATGGCAAGGCAGCTGCTGCAGTATGGTTATTGCTAATCAATCTGAATAAATTTGAGAATTTTATTGCAGTTTCTCTCCAGAACTGTCAGCATGAAGTATACAAAATCTCTTGCTTTTGTAGCTCAAATGAGGCCTGTAATGATGTGAAATTCCTAATGTTATATAAGAGATCTTATCATGTGGTCTCGATCTGTCAGTAAAATATGCCTTGATTATAAGTAAACTGAAATAGTTTTTTCATTTCCTTATGGTACTTTTATTGGCCCTATACTTCTGTGAAACTTTTTTTATAAATTTACCATATTTCTGCTGCTGCTGCTTCCAGTCTTGCCACTGGAGTTTTTACTTGGCTTCTAGACCGTTACAATTCTCTTTCAGTCATGCGTATTTGCCAAGTATCTTAGATGTCATACATAACTCTTTTCATATCTTCTGTGGGAAATGCTACCATTTGCAAAGAGCCCCTGCTTTGCACTCAGCTTTATTGTTGGTGGGAATCTTCCTAAGCCAACTGCCCACAGAACTGGCTGAGGAGTTGAGGGCGCTGGAAAATTAGGCAGACGGAGTAAGTGTGTGAGCGATGTAAATGTTTATCTCTGTGCAGCTGGGTTACAGGGATGTCTTTTTTGCAGAAGGAGTCCTGATATTCCAAAGCTTGTAACAATGCATTCGCTGATTGCTTAGAAAAAATAAATGCCAGAACTGTGCTTCTGTGTCTTTCCCAGGTAAGAATCAGATTATTTTCTACAAAACTGATAATTACAGGATTTGAGGAAACTTAACATGAGACTGCTGCTAAAGTTAAATGTATTTCTTTGCATTAAATTGACTGAAAAGCCCTGATTTAGCTTAAGAAGAAACATGAATGGTTTTGGTTTTGTCTCTGAAATAAGTTTTCCATAAGACATTTTTTTGGGTGCAGCTGCTTGGCTATTTCCTCTGGAGCAGAAACTGAAGTGCTTCATATATTTATGTCACAAACATGACAAGCTTTTTAGTATCTGTGGTGGAAGATATTTCCCTTGCTGTAAGGAGTACACCTATTTATGGGTATTGGGAAAAAGTCATTATTTAATCATAGAATCATAGAATATACTGAGTTGGAAGGGACCCATCAGGATCTTTGAGTCCAGCTCCTGACCCTGTGCAGGACACTCCAAGAATCACACCATATGCCTGAGAGCATTGTCCAATTCTTGAACTCTCAGGCTTGATGCTGTGACAGCTATGACTGAAGGACAGCAGCTACCTGCACAGATCAAGGGCTGAAAATCCCACATTGTCAAAAGTGAGATTTTTCCAAAACTGGCATTGAACTTTCAGGCACTTTATTTAAGTATGCTTGTTTTGATCATCGGCTAGTTCTACCCAGTGCAGCTGACTGGTCCTCTAGTCATATTCTGCTTTGCCAGTCCCTGGAAACAGCCATGTAAGTAGGGAAATGTTTTGGAATAAGAAACTTAATCTGCCACTGGATTTGTGACTGGGAAATACATTTTCATTCTTCATAGCCACAATAGCCACTTTCTGGGTTCAGTTCTGCACAGTATGGTGGAGAGTTCTGATAAGTTTTTAATTAATTTTTTGAAGATTGCAGTCATTAGGGCCTCTACTTTTACATATTTAAATGGTTCTGAGTGTTGGATTAAAAAACTCAATCAAACCAACAAAAACAAACACAAAGAACCCAACAGCAAACAACTATAAATTTAAATGCTAATCTCCAGGCTAGTCTGTGGTACTTGAGTCCAGTTTGTATTTCCATTAACTGGTACACTCTTCACCTGCACTTAGTTAATATGCATGGAATTGTAATAGTTGTCTTTGCAAGGGAATATTTCAAGTAAATCCTTCCTAGATGACTATTGGTAATGACGAGCCAGTATTTACCTGTATAAAACACCAATACCTATACTGCCTAACATACCACTCTGATAGCAGAGGTAAGAACAGGAGTCAGCCTGGTTGTACACCTCAGCACTTCTGTTTTCAGCCAATTAAAAACCACAGACAAAGAAAAGAACCCACGAACAACAAGACTTGTTTCAGCCTAGTGAGTGCAAATTGGTCAGCATTTGCCCTGCAACACTGCTGCAAGGGGAGATGGGCTGAGCGTAGCCTGCAGGATGCATCCAGTTTCTGGTACACTCAGCTTCAGCATGGCCCTATGCCCAAATGTATGCAGGGAGGAGAGCCAAGTGTGCACTTGGAGAATGATGTAGACTCATCCTGTCTGATGGCTAGGGATCAGTGAAATCCAGTTCCCATATGTCACCTCTTGATTTACTATGAAGCTACTGTGGAAATTTGTCAGCACGCAAAGCAGATTGCTTTCTTCCAATAGTTTGTGTGAATTTTATTCTCAGTTCTTGGAGTTCTTGACCAGCTCTTGCCACAGAGTGGCTGCAACAGTGCATGAAAGTATTGCCTGTAGAAGCAACTAGTGCAGCACAGTGTGGAAGATACCACTGCTTATATGATTGTGGAACTGACAGCTGGATAACCATGTGACAGAGCACTTGAGATATGACTTAGCAGCCTGTAATTTGCACTCCAGTTTGAGCCCCAAGATGGACTTCTAAAAATCAATGGATATGACTCCTTAATGAAAAACTGTAGATATGTAGTCTCTGTAATCTTTTGATCCTTCTGTCAGAATGCAAGGATTAGCTGAACTCCAATTTATGATATAAACCTGATCCATCTTAGAATGTAACCAGCCTGACTTTAAAATACATTCTGTGGTAGAGAGCAACCATGCTGCCTTTTCCCAGTAAAATGAAATGCTGCTTAATACTGTTACCCAATTACTCTGTAGAAGCCAAATATATTGTACTCAAGGTTATGCTTTATTACCCAGCAAAATTCTTATCAATCCCAAAATCTGAAATCTGTACATACCTTTTTTAATTCTAGAATGCATGGGCAGTGGATGTTAGTTTATTAGACAAAAAACATTGCTGAGCTTGTTATATTTTCAAAGATACAATAATTTTAAGAAATAACTTTTTGCTGGAAAAAAATTAGGTATAAGCATAAAATATTTCATTCTTTCAGAGAGATAGCTGGACAGTATATATGTAAGCAGATGAGGTAAGGACTGAATGCACAGATTGGATTTTGTTCCATAAATATGTATTTAGCAGGTGTGTGCCATCCTACAAGCACAGCCTTATGCTCCATAAAGGAGAGCTGGAGGAGCACAGTGCAGTTAATCATCAATGCTTGTGTGGATCAGCATGAATAGTCTTTAGAAAGAGTAAGAATTCTATATTCAGCTTGAGAGTTTACAGCTTTTATACCATATGCCTTCTGAGCAAAGCTAAGCACAGTTCACATGCTTTGTGGGCAATTGTATTCTTCATTTCATGTGAAATAGAGAATACCAACATCTTCTGCCACAGAAATGTTAAGTGGAGTCATTAATTTTTCTACTGGAGTGGGAACTTAGTCTTACAACTTTTGATTATGTAAAGGATCCAAGTGCCATATAGGAATGGATAATTACCAAGAGACACTGTTCACATGGGAAGAACATTATGAACTTTTAATCAAGGTTCTTACTGAGGAATTCTTAGCATCCATCAACCAAATAGATTTGCTTTGTGCTGACAGCAACTGTATTTTTTTTCTTTCATCATTCTTGATGTTGCAATAAGAATTACAAATTTATAGGAAACACTCTGTTATTAGGTACACGTTTGAGAAGCTGCTGGGCATCAGCACATCAGAGGGTAAGCAATAAAATAAATGCATGTACCATGCATGTAGAAGCCAGATAAACAGTTTGAACCTCTTCCTAACTGACTGGAAATAAGGGTTTTGAGATATCCATAGACAAAATGAGAAGCACCTTGCCAACATGCTTTCACAGATATCCTTTGGTGTTATCTGTACCCCTTTATATTATTTTAGTAGTTCAGAGAAATGCAATTTGAGTTCCTTTGTTTCCAAACCTTCTGGTTTTGCATATTTTAATTCCCATACATGTCATTACCGTAGTAGTTTAGTAGGTTCTTTGCACACAGTTTAAAATCAGTTATATTTTCTCTTTCTTAAAACTGGGCATATACATGTCTCCTGCAACACCATGACTTATAATGGAATTCTGTGAAAGATTGACCTGAAGTTTTATTCTTGAGTAGTGAAGACAAACTGCTAGGAGTTTCAATATTACTTGATTTACTTCTAATACCTAACATGGTACTGAGTTGGATAAGATTGTGTTCAGATTTATGTTCTTTTTTGACTGCTTCTACTCCCATTTTTCTGATTTTCACTGCATTGTAGTAATCCTGTAGAAAGCACTGGAGTTGTCAGCAAGGTGTCTCCTCTGGAACCACAGCTCTTGAGGCTTCTCTGCACAGTTTCCTCAAGAATTTTGCCTTTATTGTTTCCGCCTTGAAAAGGGATGCGCTTAGTGCAGAATTAATGATGACATTAAGGAGTGAGATGCTCTCGTGTGAGGTGATGTGAGGCTTGCCAAATGCCTATTTAGACTGCACTAATGCACAGTGGGCTGTTTGAAGTGGAAGCCTGCCAGTGACCTGCTGGTGGTGTTCATGCCTGGGAGCTGGTGCTGTCATTGCCTGGCCCCGTCCCCAGCCTCCACACTCATCCCTGCTGGCTCCACTGCTCCTGGCTGCAGGAAGGTGCCTCAGCCGCCTTAGTGGCTGCAGCTCTGACCCTCTCCCCACAGTGCCCAGGAAGCCACAGCACCTAAATAGCACTGTGTTGTTTCACTGTCCAGCTGCTTACTGTGAATGTCCAAGAGAGATGCAGAGAGAAAGATGAGCAGGGTGTGAGGACTACTTTTATTTTGTAGGAGTGAGTGTCACCTTAAATACATGTTAATGCATAGCTCAGGTAGTTTGCTGAATGGCAGCCCTGACTCCACAGCAATTAAGGTTAGAAATGTGGGAGAAAGGGCAAAAGAAGCCATCATGTTTTAAGCTGGAAGGTATAATGCTACTGACAGGACAGCTGCCAGTGTTCATGTTCCTGGCTTGCTGGTAGTGTTTAAACTATTCTGAAGTGCTTACTTGAAAAGTGTGGTAATCAAGTCTGGCTGAAAGGTCCACTTTTCTTTAACTAAAAGGGTAATTGACATAGATTCTTATTGCTCAAGTTTGTTTATTCGTATTGAACCACTGACATCCAAGGACCGTGTTTCAAGTTATGGCATTACTGTGAACTAAAAAGCATAGTAAAAATACCCATGCAGGGCCATAAATTATAACAGAAAGAAGTACTGTGCAAATAAATATTTTGGACTGTCAAAACTTTGTTGCATTGCACTTATGCTAAGCACTGAAAATGAAAGCCTTCAGAATCTCTGAAGTATTTGAAGAAGTAAATGTAGAAACAAAAGTCTTGACAGTTTTGCAAAAGACTTCTTGATAAGATCTAAAATGAAGTCCTGCCCAAATGTGGTCATGGAGGAGTGCAGGAGCACAGTGATTTTTACAAGAGCCAAAATGTTAGCAGCAGCCATATTTCAATGCGGACAGCTACATCCTTCCCACATTGAGCGCATTACTTCGTAACTCTTGTCTTAAATAGCTGTATCATGTTTTTGTGAATTAGCAAACACCAGCTGTGGAGGGCTCTGCTTTGCACAACAGCACAAAAAAATTGCTCTGTGTGGCGCAAAGAAGCTTTGCCAAGACCAGTGCTGCTTTCCTGGTGCAACTATGGCTGCAGTCAGGGGTTTGTCTCCCAGGCTGTGTCAAGGAGGAATCTGCCTCCTCCTCCCCATCTTGCAGAACCATGCTGGCAGGAGCCTGTAGATCAAACAGGAAGACAGACCTTTATTTTTTTACACTCTGGTAGCTACCTGATCAACAAGTCACCAAGTCCTGACATACCAAGGATTTTCTAACACAACTAATTTACTGAAATATATCAGTCTTTTTATCTGCAATTACACTGCAAGTCACATAGTGAAATCTCTGTTGTGCTATAGAGAAGTGACATAATGTGGTCAAAATCTGAAACTTGTAACTGGGATGGGACATTGTGGTGGCTCAGTCAGCACTTAATTTTAGGCAAAAATTTGTCCCTTTTTTTCCTTATTTTGTCTTAATTGTACTTATTTTTGGCCAGACTAAAGGACTACTACCACAAAAATATCTCTCTGCTCACTTACCAAAGGGCAAGCCAAAACTCCCAGGCATGGAGACAAACCACAAGAATTTAAGATGCAGAATAACTTTTCTAGAAACAATTGGAAGGAACCCTAGACTGTTCTTTGGAGCATAGTAGAAAGCCAGTCGTTTCACAGTGCTTCCCTGACCCTGTCCCCAACAGCAGCAAAGGGAGAAAGGCACAAATGGCACAAAAATCAAAGGGCAAAATAACTAAATCTCTCGTGCAAGTCCAGGTCACTAATATTTTAATTTATTCATTGGAAAAAAGAAAAAAGTGTCCTTTTGGCATATGGCAAAAAAGGTGCATCAAGCTGACTTACTGTGTGGGAAGGAAGGAAATTCTTCGAGGGGGAGACAGAGGTTCAGTGAACAGGGAGGGCCATCTCGAGCTTAAATTTTCCTGGACAGTTGAGAACTCGTGGGCTACTGCTAGGGAAGTCCCATCCCCAGGCAGCATCTGCTGCTCTGGCAGATACTTTTGAGGGCTGGAAGGATGATTCTCAGTGGGTTTGTGTCCTTACTCCATGGGTCATGCAAAGAGCAGGGCTCCCTCCTCGTCATACACAGAGATGCTCAGGGGATCCTGAGGAGGACAGGCTGAGGCAGGCTTAGGGGAAGAGAGAGGGGACAGAGGGGCTGTATCCAGACTGACCCCTATGCCCTACACCCCATCATCCTACTCTCCTCCAGGGGCTGCCTGAAGTGTGGACAATCTCCTTTTAGGGATTTCCTCAGCACAGAAATGAACCAAGGGAAGACTGTGGGGCTGAAACTGGAATATAGGCAGAGCCTGAAGTGGAGCTCTACAACTGCTCACGGGTCTACTGCTGAAAGTGCAGCCCAGCAAAACAGATCCCTTGTAAAATATTAGTCCTTGGTCCTAAATCCTATTATCCCCTTTCCTATATTTTCACCTTCTTCATGCTGCTGTCTGGTTTGGGCTCTTTCTCCTCCAGCCTGAAGCTTCCCCTCATAGGTCATCATGTGATGCTGGCAGAGCTGAGAGCTGGGAGAAGAGTGGTTTTACAGCACAGTGACATTATCCCAGACATTCTCCATTCCCCTGGAACTGTGTGTGTTAGGAAAAATAGGTAAGTGCAGGCCCCTTGCTTTGATGGCCCCTAAGCCTACTGCTGCAGCTGGACCTTGTATTATCCTGAGAGATGAAGTCTCCTTGGGCTCCCAGCTGGCCATGTAAGGCAAAAGCCACAGAGCACTTTCTGGCAGATCCATGAAGTTTGCACAGGTTTCTGCTGAATTAAACTCTGCCAGTGCATGAGAGAAGCCTGCTGGGAGAGTGCTTTGCTGTCTGCTTCAAATGGCAAAAGGCTGCCTTGGCTGTGGGTGGCAGTGTGTGCTATGCTGAGCACAGGGCAGTCACGCTGCCTATGGGCACCAATTTAGGAATGTAGCTGTGCTCAGTTCCCTGCATGGGCTATGGAAAGAAAAATACTTATTTGGAGATGGATTCAGAACAGCAGCTGAACTGCTCTTCCAAAGCTCTAAGCAGATAATTGTTATAAAATGTCTACACAAGATTAACTGGTCTGGTGAAAGACTCATTTGCTCTCCTGTACACACAGCTGTAAGGTCTGTGTTTCTTTACAGCTACTTCAGTCTGTTTTGGATCTTCTAGTAGACTGTGGCATATGGAATGGAAGATTAAAACTTTTGATTTATGTGTTGCTGCTTTCCTACTTTGGCAACGGTAGAATACTTACAAATATGAGATGACAACAAATATTTAGTTGTACAAGTAACTGAGATGGTTACATCTGAGAGCAGAGGGAATGGATAATTCATCACTCTAATAGTTTCTATGTGTTGGAAGGGGCTCTGTGGGATTGTAGAAGAGAAGTAAATAGAGAAGCATTCCCAGCCCCCAAGCTGTAAAGACCAAATAAAAACTGAGCTGCTGCAAAACAAGTTTACATGAACATTGTGAGCCTGATGGACACACTAAGAGTTAGCAAAGCACTAAGTACAGTAAGAACAGACAAATGTGTGCATGAAAAATCTTGTTAATACACACATCCTCTTACCTAAACTTTCTGTGTGGCTAGTTTTTCACCATTTTCTTTTCCTCTAAAGTTTTAGGGAGTGTTCTAAGTTTTGATAATCTGTGCAATATCTGTATTATCTTCGAACTTGTCCAAAAGGTCAGGAGGCACTGCACTCTTGATGATCAACTTTGGGGGGAAAAAAAAAAAAAGCAGAGCAAGGCTTTCAAGGTTTTTAGGATCAGAAGAGGCTATTAAAATCATCAGTTACTCTAATCTCTTTTACAGAAGAAGATTAGAGGACCTTATCAGTTAATTCTGCGTAATACTTTTACCTCAGATTTAAATAGCATCTTTCTTAGAAAGCCATGTAGGCTGTAGGATTAAAATATCTGTCTTTAGCTGGTGCTTGATTTTATTTCAGAAATACTTCTTATCTATTGTTAGTATGATTCTTCTCATGTGCTTACAGACAATGACACAGGGGAAAACCTCTGGAGACAGTTTTCCCCTCCCAAATTTTGCAATTCCATTCTTTAATATATTCTTGCTGAGTTGTGCTCTGTTAGAAAGGCAAGATCAGGCAAAACACTAACGGCATTTTTTGCTAGCTTTCTCAGTCATCAGAATCTCTTCATGGTCACTCTGAGATCTCAGAATAATATTTACAGATATAAGAGGAGAAACTCTTAGATTCATAGAGTTATGAGGAGGCTTCACAGAAGGTTACAAGGAGGCAAAACTTAATATGCTAAAGTCAGCTTTTGAGAAGTAAAGCAATGAGATTTTTCCTTAAGAATTTAGATTTTCAGAGGCTTTCCACTGTGCAGTTATTTATCAGTAGCTGGAAAGTCAAAGACAGAGCATAAAATCCAAACAAATCAAGTTCTGTCTTGGTGAGTGAATGGCCGTAATTGTGTTGTCTTTAACAAATTTTGAAGGCTAGGCATCTTTAGTGTTCAAGTCTGTCTCTACAGTATTATGTATTTAAACTGGCTAACAGTAAATCAAACACATCACTTTGGCCAGTTATTAGCAAAAGAAATTATTGTAAAAGTCAAAGCATGATAGGCTAAAGTGCTAAATATTCTTCCTGGGAAACTTGGCATTCTTCTTCTTATATAGCCCTTGAAGTTTAGGAAAATTGCTCTGAAGGCTAACTAGACAGGATTTAAAATCAAAGTTGGATATATAGCCAGCCACCTTCTCAATTTCAGGCAAACATGGTTCTTGCTTCAGCATGCGAAGTTACTATTTCTAATCAAAATTATATCCAGTATAATTTTGAAAGAAGTCACCAAAAATACCTGTTCAACTCAGTGCAATTCTTATTATAAATGGAGTATAACAGTCAGGTTTTTAGCATGTGATATATATACATGTACCACTGACAATTCAGAAACAAAACTAAAGGTCATAAAAGCTAAATATCAATGACCTTTGCAGGTAGAATTAAATCTTGGATAATGAATAAATATTGCTATCGAATTAAATCTTGGATAATGAATAAATATTTCTATCGAGTGGGAGAACAAAACAGGCGATGTGAAACAGCAATTGTTATAAAAGTACTAACAATATGTAAGCAAAAATGGTACATGGTTAAATGAAGCTTCAGAGTGACAATGCTAGAAAGTACCTTTTGAAAATGGAAAGGAACACTTTGATAGTCCCTTTACCTAGATAGAATCACTGAGATATGGGGCTATTAATAAGTCCAAATAGGAGAGAAACAGGACAGTCAAACATCTTAATCACAACAGTCATTTAAATAGGCTCAGACTGTAATTCCATTTGGGCTGTTAATTGCATATCCACCTGATATCCAGCTCTGAAATTAGGTCTTTGTGTTCTCGTTAAATTGGTTATTTAAATACTGAATATTACTGAAGGAAGTAAGTCTGCTTTGCATTGAAAGGGTTCCTTTAACAGGACTAATTTTTCTTCCATTAAAGCAAAAGAAAAGAGTTCATCTCCTTCGAGATTAAAATTTTCTGTCAGTCTTCATCCATTCTTAGGCTACAAACAAAAACTGTTATCATTCACCTAATTCCAGAGAGCTCTTAAAAAGAAAGGATCTCTTTATCTCCTGCAGCTTTTTCTCAGTGTACAGCTTTGGCTCAGGTGACTGTGAAGGGCAGCATAGAACTATGTTTGTTTTTTTCATGTTGCTTAAATTTTATCAGAAATTCAAGTGTTTGTGCAGGCATCACTGTTACACAGGATGTGCCTTTCTGGGTTCCAGCAACTATGTGAAGTTTGCCAGAGGTCTAGACAGCATTAGTGTATTTATTGCGATTCTTTTCTGTGTCTTTCTGTTACAGGTTCAATATGGAATAACATATTTTTTTTTAACCAAAAGTTAGCAAATTGCATGTGAACATGAGAAGAAGCAAACGCTACTTGAGGCAAACACAGAAGTAGTCATGGATAAGGAGATAATTTAGCAGATGATAATTTTCAACATCTGTATTACTTAAAATATTTCAAGAAGCTTGTCATCTGCCATCTTCTCTACAGTATTTGTATACTCAAAGATGTTTACTGCATTCCTTTCCTCTTGGCAGTTTTAGTTTGAAAACATAGCTACAGCATGAGAGATTAACTGTTTCAGTGTCTCTATTGTTTAGAAAAATAGAGTCGGGTTACACTTGCCCATGTCACTGGCTGTCCTTAGCTTAACACTGTTTCAAGATAGTGTTGAAATTTTTGTACTAAAAATACCCACTATAGCTGACAACTAAAGGGAATCAAACCTATAAGGTTGTTTTATGTAACACTGAAAGGGAAAGAAAACTCCAGACCGAGGAGGAAACATTACATCAGTTGCATAGCAGACATTTAGATTTCAGCTCTTCAGTTTTACATCTACTGCCATCCCTAAATACATGTATGAGTGCCTGGAGAAGATTATCTGTCAGGAGCACACAAATATACAACCCTTCTGGTCACTTAAAGGAAATTTTACAGCTCTGTACTTAGCCAGAGCTCTCCCTGGGTGGAGGAGGGCCAGAGAACAGCTTGGAGCTACACTTCAGCTGTAACTTTTGGATCTGTGGCTGGGACTATGTAAGCTGCGATGTCTTTAAACTAGTATTAAAGAAAAATGGGAAAATCATGGGGGTAAGAAAGCAACAGAATGTATTTGTTGATCAGAAGCCAGCACATACAGTGTAATGGCCTTTACTTTGAGACAAAATAGTAACCATCTGTACAATGAAACTCATCCTGCAAGCAAAATATGTGTTCAGATCTAAGCTTCTGTGATTTCCTCACCCTTTGAAACCATCAAATCTTCTTTTATGCACTTTTATCTCTCCCAGTGTTTTGTTGTCTCTCTGGCCCTACTGCTCCTCCTCTGGCATGTGGTGTACAGCTCCATGGTCAAACAAGTCATGGTTCCATGCTTTCCTGCTGCCAAATATCTTTTGCTTCAAAAACCACTCCAAGCATCAGGCTCTACTATTGCTTCCTATGATGCACATGCTAAGAACAATCAGAGCTTGTTGGGACAAGGAACTTCCTGCTGGCTTGGTCGTTAAGCATTACATATCAGCTATATAAGCTGTTTTATGAGTTGATCTTTGGTCAGTAATGCATTGCTGATATCCTCTTGAGTCTCCTGGTCTTCCTCCCATGACAGTGCAATGTTTGAAATTCTCATCTTGTACCGAAAGTCTTGTTTGTTATAATGGGGTTAAGTGTGCTTATGCAACAGTGTTCTCATGGATGCTCCTCTGCCAGCTGTTTCCCTTATGGCATTGGTCTTCAGTGGCAATGGCTCTGTAACAGTCCTGTGTATCTATGTACTTCCAACTTATGCTGAAGTGTAGTTAAATTATCCATAACAAAATATTGCAGTCTCAAGCTGCACCAGGGGAGATACAGGTTGGACATTAGGAAAAAGTTTTTCATTGAAAGGGTGATAAAGTACTGGAATGGTCTGCCCAGGGAGGTGGTGGAGTCACCATCCCTGG
>JANRMJ010000066.1:43257022-43269812 GCA_025584955.1 Alethe diademata
AAAAAGACTGGATGTGGCACTTGGTGCCATGGTCTAGTTGAGATGTTAGGGCATGAGTTGGACTTGATGATCTTGACGGTCTCTTGTGAATTCTGTGAAGATCTGTGTGTTCAGGATGGCATGTGAAAACAAATCCAAGGTGTACTAAATATCCAGGGCTAGAGCTGCTTTCTCTGTGGAAAGGACCTCTGTGAAGGCACTCTGAGCATGCCAGGAGACACAGAGGTGGCAGATGTGGTGCTCCTGGCCAGCGTGGTTCCAAGCAGCCCAGAGCAGCCCCTGCTGCTTCATTTCCCCACAGAGCACAGCCCTTCATCCCACAGATGTAACCTGCTGCTCCCTACCTGCTCGTGGCTGTCGCATTGCCTTTTCCCCGTCACAGAGTGACTTCTGCTTCACTTTAGAAAATGGGGATTGCAAGCATGTGAAGAGATTTTTTTTTGCTGCTAATGTCACCACAGATGGGAGCACAGCCTCCCTGAGAAATCTACATTGGATGTATTCCACTAAATGTAGTGAGAGAGGGCTTTTTCAGGAGTATGTAGTTTGTGTGATTCATATTCTGATCAAAAAGATGGGACTCATGCATTTATATAGTTTTTTTAAAAGTCAAATGACTTGTCTATTCTTGAAACATGTTCAGTTGCTGGGCCATTGTTTCTGCACATGAGTTGATCCTTTCAGTTGCATATGAGTCTTGAAAACTTGTTTGCATATCTTTTATTTTGTCACATTAAAAAAGTGCCATTTTTGCAGTCTTATCATAACAAAGCCACCCTGAAGAACAAGAGTTGTAGGAACAGGCCATGTGTATAAAAATATTCTAGTATGCATTCTGCAGAATATTTAGTAATAATATCCTAAATTATGTATTCTTAAAAAGATTTTTTTAGCATACTAAGAAGAAGTAATAGCAAAAACATTAATTTCAGATTGAGAACTGGTTTTTAATATTTGCAATACAGTTTCTGTGACATTAAGTACTATCCTGAAGAAATCTGATAGATACAAATAAATCTCAGCAAAATACTAAGGAAGCTGCAACTGGCAATAATACTGGGATGGCTGAAAATCTTTATTATCTCTAGATCTAATATTTTTTATGTCAAGACTCTGTGGCATCAAGAACAAATCAAAGGCAAATCCAATTGGACTTTAAACTAGTGACTTTTGTATGCTCAAGGGCAAACCTGATAATCTAAGAACACTGAGAAAAATAGGCTTTTTGTACTTTGAAAAATGCAGTTACTGAATGTTGCAGGATTTAAGGAAATGACACGATTATCTCAGTTTGTGCTGAAATGTTTCCTTTAGTACAATTCCAATGATCTGCTTCCTTTTGCCATGTCTGATTAAGACCTTTTTCTTCTTTTTAATAATAGGGAGCAGAATATGTAAAATACTCCATTGTGTAAAAACAAACCAAAATACATCAATGACTGATGTTTCTAAAATAAACATCGTAAGCAAATCCACCGTCCTTCCCCCGTCATTGGTTCATTGGGACTACAAATATTGAAATGAAGGGAAGGACAGATGAGGCTGATGGACAGTTGTCATCTAATCCTGACAGATCTTCTGCCCACCTCCACTGAAGAGAGACTAAAGGGTGTTATCATTCCCATGAGTTAAGCTAGCTCCATGACACCAAACAGAATCTATATAATGTACACCAGTTGGGTTTCACCATCACCTCCTATCTCATTCTCTTTTCTACCCTCCTCTTAGAGGTCTTGTTCTGACCTTTGTGTGTGGGTGTTTTCCTAGGAAGTGTGACTTAGCTGATTAAGGCTGTGGCATGTCTGGTTTCCCTGCTGTGAACCCATGACTGAAAGGGCAGCTAAAAGCAGCATTGTAGTCACCAGATGCTGCTCGGAGTTTGCCAGGTTTTGGAGTGGCTGATAAGACCATGTGCTGGGACTGTCTTTTTCCAAGTGCAAGTGAGTTGAAATAGAAGGAATTTTTCCTTTCTAATTCCCATGCTTTGCTTCCCTTTGCTGTGTGGGTCTGGTTTGCTACAAGGAAGCAGTACTGATTCAGTAGTGCTCATTCCAGCTAACTGTAACTTTGGTGCTCTCTTCCACAGAAAGTAAAATTTTCCCTTGTAAAAACCTAAAGACTGTAGGGAAAGGCAATGGAAACTCCTTTACTTTTCTGCTTATTATTGTAAACACTTTTATTGTGGTTTTTTTTGGTTTTTTTTTTTTTGTTTTTTGTTTTTTTCCTAGTTAAGAAGAGTCAAAGCATTTTAATTTTCACTGTGAAACCAACTGGATAGTATGAAACTCTTAAACCAGATGTATTGGCTGTCATATTTAAATAAAGACTTTTGTCCCTACTTTTCTATCAAACTTAATATACTTTCCTGATCATATGACAGAAGAAAAACACCTGGGGTGTTTGGGGAATGATCAAAACACTTGGACATCTGGCTGGTTAGTGTCCTACCCTGGATTCTTCATAAAACTTACTTTATATCTTCGACTAGCAAAAACAATTTTATTCAACACCAAAAAACATTACATAATCTTAGACATAAGCCAAATGTGCTTACAGTAATTTTCTCCCAGCCCTAATCAGAGACCAAGATATCTTTCATATGTAGGAATCTCCTCTAAAATTCATTTTTTAAATGCAGTAGACAGAAAGTATGATCTAAGGCTTTGCTCGCCACTATTTGGACCATAAATTTGAGGGATTTTGCTTTTAGTTTGGCAAAAAATTAAAGCTGTGCACATTGCCGTGTGCAATGAAAGAAATAAACCCAGCTCAGTTGATAAAGTTAGTTTTCCTGTGCCAGTTCAAGTGGACTAAATAGTACTTTTCAGCTGCACTTGCACTTTGAATGGGCAGAGCTCAGAAGGGGTGGTCATGAAAGCATCACAAAGGAAAATAAATTGATGGAAATATCACTACAAATAGCTACCTCCTTGAAATCCAGTATACATTTCATTCCTCAGTTGTTCCTTTCTTTTACCAGTAGTGAAGGATAATGAACTTCAGGGACTGTGGGAACCTGCAATTGAAATAGAACTGTGATAGCCTGCAAAAATAACATTGAAAGGACAATGAGGAATCACATTTAATGGGAGAGGAACTACCAATGGGACTATGAATGACAAAAGTTTATGTCAAGACTCATTAAATGCCCTCCTTTGTCCTTGGCCAGGACTAATGTTTCATTTGAATGTTTTATCTTGTTGAGAAAAATTGTATTTATGAACTCTGAGAGCAGATCCAAAAGTGCAGGGGCCACTGCATGCAAAAGTCACAGTTTCCCCTGTAGCCAAGCACATTAAAATACAGCTGAAGAATCCAACAACCAACTACTGATCATTTTAGCTGGGGTGGAGGGACTGTAAGAATTAGCAATGCCACTGCAGAAAATACTGATCCTAAAACTAGTATTACTTGATTTGGGCAAAAATTATTAAAACAGTTCCCTCCCTTATGGTCTTGCTTGGATTTAATTAAACTAAGTTCAGCTGTCAGTAGGAAAGATCCGCTACGTGGCCTAAATGGAGGCCTGTCTTCTTGTCCAGTAATAAAAAGCACATTTCTGCAACAGGAGAAAAGCATTCTTAGTTCTGTCACTCTTAAAGTCTAATTCAGTATGGATGTTGCAGTTGATGCTGCTCTATTTTCACTGAGATCTCCATCCTCACTTAATGCTGATGGGTGTACCTCTAGTGTTATCTGTGTATATATGTGTAGTCTCATTATACCTGTTCTGTGTGCTAAGACAGGTGAAGAATGCTAACACTATTTTTTAGGATCACCAGGCAGGGACTGAAATGGATTAGCAAATTATGTGTTTCTGTTAGAAGACAAGCAGTGAATCACCAGCAAATTGTTGCCTTCTGCTAAATCAGCAGAAACATGAATGTCCTGTTGTTAATTGTTCATGAGCTTCTTACTAATAGTTTCCTGTAACAGTTAGCTCAAAATCTACCAATATTGTTCCAAAGCATAAAATCCTTATGCTCTGCTGCTTTGTAGTGATATGCATCTGGATTATGTGTATGTAAAATGTTATCAGTCTGTTGTGGGAGAGCTTTACACCCACTTTATTTTTGCTGGTGACTATATTTGCTAAGAGGTAAGCATGCAACCAAGCCTTTAAAAAACATTTAATAAGCAGATTAGGCTGAGTTGTCAGAGAAACCTGAGCTGCAATGCTGCTGTTAATGCTGGAAATCATGATGTGTTGCTAAAAAAGCAAATGTTAATTGGACAATTAAAATCCCCATTTATGATATGCAGAAAAGCCTGGGGGTTCTGCTTTAATGTAAAGCTGCATTTTTCAACTGAAACCATGCCTGCCTTGAAATGATGTGTGGAAATTCACTTATAGATGGTTTATAAATATCTGTATGTTTATGGATCTCTCTACTTTCTAGGTGGGTGGCACTGCAGTGCAGTTTCCCTTCCTTGCTGAGGAATATGCTGGCCTGTTAGAAATCTTGGAACTGGATGATGCTTCAGTTATCCCGTGGTGTGAGAACACTTTCTTTACTCAGACTGAACCATCCTGCCCTGAGCTGCCCTTTTCACCCTGTGATTACCAGGAGGTTAGCCCAACTGAACTAGAGTTATAAAATCTCCAAAGCTATTGAAATGACCTCGGTAACCTCAAAGAGGAGATGAACTTAAGTGGACCATCTAAGTGGAGTAAGAGTGATTTTCTTGCTTTTAATGAAGCAAAATCATACTGCTCAGAGTGACTCACACCACTTTTCAATTGTTACTTCATGGATACAGTTTTTAGGTGATTATTTTGCTGTATCATAAGTACAAAATGCGGAGTGATATAAACATTTTTAACAGGCTGCACAGTGTTTATTGAAAAAGAGCTGTGCACTAAAAGGAGTGAAAAGAAATATACTACAGTACTAATATTGATATTATATTATTGATTAATATTATAAACTATTAAGATCAAAGACAGAAAATCAATAAGAAAGATGGGAGATACCTGATATATTACCTAATATTGTCTTTCTCTTTCAGTGACTACAAAATTAGTCTCTGCTGTCAGAAAAGCAGAAGCACCTCAGTTAAGAATTTGAAATGATTAAAAAGGAAACAATTCAGCTTGTTTTCATTGGTTGCTTGGTGAGATTCCCATGCAAAGATGATAGAGTTGTTTCTTTAAAATGTCATGTTCTGGGAAATGTAATGGAACTTTGCCTATGGAATCAGTCTAAGAGGTAAAAAATATTTTTGAAACAGTCAATGATTTGTGTATTGTTAGACTCAACAAGAATCACTGGGTTTTAAGCAAGATTAAATTTGAATTTTGTACACAATAAGAAAACTCATTAAAAAATCAACTGTACAAAAGATTATGAAATAGATACTCAACCAAGATCAAAAATTTATGACTGAAAATGAGGGGAGAACTAGACAGTTTCCATTTGCATCAGTTCTTTGCTTGCCACAGAAGCTGACTAGAAAATAGCTCTCACAGATTTTAGGTCCAGTTCAGCATAGCAAACTGTATCTGTCTTTAAAATAACAACGCAAACCCCTAAATACTTCTTTTTGAGAATTCAGCACATTGTACTCTATAAATTTTGATTTAGGTGCATTTCAGCATATGTCCTTATTTTGTTCAGTGAACAGTCACAAACAGATGGTGTTTCCAGTTTCTAGAGGTGAGGAATTTCATTAGTGCTATGGGATGAGATACTAGCTACCTAAACTAAATATTTCTGTAAGATAGTTTCCTCACCGAGCTTCAGAAAACAGTTTTCTTTTTAATTATAGAAGCAAATATATGTTTTGTGCTCTAGCAAGAATGCTGTAAGTACTGTTAATGTCTTTATTCATTACTGGAGTGCGATACAAGACTCCAATTTAGGAATTTTGCTACTCCTTTATAATAACTATTGTTTTTCAATAAATTAATTTATTTGTTTCTGCTTTGCAATTGTGTTAATGACTATTTTCTTTCATATTAGTGAAACGGACCAGTGAATGCTGGTTATTTACCATATATAATTTCCCAGATACTTTATCTACAACAGTTAAGTGCTTGTTGTGACTGGAATGTAATCTTAGTGGTTTTGGTTCTGTTACCTCCATGGAGCTTTCACTTCTTAATGGCTACAGAAACTAATCTTGAGTTAAGAGCCAAACATTTTTTCGTCTGCAATAGTGCAATCATGTTTAGATTAGTGGCTTTTAATGTCAAAAGAAAATTATATTCATGCATGCCTTTCCAGGCAGAATAGCGCATGTAGAGGACATTAGAATAACTTAAGGAAGGCTGGATAAACTCATAATAATCATAAAGAAAAAACATTTAACCTGTGTAATTAGCCGATATTAAAGAAATTAGTAATTAACTGTGAAAACTGGGGGCTGTGTTTAGGCTGGCCTGTGAAATAATGGTGGGGAAAAGTACCCTTGTTACAGATTTCTCTGAAGAGTATGTGGGGAACATCTATTTTTTTCCTCAGTTATCTGCACTGGCAAGTGCACAGAGTTATTTGTGCTTACGTACGGTATGTAATGCTTGTCCTTCTGACTCTGTCACCCAGTGAGGCAGCAGAAACAATACTCTGTCACTTACATGACACCACAGACGCCACAGAAGCTGTGAGAAGTATTCTGAGGCAAAACCCAAGTGTATACTTCTGAAAACGACGGCCCTATATTTTTTTAACAACGCTGAATAACAAATATGTTAGTGAACGACTTAGCACACAATTCTTGACTCCAAAAAAACTAAATTAGGTTCTTCACCCAGAGGGTGTTTGGACACTGGAACAGGCTCCCCAGGGAAGTGGTCACAGCACCAGCCTGACAGAGTTCAAGCAGTGTTTGGACAAAACTCTCAGGCACTCTTGGGGTGTCCAGTGCAGCACCAGGAGTTGGACTTGGATGATCCTTCCAACCCAGTATATTCTATGATTCTAACCATTTGTTCACAGTGAATAGTTTGCCCAGTAACAGCTGTAGTCCTGCACTTGTGTTGTCATAATCACAACTTAAATAAGATGTTTGCATTATGATCAGCCTAAGTTTTAGTTTTAAGTGCTGGATGGTTTTGTGTCTTATGTGAATATTCAAATCTTGGGCTTTATGTTATGATACACTTGAAGAAGTGTACTAGAAAGGCATACAGAAGGTAAAAATTAAGATATTTCTGTAACAATGTTGTGGTACACAGGTTCAATATTTATAATTGGAAGATCTTGAAACTTTTCCCTTTTTCTTTCTTCATTTCCTTCCCCCTGCACTTTTATTCTGGCAGCTTCTCCAGGCTACCACATCATCATCTTACATAATATTTATGAGAAAAGTACATGTCACCTGCTGGCATAAAAGATTTCCAGTGGAAAATGATTAATCTGAGTTTTGCATTGCTTACCAAATTCTTTTATCACTAATTTATAAGCATTTTAAATAATGTAGATATTTCCCCATGGAGGAATATTTTTTTATTGTCTCTAAAGACAAAAGAATTAGTTGTTTATCCAGAACCTGCCAAAAACTTTGAGCTTTGGTAGCTAGTATCTGATTAATACCTGTAATGCATCCTAGCAGAAATTTCATGTTGTTCCTAGTGTTTGTACTGTCTACCTTCATCCTTCCCCCACCTACAACTCGTTGTCTCGGCATCCAAGCAAAAAATATTATTTCTTCAGAAAAAATTCAAGTCTGCTGTATTGCTGAAATTTCATTTTTTGAAAATGAAAGTATGAAAAGAATGCTTTCTCAAACAAGTTTTTTTGAGGCAGACAAATCTCAATTATTTGCATTACTCAAGTTTCAGAGTAGTGGCTATGGCTACTAAAATCTCTCCCAGACAACTGCCTGTTGCTTTAGAAACAGAGTTGTTAAATATCACAGAACTGAACTTCACAGCAAAGATTGTCACAGTAGGGACAGGGGATGAAGTTTTTCTGGTTTTACAAGTTTACTGAAAAATTATACAGTGGATTGCTGGATAATAATAAGGAAAGATTTCCATGTCTTTGTTTCAGGGAGTTATTTAAGTCCTCAAATATTAACTCAATCAGAATGAATCAGGAACATGGAATATCTGGAATCTTACTTTAAAAGATTTTGAAAAACCTTGAAGAGCTGACTTTCTCCAACTATTTGCAACAGCATTGATTTTCGAGACTGACATATAGTTAACATAAATTTTTAACAAAATTAGAATTGCCTTCCTATTGATTCGTTTTCACTGACTAAAAACTGATGGTATTTCAGTTGCAAGAATGTAAGCTGAAGAGGGCACCAGAAACATCTCCATTTATCCATACAAGTGTGAGAGATGGATATACCCTTATATACATTATAGTCATATACTAGGTGTAAATAGTTACATAATAACATAACCTGCTACAAGACTGAGAAAACCAGGAAATTCTTTTTGAGGGTGCTATTTAATATGCTCTTTTAATTTAAACCAACATTATTTAGAAACATAATATGTTATTGCCCCCCAAAATGATCAAAGGGGAAAAAACCACCACCTTCAAATAACTATTTCTTCTGGGTTTGTGCCTCCCCACAACTTCCAGTGAATTTATCAGAGTACATCAGAAAAATATTAGAAGAGCAATAAAAACCTCAAAGGATGCAGGAACATGAAAACAAAAGCAAACTATTTTTCCCCAAAAACCAAGCCTCAAGATCCATAGGTTCCTCTTAGTCTTAATAATGCCCTCCAGCCCCCTAATCAAATAATGAAAAGAGAAATTGAAAGCTTTAAGCTTTGCCAGGAAGGATGCTTCAGGCAGCCATGGTTTCTTGTTCTTAGGTGAGAAGTGCAATTTCCAGACTTTGGCACAGCCATGTTCCAGACTACACTCAGACATGAGCTCAGTAGCTGCAGAACAGAAGGTTTTATAAGAGGAAAAGCTTTGCTGTCTAAATTTTATGATAACAATGTATCTCTGTGTAAATTCTTTCATACAGGCTATATATAGAGTACAGAACACTTTATATAGATAACAGGTACCTAATGACAGACATGTAATTAACACTTACACCATACTTTATAGGTTCAGGATAAACACTAATTGAAGAAAATGCAGTATATTATTGAACTCCAGGGTGATCATGACAAGCATATAACTACATGATTTTAGACATAATTACTCTCACTTAAACTCTGCTAATCTGCAATAAAATCTTTTAAATTCTCTGTGGAATTGGGTCTTCTAATTTTATTCTTTCCAAGTCACATTTGGGACCTAAACTAGCATAGGTTTTACATTGACTCAATTTCATTGATCACAGGAAGTTGATTTATGACGTGATAGGAGATGCAATTTTTCTAGTTTTACAGCATTTGAAATAACATGTTTGCAAGATTGATATTTGGCTGAAAAATCTGACATGCTGTAAGAAAGAGGAATGCCAGGAAGAAAGGATAGTATCTGCCCCATTTAATTCCTATTGGCATTATCTTATTCTGTGCTTTCAAGAAGAAAAACAGTGTGGTAGTATATTCTGCTATAAAAAACAAAGAAACACCTGGGAGTTCCCTTCATGTTACTGAATACTGAATATTCACAATACTTGATATGATTATAAACAGCAAACATTGTTTGTTTCACATAGATTATTACTTTGAGTAATGTGCACACAAAATTACCTATGAATCTTCTAATATTTAATTTAGGTGATTAAAATGTACGAAATGAAACTGCTAAAATTCTTATAACAGTGTCAATTTATGTTCAGTTCAGAATCCTGCTGTGATACCTCAGAAGCGCTGTCACGCTGGTGCTGCTGTATTGCCTTCTGCATCACACAAAGAAACCTGTTTGGGTTTTTTTTGGTGAAAATTGCTAAGGGCATATTATGGATCTTTCACAGTGCTGCTGCCTTGACAATCTAGGCTTGCAGGAGCAAGAAGCCCTTGCTGTGCAAAGGCAAAATGCGCTGAGTATCTGTCGTAGTGACAGCTACAAACAGGCATGGACATGGGCAGATTTCAAGTGAGATTTTAAGAAGAACATAACAAGAACAGGACCACAAAAAGGTCTACAGTAAGTAGGAGGTTGCATTAGGTGGGAGAACTGGACCAAAAATTTGAAAAGCTGCTTCTAGATCTGGTGAAAAAGAAGTAGACATACTACATGCATGTCATGAAGAGAACTAGAAGGCTAACAAAACATAAACTAGAGCTGGAAGGGAACGCCAATTTTCCTGTGAAAGCTTTTTGTTAAGCTTCAGAGGTTGTGTTAGAAACTTTAAATTCACAAATGAGTACAGGATTGTTTTGGCAGAAGTAGAAACTTTTTTTCTGCATTTTTTCTATGGAAAGCACAGTTGTTTGTGATAAAAATCTTCAGACTTAAGGAAAGCAATGGGTATGATGAGATATAATATAGGTTGAAAATGATCAAATAACAGTGGGGAACACAAAGTGAATTGCTTAAAACTTGGGACTGACAGTCCTGGAGCAGGGAGCCCTGTTCTTCCATATCCACACAAAAC
Organism: Alethe diademata; assembly: GCA_025584955.1. Lineage (NCBI taxonomy): Eukaryota > Metazoa > Chordata > Aves > Passeriformes > Muscicapidae > Alethe > Alethe diademata. The sequence continues at coordinate 43,267,490 of JANRMJ010000066.1, forward strand.
ATGCAATTCTTCTGAATTCCACCTGTAAATTTCAGCCATGGAGGATGTTTATTCTTTTGCTTTTCCCACTGGTTCATCTAAGAAATAATTCTGTGAACCTTATGTTACTTCCTGTTATGATTGAAACTATCATGTTATTTCCATTTTTATTCCTATTACTTTCCATTGTTTTAATCAATCAGTTGCTTTTAATTATTCACTTAACCATAACTGCTGACTAAAACCTCGCATCAGTTAAAATGCTGGAACTACATTTAATATGTATTTTGCACATGTGTACATATAATATTCTATGTGTACTGCACATATGAATATTTGTCCTTGATGAATAATGTAACAAGAAGCTTCCACCTACATTAGGCCTTTATCACCTGTTCAGGGTGTTTCTGGAAGAATTTTCACTACTCTTTGACTTTGCTTCCTAAGCAAATTATCTAATGTGGCCAGACGTGGTGCATGTGTCTCTGTTATAGCATAATATCTTTTGAACTAAGTGGAAAATTCCAACAATTTAAGAGAAGGTTAGTAGTATCATACATGCTCCTAGCCATTTATGGGAACTGATGCACTGGTAAAGAAGATAGCAGATAACACTCCTTGGTGTCTGAACAACTGCAGCATACATTTCACTCACATTAGACACTGACAAAGCTGTGTGTTAGAGAAATATTACTACCCTAGCATAGAGAAGCTTCAGATGGAGTTTTCATCTTCATGAATGCCATGGAATCTAATCATGAGCTCCAAATCCATAAGAAACCAGGCATGATCAGTTCCACAGCTCTTGGAACAACTTCCATGATGTCATAGTGTGCTGAAAACTGTACAAAATGTACAGTTTAATAGTGAACTATTTATAATTTTTTTTCTTTCCTTTCTCTATAATGTCCTTGCTTTATATACAGCAAACAAAATAACCTGATACTCATCTTCAAAGCCTTATGGAAAGTACCCTGGATGTTCTATGATCCAGACCTTGGACCAAGTGAACTGAGATTTACAACCATATGAAATACATTCACAAATAGTTGTGCTGGAACTGACTCGTGAGCTAAGCAGGAGAAAGTGATAGGATAGTATGATAAAAGATATTTGTTCAGTGCCTTTTCATGAAAAATTAAAATGCGGGACTTTTCTTCATAATTGGGGTCTATTTCAGTAAATATCTCTCAGTCTAAATAATTTGGAAACACTTAGGAGGTTTGAGTGAAATATGAATGAAAAATGTAAAAAAATGTCTTTATTTTATCTTTCTTAGAAGAGAAATATTTTCAGTCTGCAGTAAGCTTGAGAGGTAAAAGTCACTTGAAGTCAGTGGTAACTGAAACCAGGAAATTATGTGGAAGTGCTTAAGATGTCATAACTCTGGAGTTCATCTTCAGAAACTCTATATTAAACATTCGTACATTACTTGCCCTAGAGGTCTTATGGGTCATGACTGCTCTTGCAGTTTCCAATCTGTCAGACGAACAGCTTTTCTACTGCTGGAAGTAATGATAAAATCTCACAGTGCTGCACTTTTTCATGATGCCCTTGAACAGCATAAAGTTACAGATTATGGATGTAGCTTCTCTAGAAACACTTTCCACATATTTTACCATGGCCTGTTTACCAAAATAGTTGTGGTTTCATTACGTTTACCAGTTTTGGTCCTTCAAAGCTTTCTGCAGTTATACATCCTGCACACATTTCACTCTGTCAATCACCCAGTGTTAATTTCACTCTTTTTTGAGATACCCTGTTGTCCTCCCCTCATTGTAAATGCAATCATTGCATTTTCAGAGGGTCTCTGCCATGCACTTGTTTCTGAGTTGCTGCTGCTGTTGGGGGTCTAGTGGCTCTCTGCCTTGCCAGACTTCTTCCTGGAGGCCAAGCATCCTCCCTGATGGACACAGGTGTCCATGCCAAGGTACGATCTGCACGAATGCTCTCGAAAGATGAGTTACTCTGTGGCAACCCTTGACATCACCCTACGGAAAACGCATGGTCGCTATCCTTCAAGGAACTGGTATTTTAAAGCCTTACGTTCTCCCCGGATTAAGCCCACTCACAGGATGGTTGAAGTACAACACCCGCTGAAGCCATGTTGCACCTTCCACCTCTTCTCCCCGCCAGTACAGGCGGCTGACAGAGCAGCTGGCGCAGAGCCGTTCGACTCTCCCTCTCCCGAGGTGTCTCCATGCAGCACATCACGCCCAACTCCTGCGGGACAGCGGCGCCGGGCAGGCGCGGCACCGGCCGCTCTCCCGGCGCCTCCTGCGGGCGCAGCCAGCCCCGGCTCGGGCCAGGGGCAGGCGGGCCGGGCCGGGCAGCGCCCCGGGAG
>JANRMJ010000066.1:43270317-43307705 GCA_025584955.1 Alethe diademata
GGGGGAGCTCGGAGCGGGCTCCGGAGCGCCGTCCCTGTCTCGGCACTGGCAGCCCGTGTGGGGCTGTGCAGCCGGGTGCCCGCTCCGGTGGCCGTGCCGGGATGGGCGGGAGGGGCCGGCGGCCGTGCTGGCCCCGGCGGGGCGGGGGGCGAGCGGGGGCGAGCGGCGCCTCGCCAGCAGCTGCCTGCCTTCCCCGCCGCGATGTGTGCGCCTACTGCAGGCACTCAGCACCCAGCAGCCGTCCCCAGCGCGAAAGCTGCAGTCACACTCCCTTCGCAAAAATCGGCTTGGGGGAAAAGAGCACCTCTCTCACCCTGTCCCCTCCCCGCGGAGGTTCCCGCTAACTTGCGGGCGTTCTGCTCGCTGGGCACAGACTAACACGGCTTCTTCTGGCGTGCGCATCCTCTCGTTACTTCGGTCCAGAGCATGTTAAGGCGCTAGAGCGCTTCTTCCTTCCGTTTAATTAATACATCGGGATTGCTGCATCTAATGCTTATCTGGATTATGTTTCTTCAAGCAGTGCTTTTATTTATCTTCTCGGCCATCTCCCAGGTGCCGTTTATGTGCACAGTCCTAGCAAGTTTTGCAGATAGGCGTCTGCATCTAGAATGGTGGTGTACACAAACCGTGCCACAGTTTGAGGAAAAATTGCTGAGACATTTGTTAAGTAGAGCTGGAAACACTGAGACTGTAGGATAAAGCTTAACTTCCTTTTTATTTAGTACAGTCTGATTTAGAAAACGTTCACGTTCAATGGCCTGTAGGAATATACGTCTAAAGGGAGGTGGAAAGAAAGCAACACAGTGTATGTGAAACATACATATGGTGTTTGCTGCAGTAAGAATCCTGGATCTCTATTTCTATCAGAAACTGCACAATAGTAGATATATACCTTAATATATTTTTTTGTTGTTTATTTGTTTGAGGATTCTTGGAAAATCTGCTTTTACAGAAAATGTAGCTGTTACGCAACATTGGCATGAAGATTGATAACTTTTTTTTTCCCTTGTCAGCGAGATGTGACTTGTAGTGTAGCTTAACACCTAAAGACAAAGCAGAAAAATACTTCTGTGAAAGAAAATTTGTCATCTCAATTTATGAGAGTTTATTTTATTAGTACATCTCACTGGTAAAGATTTTTGGAAGACTTGTGCAATGGCAGCCTTCCTGCAGGCTTGAGTGTTAAGCTTAGTTCATGTTATCTGAATGCTTAATAGGGAAGGAGAAGCATTGAGCATGCTAATACAGCTCAGTACATCTACAGTGATGTTAAATGCCAGCACCTGACAGCAGCAGCATGTTATGTAAAGCAGCACTCCTGATGTGTGTCAGGCTTAATATAGATTTGGAAAACCCAGTCTTAGATAATACTTAAAAATGTTTAGAATGTTGCACCAGTGATAGAATGACCTTGAATACAGTAAACTGAGGCTTTGGGGAGGCTTGTCATGTAGTTTAATCAAAAAGGCCTGAGAAACCCATTTCATGTGAAGTTTTGAGTCTAATGTGTGTGAGCAGTACTTTTTACTCTTCTCGGTCTTCCACTTTGTCCAAATTATGAGCATTACTTGGAAAGTCAGTACTTTCAGGCATATTTTTTGATACAGTCTTCCACCTCTCTGTTGTTAGAAAGCTTGGATTAGTGGTCTCTAAAGCTATTAAATGTGTGTAACTTTCTGAATGCCATTGGTAGAAAGCAATGAAAATTTGATATTACCCTGCTAATTAATGCAGTTTTCTCTTTAGTTATTTATTTTTAAAATACTAATTAGGGACAGATGGATTCATAAATGTTTTGTAGATAAACAAGAACTTTTCGTATGCAAGCAAAAAGCATTCTGTGCTTTGAATACTTTTAGGATGACATCTGTAGGCCCACTACCTGTAAACAGTGCTTTTCATATTTTCTTCTTCAGTAGGACCTAATAAACTTCCTAAAATCTTTAGAGTTTACCCTGGAATGTAAACACTATATTTTTTAATGTCTAAAATTGCACATGAGACTTTACTCAATTAAAAATGCCCTTTACTTGCTTTAAGCTACTAAACTGAATTTGGTTTTTTGCTATGTGTTGATTGGAAGTTTCAATTTTTCTCTCCTCATCACACATTGCTATATATCTAGTGATTCCTCTCCTTTACTTGCTGCACTTTTTTTTTTTTTCTGGTTTTGTTTTGGTAAAGTGGCATTAAGCATTTCCTCTTGCAAATTCTGCTGCTAGGATGGATTTCTGTTTCTTTTGGGAATAGTTTGAGGCTGATATGTCACTTCTGAGATGTGAACACAACCTATTAATGCCCTGTATTTCTGAAGTGTCAGAGTTTACTTTTTTTGGGACAACTTTGACATTCTGTGCTGTTCAGTTCTCCTCAAGCAGCTCTTGTGTAGCCCTGTGAATTACGTGCTCCTCTGGAAACAGGCATCTCCCTCATTAGTTTGCTGAGTGCCCCAGGTGGAGATGACTTTGTATTATGTGTGGCCTTCTTTAGGCTTGGACATGCATTCTCCTGACTTCTCCCATTGAATAAACACGTACTGAGCAGGAGAAGTGAAGGGGAACAAGTATCCTGCTGTGTGTTTATTAGTTGTGTGTCCAGGCAGGACCTCTTCCCTGTAGAGGAGTTTGGGTTTTTTTTAATACTAGAGAGATCAAGGGTATGTGCAAAATAGACTTCACTGTTTAGTCTTTACAGTCAAGAATCTAAAACATTTGTAGTTTATATGGAAATTCTGTATCTTATTTGTTTATTTTTGTTATTTTTAATCGGATGTGTAATTTGATGAGAGTGAAAATAATTCCAAGTTCCAGGAGAAAACAAAAAATATTTTCCCCTAAATGCATCCTTAATATGGATGTGCAAGGACTGTTTTTTTTGTGACACAGAACCCCCCATAAGGGAAAGCTTTTGCAAGAAGTGGGGTGGCGAGCTGGTGAGAGGATTAAAATCAATTGCAAAGTTTAAAAAAAGTATTGTCTGTATTTGTTCCTTACATTTTTTTTAAAGGTGTCCTGAATTTCAGGAGAAATATGTACCTAGAAGTGATGAGAAATGTGCAATTTAGCTATTTGATCATGTGATGTTCCTGATGCCAGTGTGTATGGTTTTCTGGAGTTGTGGAGTTTCTTAAATTAGAGGCAGGTCTGCTTTTAGCTGTTTATGGTAGGAGACACCAACAGAACACACTGAAGTAGAGCTGACAGGGTTATGTTTTTTTTCACTGTCTTCTGAGACCGTGATGACTACCATGCCTGTCAGGAATCAGAAGCATAATCAGCGTGAGCAGCACATGCTCCCTAGGACCGATGGAGTCATCATCTCTTTTCATCTCTCCTTTTTTTTTTTTTTTTTTTCCCCTTTAGGTTGGAATGCTAATGTTCCATGTTGCACTCTTTTCTAATGCCTTTTAATTTTTTTTTAATTTTTTTTTTTAAATTAGATTGCAGTAAAACAGAACCTTTTGCTTGTGTGAACGTATTCTGTGCTGCCTTATTTTCTACATGGGTATAATAGTTATGAGTGTGATTGGCAGTGGAAAGTGTAAGTGTGCTTTGCAACACTGGAAGAGCCATTTGAAATAAATTTAAACATTACTTAGGATTCATGTTTGACATGCAAAAGATTTTATTCACTCTGTGCTGGGTTTTTATACTTGAGATAATAAAAGAATGAAGATGGCTGGGAAGTTTGAAATGCAGAACGTTATGTGTTCATATATCTAGGACAGGAATTCTCTGATTTCAGAGTCTCTTCTAATCCAGATATTCCTCGTTATGGCAGCATTTAGCCAATGAGCACCACTTTAAATCTGACTAAAAGTCATATGCTTACTTGCCATCCTGTATGAAGATTCTGTGGAATTAAAGACACAAAAGGAACCAGAAGAAATAAGATCTGAAGATTATTGTAATATAAGTAACTAAACTGTAGAAGAATTGTGAATCTCTCTGTGAAACAGGAAAGATAAAAAATTTTTTTTTTCTCATTTTTTGAATCCCTCACTGCTTTTCATGTGCTGTTTATCTTTTAAAGGGGTTTATCAGAATATGTGAGATTCTGGTAACTGCAGTCATCAAACAAACATATGATTGCCAGGATGCACTGAAGAAAATGCTCAAAAGCAATCACTGCTATTAGAAGCAATTTTATAATGAAGGAATGCTGAAACCCACTTTGGATATCCTTTGCTTATTTTAAAAAGTGTTTCTTGTGCTTGTCAGTGTGTGACTTTTGAAGATACACCAGGGACTGGCACAAGAGACCACTGTTTAACAGCTCATGTGAGGGATGGCGTGGCTGAGATTGCAGCATTTGTACCTTCCTCTCTAAGGCACTGCACTGCAGTACAGATACTGAATATGATCTCAAATTCTATTTTGGAATTGAGCTGGATGGCTTGTTTGTAGTGAAGGGGTTTTAGCTAGGACATGAAGTCCATTTCTTTTTCGGGGATTACATGTGAACCTTTTAGGTATCATTTTTTTGATTCCAAAATTGGTTGCCAAACATTTTATACCACCTTTAAGATTATATTACTGGATGAAATCACTTATCTTGTCCCATGTTCTGCATCTGGAAGTTGTCTATATTTGATGTGTGAGAAGGCAGCTGGGGAAACTGTAGCTAATAGTTGGTCCACCTGGGAAGTTTCTTGATAGCTAGCCCTGTGAGTTGGCTGACTGATACTCTGAGACAGAGCTGCATTTCCTGTCCGTGTCTGAAGATGCTTTGATGTAACCTGCTTTTTGGAATCGTGAAGACCTGAGGAAAATCCATTGTAGGAACTTAAAATGTGGACAGACTGCAAAGAGAGAATACCACTTATTTCTGACCCAAGATTTAGCATGGGCTTGAGAGCTATGTCTGACTTGCACTTCTCTATTTACATGCTGAATTATTACAGGGATATTTTAAAGGTGATTTTTCCTCTTACAAGGCTGTGTGGAAGTGCACAGGATGATTCTAATTCAAGAAAATAAACTAGTCTTTCTTTAGCAGGGATATGGATTTGTTAAAGTATTTCTCTGAATCAAGGTAAAATACTGGAAATTCTGTGGAGAAGTACTGACAGTGGACTGACCTCAGGAAGTATGTGAATTGAATTAAACTGAAAAGACAGAAATATTTTTCTTATTGTTGATTTATGTTGAAAATCTGCATTAGTTTTGGTTTTGTTTCCTGAGTTACACCTAGACTTTTCTTAAATTTCCTGATCTGACTGAAATGAAGCTTTGTGTGGATGACAGAAGGAAAGTGTATGTATTCATATAATTCCTAATAAAGTTTTGGTGACATAAATTTGTTTTGTTTGGTAATAATACATAAATAACCTTTGAATTGTAAAATGACCACAATTTAGCAGGGTGAATGAAAGAATTTTAACTTCTTACTGTGTTTGACACAGTTATACTCTGGAATTTTTCCCTGTAGCAAAGTAAGAATAGCCTGGCATAATTTCCTGTCTCCAGTCTGTATTCTGCTAAGCACCTACACTGTGTTTTGCAGGTGTGTGGCACTTAAGCCATGTCTGGCTGTGTTTGTACCTCCCTGGAAATGGAGGGCCTCTGAGTCTGCCTGATGCACCTCAGTAACTGAGGAAAGGCATAAAGGAGCAGTTTGACAACAGTTTAAGCCTTTTTATAGGCAACCACAGCAATATGGAACTTACTGCAGTCACAGTCACACAACTGTGACCATCAGAGGCACAGCTGTGGTACTTCTTTGTTCTCCTTGCAAGAAATAGAGCAGCTTAAGGGCACTGCCTGCACCATCATGAGAGGTCACCCCAGTTTCCTAACAAAGACTAGCAGAAGCTCCCATGTGGTTTTACTGCAGTGTAGTTTTATACCTTAGTCCCTTGTTATTAAATGTGATATTCATTAACTAGTTATGTATTCAGTTATTAAAGAACTTTGCCTTTTTACATTTTTTAACATAATAACCATGGTGCAACTTGAGAGGTGAAGGGTTTAAAGTCTTCAAATGTGTGCTGCCCTCAAGCCCAGGAATGTTACTCAGCTCCTATAGGTTGGAACAAATGTTTTTGAGGCATGTGATTTAGTAGAAGCTTTTCTTAGCTTCTCAGAATTCCTTAATAAAAACAAAGTGGTATCTAGATGCCTTCTGTTAGGAAAGAGAAATATATGATAGGTAAGGTGTCATAACATGAGCTTTTTTAACTTATGTGACAGCTGCAATTTCTCTATAAATGTAATGCTATAATAGATTTAAAGTAATATTAATATGTTAATAAGAGCATTCACACTAAAACGACATAAAATTTTAAGTAAAAAGATGATGTCAGTCCTTCAGTGTTGTGGCACACTTGCATGTTTATCATAGTCATGAATGACTTTCTTATAATTGTCACGGGCTTGAAGAAAAGTGAAGTGTATTAGGTTTCCTAGTAATTCAGTGGACTTCCTATTTTGGCAAAAATCTACAATGTATCATTCTGTAAGATGCACGGATCAGTTAATTTTTAAGGTGGATGACATTTTGGTGCAGGACAAGTTTTTTTTGTCACTGAGATGGAGTGACAAGATCATTGTGTTTTGTGGGGCAGCTTCCCAGAGGATTTGAGTAATAATGCTGCATAACAACAGACTTGTGTTACCTGGCTATCTTTTACATGACTGTGAGAAATAACATCTGAAGGATATCAGCTGGCAGAAACAAATGCCAAACACTGGCATGTCCTATCTCTCTACCTCTCTGAAAACCTCTCTGGAATTCTACTGTGAAAACTGAGTGCACTGAATTTGAAGTATATCTCTGCTTAAATCCTTCCTTCAAAAGAATGATGAAAGGAAGCAACACAAAATTTGCATTGGCTGCCTGTGAGTTTTTCAGGGGATTGCCAGAATATGGACTTGTATTAATGGAATCGAGCCAGAAATGGCTGTCTCTCACAGCTATATTTCTTCCTTTTAAACCAGGCAAAGCTGGGAAAAACAAGTACCTGGGATTTGTGTGGGATGCGTTCTTTGGCTTCAGTAAAAGGAAAATGAGAAAGAAGAATCTATCTCCTTTGCTGAACATGCCAGATAATTTCCTGTGGTGTTATGAACAGCTTCATTCCTGTGATGGGCAAGCAGATCTCCTTGTATATACATCTAGGGGGAGGAATGAATGGAATTTGAAGAGTTTTCAGAGTAAGCCTGGGCAATTGGGTAGATCTGCAATAAAGCTCAGTAAACTTCTGGATTGTAGGATCCATTTGCTGGTAACTGATCACAGCATACATCAGGAATGTAGCCATGCTGATAAACATTTGAACATCACCTACTGTGTGTTTATTTCCTAGCTGTAAAATGGAATAATTTAGTTAGAACTGACATGCTAAGCACAAGCCAGATCATTAAACCTCTCTCTGCAGACACATGGTCTTCATCCTTAAGCTCTTTATAAAAGCATTTGGTTCCAATGGTGACAGAAGCAACCTAAATACCTGTACAGATAGATAAGAATCCCTAGCCCTGCAACAGTCACAAGAATTCTGTGTGCTCCTAACACTGGGGATTTGCCAAAAAACAAGTGTCAATCTTGTGACTTCATATTTTTATCTATTTTCTGCCTTATGAAGTGGATTTTATAATGCTAATGCATAGATAGTAATGTGTGTTTGCAGTCTTTATGGCAAGTACCAGGGAGATTGGAATGCATATTCCCTTTTCCATGCAAGAGGAAAGTAAAAAAATTCACCATATGTGATGCAGTGAAATACTCAGGTTCTTTCCATCCCCATTTCTTTCTTTCTTCTGGTGTTACAGGTAATTTAATAGCTCTTCATTGCTTAAGAGTTGGATTAATCTTCTTTTAAAAGCTTGTATTAAATACATGAGGGTTTTTTGTTTTCTTTTCTTTTTTTTGTTGTTGGTTTTTTTTGTTTTGTTTGGGGTTTTTTTTTGTTTTGTTTTGGTTTTTTGTTTTTTTTGTTCTGTCCCAGCTAGCACAGAAAGCAAAGTTTTATCCCATGCCATGCCAAGTCTGCTGGGGTTTGACTTTGTGACGTGCCAGCTCCACTGGGCTCTGCTGGGCTCAGCTGCCCACATCAGCAGTGTGCCTAGCTTATTGTAGTCTTGGAATTAAGTAGTGGGGCCTTCAGAAAAGCTTGTGAGCAAAAGAACCACTAGTCTAATATTTAGTAATAGCAGGAGGGTGTTAGCTGCACAGGTAAATCTAGGAAACTCAAATGCCATCGCTGTTGGCTGAATTTCAGTAGGGTAAGCTTGTGAATTGATGATTCATACCCCAAGATGTTTTTCAGTAGGTCTTTACATGATGGTCTGACTGCCTAATCAGATATGTCAGCCTTATTATTTAGTCTTTAATCACTTCTAATGTGTCTCATGTAATGAATTATGCATTTAAAGAGTTACTGCCTTTGCTAGTGGTACATCAATGGAAGAAGAATCAGTGGAGGCCTGGTCTTTGTTTTGATCTGACCAGAGTTCTTGTAGAAATATCCTGTAAATTTTCTTTGATATGAGAAGGTTCCTGAAATCCTGTCCAGGAGACACTGCATTTTTGGATAGCTTCAGAGTATTGCAATGTTATGCTTCCAAGTCCATTTCTGGAATCTGTTAGCAGGATCTTTTACAAGAAGAGTACTGTGTTTGTTCTGTACTCTATCTTCTGGTTCATTTTAACTTGCTTTTCTTTGGAGTTTCAATATCTGAATCCAGAACTTTGTTTGATCCCTGTCACTTTTCCTTGGTCTTGTCAGAGCTACTGAGATCCTTCTCTTCCGGTATTTGGTTGATGTCTCTTCCTGATTTTAAGTGTGGCACAGCTTCAACCTAAGCCTGTGGTAGGACTTGCTATTTTCTGTAGTTATGAATTTAAGAATCCTTTCAGATTTATAGGTTATGTTCTTTTTATTTTGGTTTTTTTTTTGGGAGGGGGGTCTCAAATTTGGAATTTCTTTCTGTCTTATTTCTTTTTTTCTTTTAAATTTTACTCTTGGTCTGACAAAGGACAAGGCTTTATTCTTTTTTTCTCTCTCAGAACAAGAAAATAAGTATTTTAAAAATGTCTCATGAAGTTTACTAAGATGTCAGAAGTTACCACAAGAATTTCAGTAAAATGTATTCAGAACATCATTTGTCTTGATGTATTAGTCTGCATTTTCTTTCTCCTTTTCCTTTATGTGCTTCACCTCTGGAAAGCTTTATTTTACTGAACTGAAAGACTTCAAAATCTTCAATTCCAACTGAACAGAATTTGTCTAGAGAGGGATGGAGTGTAGGAGGGAGGGATGCCAGAACTTGCAGGTGAGCTCTGTCATCCTTTTGAGAGGCATAGTTTGTTGCCTGGCTTTTCACAAAAAAAAAAAAAAAAAAAAGTCTCTTGCGCAGTAAGTGTAATTTAAGTTTAGATGCAATAAGAAACAGTTTCATTTTTCATGAGTGGGAGGTGAAAATGAGTAATTAGGTAGTGAGAATTAGATTTTCCTAAAGGTGAATGGAGGTATCTTTTTCTAGGTGAGGTGTGTTGCTCAGTTCAGCAAAAAACTGTATACCTGCATTTTAAAATACTGAGATATTTACACTTGTTTACTTGTTTATTGACTTCAAGGAACTGCAAGCATATTTGGATTTTTTTTCTCCCTCCTGATCTTGGAATTCTCATACCTCTTTTAATCTACTGAAAATTCAATGGATGTGGTTTAAAGGAATATCAAGCTGCAACATTGACATACTGTGTTGAAAATGTTACAAGCATCACTTTCTTCTCATTGTGTCAGAAGTAATGTATTGCTGTTTTTTCTTTTGAAATTTCCAGTTGGATTCTATCTCATAATTTGTATGTCAGCTGCAATTGCAGCTGAATTTTCTGAATTTCTTCCTTCCTTATACTAGAAATCTGTTACTGAAGCAGAATTAGATAGTTTCTATTTTATGTCCTTTTTTTATTCTGCTTTCTGTTCTGCAGTTTATTTTTCTCTTGACAAGCTGTAAAGATAAAAGAACATCAGTGACAATATTTTTCCCTTCAAAACCAGTTTGTTTTGGGGGGCTGTCCCTCAGACTTGGTAAATCAGCTCATTGCAGGCACCCTGTGCCTGACTTATGGAATTATTTACTCAGTCCCTCTGCACAAAGGTACCTACTGCTGATGCTAGGAAAACTTCTAGGTGAGAGTTACTCTATCAGTTTTCTGAGTCTTTAATCCTCTAGAGTAATCCAATTAATATGGTGTATAAGAAGTGCTCAACCTCCCAGACTTGATGGGGGATATTTCTTTCTTATGCATGGCATTTGCACTTCTGTTTACACAGGAAGGCCTTGCTGCACTTTTTGATTTACTAACCAAGTAAACTAACATGGGTCAGAACACACACTCAATGAAGGAATGAGGTTAGTTGGTGGTGAACTGTGTGGGATTATCAGTGCTAACAAAATTACATCTTTATGTACCTCTGTAACTTCTGTTGATGAGTGAGGTTTTTTTATGATGATTTATGTCTGTTACAGAGTTACAGTTTGACAATTGGAACCACATCTAGAGCTTGGGAAGCGCACTTTGTTGTAGTAAGTTCTTATTCAAAAGTTACAGTTTGCTATTGGTGGTTGTACCCTTGTAATTTGTTTTATTGGGAGGACAGAGAAACAAGGAGTTCTGTGAGTGAAATGGGTTTGTAACCTTACTGTATACCTTTAAACAGAGTAATCAGCTGAACAAAATAATTATATTCCTTTCAGAATTTCTAGCTGGATCTCATTTTCCTTGCCTGAGGAATAAATCTTTTAAATGAAAGAAATACCTAAAACAAGCAGATTGGTATAACAGGTTGTTAAAGGTTATTCTATTAACAAAAGTCTGGAAGAAAATAGTTATGGCACAAATACATTTTTTGGCCAGAAGCCTAAAAACAAATCCTGTATTACAAAGACTGCTTCAAATAAAAACCTGGCTCTCTTAACTATTGCTTAAATGATACTGCAAATCAAATGTAAATTAATTGATTTTAGTATATTGTCTAGCAGAATAATCTACTCTTCATCTGTTAAATATTCCATGAAATGATTTGTTGGTTCATGACTGTGAGGTCTCTTTATGGCCATGTATGTTTTTTATAAGTGTGGTTCTGTTCTCACTGATGTTAATGTCAAACCTCCCCTAGATTTTATCCAGAGCTGAATCATACACTAATTGTGTTGTGTGCTGTTGTATGTTATGGCCTAAACTGTTGAATTTGTGTCCTTGTCTGCCATTTAAACACAATTAATATTTATCTTGCTTAGCTGCCAGAAGTGCGTGACCTGGCTTTTGCACAGTTAGTTTAAAATTGTGTGCAGGTTGCTCACTGTCTGTCAAAATATTTACATCTAATGGTGAATTGTTCCAACTTTGCTACTTGTATATATCACCTTGTCCAATTCAGCAAAGGTAATATTCCCTCATATGCTCCTCTTTTCTGAGAAGTTAGATTTTTCTTTTTTTCAAATCTCCCTGTCTGTTAAGATGCTAAATATTCTTGCAGAGTTGCATTTCTGTGTTTTCCTGTTAACAGTGTGCTTTTGCTGTGTCCAGCATAAATTTTATTATGTCCACCACAGAACCCAAAGTCAATTCTAATTTGGATTTGAGATTATGAATACTGTATAATTTTCTCAGGAAGTTATCTATGCTGTGGGGAAATACTGCTTTTCAGGTACATGCAAAATGCTTATTTTTATTATTTTTTTTACTCTTTCTGTGTCATATTTTTATTAATAACTTTTAAAAAATACATCTTTTTACTTGGTCTGTATTACAGTGTTGTGAATCTGTTTGTCTTGAAGCATTTACCATTGCAATTGCCTTTGTTCAGTTACTGAAGAAAGTATCAATTATACTTTAAAGTAAGAAATTATCTTGTCACGAAGTTTCTGAAACATCAGAGGTGCACTTGTGATTTTTATTTGGTGTCTGCAAGCCTAAGGAAAGTCCATTTTAGGAATAGCAGCACTTGGTGGAACTGAGCTCTTGCTGTGCAACATTGCTTTTTCAGCCTCATTATTAACTATGGCAGTGGTGAAATAGCTAAAATCATGTCCACTTTCAAATTCATTGTAGAGATCAGGTAAACATTAAAATTCATCTGCTAATTTTCTGACTTCATCAGAGTAATTTACCTTGCACTTGGATTGGAGCAGAATATATAATGAAAAAAATATATAGGCATAGGAATATGCCTTCTGCTCACATTTGTCTTATGTACCTAATCCAGCACTTGAGCTCTTGCCTTCCAGTAAAACTGGGAGGCTTAAGTGGAAAGAACTTCAACCAGTTTTCTTGATTACACATGGTTTGCATGGCAATATCTGGTAACAGACCTTTTCCAGCTTATTTCCTGCTGAAATAGTCTGTAAGTTTCTTCATATTTACTGGGTTTTCCATTCACATAACCAAACCTTCTGCAAACCCCTGCATATGTTTTATTCTACAGTTTCCAGCTGTCTTGTTCAGAAACTTCTATTGGAAACTAATTACTACAAACTATGGTCTCATGGCTGTGTTTACTTGAAATGCTGTACAGCACATTGTTTTGTTTTTTTTTTTCCCTCCTTAAACGCTAGAGTTAATTTTATCAAAGTTAAGAAAATAGCGATACTTGTATGAAAATGTGTCTTGTTTTCTCTTCTAGTTTTCTTGATGCTTTTTGATTTGTGTATGGGGTTTCTGTAATCTTTGTTGCATCTAAAGTACCCCATATCTGGAATTGAAACGTTTCTTTCCAAAACATGTGTCTCCTTCATTGTGAAGAGCTGGAGTGGTGAGCCCAAAATGGTAGTATTTTATCTTGAAGAGGATGATCTTGAGAAAAATTGAATCATGGATGAACAACCTCTTCCTCTCTTTTTAAACTGACCTACATTCTTTTCTTCTCCTAATCCAACTCTTGCTGAAGCAAAGGTTAATACATTTCTTAATTTAAATTTAGCATTTGTATAAAGTGTAATATATTTTCATAATAAAGATTTTATGCCCTAAAGAGATAAGAGCATTGTCTTTCAAACTCATAGTAGTTCTATAATTTAACAAATACAGGTTTCTTTTTTTTTTTTTTTTTCGTCTGGGTGGAAAGCAAGTTCTAGTCTGTAATTTGTGTTTCTCAGTAAGGAGCTACAGTATAGTAAAGTCATAAATGACTACATTTTTAAAGATGGGACACATTTTTCTGACAGCTGTACTAAAGTTTGTGTCAGAGAATAGAAAAGAATTTGGGTAGACTTGGGTGCTACAGGTCTGGTCGGTAGCCCAAAATACCTATTTTTTCCACACCTTATGAGGGGAGAGAGATCTTGTTGCAGAAGAGATTTCCATCATTCTACTCAATCCTGCAGGATGGAAAACAGATCAGAATTGGACTACTTAGATTTGTGCTGACTTCCAGGAGGAATTTTATCCTCCATTTGCTTTTAATTGTAGTAGCTTTAAACTTCTCAGCAGAAAGACAACTCACCAGGAATGGATTGTGCTTCTCCCATCAAACCCTCTGGTCTATGGAAGGCAGTTTTGTCAGGTTCAGCTGGAATCGTGAACCTTCAACTCTAACAGAAGCTCCCAAGTTCCCAACTCCTGGTTGCCAAGAATTTTTTCCCTCTGGATGCATAAGAGAATTCAAATAAGAAAGTGAGCAGTGTTAGAATTCACTAGGTTTTGGTTGTGTAACTAACTTTGGTTACGTCAATAGTGTTCTTTTAATATCCAATCTAGGCATGGTAGCTGCTGCTCTTGGCTGTCGTTTGCCTGGTATATTTTCAGATTCATCATTTGGGCCAAAGATTGGATTTTTACATGCTGTATGTTGAAATAGTTTTTAACAAGTAGTAGAGGCAAAGAGCATACAAAAGCCAGAGCATTGTGATGAGGCCAGTGCTGCAGAATGCCAGTAATTGTAGGGAGGCACATACATTTCTAGCTGAAGTTAGCAGAGTCCATCATGAGCTTCTGGAAGTCAGAGATGTGTCAATTCAAAATATTGTAATTGAGGCAGCACAATGTGGTGCTCATGAAATGACTGGATGTTGTCAGAGGGTGCTGTTAGGAGATTTGGAGATGATCCAGAGGACAAACAGAGTATTATTAGAGATTGGCTGACAGAGGTATCATTCCCATCTCTTTAGGCAACACAACATCTGTGAAACTCTGGTACAGCTTGCAGTGCTGTAACTCTTCTCTCCAGTATTTTTTTAAACTTCAGACTTTTCTTGTGCACTAGAAGCACTACTTGTAAATTGTGGCTTTGTTGTTTGTTAGGGTTTTTGGGCTCTTTTTGTTTGTTTTAAAAGCATGTTATGTTATTAAGGTTGCTTCAGGGAGCTGTTAAACTGCTTTTTTGTTTGTTTGGGGTTTTTTGTTTGGGTTTTTTTTGTTTTTTTCTTCTGCACACTTTGAGCATTAGAAATCTTGTTGCATTTTTGTGGTGCATTTCAGTGCAATAGCTGCACATCTCATCTGGCATGGTTTTGCTGGCAAACTGAGTTAAACAGAGGAGTGAATCTAGCAATTTTTTAGTTTTGGAGGTTGCAAGATAAAGAATTAAAAGGTTTTTTAATTGGAAGATAACTAAATAATGAGCAATGTGATGATTTATGACTGCTCATAGCTATTTAACTTAAATATGGATTGATTTTAAACAAGAAATATTGTGGTATTAATTTTTCTCTTGGGTTTAGCTTTTTCTTTGGATCAGGGAGGGAAATCTGATTGAGGGGCTTGAAAGATAGTGGGTCCAGGAAACTGAGAAATTAAGTGCCACTTTGTTTAGTTAGAGGCTGTGAAAATAATCTGTGGAACAGATATTATGGATTCAGGCTACTTGTTGGATAAGAAATTTGGGATCTTTGAAATACATTTAAAAATTTAGTCTTCAGGTAACTCTAGCCACTCTATCCTAATACTTGACTAAGAATCTCTGTAGAAAGCACCTCTATGAGTATCAGTGTTTGTGAGTGAAGATTGAGGATCCAATGACAAAATATATTTTTACTACTACAGACAGTGTGTGGTCTAGCTGACAGCACTTTGGCTAAGGCAGTGTGGCTTCTGATTTTTGCAAGTTCATCCTCTGAAGAAGCAGCTTAAGTATGGTGTTGTTGGAAAGTAGACAATCCTCAGAACCCTCTTTAGGTATTGAAAACCTCAGCTAAACTAAGACATAAAATCATTATATCCTTTACCTCTGCTGCTGAAACTGGATTTGATAAAATGTGTTATCAGTGTGTGAATTCATACCCAGATTTCCATCTGTAATATGAAGTCACATTTCACTCCCTGTAAATTGTCTGGAGACTGATCAAAACTATCAAATCCGAATTAATTATAATCATCATTGTTTTCCTGCTGATTTTTGGCTGTTTCTAGGCACTGAGCAGGTGTTGGAATTGAACTGGGGTTGTCTTGGTGATTATTGCAATCTGAATAGTCAAAATTATTAGTGATAACAACACTTGACATTTTTTTGAATTTTTTACAGAATCACTGAGATTGAAAAGAGCCTCTCAAGATCATCTAGTCTATTTTGCTATTGAACTCTCCACAGATGCAGTTCAGTGTCTTGGGGCAATTTACTTCAGGGTTTGGAATGTCCATCTAGAGTGGGGTAAAAAAGAAGTAATTTCTGGAGTTCAGCCTGTCTCATCTCAGGGCTCATCAATAATTTTACAACCTGTATTGATCCAAGCAAGACATCATGAACTGTCTATGACATCATGTACTGAGCCCTATAACATGACTACAGGACTTTTTCCTAATGAATAAAAGCACCTTTTTAGAAGAACTTAATTAAGAAAAGTCATTCACATTCAGAATTGAAATGGTCAGTGATTAGAGTACTATTACAGGGTCAGAATTCCTATTGTCAGTCCCTACCTACCCTGTTCCAACTCCAGACATTGGAGTGAATTACAAGACCTCCTGACATGTGGCTTTTCTTTATTTTCCAGAAACAACACTAGAAAGCAATAAAAAAGTGAGTATTTCTCATTAGGAAGCTACCTACATTTTTTTAAGAACAGCTGCTATATATGTAATCTCAGAAGAGACTTTGTTATGTGAAGAAAAAGATCACAGGAAAGAACATTTAGGAAATGCAACATATCTATGTGAATTATTTCATCACTATTAGAGGAATTAAAAGGCACAATTAATCTGATGGCCACAATGAGCAAGCAGAATTATTTCTGCAAATATCTAAATAAGAAGATCTAAAATTTAAAGTGCTTAAGTCAGCTTTGATTTGAGAGAAATAAATGTCTCTTGCAGAGAAATATCTGGAGTCTTCAGATAGTTGCACAGATATATTGCATCACTTTGCATTTGCAAAGCTGGATATTCCTCCACTGTTTGAATGGTTTAAATCCAGCTCATGAGTTGTCATAATCTGACTTTTAACCTGAAGCTGATTCTAAACTGAAGCAATTTTTTGTCAGTATTTCCTGGGTGAGGATGGGGTCCCTAAACTGCCAGACAAGCTGTAACAAATCTGGATGTGTTTGGCACAGTTCAGTGCTAGACGTGATACTAAGACATGTACTAAAACATTAAAACTTCTTGATAAGATATTTTACTGTTTCCTGTGTGGTGCTGCCTTGGTGGCAGCAACCAAGAGCTAGTGATGTGATTTTCTGGTGCAGATGACCTGCTTGTGGTTTAACCCAAATCTGACTTGGTTTTGCTCAAAGTGTGATGTCTGTAGTCACTTAAAATGGCACAAGTTGTGATTTCTCCACATTCATGTCTCTGCTGCATAATGGGAGCTCTTAAATAGTCGTGTTAGACATAGTTAGTTACATGGAAAAGACTTGTATTTTCTGTCTAGCAATAGGTACTCAGTATTTCAGAGACTGGTAAAAAGTAGTTGTTGATGACTGGTGCTGGCACAAAACACTAATTTTGATTTGAGGTTTGTCTTGCCAAAAGAGCTCTGGCTTTGTTGGACTCTTGACTGTTTGTGTGGGTGTGTATGTGTGTATGAGTATGGATGAAAGTATAGGAATGTTTTTCCTGAGCATTTTTCTGTGTTTAATGTCAATAGGAATCTTGAAATTATTTAAACCACTGTCAGAAGGCCCAGTCTGTAGTGGAAGATCTGCCCTAGGTACAGATTCGTACTTCTTGTCACCAGTTAGTTTGAGAAGAGATAATGAAAAAAAACCAATTTTCCATGTAACATTGGTATTTTAATTCTGAAGCACTTCTTCTATTTGTCTCTTAGTTGTTTAACCTGTAAGTTTGAAGTAGCACCTGCTGCCTTAAGTTAGTAATGAAAGTTTACCTGAAGGAAATGAATTCTGGGACAGAATTTGAACAAAGAGAACCAATTGCTGTGTTTTTCTTAAAGAATTGGGTCTAAGGAGAAGGGAACAATAAATATCTTTGTTAGTGAGACAAAACACAAGGAGCTATGGTGTATATTCAGTTATCAGAGGAAAGACCACAGCAGTTGTGTAAAAGAGGAAACAAGGCACAGAATTAATTACTGTTATTGATTGTGTTTCATAATGCCTGGAGGGCTCAGCTGAGGCAAGGGTGCCTCACTGCTACTGTACAAATGTGCAGCGTGTCACAATTCCTGCCTCTAAGAGCAGAGGAACGCTGAGATGAGACCAAGGGACAGGGAAATGGAGTAATGGCCAGGAACACAGAGGATGTCTTGGGGTTCATTCCAATCTCCTCTGGTGGATTGGAATATGGAGAGTTGGAGGGCTGTGCCGTTGAAGATGAGGACATACAACACAGACATTATGTGGGAGGATGCTGCAAGTCAGTGCATAGATTCAAGGCCTCATGGACAGAAGACTGAACAAAAAAAGGTGAATTTATTTGCAACTTATTCAGTAGTTATTATCAGAAACATGATGTCTTAGTACGAAATGTGTAACTGCTAACAATAGCATAGTTGGAAAAAAGATACATCACAGTTATTGAATTGAAAGTTCTAAATTGTGGTTGCCTGATTGGGTTGAAATAGTGCCTGGTCTTTAATGGTAATATTGAATTTAAAGTAGAATGCATTGCCATTCCTGTATTCATGACATATCAGACTAAAAAGACTGGGACAAAGTTATTTGTGAAAGCTATTCTTAAGGGAAAAAAAAGAAAGGGAGGACATGGCAATTATTCTGAAAAACTGCATAGCCAAATAATACCTGTAAAACATGCATCCTAGAGACCTGGAAGTGTTAAGCCCTCCTGTACTGGGTGGTGTGGGAGCATACAAATCCTCATATGAAATAATACTTGAGTAGAATGTTATGTTGTAAATGAGCAGAAACAGCAACCAATTTGTTCACTGAACTGGCTGAAGTTTTAAGTGTTAATGGATAAGCCCTATCTGTGCCAACCACGTACTGTAAAACCTGAAAGGAACTTTGGCATCTGTATAGTCATTATGAATGTATGTGCCATAAGTTATTTCTTTTGATTTCATATATCCATTAGAAGAAGGAAGCTAGGCTTACAAGGTGGGGGGGGATTTTTTTTTGCTCTGTTTAAAAAAAGTTAGAATCTCCTGAAGTGCCCAAAAAGAAATTGTAATTAGAACTGAATAAATGCAGGACTTCTCAGATAATGTTTCCAAGGAGATGGCTTTGGAGGTGATTTTTAACTCTTATGTTTGTTTTTTTCTGTGCACCTC
Source organism: Alethe diademata (assembly GCA_025584955.1). Taxonomy (NCBI): domain Eukaryota; kingdom Metazoa; phylum Chordata; class Aves; order Passeriformes; family Muscicapidae; genus Alethe; species Alethe diademata. The sequence continues at coordinate 43,288,949 of JANRMJ010000066.1, forward strand.
CGGAATGTGTTGTACATAGAATTGTTTTTTTATCCTGTGTCGTCTAGGTACCAATACTATTGGTGGTCAGTGTGGCTTTTAATTGTACTTAAAAGTTGATTTATTTAAATGTTATTTCCTTGCTGCTGTATTATGTCAATACAAGATACCTGCTGCATGGGAAGTCAAAGCACACTGGAATTTGCTCTTGGATGCAGGATGACCATCCTTAGTCATGAAGACTAAGGATGATGCAATGAGAAAGAGTTTAATTTATGCTAGCATTTCTTAATTTGGACCCTAAAATCCTTAATTTTAGTTAGTTATTTGTTTCCCTCACTGAATTTCAGTATATTATAATTATTGTAGAAAATTCTGGACTAAATATTTCAAGTGAAGGTAATTAATTCTTACAATCTGGTTATTCTGTCTGTTCTGTAAAAACAATGATAATTCAGTTTGATTTTTTTTTTCTTTTTTTTAATTTGTTGGAAATTGTGATTTCTTGGTACATGCAAAATAATGAAAGAACAATGAATTATAAGACCTTGGTTTTGGTTTTTGGGTTTTGTGTTCCGGTAAACCAGTGAATTAGTAGTTAAAAACTCGAGTAAGAAAAATGTTGAGTCGTTTAACACAACAAATTTGTTTAATTTGTGGAAACTATCTTTACTAAGCTTTGCATAGCTTAAGATTTTCACCTTTTGTTTCAGTGCAGTGCAAAGATGTTCTTTTAGTCAGATCTTCTTCATTGTCCTAGTCAACTTACTACACAGATGTCTTCTCAAGGTATTACTAGGTTGTAAGAAGAGCAAAAGATGATTTTATTGTTGCTGTTAAGTCCCAGTGAGAACCAAGGCTGGCATTTTTATTGGATTTAATGACTCACCTGAAATTGGAATGCAAATCTGTACTAGTGAATAAAAAAGGGAAACAGAAGCAAAGATGTGCAATGTGTAATACATTGTTTCTAAAATGAACAGAAATACCATATGAAGATAGAGTCTGAAGATTTAAGCAAAACAGGGATGTCACTCAGCATCTCAGCATGCAGTACCAACTGTTTTCAGCTTATTTAGTATGCAAGAGCATAGTTGCAGATGACTCACAGTTAAAACGCCTTACATAAAATTGCCAAAGTATTTAGTTCATGTCAGGTGATGGAAAGACACTTTAAAAATAGTAATAAAAACTGTATTCAATTACTCTCACTGGTTTATATTTTTGTGGTGGTTTTTTTAGTATTTTTTTTTTTTTATGATCCCTTCTGTAGCCTTAAAAGGAATAATTAAAAGAAATTATGCAAGACTGCACTATTTACTTGTGATTGAATGCAAGAAGTTTAAAGTTTACCTTACTCAGGGAATGCAAATTCCAGTCCAAAGTAGACATTGCTATCTGAAAGGGAAGGCTATTCTAAAACTCTTAACTCTTGCTAGCACATTGCATTTCAAAAATCTATGGATCTTCTATACACTTCATCAGTGCTTCCAGAGAAACAGGCTAGACTGCTTTTATCCTTAATAGCAGTGCTTTTGTGTGCTGTATTTATGTATTTACTACAGATTACATAACAACATAAAAATAACTGAAGATCAAGGGGTACATTTAGTTCAGTACTTTATCTCCAGAAGTGGTCAATAACAGAAAAGGAAGAGGACAATAATATACTTTCCCTGTTTCTCTTGTGTGCTGTCAGCCTGTAGTAATTTGTTTCTTGGAGGAATTAGTCTTAGGCTTGGTGACACTGAATTTGGTAGCAAATAGCAAATTGAGTTTTCCTCAGCTGCAATGGTTCTTGTTTTTTTTTTTTTTGTTTGAAGCTGCTGTTTGCAACTTTTAATTGATAATCCCTAGTTCTGCTACTGGAAGGGGCAGTGAATCATAACTGAAAATAGTATTACATGCATTTGCAACTATTGCAGTTTTTTTTGGTAGGCTTATACGAAAGTTTCAGTACTTTTAAAATCTGTTGCTCAGTCTTAAGACAGAAAAAACTGTGGGGTTTCTTTTAGCAGTAACCAGGTTTGTGTTTTTTCTATAATCTCACAGTCCCCATCCACTTTTCACTTTTTATAGTTCTTAAGCTGTACATTTGTAGAAGGCTTTGAAATTGCAGATTTTCTGAATTTTTATAGTCATGAGTCCTAACAGTTGTATCTGTGTGTAGCCTGTGTTGTGGGGGCTTCCTGGCCCTTTATAGCAGCAGCAGCAGCCTGTTTGTCTCCAGTTGTGGCTATTGGGAAAGGTGTTTGGGGAATCAGAAATATTGTCAAGCATGCTTATGACTTACACCTGAAGGGAGATCACTGCTACTTGCTTATTGTGCTTTCATTGCTGTGCTGGAGTCTTTTCCCCCATGGATGCGATGCTGCACACTTTTGTCTCTGCATCCTGAAATGGGGTTTGTATGGTTGGGCTCAGTGTTGGAAAGCTCACAGAAGCATTTCTGGAGATGCACAGAGAGGGCCATGGTGGCTGAGGCTGCTTGGGCAGAGAAATCCAGCCTGCTGTGACAGGGTAGGGGGTGAGGATTGGAGTGCCTCAAGTGAAATGGTAGGGACTAAGCATCAATATATTTTCTTGGGGCTCTAATTGCTGACCCTCTCTTTTGCCCTTCTGACATGTTGCTGCTGTCATATGTTTGAGAGAAATGTGGCTGAGTTGGAGCTTCAGAAACCTGCAGTTCTGGTGTGCAGCTCTTTTTGGCAGGGCAGCCTAAGAAGTCGCCAGCAGCTGTGGTCAGTCAGTCATGGGCTGTGCTGTGGCCAGAGGAGGAACAAGGTATGATCTTCTATGGGTACACAGGCTGCCTGTTCTGCAGTGTAGGAAAAAATATCCATCCCTTATTATCCCCGTGGTATTCCTGTATTGTAAGGACAGGCAGGATGAGAATGGATTCCAGCCCTGACCTTCATGCATGTGTAGGTGAGCAGAGCAAATAGAGAACAGGCGGTGGATTATGCAGTGCTATGAGGGTACAGGCAGTCTGTGATACGCTGCAGCTAACTGCTCACCCCTTAGTCAGGATGGAGGACAAACTTACAGGCTAAATGCTTTATTGTTAAGGTAAAAAGGCAAAGTAAAATCTCTTATTGCATCCTGTATAGTTTTACAGTAATGGTGCTTAGCAAGTATGTCTTGTCTTTGAGTGCTGGAAAGTGTTAGCTACTGCCAGTGCTCAAAGTAAATCTTGGAGATGAAAAATGATTTTTTATCATTACAAGAGCTGCAGTTTGTTTAAAAAAGCAGCAAAGCAAAACCCAAATGGCAGTATAGGTATTTTTAATTTTACTTTTTCAGTTCAACTTACTCTTTACAATAAAGTCAATTTTTCTTCAAAAGGAACTCTGAAAGATTGCTGAATTGATAAATATTCAAAGTGGGTTGCTGTCTTGAATTAAAAAATGGTAATAAATAAGAATTCCATTTAAAATAAACATTAATAATTACTGCTGTTCCATATGCTTAAATGTAATTGTGATGAGAACTACCTCCCAGCCAAATACTCAAATGAAAACCCTTGAAGCTCCCAGTGTGAGGTTAGAATGACAGTGAGATGAAGTGAATGTCCTCAGGTGGCAAAGAAAATGATATTGTGCCTTCTATTGCTCCTTTTCCATCTGGGCAGCTGACATGGTTTGCAAGTCCCACAGTCAAGATTTAAGGAAGAGAGAAAAAAACCAGCTGCTTGTGGTGTTAGCTGTGAATTGCAGCTGAAAGTAAGTGTTAAGCACGAGGATGGCAGCCGAGTGGTGAGCATGCTCTGGAACAGAGGTCACTCATTCTTACCTTTCAGCGATGGCCCCTAAGGCTTGGAGATCCTGAGGGACAAAAATTGAAAAACACAAGGTTGGCTAAAATGCTGTTAATTTCAGGCGGAAAAATTACTAACTTTTAGCTTTCCATTTAGTTACAATTTTAATAAAGCCATGTTTTTAAAGTTTGGCAATAGATCCTTTTTCTTATATAAGATTTAAGGTTAAGATTCTTCAGAGCACCTCCATTCCATTTTCAAAAGCAGTATTTACTGGAAAGAACATAATTCATTGTAATTTGGGGGGAAGAAAAAGTGCACATTATTTTTAATTATTAAGATATAAGAGCAGAAAAGTCTTCAACTTTGAACTTGAGGATGTTATTGTCATTTCAGCTTTGGTTTTTAAAACCAAATTTCTTTTTTGGAAACAGAATTATGAAAGGCCCCCACCTTGGTTTTTTTTTTTTTTTATTTTATTTTTTTTTTTGGGTTGTTTTTTGGGTTGTTTTTGGTTTTTTCCCCACTGGGCTGTGTATTTTTGTAGATGTGAGGCATATGTCCCTGGGGGATCATAAGTACTCCCTTCCTCCCCAGTAGATGGACTGCTCACATTCTTAGGCTAATAGGGAGAATGATGCATTTACATTATTGCTTCATTTAAACAATAAGCGTTGATAAGAAATAAATACTTCATTCCCCAATGGCGTCTGCAGTATTTAAAGGTTTGGCAAGTTTTCAGGAGGATAGGCATGAGTTCAGTACTCAGCTGCTTCTGTGGAAAACAATGAGCTGTGTCATTTGATCAGGGACAAAGTGACTACTGAGCAGGGGTGATTTCGAGGAAGTAGCTTTTAATAATAAAGAAAAAATAGAATTTACCATGTGAAACCATTGCCATGGCTTGTTTGTAAAGTAAATAATGTAGTTCATGTGTTAGGGTGAACAAACAGAAATGGGTTGTAACAATTGCTGTAACTGTCTGTTTTCCTAGAAATCCTCTGCTGGCTTTTTTGCTTCTTGCTGCTGCTGGTATACTTGCCCACTGGTTTGTTTTGTAGAAACACCTCCCTTTATTCCCTTGCACTCTTCCTTGCATAAGAAGCACAAATTTTTTTTTAATTTTTTTTTCCCCTCTTTTCCTGCTCAAAGTAGCCATGAAATGTTCTGTTGCCTCTATTGAGCTCATGGGTAGAGTCTTGCATGAATGAATGGAGGTCAGTTGATAAATGTAAAAAATGTAGTCTTTAATTATCTGTTTTTTCTGGTCTGATTTGGCTTGTACTATTCAGCACAGTTCAGTTTTACTTTGTAGTATGTCCTGGTTCTGGCCAGGATGGGGCTAACTTTTGCAGTAGCCAGGAGGGGGCGTGGCTGGGACCTGGAGCTTGTTCTATACCACCTCCTGTTATTGCCAGGGGCAGGGGAAAGGGTTCTGGGCTGGTTGAACAAGTGTGATGGAGGGAGCTGAACAATCTGGTATTTTCTGTTTTCAGGAGGTTTCTCTGTGAATTGTTTCTTTCTCATCCCCTCTGTCATCAGCATTTTTGCTGTTACTGTTTATATTCTTATCTCATTGCTGTTTCCATTAAATTGTTCTTATCTTAACCTGTAGTATTTGCCTTGTATGCCTCCAGTTCTCTCCATTGCACCGCAGGGGTGAGAGGGAGGGGAAGGTGGGGGAGCACGAGAGAGCCAGTGTGGCTTGAAGAGTTTCAGTGGGGGCACTGAACTGAGCAGAGCCATTCCTAGACCACAACATGCCAGCACAATGTAATAGCCCTGGCAGATTTTGACATACTGCTCTGAAACTGGGCTGAGAATCCCTGGATTGCTCACCCAGAAGCCTGTGAGACTTGTGTTTTGTACCTGGGACAGAGGCAGTTTAGCAATGAGGCTTTTGCTGTGTTATCTTCTCTGAGATGTCCCTATCTCAGAACTGGCTGACGCTGAAGACTCTCACTGATTTTTACTGGCAGCTGTAGCTACCATTTTTAAAAGTCAAATCCTGAATATGTATGATCTGTCTAAAAGTGATTATGGTAGGCATGGTTTGCCATGTCTGTACTCCCTAAACTGCCTGTACTGTTTCTTGAGATTATTTTTCATTCTTTCTGAGAGTACCATAGCACCTTTGAATTGAGACACCCAATGGGTTGAGCTGTGGTTGTTGGGGCTTGCAGAGCCCACTGTTGCTCTTTAGTCTCATTTCCCATCTTAGCACAAGTCAAAGTTTTGTCCTGTGATTCCACTCTTCTATGAAAGGTAATCTTCGTGTCTGAGGTTGAATATTCAGTGACTACTCTTAAGTCCACTGGTGAACAGCTAAGTCACATCTCTTTGAAAGCAAAGCCTAAAGCACTTAATATTCTGTTATGAATTAGTAATTTCCTTTGACAATATATTCCTGTGGCTATTTACCCTTACAGTTAAGAATCATGCTTTCTTTTCCTATGACTTTTTACCCCTAATTTGTCCTCTAGTGATGTCTAATTACCAAAAGATAAATTTAGAAAGCATTTGTAACCTAAAGTGATGCTTGCAGTCTTTCTGTGAGATATGACAGCAATCTCGTTTGTACCTTAGTTTTGTACCTTTAGTTTTATTTCTGTGTGGAGCTGGATTTTCCATGCAGTGGCTTCAGCATAAATTATATTCAAATAGACACAATCATTACCCATATCCTTTATTGGATGCATATATCTCAGCTGCTTTCAGTAAATTTTTTTCTACCTCAAGATTTTGTAGTAGAGGCAGTTTGTCCTTTAAAACAATCTCTAGTTTTGATCCATTTATAAATCACGGTTTAGGGCATTTTTTCCCCTGTAATTTCTTTATTATGCCAACTAACTTTTCAGTTTTCTTACATAATTCAGTAATGGTTTATCTTAACTTTTCAGTTTCCTCACAAAATACAATGATTTATTTCTCATTTAATTGCTGTTATATTTTTTCTCAAATAAGAATCACTGATGTATTATTTTAATTTTTTTAGATATTTAATTACTGAGAAGTAAATGGGATAATATTGGCTTTCTTTTCTTTCCTAGTTTACATATCTCAGGTTATCTACATTTTCTGTTTATTTGGAATAAGTAAATTATCATCTATGCATTTCAGAAGAAATGCATTATGTGCTTTTTATCTTAAAAAATTCATGTCATCTTTCAAGAGTAGGGTGCAACAGTATTTTTGCAGGTGTCACAATGTGCCAACACAGTTCCAGTTATGTAGCATAGTAAAAAAATAAAAGGTAGAATTTTTTTTAAAGTTGCATGACTAAATAAATTTTATTTAGTTATTTGTCCTACAGATCTCTGCAACAATCAATCTACTGCTCTTGAAGCCTATGGTGTATTGATTTGGATTTGTAATATCACAAGCAAGCCTGAAGGCAATGTGGTGGTGACATGCAGAATGTGCCCCAGCAGTGCCTGTTAACAGAGGGAAGCACAGGAAGGCTGGAAACTGGTTCAGTTTTCAATTTTTAGGTGCATAGATAGAAAGTGAATGACCTTATAGGAGTTGGTCTTGCACTGTATATTTAGGCTTACTAAACCTTAGGACTTCTGTTACATGAATGATTTAATAAATCCATTCACACTGGAGACTTGTTTTCTGCTGCTGCTTACATAATGGTGATCTCACATAGTTCACCTCAGTGTGAAGCTCCCAGATGTGCATGAGTGCTTGTGTCAGTTGGGAAAAAAAGAGTTTTTTTGGGGGCTGGGTACATCTGCAATTTGCCATCTTGGACTAACTTAAAATTAGGTGCATGCATGTGCACATGTGAAATTGGTGAGATTCAAAATACGCACATCAATATGGTCTTCAAGTTTTTATCAGTGAATTAAGCTAGGCTAGGGCTGGAGAAGTGTGTTGAAATCACAGTAATGTAAAGGCACCTTTTCAAAAATTGTACCCTTTGCCATGGTCATCTTTGTACTTGTACTGTGCTTGGTTTATCATTTTTTTTTCAATTTCTTTCATTTTCTCTTGTGATCAAGGCACACAGTATGGCTTGAGATCAAAGTGCCAAGAGCATTCTGTAGTCATAGAAAGGATCAATAATGCAGTGATTTAAATTTTTTGAAACCCTCCAAAAGAGATTGAAGCAGAGAAATTCTTAGACTCTTAGGTCTTAAAACCAATAGTATATTCATAAGCTACTTCAAAGTTTACAAAATGTTAATGTTATCAGAGCATCCCTTTGCTGTATCTCATGATGCTGAATCTTCACCATGCCTGAAGTTGTTTCTCCTTTGCTGCCCTTCTACAATAAATGCTGTACTAAGGCTGCTCTTCCAGGCTAAACTCAAATGTCCTGTGTCATGTGCTCCCTCTTTCTGGAGGGACAAAGATGTGTCTTTTCATTGGAAACAGCCTTTATTTGCTTAAGTGACAAGCCAGTGCTTTTTAGCATTCTTCACAGTGTGTTTCAGCAAAAGGTATGCTTGATGTGTCTTCCCACCCAGGCTGGGTAAAAATCAGTCTTGTGCCTTCAGGTTTTCCATGCAGTTATATTAAAGTTTGTCCAGGTCAAGTGCTGACATCATAAATGAGGATGGTGTTTTTTCTCCTCCTGTCAACAAAAATTAAATTAAGAATGCCAAGATTACTTTCCAAGCTCTGGGCTGACTTTTCCTTGGTTCCAGGCATCATTGGGGGTGTGATGTCAGAATAGACTCTGTTCTGAGACTGGGCTTTGCAGTGTTGAGTCCTCCAAGGACAGAGGAAGCAGATACCCTGCAGCACAGGTTGATACTGTTCAGTTTTGATTCTGAAGTTTACCTTATTCTTAGGTCTATCAAATTTCCCTGAAGTACTCTGCATAAATTAGCATGGGTGCCACTGAGGGCTTCAGTGTCACTTTGAGAGATTTGTTCTTCTTTTCATAATGAAAACTATTATCCATTTAACTAGGTGTAAGGTGTTTATTAGGCTTTGTAAGAAATGAAGAATAATAAATGATGATAAAATGAAGAATAATTCAATTTTATTAATTCTTGACCAACTATCATTAAGGGCTGTCAGATGAGCACTTATCTTTTGATTGTATGTCCTCAATTTGTTTTCAAGTCTAAGCTGTTAATTGAAAAGGAAGATTTTTCAAAAATTCAATTTCAGGCCCCTGAATCTATTTAAAAAGTTTATTGATATTCTCTGTTGTGACCTTTATGGGAAGAAAAGCAACATTTAGACTGTGTTGTCTGAATCTGCCTTCTGTAGTTTTTGAGCATGCTGTGTTTGCTAATACACCACAAAATTCAAGAGTAGCAATATTGATTTGAGTTCTCTCTGCCTTAAAACCCACAACTCCCAAAGCTGTATATTTCTGTTTGTCAGCCCTCAGCTGTCTGAAATCTATCGTGTAAACAAGAAAAATTCAGTGTTCCCATCCTGCGCAAAATTGTGATTTTTCTTCAGTTTTAAGACCATCAGTGAGTGCATGAACAGGGACACTGATAAATTTGGCTTTCTATCTTCATGTCTGTGAAGCCTGCCTAGAAGCTCTTAACAGTTGTCTTTTAAGTTCTTCTGTCAGTGTTAGAATAGGTTGAGTTATAATCAGATTATTTAAAAAATCATGTAAGTGTGTGCAAAAATTTGTGATTTTTTTTTCCTGGCATTTATTATTTCCTTCTTTCCCCCTCAGAATGAAAATGCATAGTGGATTTGTAATTTAAAATTCACATCCCTGGTAGGAGGAGCTACATTTATATAAGCATATTGTGCTTTTACATAAACAAAATCCAATGGTTTGCTTTGACATCAGACCAACTCCCTCCCTGCTTGGTAAATTAAATTTATTGATAGTCTTTTCTCATAAATAAAAAAATTTGGATTAAGTCTTTTCAACTTGGAAATTTAGGATTTATTATTTGCTTTTCAGATTGTACCAGGTTGTGTCTTAGATCTTAAATCCCAGTTGTCTCTAGAATGCCCAAGAGCTTGACTGTTTGCTCTGAGTGGAGGCCTGGCCTGAACAGTGGGAATTTCAAAACTGTGCACCATCAGAGTTTGGTAGCTGGAGCTGCTGCTCTTCACCCCTTCTGTGTAATGCTGAGCAGTGTTGGACCAACTTTCATAGATGGTTGTGTTTTCTTGATTATCTGATACAAAATACCTGGATCTGAGTTGCAGAAGTGCTGAGTGCTCACAGGTGCAGCAGAATCCAGTATGGGATGAGTTTGGAGCATGTAAATTGTTATTTAATTATAAGTATTCCAGAAGCGCTACTCCCAGGCAATACATGTTGTTCACTCAAAATCAGTTGGTCCTTTTTACCTTCAGTTGGTTTTCCCTGTTTGCAAATTAAGGCAATGACATTTTACCTTGGAGGTCTTCAGGATGGGATTCTGCAGTGCTTGTGAAGCTGTGAGGTGCTGGAGTGCTGTCTGCTGCCAGGGTATGAACATGAAATATGAAATGCACTGGTGGATAGAATGGAGTGGTGTGCAGTAAGGTTGCAAGACATTGGGACATGGACTGAACACCAGAGGTGATACAATCTATTGAACATCTTTCACTCCGCAATGTTAGAGGGCTTCATTCTTTGGGGGGGAAAGATATTTGCTCATAAAATTAATTAACAACTGCTTTGTAGTCCATATCTGTTTGAGACAAAGGATGCAGTGATACTAATTGCAGAAAATCCAGAGGGAATTGTCTAATGCTATGGTAATTGTACACATATAGAATGGTCCATTGGAGCAGTTACAGCTATTATGCACAACTTGGCCCTCTGAGAAGTCTGTGCTTCCTGAATAGGAAGCTCTTTTCCCTTTCTCTTTCCCTTCAGTTAATTCAGTGCTAGTGCATTGGGCTGGTGTTTTTGTTCTTGCTGCCTTATCTGCAATCTTTTGCTTCATACCTTTTAAAATTGTCTTTTCAATAGCAGGCAGGTTCTACAAAATTTTCTTTACCATGGGTGAAATATAAAATGTACAGTAGCTTGATTTAACTCTGAGAAATAAAGATACCTACAGGAGTTGCATCTCTGTGTACATTTGGCAACATAAGATTGACTTGTTAAAGTTTCTTTCATTCCCTTTCACCTTGCTGGAGGCATTTGCATAGCAGAAAGTAAGTGTAGAATAAATGCAGTGTAAGTGTTTCTGCTTATTTAGCACAAGTGTAAATTACATGTTACAGGGTGCAGGATAACAGAGATTCAAGATTTGGGTCTCTTTTAATGCAAGTAGCTACACTTTCTTACATCTGCAATGTGAAAGTGTGCCTTGTATTTCCCATTCCTGGTACTAGAAAACCATGGATTAAGTTGTCCATTATTTTCTAGTATTGCCAGGCATGGATCCAGCAGTTAGGATTACAGCCCTCACAGAAAGCAAAAGTTCCAATAGGTAATACCTATGCTGTGTCAGAGAAAATAAACTTGTTTACATTTTTAAATTGTGCTGGGTTTTCTACTAATTAAGCAAGTTAAACATTTGCTGCAAATTAATATGTGAACCCCATGAACTGCCGTTTTCAAAGACAGACTTTGCTCTAAAGTTTTCTAAGGTGGAATGGGTGAATAAAATTAATATTTTGAAGCATTTTATTACTGTCTAGCATTGTTACCGGAAATAAAATAACCAGTTTTATTTCTAACACAGATTTGGACTCAAAATTAAAGGACATATGAGTCAGTATATATGTACTGATTTATGGAGCAACAGACCTTTAGAGATGGATTCAAATCTGTAATATGTGCCAAGTGAGATTTTAGGTCTGGAAAAATAGAAACACCAAGTGAACTCTTCATGCCTTTTGGTGGGGCCCCTCTGCATTGTCTCTTTTAACAGTCTTTGTCTTCTGGAACATGTAGACCCAGGTTGTGTAAAGGGAAGCTGAGTAAATGAGATGGAATTGAAGACTTTGCCTCTTTGATCCATCTTTGTTCCATGGTGGTTTTTTTTTCTTTTTTTTTTTTTAATTAAGATGACTGCCTAAGAACTAGGTGTTTTTGAGAACATTTTCTCTGTTTCACAAAATGTTTTCTAGACATTTTAATTTAGACAAGTACTGAAGTATTGTTGTGTATTGCAGGAACATTTATGCTCAATAAGAAATTGATAAGTTAAACAGTGAGTCTTAGGGCATTCTTTTTATGCAATTAGCTTAGGTCTTCCTCCTAGGTATTTAAGATAAAACTCTCAAATTTAAAACTGTTGTTATGTTTACCCCAAAGCAGTACCAGGTGAGGAAAACAACCCTGAGGCAAAGTAGTGGATTTATAGAGTCAATTTTTATTTTATTTTATTTTATTTTTCCACAGACTCTTGGCTACTTAGACTGTCTCTTGGAAGAGGTCTTTAGAAATTCTCTGCCTCTAGAGAGCTTGCTTTCATAGCATCTCTAATTTGTCCAAATTGACTCGTGTAAAAAGTTAGTCTTAAAATCTTCTGTCCCATCTGCCAACTTCTCAACATTTTACAGGAAATGCTTCCCAAGAGAATCATTACATTCACCCTAGTGTGCTGGTTAAAAGGACTCTGGCTGTCACTGGGATGCTTGCCATCTGGAATGTAGAGAAAATTACTCTCTCTAATATGGTAACTACTGGGAACCTCACTGAAAGAGTGGGCCCCCTTTGTGCTAGGTGATTCACTTAAAAGCAATGGGGAAAAAAGCTTAGTTATTGATCTTTAGAGCATGAAATTCCTTATTATTAAAATTTAATTAAAGTATTAAAAGTAAGGAGGATAATAATAAAGCAGAACTAGAAAATCTTAGTTTACCACAGAGTAAGCTACAGTTAAGAGTAGTCAAATGATTTATTAGATGGACAGCTGTGGTAGGCTTCTTTATCCAATAAATAATGGGAGAAAACCTCTCTAAATTAAGTAGCTTTTGAATAAATTGCTATTTCACTTTTTCAGATGATGTTTTGGTGTTGTTTTTTTTTTTTTCCTGGTCAACCCTGAAGGAATTGTAGAAGCAAAGCTTCCTTTCTGTGAAGTGTGGTAGGGGTTTAGGGAGTGAACTAGATACTAAACTCTATCTGTTCTTTTGCACTGTTGACTGCTAGACACTAGCTCATGCTCCTGTTAGGAGTCACAAATCCCTTTATTCACCACCTGTTTGTGCCCCGGGTTTGAGTCCAGCTGGTGCCCAGGCTGCAGGAGAGGACTGGAGCAGAGAAGCTGCTGCGTTGTTAGCAGTGGGAAGATCTGCAGGGCTTCTTGTGAGACTGGGCACTTAAACAAGCTGCTCTTGTTTATCTGGACTCAGTTTTCAGATGGTTTTTGCTTCTTGATTTCTGTGCTGCTGAAGTAAGAAACAAGTAGGCAATTGGGTGTTTTATTTCATTAAGCTAGAAGTTGAATTCGGTCTTATATCTAAGATGGTTAGGATCAATATTAGTTCTGATACCATCCCTACTAGAAATTTTTCAGAAACATGGGACATAATTACTCTAGTATGTTTTTCCTAGACAATATTATATTTTCAGGTTTAGAATGACTGAGTAGAGAACATAACGCTAGGACAATAAGACAGACTTCTCATTATTACTGGTCTTTTTTGTCTCCTGGATACTGATTTCAACAAAATAAATTAGTTTGGACCTTTTTTTTCCAAGAGATTTAATTCTAAACAAAGGCACTTGCTTAGTATTCTTCAGCATTGCATCCAAAAATGGTTGCAAACTTTAAACAATAAACTGGGTGCTAAGTGTCTACTGCTTTTAAAAAATGATTCTGAGATATTCACAGTAGAAAGAATTACTTTTTTTCTTAGGAACCAATATTTTGCCAAAATGAAAATTTTTCAAAGTTTATTACAATAGAGTGAGAAAGCTGACATAAGTGGTATCTGTGGCACTTTGAAATGATTTTACTTACAATCATTTTGGTTTGATGTAGAAACATGAGTAGGTTTTCTTCCAGCCATCCTAGCATGCATCTATACATGATCTTGTCAGAACTCTGTCCACTGGTAATTATCATATGATACCTCTGTCTTTGCATAGTTCATTTTCTAGACCTTGTGGCAAACTAATGGAATTGGTGACTGGTGAAATTCTGAAGGATAATATTCCTCACTAAACCTGATTAACTTCTTTATTTGCTTGTATCGATTTCCTCTATTTTAGAAAAGGGTGGAAAGGAAGAGAAATGCTGCTGCTTTCAGTACTATGGAGGAAATATATTGTATATAATAGGTGTGCTTTGACAGCAGAAGCACAGATGTATATCACAGTGGGTGCTGAGAGTGAAATCGAAGCAGCCATTATATTCTGGTGTGTTACTTGCCTGCACTTTGCTTCACCTGGAGGACATTAAGTTTTCATCCAAAGTTCTCCCACATAACTTCCGAATCTGTTCAGCAAGATGGAATAAAATCAATGTCCAAATGAGGACTTCATATGAGAATCTTATTGGTAGCAATGAGCAAAACTTCGCTTGATTATAAAAACATTTGGAAGGTGTTACCAAGTGTAGGTACAGCTTTTAAATCTGCAAAATATCAAAATTTATTTGATGGCTACTGTTATTTTGGGGATGGCTTAAAATATTTGTTATCATAGTGAAGTGAAAGTCAATCTTGAATCTAGTAATTTACTACTTTAAAAAACTTTCTGACCCATTGCTTCGTATTAGTTTTTGAAGTTTGTTAGTCAAAAATTACATGCCACTGGAAAATAAATAGCAGGATCATGAATAGACCTGAAAAAATGGGAATGGAAGCCTAGAATTAATACCAATCATTCTAAGATCTGCCATGTCTCCACGATGAATTGAATAGAAACATTATTTAGTATGTTCCTGTGAAATACTTATTTAATGAGAAAAGCATAATTAATAAAATGGTACTGTACATCTATACAGTTTCTGTTGATTTTAGCACTAGACATGAAGACTTTACATCATCTTTTTTTAGAGGGCCTTCAAAAAAGGTTTTTCCTATTGTATGAATACATTTCCAATAGTGTCAATATTTTGAAATTTACCTCTAAAATAGCATTATAGTGTGTATACACAAACTAATATAGAAATATCTTTGTATTGATGAACCCACCCAGTGTGTATAAACACATGATGTTCTCATGGGAGCATCTGTTAATGTGAGGATTTTATTGGAGGCTTGTGTCAAGATAATTGTGGACCGACATAATCACCAGAAAGAATTAATTCCAGTACTCAAGGTATTAAGAAGGGCTGTTCTAGCATTTTCTTATGTCATACATTCAGCCTCTTGCTTCAACTATATTTGAAAATCAGATAAAAAACTCTATGAGTCTTTTATTAAATCTTCACTTGCCATTTTAGTTCCAGTAGTGCTTTGACAACACTGCTGTACAGAATTTAGTATGCAATAGAGTGGCTTTATTTTTCTGCAGTTTTGCAGGCATTGAGCATTAAAAGAAGTGAGAATATTTGGCCACAGGTGAATTTCTTTCCTAAGTGTCCAACAAGAAGCAAAAAACCCCAGACTGGGAGAGCTCTGAAAGACAGATACCCATGAGTAAAAAAAAAAAAAAAAAAAAAAGGGAAGAGCTGCAGGGTAAGGTCTTTGAAAGCTTTGCTTTGCTGAATATTTGATGGAACAGACTGCAGATCTCTGCAGTGTGAATCTACTGAAATCCCTGATGGCAGTTAAGAGTTGTCCTTTCTGGGATTTGCAGTGGTTTAATCTGTCCAAAATTCCTGTCTGATAGAGAGGAGAGGGCATAGCAGAGGCAGTAGTGAACATAATGAGCAATTAACTTAAACAGCAGTCTTTGCATGTGGATCTGCCCAAGTAAAAAAAAATGATTAGAAGTTAAGATAAAGTCTTAATCAAGAATATGATTTTTTGATTTGTGAATGGAGTAGGCCAGGATCTATGGAAGATATTGTGATATTTCTGTCAATGAAATCTGTTGGGGAGGATGTGGGGTTTTTTTTTTTCTTTTTTTTAGTGGATGCTTTCCTTATGAACCTCGGTTCTTGATTCAGAAAACTCACCTAGAATCATATTCAAGGCCCAGTAGAGTTAAAGGTAGATGCTTGGAGCCAGAGTGCACTTCTTGAATAGGTGTAATAATAATAATGATTTTGTGTGATTCTATAAGACAGCTCTGTTTTGAGAGAGAGAGCACTGCTTGCTGATTTGCAAAAGGTAAATGTTAATGCATTTACACCCTTAATGACTGTTGTAAAATAAGGATAAGAAATGAGATTAGAAATGCTGAAATGATTCCAGTATGATTACATCCAAATTATACTGCTCATTTCTTTCAGAACAAAAAACAATGGCAGGCTAATGAGAGCTCTACTTTTTCTTAATAGAATAAAGCTGTTCACTGGCTAGTTCTGCAAATTTTTGTTCCTTGCAGTTTGCATCTGTTCAAATGGCATTATAAGAGAGAAAACCAGTTAGATTCTATTAGCTCCTGAAGTCACATAAAAGCCTAGAAAAGTACTGTGGATGCAGTTATATTTTCAGGGATGCATTACTTCATCCAGCCTTAGGTCAAAATAATGATAAGTCACTATCACATATTCTTCCAGCAATACTCTGTTTTTTCAAATCCCATCATAAAATTATTTATGGATTATTTGCAGAATTCATTCCCTTTTTTATATCAGGTTTCAATAAAGATAATAGCAGTCAGAAGACAACAGTAAATGCCTTCATGCAACACTGCTTTTAGAAGTAAAATAATCTTATCACTTCTAGGAAGTGATAAAGAATCTTATCATCAAGCAGGTTAAATTATGGGCAGGTAAGCTTGAAGCAGAATGCAGGGTTTTATGTAAGTTCGGTAGTGATTAAAATATTTAAGTCAGCCAGGCTTGCCCTCTGATGTTTTCCTATTAATATTTGAGAGTGGAGAATAGGGACAGGCACCAGGAGGTACCTTTTTCCCCATGCTGGGAAATGTTCATTTTGAAATGTTCAAATTTCAAGGGACTCCAAAGTTAGAAGATGGCTTTTGAGAGAGGCAAAGACTATGTCTTTAGTTGTTTTCCTTCAAACAGAGCTCTGATAGTAGGTAGGGATGCAAATCCCTATGAAATGCAAGTCCAGTAAGTCAAATCCAGTACTTCAATGCTACCTTTCTGTTCTGGTTATCATGGGTGAGGAGGAGTACTGGAAATCTTCTGTCAGTCTTTACATGTTCATAGTGCCCACTGCTAGTGTGTGTATGCCTTGTGCTGGTGGGAAGTTTGGGAAGCAGATGGAATGCAGCCCTCATGGCACCGTGGTGCAGCCAGATCAGTCGGGAAAATTGCTGAGTGTTGGATGAGACTGGTGTGCGGATGGGAGTGAGCGGAATGAAAGCTGAGAAAGCTGAGCTCAGAAATGTTAGTTGGCAGTGTCAATTGAAGATGATCTGTTAGGCATTATACCAGGTGCTGTGGCCAAGTGCTGAGTGCCCTCTGTCAAGAGTGTTCTGACTCTGGGCCTGTGGTGACTCCTACCTGCTGCTGGACTGCAGCAGCTGTGGCCACCAGTTTTCCTGTTTGGCCAGTTGACCCCTGTTACTGTACTTCGGCAGAGCTCTGCACAAGGTCATGCAGTTCTTTTTTTAATGTTTGTTTTTCCATGTGTTCTTTAGGTTTAATCTACAGTGTAATTACTCTTCTTCAAATCGGCTGGGTCTGCAATCTGAGTATTCATACTATAGGAGATAACAGATTATGAATCACTCAGTTATCTGTGAAGAAGCTCTATAGGCAAGAATGAATGCTGTTTGTTTTTGAATCTCTTCAGGAGCTCACTGTTCAAGTTCTCATTAGTTTTCCTCCCAAGTATACACTGTATTGGATTTGTTCAGTCCTTCTCCTGAGACTCTCACCAAGCAATATATGTGCTATATTTTATAATGTCTTTGGCACAAAGAACCAATTCACATGAGTTCATGACAGTCAGAATGTGTTGGATACTGCCTTTGATTAGGGAAAAAATGACAGCATGCCAGAATGTTCCATCTAAAGAGTGTGTTTAAAAATAGTAAGTGGTTCTAGAGAATTTCCAGGCTCACAAATAGCAGTAGTTTATCTCAATTTCTAGTGGAACATCATCTGAGTGCTGAACTGAACTTTGGTCAAGATAACAGGGTGTTAGGATTCAGAATAACTAATGAGGAGCTATGAGAAATAACAGGAATGGTTCTGATCATTTTCAGTATCTTGCTGAATGTCTTGGTGGGATTTATTTTGTTTGTTTTTCAAGACTGTCATTGCTGTTACAGTAGGTCCAGAAGCAGTATTCAAGTATTCACAAATTAAATCATGAAGTATCTCTTAATGATACAAGAATTTTGTCACTAAGATACATACATTAAGATCACTAAGTTTTATACAAGGTATGTATCACTAAGATACAAGCAAGAATGAGTTGTTTTGTTTTCCAGATGTAGTCAGTAATTCACACCTTGATTACCGTCCTTTTAGTAAGAAACTGGGAAGAGGTATAGAGGTTAAGAAGAGTTCTTTTATTTTTGTTGACTAATTTTTAACTGATTAAGTAATATTTTGATTTCAAAATCTCACTGATTGATTCCATTTATGTATGATCATGAGGTAACACTGAAGCACCAGGCTACATGATTGGTCTAGGAAATGTTACGTGCCTTGGCTTCTGTAAATGCAAGGTGGATAGCAAGCTCTCAGCTGCAATGCAGCAGCCATTCCAGTGCTTTATAATGCTCTTGATAGATCTGTATCTCTTTAATTAGAAAAGCAGAGATTGAACTTAATGGTAAGATTTAGTTGATGGTTGTGTCAGCATGATCCCCTGGCATTGGCATGTTTTCTGGCCAGACCAGCAGTAGAAATGGAAAGTGGAGCCTGTATGAAACCAGTGGCAGAGCAGCTGCAATTAGTGGGAATAGAGAGGGACCTGTGTGCCTTTGTGCAGCTCTGGGACATGCTAAGCCATTGGAATGGTGGAATTTTGTGAAGCTTTTTCACAGAAATCGGTTAGGATGGAAATGACCTCTGAAATCTTCAAGGCCAACCTCTGACTGAGCACCTCCATGTCAACTGGACCATGTCAGTGATGTGCCACGTTCAGTCTTTCCTT
>JANRMJ010000066.1:43310518-43349188 GCA_025584955.1 Alethe diademata
GAGGTCATGCCTGTGACACTGCTTATGCTGCTGCTTGTATGGTACCTAGCGAGGTATGTCCTAGATTCACAAGGAAGGCAGCAGAAGCTTTGGGAGAAAGAAGCAGCCAACCTCTTGGCTGGATGTTCTTGTCCTTATTTAAAGCTAGCCCTACTGCAGGGACGGTTCTACCCAGCTCCACTGCCTGTCCCCTGCTGGATGTCTGTGACAGTGTAGTGAGAAGATCCAGAGAACAGCGTAGCATCAATTTATCATTAGTAAAATTTATAGTGTTTGAGAAATAAATTAATTAATGCCTAGCATGAAAGAACTTACTGAATATTCCAGGAAAATGAGAAGGCTGCAGCAGAAATACATGTACCTATACAGTGGCCTTTACTCATTAGTTGCAGTGTTAAGTGTGGGGAAGGAATAATTTCTGAGAATCTGCATGGGTAGAAGATGACTGGATTATGTATGAAGGCATAACATAAATAATATAAATATATAATAAATATAAATAATGTATAAATAATAAAATAATAGGTATAAATAATGTAATGGGGATAAAAAGGAACTTATGTTGTTGAGATTTGTCTTTGGCGTTTGCTTAATTTGCAGTAATTTCTTTTAAATTTCCAAATAATTTTTTAGTTGCTACTTTTGGCAGGGAGAATTGATCACTTTCTTTCTGAAATTCTTTTGTGATTCTTGTCCTTTAAAATCAATGAAAAAAACCAAAATACAAAACTGTGAAGATGAATTAACTTTAAAAAAATCATTAGAAAATTTAGTGGTCCAATCCAGTTAGAATCATGGTTTAGGAACTTGCTTTTCATTCTCCTTCTGTCTGACATTGCAGACAGGGAATAAAAGAACTAGAAGACCAGATATTCAGACTTCTTCCTTTGTCTTTATGGTCCCTGAATTTTCTGGACACCATCATAATGCAAGATGTTGTCATTGAATAGCAAACTATAAGAAAAAAGAGATAGAAAAGCATGATGAAGATTATTGGTGAGACAAAGAGCAGAATAGGCTGAGAAGAGTAGGAAAATGTTAAGACTGGAGAAAAGGAGAATTATTTGGATGAGGTGCAGGTGAAAAAGGAAGCAAGAGGGAGACAAAGAAAGTGAACAGAGATGGCAAAACAAAAGTTGGAGGAAGCTATTCCAGGACAGTAAGTGAGGAAGGCTTTAGAGGATAAGATTAGAGCATAGCAGAAAAAAGATAAGGTGGAAGGACTTTCTCTCTTGTGAAGAAATGGATGAAAAGGATAAAGAAGCTCTGCTCTAAGAGAGTGAATGATCCTTCAGTGATTCCACAGCAGGTGTTGTGTAGGAGCCATGTGAATGGGAAAGAAAAACTAGAGAGAAATCAACACTGCAGAAGCACGAGTTCTGCCTTACGAAGAAGAGAACCAGGAGGAGTTTAGCTTAGTGAAAACGTCCCACCACAAATCCATTCCTTTATGTCTGTCTGCACTGTGAGGACCCTGTGGACACTCTCAGACATTGCTGTCCCTGCACAGCCCCGCAGGGCTCCCCTCCCAGCCTGTCCCTGTGCTGGGACCCCGTGTCACCCCCCAGCAGCAGGGTCAGTCCCCAGCTGTCCCACCCTGCTCTGCCCAGCCGCTGGCCATGCTGAGCCATGCTCACTGGTGGCCCACGTCCCAGCCTGGCTTTGGACTGACTCTGGGCAGCTGCCCAGTGTCTGGGGCTGGGAGCTGGGCTGAACCTTGGTTACCAGACCTGGAGGCACACCCCTCGTGGGCATCTCCCAATGCTCCTGTCCCTGGCACCCATGGAGCTTTGTCTTGGCACACGTGGTTGGCCTTTGGTAGACTGTTAATTTTTTCAGCTGCTTTAAAACACTGTGAGGTCAAGCAATGTTGTTGTTGACAGTCTGTTCTGTTGAATTATTGGCAAAATGCTGATTGAGTTGCATGAACATGCAAGTTAGAGGAGCAGTTTGTAGCACCCTATTATTTATTAGGCTAGTTAAATGCTTGGATGTAAAGTAGCTTTCCTGGCTCTGCCCTTGCCTCCCCAAGTCCTAAAGGCTGTTCTTATTCTCCCAAAACTGGAGGGGAGTTCTGAAGGAGAATACATTCTACTAGACAGCTAAAGGCTTTTCTCCTGGAGGAAAGTTACTGGAAGAAGTGTTGCTGGTGAGCTGTGGGGAGAAAGTGAAAGGTTTGCTGGTCATGGAGAATTACTTTATTTGTAGACTAGAAGTCTGTATTTTCTCTCCAAATGGTTTTGTTTTAAACATTTAGTCTTGAAGTTACTTCTTGCTAGTTGATCAGGCAATTTCTTAACTGTGCTTCCAGTAATGCTCAATTTATCAGAGTACTTAAGATGATAGCTCCAATTTTTTTGTTTTAACTTCAGACCAGAGTATAAATGGTATTGCACAGTGGAAAGTTTCATAGTTGGAGAAAATGGAAGTGGGGAAATGTACTGTGCTGCATATGCAGAGAAAATTGCATCTCTTTTTTTTTTTTTTAGTAATGGTAAAAATAACAAGAATAAACCTTGAACTACATTCACACACTTGCACATGCAGTGTAGACATAGAAGAAATATTTCAAATTGGATGTTTTATTTTTTATAAAGCCAACACAAGGCTTGTAAATTGCCTAATTTATAGGACTCAGTATGAACCAGTAGTGGAATGTATTTATGAGGACGGAAAATGCAAATATAGGATATGGCACAAAAGGTATTTCTAGTAGAAAATAATATTCATAGTATTGTATTAAGTCACTGATGAGAACTGTTCTGTAATTTTAACTGTAGTTCTTGCCCCTTTTGTTCAGGAACTGTGAAATTTGCCTGTGGGCTGGTTATAACAAAGAGGAAATTGATTGGCGAGAGCTTGCCTTGTTTAGCCTAGGACAATGCAACTTAGATTGTGGCCTTTCAAAATATTGAGGATATAAACATCAGGGAGGAATAAAAATTAGTTAATCTTAAAGACAATGTTGGTGCTAAAACCAAAGGGAATAAACTGACCTTGAATAAGCTTAGCCTGAAATTACAAGATGGTTTCTGATTCTCAGAGGGGTAGGACTTCTTGCTGCTCCTGGATTCAGAGATGAAGGGCAAAAGAGAGCTATGGTAAAAGCAGACTTTAGTGGGTTGGTTGATATTCTCAGATCATGTCTGTGATGATAGAAGCAAGGATGAAAACAAAGGTTTAGATTGTTACTTTACTGGAGAGAATCAAAAGGGTTATCTGGAATACTTTGCTTATCATCCTGCGGACAGTTTTTGTATAAGATTCTTATTTGTTTTATTTTTATTCCAAAGTACTGAGGAAATAATGAGCGGATCATTCTTAGATGACTGTGATCCATACGTTTCAGTTGGTGACAAATGCCTCGCTGGTATGCCAGCATTTAAAGTGAACTTTAGCAAGCTCAAATACTTATGCTAGTGCAGGCTCTTCCGAACTTGTGAGTCGTGACTCTGCTCTGGCATTGCCTCCAACAGTAGCAAGAGTAAGGAAATATGGAAGGATGCAAGAAATGCAAACCAGTCTGTGATTCATGTCTTGATTGCACTCCCTCATTTAGTAGGGGCATAGTTGATTTGCTTATTATGCAAACCTCCTAATGAGAAACTCTTTGCTGTAAGCTCTGTAGAGGGAGCAGGATGTTCTTTTCATAATCTTGTGTTCTTTAGGAAATCTCTATTTAATCTGTATTTTGCACTTCTTAAATTGTATCTCTGTCCTATGGACAGAATGCTCATGCATATATAATTGGTTGAGAGGGCTGTACTGTGGGCAGTAAGAACTTCGCATGGACATGTGCAGGCCCAAAATGACACAGGTTTCCTCAGGGCAGCCTGGGAAGCAGCCCATCCTCAGCTGTCTCAGCATGGACTCACAAACCTCTATAAAAATGACCATATACATCTGACTCTGACAGTTGTAATATGTTGATTACTTTCGACAATATGAGGGATAAAAAATAAACAAACCGAACAGGCTGGTATATGCAGTCTAAACCAAATCCACTGCTTTAAGTAGTATGGTGATGTATTTTTTTTCCTTCTCTGTTCCTGAATGCCTTGCCTGATTTGCCTTAGCACCTCTAAGAAAAAAAACCCCAACTTTTGTGTAAGACAGTGACGGCTCCTGAACAAATAAGCACAATTTAGTCCTTTCCTTTTCTTTGAGTTCCCCAGTTGTGTTTTTTCCCCTCTTAACCCAGTGTGGAAAGTCTGAAAAAAGAAAACATAATCAGAATTCATAGCAACTCTGTTTCTTATCAGGGAATGGGGCTGGAAAAACAGCACAGTATGTCATGGCTCCTAATGGATGCTGTGAAATCCTTGAAGAAATCCCATAGACTATAAGGATGTATACGTACAGATGTCTGTGTATACGGAAGATATCAGAAAGGGACCTGTTGAAAAAGAATGTTGGTTTTCAATCCTTTACCCTTAGGTGTAAGGTCTTATGTGCCTTTAATAGAATTTGATAAATTAATTTTTGGAGGTGCCCTGTTTTGCTTCTCACTCATGAAGAGTAATCTTCCTGTAAGTAGTAATAATAATGATGATGAAGATGAAGTGACAGTTGTTGGCAAAGAATTTACTGCATTTATTAAAATACTATGTTAGTCTTTCAGACATAGATATATAAACTGTCTTGTCCTGATAATTTATTACTGACAAAATGCTGACAGCTTTCAGCTTATTTTAAAGCCACAAAAGTGAAGAGGAAAAGAGAGAAACAGTGGTGGTCTCTACAAACTTCTTCTGACTATATGAAGTTAAATCAAGAGTAAACATGATGTTGTGTATTCTTTTACAGATCAGTTGAGTAATGTGATGCGTTATATGTGGGCTATGCAGATTGTATTGTCACGATTATGTGTGTGAGCTACTTATAAGGATGTAGTTATCTAAGATTATTACCTTATTTAAACAGATATACTGTCAAGTGTGAAGAGAGAAGTATTTTTTCATGTTTTTTTGTGTCACTTTCAAATCACTTTCGTTAACAGCTGGTTACTTAAGCTTACATAAGAATGTGAATGACTTATATAATCTGGTGATTTCCCAGTTTTACAATGTAGAGGTTTGTACTCTTCCTCCCCGAACTATTCTTCAGCCGTATTGCTCTTCAGGAGTTACATTAGAGTGAGCCTTTAGGACAGACTCCAGGAAACAGCAAAACAAGAAGTGACTCTCAGAATGTTGGAAGCAGCTGATAGCTGAAAGAGCTCTTCTCAGCCAGTTAACAAGGATACCATTTAGTAGTCCTTAAAAGGTGATGGAATTTTGTTTGCTGCTGCCTTAGGATGTGTTACTATTAGCTGTGACCAGAGGTTTATCTAGCCATGTGAGTGCAAAATACAAAGAAAGCAGCATAAATATCTATTGAACAGGGTACAGTTATGTAATTGGCACTTGAGGGTTATGGCAGAGGACAGTGGTGATAAACTAAGGAATTCATGAAGGGGAAGTTTAAGTGTTACCTGAATGTTATTTATTCTTCTTTGATGTAGGGTAAAATACAGCTGATGCTTAGCAATAGTAGATGGAACTCTCTTTTTCTCCTTAATGTTTCATTAAAAAATGACACTGCTGATAAGAGCTCAGAAAGTTTATTCTGGGGCATTATTGTCTGTGTTGATTTAGAGGGAAGAGTGCCAAGTGCAGAATCCTTAATCTTCCCTGCTATAACAGCTCTATCATGCCAGCAGTGCTCACATGTTGACAGGATTTACTCTTAGCTTGAGAGATCTGATGTGCTCAGCCTTTTCTAAGGAAATCGCCTAAAAGCTGCTACAGAGCAGACTGCTTTTCTGTTGTACGAAGAAAACTTCATCTATAAGCTCCTTTCCCCAATATTGTCCAAAAAAAGATTAAGATGCACATCCTTGTTGCTTTTATAATCTTCTCTAGATTAACTGTGAGGAACGGGGGAAAAGAGATGAGTATTAGGTCAAAATGTTTTAGAGGGAATGAAAAAAGCAGCTGCTGCAAAGCAAAAAAAACACACACTCCCAGCCAAAATCCCACCACCCAACCGTCCAAAAACGTGCACAGAAAAACCTCAGGGAAAACGAGGGAGATAGGCTTTCATTTATTTTTGTGGGTGTTTCCCTCCCCTCCTCAGCCTGGACACTCACCTCCCCCCCACCCCATCTGGATATTAAACTCAGTTACTCTATGCTGTAGCTCTCACCACTGTTTCTTAGTTGAGGAGGGAAGTATTGTTTTTGCTGTCATGAGTATATTCAAAGTCTCTTTTTGGAGGGGCAGTCATCTAGGGCAGGTTCTAAGACATTTCTGTAGCCTTGTGTTTGATATCTAAGCTTCTACTGATGAGTTCTCTTCCAGAATGCAGTGAAAAAATGAAATGAAAGAATGAAAGAGACATTAAATGAAATACACATAGACAACTTTTTGACCTAGTAAAGCAAAACAGAAAAACTGAATCAAGACGTGGTGAAGGAGAAGAATCAGGGGAGCCAGAAAAGAAGATTTTGACTGCAGTGGCTTGTGGTGTAACACAAGATAGCTCTTCACCTAGCATAGGGTTGTGTTGGCAAGATGCAGAGACCTGGTGCATCTTGCCAGGGCTCACATGATGCTCACAAGCACACTGCAGACTGTCAGATAACTGTGACTATCAGTGGAAAATGCCTGGAGCCTGAGGATCAGAGTACTGTTTTTATACAAATACTTCTCCAGTGTCTTTAAAGCATGTGAGAAAGGAAGTGTGTGAATTTAGTCTTTGCATCCTGACAAGAGGGTCAGGGTCATGTAAGAAGTGGGGTTTTCCTTCATGAGGAAAAGAGATATTGCTGAAAGTTTGTAGCTTTCATTGTGACTTGAAATTCCAGCTCTTTCTGGATTCCAAGGAACTGAAGACAGAATCCCAGGAAATCTGTGTGCCTTGCTGTAAAGCCAGGCAGCTGGCAGAGCAAGCCCACGTGACACCACGCTTGGTTGGTGGTCTGTCAAATCTGGCAGCCCCAGAGGCAGAAAGAAAAAGGCAGAGAATGCAAGAAAGGAAGGCTGCCAGCCCAGCATGTTCACCTGCAAAGTCGTGAGCAAGGGGCTTGGAAAGGCCAGGAATTCATTAGCATTGGTGAAGGAGTGGGGCAGTTCAGTAGCAGCTGGGAGCCAGCATCCCTGGGTGCCTCTAGGCAGAGAGGGTAGGAAATATCATCAGCTGTCCCAAAGAAAATGCAAAGCTTTTCAAATATCAAAGGCTTTTTGTGTGGTGATTGTTTATTATTGCTGTTAAGGCAAGAAGGAAGAAATCTTTTATGATGAGAATGAAGCACTGGAACAGGTTGCCCCAAGGGGTGGTAGGTGTGACCAAGATGGTAGATACTCCCTTCCAACCCAAACCATTCTATGATCTTGTTGTTGTTATTATTATTAAAGCCCATTTTTCCCCAAAGAAAAGATAAAATTGTATTTTAGTGGAAAAATCCTGATTTGAAAGTTTGAAAAGCATTGTGTGTATTTATCCTTAAGCTTGGGTGGATATGTAATGCTACTGTTTTTCTTTTATGCATCCCTTTGATCTGTTCATCTTTCTGGCCCACCTCACCTCCATCTGTAGGTTTGTTCCATCAGATGTGCAGATTTGAGCCTTCTGGGATTGAGTTGCTTCTCTGTTGTGCCCAGTGCAGTGATATTTATGAGCCAGAATCTGTAGTTGTTGAGCTGTATCATTTTGACAGTATTTCAGGTAACC
Source organism: Alethe diademata (assembly GCA_025584955.1). Taxonomy (NCBI): domain Eukaryota; kingdom Metazoa; phylum Chordata; class Aves; order Passeriformes; family Muscicapidae; genus Alethe; species Alethe diademata. Next base: position 43,318,232 of record JANRMJ010000066.1, read on the forward strand.
TCTGAAAAGTAAACATGTAGGAGGCCTTTGAAATTCTTAGGAAACATATGAGAATTTGATTACAGCATGCTATGAATTGAGGCCATTATTTTTTGCATCATAGGAAAAGCTTGTCCATATTGCAGTTTTAGTGGTTGCTAAAAAAACTCAGTGGCATTTTTCTGAGCTGACTCTTGCTGCTCTATCAGTATTAGTTTCAGTAGTTCCAGTGCTGTGGGGAATGCAAAAGAGTGATGATGAGGTGGGATTTAAAAAACATTATTAGAAATAAATATGAATTCTGGAGCAAAATAATTTAGGAAATTGTAGCTTAAGTAAAATCTCTATGCATAAAGAGATTGTTATTAAAGCAAAGCATAGAAGATCTGGCTGGCATGCTGAAGCATGCATTTCACTTGTATCAATTTTGTGTCTTTTAAATTCACAATTAGAATAAGGAATACCTTATGAGTATTGTGCTTTTCCAATAAGTACCTGGTAAATCGTGAGCCTGGAGATTTTTACGGCCTGAGCTCATGTAAATGAGATGTCTGTGTGCTTCAGATACTTTGTGTGCTGCACATTGTCTGTGAAGGGACTTTCTTTATTATGCCCTTTTTTTAGGTTTGTTTTTTTTAAGTTTACTGTACAACACAGTGAATACATGTGTGTGAGAATTAGGCACATATAAATAAGAACATTAATTGGCAAGACTCTGGCTAATGAGTTCCAGTAGTACAAGAGACATTTGCAAATGGTCAAATTGGCCTCCAACAAGTTTTGAAATAAAGATTGGTGGATTCCAGAAGAGAACTCAATTGGTAGGGTTTTTTTTTAACACAGCTTTTCTTACAGTAATGCAGCTTAATTTAGCCAGTAGAAGCTTCTTCAGTTATTTATTTTGATGTGTAATTTAAATTTATGTGAAAGTATCATTGGAAATGGGTTATTTTTGCCAAATCATCAATGAAATGTTGCTTTAGTAAAGTATGCAGAAGATATTCCTGGGCTCTCTGTGAAATTTGGCTACGCTGTAGTAAGCAACATACATAAACATTAGCTATAACTGTAGATAGAAAAATAGTATATGATGTAAAAGAATTGTAGGCAGTGTGCAAATACTTTATATGGCACCTAAGTTCACTGGGGCAGAGAGGAGATAGAAAGTCTTACACTAGCCCTATTAGAGTAAATGGATGGGGAGAAAATGAGATTTTGTGTGTGCAATCCCTGCTTTGTTTTACTGTTTTCTTTCATTGTATTTGTTCAACTTATGTTCTTAGCCAGTTATAGCTACATCACAGTATAGTTGTGTAACACATGGATAACTGGTCATTTTTATCAGGTATATTTAAAAAAAAGTTTCCTGAAATACTCAAACTATGTTAATAATTTTCAGCGTTGTGTGTTTGATTTTTTTTTAGTTATAATTTTTTATTCTTCTTTTATGTATGTACAGGAGCTAAGCTTTTCTGGAGATCTCTTAAAATGACAAGTTCTGAGTTGTTTTAAGGACTCTGTCCCATTTCAGTTTGAAAGGAGAGACATAAAAAAAAAAAGGTGGCCTTTGCCTAAATTAATTAAGGTTAAGTTATAAATGGAATGAATAGTAAAAAACATTTTTTGTGTGTCTTCTTTCACAACCTATATAATAACCCAGAAATTATCCTAAGTGCTCTGAAAATCCTCAAAGGCAGTTTCCCTCAGCATTATTTTGGCTGTTAGTTTTAATTGGAAAAATAGGCATAGAATTTTTAGTCCTTAATTTTAGTGCTACCTTTAGAAATACTGCATTTGTTTTTGTCAGTCAGACTTGGCAAATACTTTTCAGCTTTCATTACATAATAAAAAATAAACAGGTAACTGAAGCAGTCAGGAAATACAAATTCCAAGAGTTGGATATCTCATTTCATGTTTTCTGGGTTCTAAAACTTTGCATGGTTGTGCTTAATGGGAAGGAATTTTGTCACCTTTAGCCGGGTTTCAGGTAACAACACATGGACTTGAATAAACTTTCTTTTCCAAAGCTTTTATTTCTCTTTATTGAGACTTGTGGTTATCAGCACCAGCACTCTCAAATGCTTTGCTCAGCATGCAGAAGATGGGAAGTTGACTCTACAACTGCCTTCTTGACATGAAAACATCTCATCAATTGCAGCGTGCACTCAACAGCAGCTGCAGGTTGAGCCTGGGATATTGATCTGGCAGCCTCTGGAACCCCTCGACTGTTCTGTCATATTATGTGGATCTCATCCAATTCAAATGCCACATATTTATTGTCATGACAGCTTTTACAATATAGTTTTCCTTGACTCCATTGACTCCACTTTTTTTTTCTTTTTTTTTTAGTATTTTTGACTCATTACAGTGCAGTCCAGTAAAGTTTCCAGTATTTAAGGACAGTCTTTCTTTTTAGAGATGCTTCTTAAAATGATGTTATAGAATTTTGTAATTTAGGTAGTAAAGACTTTAACCTTCATAAACCTATGAAACCACAAAAATCCATATGGACTTCACACTGAAAAAGTAGGGAGCTTTGCTTCTCTTGACAATTGTTTTTTGTTCATCTATCAAGAACAGATATTAAGCCTCAGTGGAACAGACCATTTTTAGCCTTACCTCATAATTTGTGGTAGGGATTTTTTGTGTTACTTGCCTAGAATGAAACTCTAAAATTGGAATGTAATCTTAATATGCTTGGTTATAAAACTTCACCTTGTAGCCTTATTTCATAAGAAAAATGGTATTTTTAAACCATAAAGTTTGAAAATTAACTTTACTCTTTTTATATACAAGCAACTAAGTCAAAACTTTAATACAGCTTCCTGTGCTATTTTTCCTTTCCAATATTTTATTACATTCCATATTTTAAGAATAAATGCCTTGAAAAAGAAACCATCTTTTTTTCTTGGAAGTTAAATAGTCATTAAGTGTATGCTCCTTAATTTTCCTGAGTTATGCGTCTGCCTTTCTGGGATGTACAATTACACTGATAGTAAGGTGTTTATTGCAGTATAATGTATTCCTAAAATACGAGAGATTCAGGGCATTTTAAAATTTTATATGATTTTCTTACTGTAGATAATTACATTAAAGTAATTACATTACCTTGATGATGTGAGTAGAGTTGTATTATTTCCTGTGAAAGCTGCAACCTTTACGGCAGCTGTGTGAGTCAAGTATAGTTATGTACAGTAATGGGGATAAAAGGAGTGAGTTTATCCTACAAAACAAACAGTCGTTTTTATCTCTGATCCTTAAACTTTGTGCTGCATGACCCTCTGGTTACTTCATTCCTGCATCTTTGCCTGGTACCATCTTGATTCTGCAGAAATTTTTGTTGTGCTTGGCTTCATGCACAAGAGACTGCAGTGTTGCTGTTCAAGCTTCATATATGTAAATGCCTCTGTAGAGGTTTGCAGGAACCTTTACTAGAATTTGCTGCAGGACTCCTTTCTTTTCTTTGAGCATTATTGTTTAAAGCTATGCACCTCCATTTACAAAAAGCTGTAAGTCTTTAGAAGTAAATTATTAAAAAATAATATTGGGCCATGTAAGTTATGCCGACCTAATAGAAGTAACCATGCAATTTTTAGTTGTGTTCTTGTCCTGCATTAGTATATAATCTCTTTATTGGCTTGTACATGAATTGAGAATGGTACCTAAATTAGATGACCAGCCCCTCTAAGAGGCAATCTTGTTCTTTTTGGCTGTCAGAAAGAAATAAAGTCACTGAACAGTGCACATATTACTGCTTTACTGAAGGTCTTTGGTGGAAAAGACCTCGGTAAAGGTATGAGTGGAAAAAGTGTTGCTAAATTAAAGATGTCGTTGTAATATATGTTTAGGCTGCCTTGAATATTAGCATTTGATGGTGACTTACATGAATATGATTCCATGAAAAAGTTATATTGATATTACATAATTCTCTTATTCTTCCCCTCATAATCTGCAGTCTTCAAATTCTTATTCTAAAAATTTGTTTTCTAAAAATTAATGGAAAATCTTTCAGCTGACTTCTAAGCAAAAGGATTTCTGAGAAGTAGTATTTGACAGGATGAGATTTCTACAGTGTTTAGTAACATCTGCTGAAATTTTTTTAATTGTTCAGAGGAAAAATAATGCCACACAATAGTAATCTGAATGCAAACATACTGAAAAACTAGGAACCTTTAATTCTTTTTACATGTGCAGAGTTACTGATTGCATTATTGCTTTTAATGGCTGCTTGTGTCCAGTTTAATTTATAGAAATTGCTTTTTTTGTCCAAATCTTCAGAGAAGCAGCAGAACTAGTGAGGGCAATGCTTAAATGTTTTTCATAACTATATCTAATTGCAATAAGGCTGCACCTACATAATTTTTCTGTTCAGCAATTACAGTTATAACTTTTTTCAGTAACTATATGAATGTTTTAATCATAAAACTGTCTACCTTTCCTTTATTCTTAAGATGAACATCTAAGGGAAGCCCATGCTTTGTCTTGTTTTCTTTAGATTTTCCCTTTCAGAGGGCATATGACTGTATCCAAAGCCTGCAGTGAGTGTTCAGCATCTGAATGTATTTGTGTCAAGCGGCTGCAGTGATAATAGGCTGCGGATGATGCAGTCTGCATTGTTAAGTCTTCAGGGAGCTCTGCTCTGATAAACCAAGCTTCATCCCACTGCCACATCTCAAAGAATAAAGGGAGCAGAAATGAGCAATAAGTCCCAGATTAAGTTAGAGAGATGCACAGTGTATGAAAGAGCTTTTTCATCTGTGACTAAATACATAATTTTTCATCCGTGTTGTCTGTGCAAGAAAATAAATGTTACTGTTTTGCAAGTGTTTTACCTCCCCCAGCTCTTGCAACCTTAATCTGGCAAGCCACATGAAGTGTGGCTATAGTATTACTTTATTTTTTAATGAAACAGAAAGAAATGCATCCCACATTTGTTTTGGTCTTGTGTTTTGAATGTACTTTGTATTCCTTTTGCTTTTCTTCATTTTCTACCAGTAAGTTGATATAACTTCTATAATAAAGAAATGTAATACAAATCTCTGACTAGCTACGAAAATATGGCTAACATTGGGTCTGGAATCAGTTTGTCTGTTCTTTTGCTTCTTTGCTGAGTAGTTGCCTAGGATTGCCACCAGCAAGGCTTTGGCTTAGCTCCTGTCTGTGGCTGTGTCAGATGTACCCACACTCCTAACAAACCACATGAGCTGGTATATTAGGAATTAGAGATTCTGACCTTTTCTGGAATTTGAATAAAATTTGGTGGTGTGATGGCAGAGAGGTATTTTAGTTCTGCAGTCTTACTTTAGAAAACTGATTCTCAGTTTCTGAACAAGGACTGGTAACACAAAGTACTGACTGGACTGCAAGCTTTGACTCAGCACTTCTGTAGTTGTGAGGTATTTCTTTTCTGCTCTTTTAGCTCTCTCAAAAATGCAGGCCGATTCAGAGCACAAGTAATAAATAGCAGGATCTGGGTGCAAGTACTTAGAGTGTTTTTAACAAATGCTAACTTGTTTCAGCCTGAACTCCTTTGTCCTGGGTTTTGCCACAGTATGTGGAAACACCAGCAATCCTTTCCTATAATCCTTGGCAGCATGAAGAAGCTCAAAGCTGCAGAGGAACCCTTGGATATTTTAGCTCTTTGTTAGCAAGGGGTCTTGTTTATGTTCATCCACAAAAAATATGAATTTGAAAGACTCAGTTTCTCAATAAGTATAAAGAGATCACTATTTTTTAGAAGCCTTGATGGTAGTGCCTTTGTTGGAATAAGGAGAGAAATGATATTGGAGAAACAAGCTGTGACTGTGGTAAAAAGCTGTAGCACCCATAGACTTTCAGAGCTGTATTTCAGTTTGAAGAAACAAATCTTGAAAGAGTAGCTCTAAAACTCCATGTGGGATTTTTTGATTTTTTTATGGTTATCCTTGAACGTTGTCTAATTGTTGTTTTCTTATGTTTGAATTTTGTGCCTGTGAATTTCTTTATATGGAGACTAGAAAAACTATGAATAGAATTTATGCAAATTTAGAAAGTTTTGGGTTTCACGTAAATAATTGTATAACACTTAAATTTTGGTTTTGTTTTATATTATTATATCTATCAACCTTTTTTCTTGATTATGCCCAGACTGGTATATCACTGCAGCATACTAGGAGATTCAGCAAAATTTACTTTTAGGTTGATTTATGTTATTACAATGAAATGAAACTTATCACATGACTATTCCCTTAGTGAAAATATTACACAAACACCTGCGAGTATTAAACTGATAGAGGTGCAGAGTTCCATTCTGCTGTGTGGTCGGAAATGTAGCATAGATAATAAACACAGATGGCTATTTTGATAGACTTTACAGTCCTTAAGAATCTCCCTGTAACTTTAATATTTGTAAGTTGTAATTCTGTTACCAACTTCAGTCTGTTACCTCCTAATGACTATTCTAGGTGCCAAAACAATGAACTGTTAGCTTATATGATGTTCCTTCATAAGAAACAAGTGAGTTCAACTCTTGTACTGCTTTTGTGAAAGTGCTAAGATAATACACTGGAGATGGAAGGGAGCAGTGGAATCTAAACACATTTGTAGGTGAATGTATTTGGGAAAAAGGAGGAAGCTGTTCAATCCTCCAGAATCTGTGAATAAATGTCGCAATATCAACATAGCACAGAAGCAGTGAGTGCACTTGAGGCCCTGGATGGTATTTCTCACTGCTAACAGCTTGCTGCATCCAGGTGTACGTTTCTTGAATAAATAAACAAGAATGTAGCTAGTAAATGGAAGAAGATTTTGCTAGTTACCTGTAGTTTGGACTGTTTGGTGTTCTGCTTAACTTTCTATTGGTTTAATGTGCTAGTGGAAGGAGTATGTACAGTTACATTCAACAAAGTGAAACATTTTGCAATATTTATCTTTATCCCCCTCTGCACCCCCGCCCCCTCGTATTTCTTTCTGAAGAACTATTGATAACAATTCTCATAGGATATTCATAGGGATCAAAAGTGCAATATATGAAAAAACCAGAGATCATCCCAAATTATGCAGTAAAGAAGTCAGATCTATTTTTCAGTTTTTAAAGAAAGTTAGCGAAGTAACAAATTCTTGGTTGTCACTGCAGGGGATGTATTTTTATTTGTTAGTTGAGGCTGTCTGTTCAGTTGCTTTTTCTTTGCTTTCTGTTTTCTGATGTTTGTTGCTTTTTTAGCCTGTATCCTGCGGGCATGACAGCATCACAGTGAACAATAGCAGCATAAAAGGTAGCATAACGTATTTTGGGGTGTCACATGCTACATGGCCAGGAGGATTTATTGTAATTTTGTTGTCTGACCTTTAGGTCAGCACAGAATGCAAAACATCACTGAGTAAACTCCATCCAAAATGATATCTAATCTTTGAACAGAAAAGAAGTTTCTAATCTGAGTATGTTTTTCTAGTCTGCTAAAGGAGCCCATATAACGTCATATTTGCATATCAAATATGGAGAAATGTTTATAGTGAAATTGTTCTTACTAGCATTTAATATATGTGCTATTTAACTTTAAAAGCTCTGAACAATTAAGTTATGTGTCTTTTGCACATTGATGAACTCTGTTTTTCCATTATTTATCTGAATTTAATCTGAAGAGTTTCTGTGTTTGCTTACTGCTTTTAGGGTTTATGTTTCTGGTGGTTTTTTTTTTTGTTTCTTCGTTTTATTTTATTGTTTATGGGTTTTTTTTAGGCATTGTATGCTCTTTTGAGAGTCATCTGATTGCTTAGCGTATGAGATTAAAAATTCTCAGGAGGGATTTGAGCTGTTGTAATACATTATTTTTCATAATAAGGAAACTGGAAGGATGAAATTGAGGCAGCTATAATCTTTTCTTACCCGTCCTTGAAAGTAAGGTCTCTGTTGTGAGAAAGTGAAATGCAGAGTAGGAGAGGTGATGGTGATATAGATTTGAGTGAATCAAACTTGGAAAGGTGGGAGTATCAGTGCAGAGAGAGAAGACCTGAGATCTGAGTTTCCCTGCTGATTTTTGGATCCTGCGTATTATATAGCATGTTTTTGCTGTTCCTTTTTGCTGAAAAATGCTTTTTGCCTTCTCCTTCTGACCTAGAATTTTTCTGAAGGCTTTTCAGGCTTTTTATGAGTGGTATTTTTCCGGCACATCACTTAACAACACCAATATGTTACTGGATTAAACAATGGCTAAAGTGTAAACAGAATAGGAACAGTGCTTTTCAAATTAAAGGTGATAGAATCCATATTAAAAACATTTCATTAGTAAGGTAAATTTGTGTGAGCAAGAGTTATTTAAAATTGACTGCAGTGGATTCAGTGTTTACTTACTATTTGATGAAGGTTACTCCACAAGAAGTCTTGTGCAACAAAATCTAGTCTTTATTAAAAATAAATTAGCTGTCATATAGTATTTCCTTTGCTATTTGTGTGAATCATCTGTGAAAAGTACATTATGTTCAAGTATAAAGATTATATTATTATGGGCATCTTGATTTTTTTTTTTTTCCCTTCCCCTTGGAATGAGGTAAAGGCATAAACACTGTTGGAAGGCAGACCTAATAAGATGGACTATATTCTTTACTAAAAAACATATATTTCAGATTTTAGTTTAATTAAGGTGAATAAAAAAAAGGGGATATCCAGAAGGGTTAATCCAGCGTGAGAAATTTAGTAGAATGATGGCAGATGAAAGTTAGCAAAGACACACGTGAGAGACTGCTCATGATTCAGAGCCTGTACGTTTTTGTACTCTCCTGATCGAGGAGGTTTCATCAGGAAACAATTTTTAGATTTTTTGTATTAGAAAAGCAATGAGAAACTGTAAAAAACTATACAGAAAAACAGTTATTGTAGTAAGACTGATTTGTTGTTATCACCACTTCAGTATAGTGTTAACGAAAGAAGTTCATGTAAGGATACAAAACAAGTACTGTAACAACGGAACTTCAAATGCAGACAGTGTCTGATATATAAAAAACAATTTGGCAATGTGTTAAGGGCCCTTATTGATAACTGTAGTATTGAAAATTAAGAGCTTTTCATGAGCATCCATTAGCACACTTGCATTCTAGGAAATGACTTGGATGCATTATGTAAAATAATGAAACACATGGTAAAGGGTGGTCAGATACTATCCTTGATATGGTTCTTAATGTATGGTAAGGATGCATGGAATGTTACTGCATTGTTAATCTGAAAATAGAAACCCTTGTACAGATGCAGTAGAAAGGTGTCTGCAATGTAGAGAGTTTCATGAACCTCAAATCTTACTGTGTGGCTTAGCTGCTGTCCAGGACCAGCCCAGTCACTTTCTCACTCCCCAACTTCAATGCGATAAGGGCAAGAATTGGAAAAGCGAAAACACGAAAAAAAACTTGTGAGTCAAACTAGGAAGAATGTAAAGAAAAGAAAAGAGGTAGGATACCCTTTCTAGCCCCAGTGATGCAAAGCCATCACACCACCTCTGAGATGCAGACTGAGGCCTAGTGAGTCTCCAGGCAATGGCTGCTTTGGAAAGGTTATGCCTCAGTTTTTATGGCTGTGTGACCTTGCACAGGGTGGGACGTGCCTGTGGTCAGCGAAGTTCAGCTGTGGTGGCTGTGTCCGTCCCTGATGTGCCTGCTGCAGTGTCAGAATGAGGAGCAGAGACACTGTGACACTGTGCAGGCACTGCTCTGTGTTAGCCAGAACACTGCTCTGCTACCCCCACAAAAGTTCAGACAAAAGTCCAGGACACAGCACTGCACTGGCCACTGTGGAGAGTTAATTCTATCCCAGTGAGACTCACCATAGTCACTCCACTGTCTTAGACACTTCTGAAGTACACTTTCTGTAGAACATAAATGCTGCAAATAATGGGTTCAGATTTGTTAACTGAGGTTTTAGTTCTTTGTCTGCATTTGTAATGAGTAGAAAATTCATTTTACTTGTTCAAATTCTGCATAGGTTGGGACATCTTGTAGGAAAAGACTCAATCAACTTTACACTATAAAATTGGTGATATTCAGTACCTCTTGTTTCATCTTCTCTGGCATTGCTGTCTACAAGTTGGGGCAATCAATTGCTTTGAAGCTTTGATAAAGTATCGTGAAACTGAATTGATTCTTGGATTAAGAATGTTTTACAATTAAGCTATGAACCTCAAGCAAATGAATGTTGTGTTTCATATCTGCTCAAAGTCTGTCATAGGTTTTTAAAACCTACAAAAGGCTGAATTATTTGTGGAAGTAAAATTTTATAGTGAAGCTGTTGCAGTCGAACTATTACAAATTGCTGTTAGAGGTTAATTGTCCTTGGTTTCCAAATCTGTTTCTCAAATGTTTTGACCTTGCTCAGAAAAGACATAGTGAAATAATGCCAATTCTCTTTACCATCAAGGATATAGAAAACTGTTATCCTAGTTCCCTTGTACAGATAGTCTCTTGTGTCTCTGCTGGAGAAAGGAGGCCAAAACCAAGAGATGGTGAAGATCAGCCATCTACACAAATGTTAAATTATTTTAGCAGGAAGAGAAAGTTTTAATAAAATGTGTCTGTTACCATTATTCTAATATTTGGGCCAGATAATATGCTAATTCAGGTTTAATTACAGCTGATTAATTTCTTCAGTCCTGAGCACAAGGGATGTTATGTTTTCCTGAAGCACCTTTGTTTAAATAAGCAATGACATGATGCATCAACGTTAATCAACTGAAGGTAATAGCATTCTTTTTCCCTGTTTACGGCACAGTTTTTTGTAGCATTGGAGAATGCAGGCTCCAGAAGAATTAAAGGTTTTACTTTCCAGATATTACTCATTTTAACAAGGAATCAAAGTTCTTAGCCTACTAATTCTTTTTTAGCTATTTTTATTAAGATTTTTCCCCTTTTCATGTGTGATGTTCTCTAGGTCCCAAACAGCTTTAGAGATTTCTATTTCTAATGTAAGTTGCAAATGAAAAATGGATTTCTTAAAATTTTTACAAGTGAACCCTTCTTTAGGGAGAGTTTAGATGCTAAATGAAAACTTGTAGCCTACCTAGTAAAAGTTGCTATCATTTCCCTGAAAATTTGCCGATCATTCTGGGTGAAATTTATATTTCCTTCATGTAAGCATTGAAAATCAAATGAATTTTACCTCATATGATATGTTTTCCTTGTTCTGATGAGAAGATGAGCTTCATGTAAATAGGTCAGATATCATATATAATAGTTGTCTACAAAATGTGTTTCATCCCCTTTGATTAAATTTAGGTAAGGGAGGTTTCTTTCAGCGTTCTTGTGCCAATGTTAATAGTTTTTTTATTTTAAACCCTCAATTGTCTTTTTAAAGGAGATAGTTTATAGAGAGTTTTACTGCAAGACATGTATATCTGCCACTTCTTTTATTAAGCCTTTCTTCTATCTGTTCTTGTTAGGAGCCAGGACTATAATGTTTCAGGAGTAAAAAATACCGAGAAAGTGAAGATAGTCCCTGCATCAAAGGGATCTGAGTTTAAAAATAGGAAACGAAACAATGGACAAATATGTCAGCATGATGATGATAATCTTGTGCTAATACTCTCAAAGTGACCTTTAGGTTTTGTGTAGAAAAGAGATTTTGCTGAAAGCTTAATTGTAACATTGTAGTTATTATGGGATGACAAAAAATTGTTTCACATCTAAAAAGTGTACCCTGTTTTGGACTGGAAAGCCTGGTGGTTGTGTGAGTAGTGGCAGTGTTGAGTCACATCTCACATGGCCACTTTTTGGTCATCTGGTGAGGAGCCCCGTTGAATACTTGCCTGAATAGTGTTGTGTGTGGCAAGTGAAGCCAAAGGCTGTGCTTTTTGATTTTCTAAAGAAGAAAACCCGAAGAAATTGCAACGTTATTGATATGAGGAGTGCTGAAATAACTCTTTTTACAGTGACTGTCATTATTTGGTGTGGATAGCAGAGCAAATGTGTGGAGATTAGATGGTTTTATAAGGTTGTAATTTGCTTTCAGGAAAAATTCAGAGCTTTGTCAAAAGGCTAGCAAAAGTCTAATGGTGCAGAAAGTTTTATTAGAAGAGAAGACATTAATACCTTTTTAGCATGCTATTTCTTTTTCTTGTTGAGTTTCATTAAGATTAATTTATTTGAGGCTGCCATTGCTTGAGGAAACAAATGAAAGCATGTTTTGTGGGAGTCTCTGCATTTAGGTTTTAGAGAGAACTACCTGCTTACAGCTTTCACTGATATTGGTTGAACCCATGTGTGCTCAGTACTTCTGGGAAAGCTTTTGTTGATGTAACTTAAAGAGTAAATGTGTACCATGAATCTGGCTTCTATCTTGCTGAAAACAAACAAGACAGAAAAATGTTATCCTTTGACTTGGAAGGGGGAATTTTTGGTGGACAGTATTTTTAGGCAGCCCTAAGTGCTTCCTTCCAGGCTTCTTCTAGGGGCTGCTACAAGGATGAAAGCACCCATGCTGTGGAGCTGATTAAAGTAGTGGTCACTTAGTACTGGCCCTTGTTTTCCTTCTGTCACTGGGTTGTCTCACCGTGGTGCTCACCGCCCCATGGCTGTGCTGTGTGGGAGTTTGGAGAGATGCTGGGGAGCTAAGAGGGCCAAGGGATGGGATGAAGAGGAGGTGGAGGCCAAGGGGAGGAATGGGGCTGCTGAAGGAATTGATGCCCCTGTTTGTTTTAGTGGCCCAATTTATTGTGAAATCATGTTTTTCATGCCTGCTCTAACAGACAGATCTGTTTCTGATATGATTTCTTAATTCTCAGTCATACTACCAATGCATGAACAATTATATGAGAGAATGTTGCAGCATTTTCTTCCTGCCTGCAATTAACTAGATTGCAATATGATTTTTTCATTATTTGTTAATATTGTCTTAGCTGTGTGATTGCACAGTAGCTAGTTCTCACATTAAAACCAGGAAAGTCAGCCATGAATACTTAGAATAATTGTGTGGTTGATATTTTAGGTAGTAATTTCTCTAACAGTTGAAAATTGCAATTCTCTTGTGTGTAATCCGATCAAAATCAGTGTAGAGTATACTTCAGATAAACTTATCTCAGTTTTGAAACATCTCTATTTCTGTTAGTTTGAAAAAGTGTGACAACAAAATATTACCACAGCTCAACGCATTTGTAAGTATATGGGGGGACTCCAATTCCCAGCTTTTTGAACAATTGTAAACTTTTTATCAGTAATTAAACAAGTCTAAATTGAATCAGTGAAATTCAGTAAGACTCTTGGTCACATTATTTTTACATCAGGTACCTCGCTTCTTCTGTTTTTGTGCTGAGTGTGGGAATGTATTCACAAAATTTTGCTGTGTCATCTAGCTTTGAAGGTCTAGACTGGTAATATAAAAAGAGATTTTCTGTCTGCCTTTGTCTTGAAGAGGGAAGAATTCTGATTCTCTTTCTTCCTGTACTAGTGTGATAAGCTCAAAGAACTGTAGTATATACTTGATAGCATAAAGTGAGTTTAAAATGCCCAGCAGTGCATATTAGTATCAGAATTTTATAAAATTTGTTAGTGTTCAGTCATAGCCTTTTATGAAAGATACTTAGGTTTTTTAACTGCAGAGCTTACATTTCAGCAGTTTATGCTGTGGAATCACTGCTCTTCCCTGTCAGTTGCAAGACTTGTGGCAATTTTAGCAATTATGTACCTGAGGAATTTATATGCAATATATCCTTTAATGAGCTTTAACTTCAGTGGAAGGAGTTACTGCACAGATGTAAAGTGATTCCCAGAGGTGCTGGCTGAAGTTCTCCAGTGGTCCTTAGAACATCTGATTAAGGCTGTAAGAGAGTAAGTAAGGAGTAAGAGATTAATGATAGAGGGTTACAGTACTTGGCAAAAGATCATAGATTGATTACTAAGTATCTATAATTTTCTCCTTTAATCTGGCCATTTTTCAGAACTTGGACATTTGACCTTTTTTTTCCAAAGTCCTCTCCTTTGTAGCTATAAATAATGATATTGCCTTTAACTGTAAAGCCACTTTTAAGAATTATACTTTCTTTTTGAAACAGATGACAAACTAGAAAATTTATGCAAGTTATTTTAGACCATTAGTTTTAGGTTCATTTAGGTGGAGAACGCTTTGCATATAAATTGTCAGTGCAATTCTCTACTCTGCTATTTGGGAAGAATATAAAAAATATTTTTTTTTTATTGGGATGTTGAAATTTATTGATATAGATGGAGAGAGGCAATGCACTTCCATCCATCATGGTTTGCTTTTTTTTAGTATTTGAATTATACTGAATTTGACTTGATGCTTGTCCATTGTCTCTGTCTGTTAGCTTCCTTTTCTTCTTGACAGTGCTTTTCTGCAGGTTTACCTTCAACAGGGCTGAATAATGGTGTCTGTCAGTTTTGTTGTTGAAAACAGTGTTGGACAGATGTGTATTTTCTATGCAATGCATAGATGTTGGATACTACAGAAGGGAAATGTGATAGTTGGAAGTTAATGTTTCTCATTTACTATTCCTTTTTTTGCTACATCCTAAAAGCTAGTCTGTTGTTGGTGCAGACACAATTTCCATGACCATTGACCTGTTTTGCATTTGAAGTCAATTTTAGTGTTTATGAAAGGTTTCAGGAAGTTATTGTCATTGACAGAAGTCTGTCTGAGCATCCTGCATTGTACATGGAATTTTTTCTGTCTGTTTCATGGTCCACAGCTCTTCCACTGAGGAGCCATATGCATGAATGAAAACCCATAATTTTCATGTTGGTTGGTGTTCTTTTGTTTTGTTTCTTGTTACTGATTTGTAGGAGGAGATGTTTTTTCCCCCCTTTTTTCTTTTTAATAGTTTGATTGGTCTTTGATTGAAGCTATGGATGTCTCCGATAGGGTTACTATCAGAAGTACTAATTAAATATAATGATAGTAGTTACTTTTAGTTTAATTTGCTAAGCAGAACATGGACATTGTTAGTTTTCCCTGTAATGTCTAGTGAAAGGAAAGCTTTGCACCCACTCTCCAAATTCAGCACTGAAAAGAAATACATATTTTATGAACTTACAAACAAGCTTATAATAGCCAATAGAATTTTAATTCCTATGCCTTAGACTTGTCTGTAGCTACAGAGGACAGAGAATGTGTTATTGTTGGCATTTTATGTAAATTATGATTTTCCATAAGGCTAATTGTAATTTTGTACTTCATTCTGATATAATCTTTGAAATACTTTATGTGCATTAATTAAGTCAAGGTTACTATGTAGAATCATAATATTGCAAAAATAATGTGATATTTGCAATCTGCCTTTTACCTGGCATATTTTTTCTTCAGTGAATTGCTTTTATTTCTGTAGAGCTATAACATATGTCCTACCTGCTGCTATTATCTGCCCCTATCACCGTTTAAAAAAAGGACTGTGGGGAACATTAAGCAAATGCTGTTTTGCAGTCACTGCTCCATTTAGATAGAATGGGCAGGATTTATGCATAATGCTCTCAAGGTTTATTTGTATATTGTCTCTTACATAGCCTTGGAATACATGTAATAATACTAAACCAAGGTGGGGGGCCAGAAATATGAACCATGGAGCCTTTCATGCCAGACAGAAGAAAATCAGGGTGGGTTTTTTTGCTAGATAAAGTGAAAAAATACTTCTATAATATAGCCAAATCTGCTTTTCTTTGCAAGTGCATATACCAGTATCATATTCTATAAGATAACCTTTAGTATAAACTGAGATGATGTCAGGAAACTATTTTTTGAAAAATATCCATGTGTCAAGGACAGATTTTTTTCCCAGAGATATTGAAAGGAATGGAAGAAATGAAGTGTTCTGCAGTCTAAGTGTCTGGATTTTTTTGGTGTTATGAAGGAGGACAGAATGTTCATACCACTAGTTGTGAGGCTGCTTAAAGCCTTTAGGAGGCATTAAGAAAAAAAGTTTGATGTACTGAAAAATGTTGTTTCTTGGGATTTTGATTTCCTAAAAAGGAAAACCCCAACAAATTGTAATGTTATTGATATGTGAGGAGTGCTGAAATAACTCTTTCTTTGATTGCAGGTTGTAGCAGAGGTAAAGCAGCATTTGCAGTTGCTCAGTAAATACTTTCAGGGGTTTTGGAAGGGAAAAAGCTGTGCTAGGTGATTATACCCAAAACAGCAGGTGTATTGTTTTGTCATTGACCTTGCCGGTCTCACTCTTTGGGTTTGCAAACTTGATTACAGATTCAGCCAAATATCCCAAAGCGAAGAGGTGATAATCGTGGCATTAAAGTCATTAATGCAGCTTTTCAATTGTAGAATTATATTAAATATTGACATGGATTTCATTTCTCCATGATGTTAAAATGGTAGAAATAGCAAAGATAATTTGCACTTAAACCAGATTTATTTTGCAGTTTTAAACTTGTAAATCCTATATTCTCTATTTTTCATTCAGAATATTAATCTCCCAGTAGACAAATATTAATGCTGTTGTGCAAATTGCTAGCAGAACTCAATCTGTTTAGGGAAACTGAAAGCAAAATGAAGCAGAGAAAGGGGAGAGTATGATGGAGAACTTATTTTATGAGGTAAATAAGAGGACAGCAGCTCCTCAGTAGAGGAAAGTTTTAAAGCCAAAAGGAAATCTAATTGTTCTGAGAGGAAAAATACATCAGGGAGGGAAAAAACCAGAATTATAGAATCTTGAGGAATTTTTCAAATGTGAACATATACATTAAATAAAATTAAAATGTAGTTTGGAAATCAAATTTCCTAGCCTTCATAATTACTAGCTTCTCATTTCAGATCTGTGTAAGAGAAAGTAAGTGCATTTAAGATGGAGGCTATATAAGGAAATAATACGATATAATATATTGAACACCAGGGGATTTATTCACTGATCCAGGGAATCCCTTGTTTTTCCTATATTACAAACTTCTCTATATAGGACCTATTTTTTTTTTAATGTTGAAGGGTAAAAAGTATGGATTAGAGACTAAAATTATTTCCTGAAAATATTTTATTAGATTGTTGGTGTTGTCACAGACCTTCGGTGCTTCATGCAGGTCTTTTGGTTCCCCATGCTGAATACTACCACACAAGATTTTGCTACTCAGCTGTACCATTGAGGCAATGGCACATTCTGGCCTGAGAAAAAGTGAGTGAGTAATTTCTGAGTGGCCCTGACCAGTGCCTCTCTGCAAATTCATAAGGAGAAAGAGTTTATGACTCTCTTGATAAAAGTTAAGAGGCAGGTCTGGGTGCTTCTGCTGTCAGGTAGGCAGTCCATGTCAGGACTTAGATAAATACAGGGCAGTACTCTCTGCAGTACATTTTCATTGAAAGCTGCATGAAAAGTCGAAAAGCCTCTGATAGAAGCATAAAACAAGTCAGTTAAAAGCATAAAAATACACCAACAGAAGCAGTGGAACCTGTGAAGAGATGGCTCACTTAGTCTGAGTCAAGCAGGGTGCGATGGATAGTCTTTGTTCATGAATTTGCACATGGACCCAGCATTGATTGGTGGCCAAAACCCAGCAGATTTACATGATTCTAAACAGACTTAGTAATAGATTTGCAATCAAGTGTCATTATTTCAATGTGATTCCCAGTACAAGATGATTGAGAGCCTTTATTAGCTTTGTGTCACAAAGTCCCAAACTAAAGATTTTCAGAATGAAGGAAGAGAATGAGTTTAATTACATCCTTTGTATACCTCACTCTACTTTTTTATATTACTTAGTTGACCAAGCTGATTGATACTTCAATTGAGAGATGTGAAACATAATCCTGACTTTAGAGGTTTTGGCAAGTTATGGATGGCCTTGTTGGCCCTGTTGTGTCATCTTTGGTGGCAGTGTCATCTTTTTAAATGTTTTATGTATTTGCAAAGACAACGGTGATACAATGTGTTAATGTACTATGTTCTTATCCCCATAAGATAAGGGACTAATATTCCTAGGGTTAAGGAACTGAGAATATTTACTGTCATCTGAAAGGAGAAAATATTTAGTCCATTGCCTTATCCAGAAAGTCATCACTTGTCTGTACCTCCATTTTCTGTTTCAGCTAACTGTAATATTTGAAGAGTTGATGGATATTCACTCCCTTTTCCTGTGATACAGCGTTTGTGAAATAGAAAAGAATTCATTTTTTCCTGTTACTTTGTCAAAGTCACGAATGAGAATGGCATCAAGGTGATTAAGGATAGCTGTTGCTTCTGTATGGGTGGCAGCTGTGCTTCTTATCTGCTGAAGAAGTTGTTTGTTGCTTGGTCAGGACTGACACATAGCTTTTATCATGTCCTGGAAAAGGGGCAGCCAAGTTCGTTTTGCTCCCTCCTGGCTGCAGCTTACACTGCAAGCTTATAATGCATTTTTGTTTTGAGCAGTAGAGTGAATGGAATTACTATTCTGATTTTCCACCAATTTGCTCACAGGGGAAGGATAGGGTGGCAAAACAGGAAAAACTAGACTGAATCTCCTTATTTCTCATTTTTAGGTGAGAAAGGACTGTGACAATTTAGTCCTCAAAGTCCTCTTCTCAGTATGATGAGACATTTCAGTTACAGTTATGAAAGGTCTTTGTGTGTGTAGTTGTACCCTGGGTAATTACAGAGTGGTAGGTTTTGGAGACATTGATCATACTGCAGATCCCCGTTGTGTTACACACTGCACAGATGCGTAACAAAAATCCAGCTCTTGCTATGTGTTTATGTCCCAAGCATAAGGAAGATGGATTCTAGAGGCAGGTGAGATGGAGAGATGCAGACAGGAAAAGCAGAGACATGCACACAAACAGATTTATCTTTATGATCCTTTCACAGACTGCCACGGCTGTCCAGAGAAGGAGCACACATTATGGTGGGAGATTAATTTTTTTCATCTGCCACCTTTCAAGTGCAATGTGATCAAAGCTAATGTTGAAGCAATGCAGCATGTAAGGGAGTCTTTTCATTTAGCTGGACTGTCTGATTTTGCATTCATTACATAAGGTGAATGTTAATTTTATGACAGCAACTCTAGTGCTTCTTGCTGGAATAGTTTCTTGCTCTCTGGGAGAAATCCTGTATGTCCAGGAACATTAGTACCCTTCTAAGAGAAACAGTCACTTTGAAAATAATTTATAACACGAGTGAACAAATGTCATCGGTTTTATTACTAATGATCACTTAGCCTTCAATTATGTTCCCATGTAGAAGCTGCCTTGGGAGCCTTTTTGTTTTCCGTACCACAATTGCATAGCAAACACTAGATACAGTTGCTTACTTATGGAAAAATTAATGTTAACTAACAAATATTTCAATTGTGAATTATATAGAGTGCATTTCTGTTGGTTTTTTAAAAATGATATTTTCCTATTCTTTATTGTTAACAATATTGTTAACAATGAACAAAATATTGCTTTTGTTCTTTAAATTAATTTTGAGTTGACAATAGTCTACCACAATTTTTCTGCCATCTTGGACTAGAAAAGTACACAGAACTGATTTTTCTCTTCATTTAGTTATCTACCCCGTAACATTGCTGGATGCATTTCCAAAAACTAGGTGACAAAGTGAAGCCCTTTATATCAGGGACTAGCTTTTTATAGTCTGAACATAGTAATTGTGACCTCTTAACTTTCAGTCTTCTGTTTTTATAATTTGCTTAGACTTTCCTGATTTCATTAGAACATGCTCCTTAGAACACACTAAGTCAAAAGATTCTCTGTTGGGTCAGATCACTGTTCCACCTACCTGAGGAGCCCAGAACTGCACACAGTGCTCTAGGTGGAGACTCACTAGGGCAGAGTAGAGGGGCAGGATCATCTCCTTTGACCTGCTGGCCCCCCTTTTTCCCAGGATACCATTGGCCACCTTGGCTGCAAGGGCTGCTGGCTCATGGTTAGCCTGCTCAGCAGGACTCTCAGATCCTTCTCGTCAGAGCTGCTTTCCAGCAGGTCAGCCCTGAACCTGTACTAGTGCATGAGATTATTCTTCCCTAGCTTCCTTATATACCTATGCAGTACCCTGTGATAAATACCAGAGGCTAGTTATAGACTCTGTTTTCAAAAACAAAAAAACCACCCTAGAAGAAAGAAATTATGAGAAAAAAACAACAACCCCTAAAATGGGTGAGAGTATTTCTTTCAGTCTATCATAAACTTTGCAAGGATTTCTTCGAATTTTTCTCCATTTTTCCTTTATTTTCAGTACATTTGATCTGTCATGTGCTTTCCTCTCCCTGTTTGGGTAAGTTTCCAAGTTTTTTAAACTGTTGTCTTTTTCAATGAGATCATCTCCTTTACTTTCCTGTTGAGCTAACAAGGCCTCTATCTGTTTTGTTTTCTATTAGAAATGTTACACAGCTTTATCTGGTCATCTAGTATGCTGTTTTTTGAACAGCTCATGCTTGCATTCTTGCATGCTTTTTTTTTGACCATTCATTTGGGGTTTTGTTAATTTGATTTGTCTTCTTGTACCATTTCTATTTGTGTCCTTTCTTGAAGTTGAATATCATTATGCTAGATTTATTGCAATATTCCTTTTTTGTTCAGTGTTATTTTAAATTTTGTTGTGATTACTTTTAAACATTTTGTTTTTTGACTCACAACTCGATACAAGTCATTTGCTTCACTTCTGAATAAAGCCTGAAGAGCTTCTCTTGGGGGATTTAAGATTAATTCTTCTAGGAACCAGTCACTGCATCCAAAAAATTGTATTTCTGCATCTTGTCCTGAGCTGACATTAGTCCATACTGCATATGGAGCGATAAAAAGTGCTGCATCTGCATATTGAATTTTTTGTGTCTCAGATAAAATCTCCTGATCAAAGTCTCCTATCTAACACATTTCTAGGCTTCTAATACTGTTGTACAAACACTTTCAAGTTTTACCTGTACTTTGTTGTTAACTATTGCAGGTGCTGGTCAGCTGACATTGGAGAGGGTCAGACTTGATTTTCTTTGTATATCTCCTCTTATCCCCCTTATCTCATGGTTCCATTGAGACAGCCTATTTCTTGGGCCTTGGACAAAGGCTTTTAATCATTTTGGTGAATGCTGCCATGGAAGACCTTGACTTTAGTTTCTGACTAAGAAACTGAATACAGCCTTCAAACACTCCCCTTCTTCCTAAAGTAACAAAGGGAATGGTGACCCATGATTGCCTCTCCTTGTTGCCCAATTATAACTAATCTAACTTTTTGGCCAGTTCTGCAGTCACTAGACTCAGTGGATGAATTATTTGTCAGTCTCCTTGGACTTTGCAAACCATCTGTCAAAATCTTCCATTGCCAACACTGGCTTTTGCCTGTTCTGGAAATTCCCAGCTGCAGAGCCCCCTCAGTACGTGGGGATGCTGCAGTGCTGCCTCAGTCCAGCTTCAGCACCGCTACTGCTGCAGCATTTTGAACCATCTCATGTGTGGACCTCTTTGTGAAGGATACTCATGTAAAATATGCAAGAGACATGACAGGTATCACTTCCAAGTTCAAAATGTCAGTGTTTCTGTCAAAGAGCCCATATGAGCAAGTTTTGTTCTTTTTTGCTTCACAGTAAATTGGAACAATGACAAATGAAAGTGATCATTGTGTAGAAAATGCCTGTGCTCTGAGTATGTTTTTCATGTGTTCTTTTTGCATAAGTATTCACACAAAGTAAGATGAGATAGCTCTGTAATTGTACTGAAACATTAGGTTTGGCCTAATACTGTAGTTGGTTATAAATCTGAAGTCTTGAATATTCAAAACTTATTCTTTTAATAAATCTCAAAACTTTGATGAATTCAAGTAGTACCTTTTAACCTGTGCCAGTACTATTTGTTCTGATTCAATATATTTTCTTTTTATTGAGCACACATAATTGCTTATATTTATTGCTCCCATATGCTGGTATGTTCTGATATTGAAATAGTGAATTAGTATTTTCCGTGTCTATAATTTCAATATTTTAGCTAATACTTTATATTATTAATGCAGTACTACTTATTCTGAGCATACATTAGGATTAAATCTAATACCCAGAAATGGACATTAATATAAATATTAGAATATTTGTACCTATCTGACTAGGTAAGGTGTGACAGAGTTAAATATATCTTCTGTATAGTTTCATTTTAACTCATATTTATGATATGGTTATCAGCTCTCAAGGAGACTAAACGAAAAAATAGTTTGGGTTATTATAGGAAAAAAATAGATGTTTTTATTTCCTTCACGTGCCTAGAAAAACATTCTTGCACAGTTCAGAATATTTATAACTATTGGAATTGTTTTGGTCAATAGTCAGTATTATAAAGAGTTAAATGAATCATTGTCCTTTTTTTTTAAAATGAGCTCTAACTGTATTTCAGCTACCTATGCTTCACAGTATTTAAGATACCATTTCAAATTTTAGTTCAATGTGTTTGTTAGTTGGAAATCATACTTAATATAGAGAACTTACAACTCGGTGATCTTGAAGAGCAAAAATTTTATTTCCACTATTAGCGCCTTGGAAATTACATTATGAATCAGAGCATTTTATTAAGGTGGCTTTGCCAGCTTAAGTATGTGATTTGTTGTTGTTAAGCTGTGTCTGAAACCTCATGCAGAAACCACTTAAAGTGTTGATGAACTCTGTTCATAGAACAGCACTGTCATAATTAATGTTGCTTATTTATTCCTTTTGTCTCAAATTGCATCAGAGAAGGGAGACAGAAACCCTTTAATGAGAATGGGAAAAGAGAGATGCAGAGAAGAGGCATGATCTTGTGAGGATATATGGCTGCATGCATACCTTATTGAAGTTTGTGTAACGGCTTGTTTATTCATGGTTTCCCATCCGACCTATTCTGTTTTCACCTGTAGTTAGACATAGCCCAGTCTCAGCAAAACGTTTTTAGTATCTTCCCATTTATTTGAAGTGATGTAAACACTGAAGAGCAAAATCCTCCTTTGAATCCAGGCGTCTGGAGGTATCTTCTTTTCTTTATTTCAGGATCCTTCAAAAAGACTCAGTATATTACAGGCAGGTTGCTCTCTGGAATGATCTAATGAATTGCTGAAGACAAATCAGCTGTCTGGGCTCTTTGGTTGGCGTATCAAACTCTTCTAGACTGTTACACATGTATTAGAAGAAAGAAATTTTATTTTTGTGCCCTTATTGCTCATTTTGTTTCTTAGCTAGCACAGACATTTACCTAAACAGTTATGTTTAACAGATTTTAACTGTCCAGTTATCCAAGCGTCATCTACATATTTCCACAGATAGTCCACACTCTTGTAAGGAGGAGAGACAGTCTCCTAGCAGTTTTTAAATTAATGAATTTGCTAATTCAATCAAAAGAAGAGAGGTTCCCACATTTCAGCCATCCTCCATCCAGGCAACACATTATGATTTTCTTGTACAATGGACTGCTGGATGTCAGGGATTTACCACTTAGAATTGTGGGTGTTGCACTGTCTTGTGAAGAATCAGAATTGTTTCCACTCCAAGTCCACATCAGTTTTTTGATTCTGTACTGTTTTAAAACTCATGTTTATTATACGGTATATAATTTTTCAGATACTTGGAGTTTTAATCTGTTCTTGTCCTCTGTGTTTAAATAGAAGTTCTTATTTTTTTGACATGTTTTTAGCATATGAATACTGTTTTGAATTTGGAGAGTTGTCTGTTGTTTGACAGTTAAATATTAACAGTTTAATGTTAAATTTGCATAAAAGCAAAAATGACTAAAGCACTTTGATTTTGAGGAGGAGGAGATCTGATTTTCTTCTGTAAGTGAAGAGATGGAAAAAGAAATGGTCTACCCTGCTTGTATTGGTTCCAGTGTAATTTTCTTTGCCATTCATGAGAGTATACCTATTATTGTGCATATTCTAGAATAGAGAACACAATTTGCCATTAAAGTATAACCATGCTTAAAAGCCTACAGGCATTATTGTAATCTCCTTTTTTGCTGCAAGAGGGTGATGATTAAAAAAAAGGAGGAAAAAAGCCCTTTCAAAATTTAAATTTTATCTTATTAAGTTGTAAGATTTTTACCCTACCAAAGCAGTAAGCCTTTTCTTGAGTTTCAGCAACTTTCAAGACCTAAATTTATCAAAAGACTCTTCAGATAATTTCCCGCTTTTGTGGTTTTCTGCAAAGAATGTATAAATTATTTCTCCATAATCTTTAATTATGCTGAGCCTAAGGAGCTGTTAGAAAGCATGCTGGAAAGTCTTTCATAACATGTTTAATTCTGCATATCCTATATTTTGTGGCTGGGTTGAACAACAAGACAGAAAACACAAAAATATTCTCTCTATGGCATCCTTCAGTTGGGGCCTGGGATATATGGTGTCCTCAGTTTCCTACACTGTGTTTGTGACACATTCCTGTAGTTGCTGGGTAGTTGTCATGTGGCCACATACCTTAAAGCTTCCAGCTATTGTGGTTTGAAAAATATTTTTCTCCTTTCTACTCTCCTTAATCAGTAAGTAGGGTATTAATCTCCAACCTCTTTCCCATTTTATTGCATCAACAAGGGAATTGTGGATTTGTGGATTTTTTAAAGCATTTTTACCTCCTGTATCACTTTGGTTGAATTAAAAAGGGATTCTTTGAACTAGGTCTGAAATATAATGAAGTCCAAGGAAAGTACCACAACTCTGATGAACTGCTTTCACTTTTGTGTTCATTTTGGAACTCTGATGAACTGCTTTTATTTTTGTGTTCATTTTGGAACTCTGATGAACTGCTTTTATTTTTGTGTTCATTTTGGATTCTGTCTAAAGAAGTGATTGTAAATACAGCAGTTGGATGGAGGAATAGGTCTGGATGTTAGTTCCTTTAATTTGAAGAAGCCACCTTTTGTTCTACCAGTGTACAAGGAAAATTAGAAAATAACTTATTTTTAATTTGTTACAGTAATATAGATCGTATTTGTACCAGAACTAAGATGTAAAATTCTAAAGGGAGAGACAGCTGGTTTACCCACAGAGCCAGGTCTAGAAAGACTGGAGACATTTATTTGTGCCAGATGTGCTGTGGCAAAGCCTCAGCCCTGACTGACAGGACACATTCTGCCTGGATTGGAAGAATTGAGGATCAGTGTGAATTCCTTCACTGGCATCTCTGTAGGAGCTATAAGGCCTTTCCTGTAGCTGACAGCTGCAGTGCCTTTGTTTGGAGATGTGAGCATTATCTCTGTTTGTTTTCTTTGATAGTTTTGTTTGTTTCTTGCCCCTAAGACAGCTATCAGAAGACACCTGTCACTTACTGTCCCCAGTGACTGGTTTAGATAGGACTGAGCACCTATGGTTTCATGTCTCCCAAACTACTCTGTATTCCTGATGCTTTCTTGTCCTGTCAGGAAGAAGAGAGGTCTGCCAGTAAGGAGCTATCACCATGATGCTGGCTGATTGTCACCAGGCTGGTCTCTGATGCACTGTGGCAGAGTTGTATGTACATTAATGAGATGGAAATGAGGGTTTCTTCTCCTTATAACAAGCATCTTTGAGGTGACCTAGGGATTTATTTAAAAGAGAGAGCAAGATACATCAATAGATTAAGTGACACTTTGGGAATTCTATCTCACCATCCTTCATTCAGTGTGGAATGGTCTCCAGTTGTCTTCCAGCAGTTACAAAAAAAAGGTCATATTTACTTGCCCTCCAATGCTTGCAGAATTTTATAATGCAACACAAAGGAGAGGATTTGCAAAGCTGCATTTCTGAAGTCCAGTGATATTTGTGAGATCTGAGTTTGAAATAAACACTGTAAGACTGAGGCAACTGTAAGTTGGGATGTTTGGTGGTGAACAGTGCAGTCATGTTGTGGAATGTACCTGGGGCATTGCTTTAACCTCCAGCGATTTGCAGCTTGTGGAGTCAGAGGTGATGTCCTGCTTAACACAGTGCATGTAACAATGTGAGCAGCTGTCTGCTGGCGGTAATGTCAGGGTGTGGGTGGACAGGACCATTGGCATTTTGAGTTCAGTGTCTGTTGACAGAACTGACTTGCCAGTCACCTGAATCCTACATGCAGTGACAATGGAAAATGCTGTGTTTCTGCTTTTGAGGTGGCCATATGAGGGTGGTACCCTCCCTTTGATTTACTAATGGATTACTGCAGTGAAAGGTAGTCCGTTGCTTTCGCTAATATCAGTTCAAGGTTGTTTTTTTAATTGGTGTGTGGGTTTTTTTTTGTTTGTTTGTTTTGTTTTTTTGTTTGTTCTTAATATTTTTTCCTCCAATGCATTCCTGCAGAGTTAAAGCACATTGCCAGCCCTGTATGGGATTCTTGGATGAGGTTTCCTAACAGTAAAGTCACTTTTAGTAAATACCTGATCTCTGTCTAAAAAGACAACTGAAAAGAGACAACTTATATAATGCTGACTCACATGATTACCTCCATTATTGTACAAGATTAAAGTACAGACATTGGCTTTCAAACTGAACAGAATACTGAAGATCTTGTTTCTGTGCAATGATTTAAGTAATTTAATTATAATTTACCACATTCTTTATTACTGATGGAAGCCAATTTCTCAGGGGCCAAACTTTGAGAGCCACATGGTTACGGGTCAATATTTTTTTAATTTTCTTGAGCCTGTGCATCTTATTCAGCCTATTAATTCCTCTATTCCAGCATTTTTGCTAATTGTTTATTTACTGCTTCAGATTTCAACTGTCTTATTAAAGCATCTACTTCATTAGTATGATAAAGTGCTTTCTTACCATAGTTCACCACTGATGCAGCTTTTCTTTAGATTCTTATTTTAATGACATTGAATATAAGCAAATAAGCTTACCCTAGTAATGTAAGAAATCTGAGACCTTAGCAGTTTTTCAGTGGCAATAAGAAAGGACATCACCCTAAGTTTTGCACTTATATAATTTTCATGGTAAAGTTGGCAGTTGTTCTACTTACAGATTTAAAAATTAATGTAAGTAGCTCTTTGATGTATATAATCACAACATGCAGGTCATATTGCTGTTAGCATCATCTGTTATGCTACTTGTTCAAGTTAATTTTTTTTTTTTTTTTTTTTTTTGGTACACAGATAAAGGTCAAGGCAATTGACTTGGTTTTACTTTTGGTAGCTCTGAGTAGAGATGCCCATTGCAGCCCCTTGAATTCAGCATGGTTATGTCTCCGAGATCTGTCACTGGCATTTAGTTGTGCACTTGCCAGCAATGCTGGTCTGAATAGAAGTGTCCTCACTCTGCTGGAGAAAGACCTGTGTTTGAGTAACTGATAATGCTAAGATACGTTGTAGTACATAGTCCTCTCAGGGTGTTTGAGGGAGCTGCCTGATCCTCAGCAAGGAAGGGGTTCCCCCATCCTGGTTCACAATGTGAATGAAGAGGGATTAGGATCTTGCATTTAAACTCTGTGAGTAGAAACATGGAGAAGTGGAACTAAGCAGCTTGTGTGTCTTCTGTGCTCTGTGACAGCTATTCATCCTGTCAAGGATAGATTGTTAATACAGCTCCTGAAAATAACTTTTTTTAAGAAACCCAAACAATGAAACATCATCTTAAAGGTCTGTTGGCAGGTCAGTTAGTCATTGGACCAGAGGAATAGTAAAAATTATGTTCTTGCATTGCTTGTTGCTGTGAATTAAACACTTCATTATATATGCTTTTGCTGAATGGCTGCATTCTACAAGTTAAAAACTGAAGCATGTAAGAATTTGGCAAAACCTGAACATCTGAATGCAATCATAGTCATTTTCTCTATCTGGAGATCAGAGAGATTTGCTAAATTTAACACATATATAGGAGAATATGCCAAAAGATAGCAGTAGTGGTGAGGCAAAAATGACTCATCTCCAGCTCTTGAGAACCAGATGGAATTTTCTTTTTCTTTTGACTGGAGGTCAGTTTTATAGCTATAATAGTATCAGAGCTCATTAAAAATATCTGTGAAGACCTCAAAATGATTTTGGTAAAAGGATTTTTCTTTCTGAATAAAATGTTTCAATTTTCATTAAAATTTATAATTTTTATGCAAGACAGAAAATGATGTATAGGTTTTTAAAGGGCAGGTATTTTTTTTTTTATAAAGTGCAGTTTGCAAAACCAAGGATTTTAATATCTGTTTCTCTTAGTAACCTTCAGGAAAAGTTACTCACAATTAATTCACTTCTGTTGAATTCTGTTAATTTGTTGTAGGCAACTTTAGGATTAAAAGTAAGCAAAACAAGCTCAGTACTGTAATTACTGTAAAGAAAAGGAGAACACCCTGCTTCCCCTACAAAGAAGAAATTTTGGTACTATGGTTTCTTTTGTGTACTCTATAGCGAAGGTCTTTTGATTAAACTTTTGGAGGCTTCTGGCTGTGGGATTTAGCAGTAGGTAAGACAAAGCTGTCTTATTTTGAGAATAAACAGTGAGTCCTGTTTACAGTGTATAGTTAAAAAACCCCCCACAATTGTTTATAGATCAGGATTAACCTACTGTTCTGCAAAATTCATCTATGGTTGGGAACATTAGCTTGTTAAAATTGGGAAAATGTGAGTCTAAGTAAATTATATGAAGCCAGAGGTAATATTTAGACAATTATCTTAAAAACAAATGAACATCCATACACAAAAAAACGCCACAAAAACCCCCTCCTCTCTAAGCCTGTTTTAAGAAAGGGAAAGTAACAAATACTTGCTAAATTCAAAATAAATTTACTTTTTCCTTTTGTCAGTTTACTTGTCTCCTATTCCAGGAATACCTAGACAAAGTGGTTACTTTATTTCTTTTGGCTGAGAAACCTTTTATAGTTGTAAATTTTCGCAGGATTTCAGT
Source organism: Alethe diademata (assembly GCA_025584955.1). Lineage (NCBI taxonomy): Eukaryota > Metazoa > Chordata > Aves > Passeriformes > Muscicapidae > Alethe > Alethe diademata. The sequence goes on from JANRMJ010000066.1 coordinate 43,346,881, forward strand.
ATCACACTGTATTCATGACACAGGGCAAAAGTGAATGTAGTTTCATTGGCCAATCTTGCAGCTGATTTTGTCTCAGCCGTGGTGTGGAAGCCACAAGGATCTTCCCAAGCTCTGTGGTTGCTGGCACTCTGCAGTGCGCTGTGTTTTTCCTCCCTGCTCGTGTAGCTGCATACGCTCGCTGCCTTCCAGGGGTGAGAGCAGCAGTCTGAGGTCAGAGGGGGTTTGGAGACAGAGCTGCAGGCATTGCACTGGTGTAGCTTCCTCCTGCATCTTTAGAAATACCTGAGGGCTTGCCTAGGCTTAATTTGTAGTAGCACATACTCTTTTATTGGCCCAGCATCTTTAATGGCTGTTTGGGAATCACCTGCCCCTTCTGGATAGATGCTGCTAATTGGTGTGCATGAAGGTGATGACTGTGTCTGTGTGGAAAGAGCTGCCAAATACCTCAGCAAATGGGAGGTCTAGGATTCTGGAGGTTTCTTTTTTCTCCTTCTTTGGATGTGTTTTTTTTATTTAGTTAGAAGTTTAATAGGAATTTCGTGTAAGCACAAACCACCCTCCTTTATGTAAATGTTTACTTTCACATTCAAATATCTATTTAAAACTGCTATGATTCCTATGAATCTAAATCCCCCCAGAGGGCATCTAACTTGTGTATAATTGTTCTTAGAGAAGTAGCTTGTTTTCTCTTCTGGCTTTGCCAGGGAGATTGCTTAAACACACTTAGAAAACTATATAAACTTTCTAAACTGCAAAAGCTTCTTAGGCAGCCACCAGCAAAAACAGTAAATAAGATGCTTGGGCTTTATTTGCACATAAACTCTTATTTTTACATAGGAATTAGGCATTTATATTTGCTTTTTAATACAAAATGTTTCCAATAAATATTAAGGATTTCAGTAATGCATAAAGCTGTTGTAAGAGTTTTTTGAGCTATGGAGTTCTCCTAAAAGCTACATGAAGGCAGTAAAGTGTGAAATTACAAAACGTTTTCTTGTATGTAAGAGTGATTTTCTTGTCATCTTCTATTCAGCTCTTCTTAGACCCTACTCCCCAGTAATTTTCTTTTTAACCAGGTACTACATTTCTTGACCATCTCTAATGAATAACAGAATTAGGCTATACATACAAATTGCCATGAGGAAAAGCAAGAAGGTGATGAAAAAGATGGCAAAGGCTCAAAGCAAAAGTTTAAGGAAGGTCTTCTTAAATTTTCATTTTAGCAAATCAGGAGTTGTATTTGTTGAGGCAAGAGAAGTGAGTGGTTTGGTAATTCAGAGGCAAAGGAGCACAAGCTTGGAGAAACTGGTGCAGAAAAAAATGCAGTGGCAGAGAGATGTTCCTGAGAAAAGTCAGGACAGAGTATCAGTTGGGATGTCTGAGGAGTGAGTGAGGGATCCAAGCCTGACACAAAGAGTAGTGGCTCTGCCTGCCATAACGGGGCTGGAGAAATGCAGATTTTGGCACTTTCTTGCATGGGTTATATGCATAAACATATCCCTTGTTTTGGAGAAAGGAGCATGTCTGGTGCAGCACGGTCAATCCAGGTGTTACCTGTTTGGAAATGGTACTTGAATTGATAGCTATGGACAGTTTCTTGACAGTTAGAAAAGTGTATCAATCAAATAAACAGAGGACAAAACAAAGGCCTGTATGTTTAGAGCCATTAAGCTTTGCAGCAAGTCCTTTACAGTATCAGTCTGTTTTAGGGAAGGGTGTTCAGCACTATTTTTTTGTGTTATTTCTTAGGGTTTGCTTTATATGTATCCTTATTGTCTTTGTACTTCTGCGGCTGGTTGTGAGGTCTGTTTTCTTTTTGATCAGCATGTTACAATAAAGTCCTTAATTCAATGCAGTTACTTAACTCTGTTTCTGGGAAATGTTGCTGGTCTGGTATTTTTCTCTCTCTTTAAAACTCTATAAACTGTTGTTTCATGACTTGAGAATAAAAGGGGAAGGGACATGAAAGAGGGAGTTGAAAAATGTTGGTTTTGGTTTTTGGAGATAAGACCAAAGAATTGAATCATACGTTTTAGAGAAGAGCACTATGAAGCCTAAAAATATATATATTTTTTTTAACAAAATATTTTGCTTATGGTGAAACCATGTAGGTATAAACTTCAGGATTTTTGAAAGGATTCTGAATTTGTGTAAATGTTATTAGAAGCTGCATTCTGATAACATCTAATTGCAAGAATTAAAGTGGATTGAATGTTGAAGGACAATACTTCCCACCAACCTCAGCTTAACTGGAAAATGTCAAAACCCAACCAAGTAAAATCTAAACTTTTTCCTTTTTTGCCCCCCT
>JANRMJ010000066.1:43356392-43382665 GCA_025584955.1 Alethe diademata
TTCAGTGTTGTGTTGTGTGCACGTTACTATCACTAATAAGTAGTTTGCTGGAGGAAGTGGCTAGCGTGTGCAGCTGAAGGTTACAGTCACCTACAGTCCCACAGCAGTGCCCAGCCCGTCCAAGGGCAGTGCTGTGCTTGTTTCTCCATGGAGCATTTCTCAGAGCACAGATGGTGCATTGTTACCTGGTTGTGCTGGAACTGTGCATTGTGTTTGTTCATTGCCTTCTGATCAGGCTCTTCATTTCCCTTGGGTGGCTGTGGAATGCACAGACTGGGATGGGCACGTGTCTGAGACACTTTGCAGTGTTGAAGCATGGCTCCTAGATAAACTCTGCTTTGCCATATAGCATCACACTCTCCATGTGGTGTGTAACAAGTTTTTTCCCTCGTATTTAGTGTTTGCTTTCTAGCAGGCTCTTTGCATCATTGTTCTTTGGTGATGACTTTTTCTGACAAGTGCACAATATGAATCTGTGTGACTCAACATGGGTTATTTTCTTCAGGTTGGGTTTTCTATTTTTTCTTGTTTGGTGCCATGTGTCTTTAGTACTGCAGATTGCCATGACATTGCTGTAATGTTGCAAATTGTTTTGATGACTAAGTTAGAACTTTTTGGGGAAGGAGGAGGAGGTAACATGGTTATTGTATTAGCAGCGGGATTCATAGTACTGTATTGAGAACTACCAGCTAATCTGGTCCTTTGGAATTCCATCTGTTCTCCCTGGGGTTTTCTTTCTCAAAGGAGAATTCCATTGGAATAAGGTTGAATTCTTAGGAAATTACTCCTCCTACAGGATAAAACTAAAACCTGTCCAATTAAATGTGTTCAGACCATTTAGAATTGCATGACCAGAAAAGTCATCTCTCCTCATCCTAAGACAAGTTCAGCTATTCATAAATCATCCTAAAAGGAGTTCTACTGAACAGTTTTTGTGGTCTTGTGTTGAAGCTTCTAAACTGTAAATGCTTTATTTTCAGAAAACTTTTCCCTGACTGTCTAATACTTATTTCCTTAATGCAATAAGGAACAGTACTACCTGTCTCTAGTCCATGTTTTAGTGACAAAACCACAAATGTTGTCAAGTTTTCCCATAATCTAAGTGGACTGAATCCCAGCAGCTTTCCTAGATCTTTCCTGTTTTTCTGTAGGTATCATCAGTCTTTCTGTCCTTCCCTTATTCAAAAGGAAGGGTCAAAATGGCTGCATTATGCTATTGCAATGGTGATCTGCAACTAAGGAGATAGTGTAGTTGTGGTTCAAGCCCAGATAAGGTAATTAAAAAAAAAAATTTGTGGCCTTTTCTTATTTGGGTCACAGTCTTTGTGTTCAGATGTCAGAAGCTCTAGAGTCATTGTCCTAAAGTGGTATTTAAAATCTGGTAGTTTGTTGAAGGCACTGGCTGATCAATCAAGAATATAATTAACAGTTAAGTAACACTACTCTGAGTGCTCTGTTGCTGTCTTCTATGCAGTTGTTGAGAAGCTATTAAAATCTGCAGATCATAGTTCTTGCATGTTATGTATGTGGTGTTTCATAAATCTTGTGCATCTAGGCTTCCATTTGTTGTCTGCAGGGACTTGGAGAAGGAAAAGTACAGTCCTAACTTGTTACTTGACTTCTCTGACTTCTCTGTTGCAGCTTTTTACCTTCTAAAACTCAGAAAGGAAAAGGCTCTGGGGCAACTAGTAGTAGTAGTAGGGTCTGTCAAGATTTAAAGTGCGTTGTGTGTATTACTCAGATGCCTACCGTAAAAAAGTCACATCTGATTTTTGATTTTTCTTTTTTTTGGCTGGTCAGAGGTCTAGGGTCATCTTAGGGGATTGATTTGTAAACTCTATTATCCTGTTAGCATATGGTTGCCTGTAATTATATGAGCCTTGTGGTTGATGACTCACAGGCTCTTCAAACCTTTATTCTACTCTGTTATCTAGTGTTTTTCTCAACAAGGCAAAGGGAAGTTAACTTGAAGTTCATAAATCAAGAAATATTCCTCAGTTTCCCTAGGTAGAAAGCAGTTTGTACTAGCTAAAGTTCTATTTGTAAATCTACAAAATGCATTAAAGTATGTGTGGCACCTATTCCCATTGCAGGGTTCAGTTGCACAGCTGAGCAGTAAATCGGAGGCAGTGAAGCAGAGCTCTGCCTGCGTGGCATTTGAGGGACCTATTAAAAATTAAGATACTAAATTAAAGTCTGTCATGAGATCCTGATTTATAGCATAGGGAAGTTGAGGAAATGTTCCACTAACTGCAGTATTTGTCATATAAAACAGCAGTAGGAATTTGAATGTACAAGCATAGCTTACAAAGTTTAATCTTTGAATGTTGAATTTTGTAAATGTGACACTGTTCTCTACACCGTTTCAGAATTGGTATATTGTCAGGGTACAGTAGAAACACAGAGTCAGCATTATATCTTTAAGGGAGGTAATTATGTATAATCAGATTTTTAAGAGCACAGCAAATTATTTAAATTAGTAATAACTCATGTGTTATTTGTTGCATTCTCTCCACAGGAGTAAAATATAAAGTACAAAATCTAAAATCAAGGAAAACGCTTGAAAAAGGTTTCCTGTTTTTGTCATGAAATGGAAGGAAAATACAAATGTTATAGTAGTGATGTGATGAGTTTAAGCACCTCAGTCTGAAGCACATTTAGTGTTTCTAAATAAATGTATTACTTGTGGTATGTCGCTACTTTATTTATCTTCACCTTTTTCTGCAGAGGATTGTAGCAATAGTAGAAACTCCAATACAGTACTTTTCTTGCATGGTTAAAATAAAACACTTGGAGGTAGTAATGGGATAGTTTGTGTGAGGAGAATGGCATACTGTAGGAAAATATATTTTAATTCTCAAAGAATGGAGGAAAAGAAAAATTATTTAGTTTTTCTGATCTTTTGACTCCCCACATTACCAGATATGAACGAATTCAGAAGTTATAGAAATATGTGAAATGATTAAAAGTTTAAAGGACTACAATGTACAGAATAAAAATAAAATAAAATCAAACATGATGAATATTTTAAAAAAAACCAACCAAACAAACCACCAAGTATTAGGTTTCCAGGAAAATGCCACAGCAAATACTCCATCCTCTAAATCCCACATATGTCCATGTTGAAGAGGTACTAACAGTTATTGCATTGTAGATGTGCCCACCTGGGGGGATTGCCAGACACTTGTAGCTCTTTAATAGAATTGACATTGAGAAGGTTAAAAATTAGTCAGAACTGACTTTACATGGGAGGTAACAATTTTCATGGTTTAATAGGACACAGTGACACTATTACAAGGAAATATATGCATGCATATATGTGTGAACAATATGACAAAAATATATCTACATATGTATACATATGTGCTTTTGTCCAGTCTTTAACTTTAAATTGGTATTTTTGGAAAAATACACTGTAGTCAGAACATTCATATTGGAACATGCCCAGATATTGACATAAGAAATTAAACTTTCTTCTTGACTGGGTGGTATATGTTTAAGGTAATCTTAGGAGACATGAATGTATTTCAAAGAGAAGTCAATTAATTTCTGCAAATGAAGGTAAGTGCTATTAAGGAGCTTGAGAACTTGCTGTTTTAATATTATATCTTGAGAGCAAACCCAAGCTCTTCCCTCAGTAATCTGATCTTCCAGAGTGCAGTTCTAAGGAAGCAGTTCCACAATTTATGACTGTTCCTGGCAATATTTTCGTTTTAGGTGCAATTTTTAGCTGTAGAAAATACTGTGGTGCTGTTAAATGTGAGCACTGGTTTTTTTTTGTCACTGAGTTCTCTACTAAATCATTCAGTTATTTATTTAGTTTCTGTGAGTATAAAGATTTCATGACAAGAATTACATAGCCCTTAATGAATAGATAATATTAAAATCTGCTGTATTCTGCTTTTTAGCCAATAACTGTCCTTGCTTTCTGAAATTGGATATTTTAAAAATAAGTAGGGCTTTTTGACATAGATAACACATACCTGAATTTTTCAGAATGCTTCTTGAAAAATGAGAAATAACACTGTAGCATGCTTATCAAAAGCTTGTATTTGATTCAGCGCAGATATCTGACATGACACAGAGCAGAATATCTTCATGCTGGGAGATACGGTATCTTTAAAACTGGGAACTGGTGTACTGGCTGAAACAAGAGGATTTATCAGGATTAATGGGTTACTCCAAGATGATTCTTGCTCATCATCTTAAAGCGCTGTATATGGCTGGTTATGGAAGCTTTAGCTGCCCAGTGCCTTCTGCAAGTTCATTTCATTGAATGCTAAGGGGTTGGAAGGGACCTTAGAGGTAGTTCCAACTCTCTCACCCTGGGCAGGGACACTTTCCACTAGACCAGGATGCTCAAGGCCTTATTCAGCCTGGCTTTAAACCTGCCAGAGTTGGGGCATTCTCATCACCCTGACAGTAAAACATTTGTTCCTACTGTCTAACCTAAATTTCTCCTCTTTCAGTTTTTACCCTTTACTCTTTGTCTGATCACTGCAGTTCCTGACGAAGAGTCCCTCTCTGGCTTCCCTGGCCAGAGATATTGGAAGGTTGCTGTGAGGTCTCCACACAACCATATGTTTTTCAGGGTGAACAGGCTCAACTTTCAGATCCTGTCTTTGTAGAGATGGTGTTTCAGTCCTCAAACCTGGAGGGGTGAATAGCTTTTTCACTCAGGTTATCAGTCAGCTGGGCACTGTGAGCCCCGGTTCTGTCATCCTGTAGGCGTACTCTGTTATTGTAGCTGGATAGTATCCTCTTTGTTCCTTACATCCACATCTTTGGGATAGAGATTACCGCTCTTCTGAATTCCTTAGTGTTGTGGAGCACCTCAGATTGCGAACTGAAGGTTGAAGGAGAATGGATAGAAGGATCATCCATAAAAGTATCTAAACTGAATGGATGGCTTCCCAAGTTAGATTCACTCTTAGATGCAGTTAAGTGTAATACACCTGAGACTGTGCTCCGTTGTTGTTATAGTGACTGATGTTTCCTTGTACATTTAATAATGAGCTGCAGCACCACTGTGTGCACAGAATTTGTGTGGTTTTTTGGCACCTACTTTCTCTTGCTCTCCAGATACCTGTTTTTGTGTATCCACACCCTGGAAAAATAGAAGGCGAAGCAGCGTCTCCGGACTTACTAGTGAAAGCTATTATAGTGAGAGGGAATGGAGACGGAAGTAGTAAGATTTTCAAATGTCCATGGAGGAAACAGGCAGATGTTTACCTTAGTGATGATTAATCAGCAGAAAAAGAGTAGCAGAAATATCTGGCAGTGGAAAAGACTGCAGGGATTTTGGGTTTGTGCTGCTGCCCTTTCTTCCAAACTGTTCTGAAGACTTTTCAAGACTCTACGAAATTTTTCATAATCTTTATCTGTTGTGGTTGTTTCAAATATGAACTTTAAATCAAATACTGTTGTTACTTACTGCAGAATATAGATACTGTTTTTTATTCGCACTTTAATGAGATCAAGTATATACTAAACTTATTTATTTCAAGCATTTTGAGATACACTTTATTAAAACACATTATCTTGATCTTTTACAAAGGCCTATAACTGTATTATAAAAGACTAGGTTTTCATCTTTTTGCTATGCACTTCATATTATCAGTGCAGAACTGCACAGACTTCTACATGTCTTTAAATGATCTTTGTCCAAGAGTTATATTCCATGTGGATAAAAGGTTTGTACAAGTGATTGTGGTTTAGTATTAAACACCTGTGCTTGAAGTCGGTTTCTTGAACTCTCAGATCTTTGTCTGTGCTTAGTTTACTGTGATATCAGATAACTCCACATTTGCAGATGTCCTAACATTCTTGTCAGGAGCTTTGCATTACCTCTACCCCCCTGAATTTTCAGTCATGTATGAAGAGAGCTGATGTATTTGCTTAATTTTGGAAGGCTACAATTACAGCTGTTTGAACTATAAATTACATTGATCAGTTCTAATCTGACAGGAAAAGTTATGATGATCTAATATCAGAAGATAATAGAAGGAATAAACCAGTTTGAGGCATCTCATAATACAAAGTGTAAGAATATCTGAAAGGTATTTTTCTTTAATAGGCATTTAGTATGATGCATATTGTAGTGTTCCTCATACAAGAGCAAAGTGACCTTCAGTGAGGGTCTCTTTGGTGGTGTGACTTCAGATAAGGAAATAATGCATTTTTAACTCTTCTTGATAGTGGAACTGCTTATCATTTGCTGATTTGAAAAGTTTAGAAAAACACTGCTGAGATGCTTACCCACTTACCAGTCTGCTTTGAAGAAATGCAATAGAATAATGTATCTTAATATAATTCTGCAACACAGTCAAGTTAAATATCTATAGGAATCTTCTGAACACATAGTAAAAGTTGGAAGACTGACTGTATCTAATGTGGAGCCTATTTGAGATAATTCTGTAATGATGAGCACAGAAATGCAAAGTTACTTAGAACTCTGTGTGACATGTCATTATCTGTAATTACCTTTCACGTGATCTGACAATGGCATCACATCTTAACCTTCTGTGCCAGTTGTTTCAACACCACCTGGGCTGGAACAATAAGTTCCACAACACTGTGACTCTGTGGCGTGAATTAAGAGAACATTTATTGTGACCATCTCCATAGAAAACAAAAGAAATATAACAGAGTTAAAATTTGATTTGTTTTAGTGAACATGTCCTGCCAACTCAGAAAAAACTTTGGAAAAGGGTATGTGAAGGTGATTGATTTTCATGAAATTGTAAGCATTTCCTAATAAATGCCAAGTATATAACAAAATAATCCATGTATGCTGTACGCTGCACAGAGAAAGAAGGGGAAAATGCTTGCAAAGTGAATTGAGTAAGTTTGTGTGTCAGGAAATTTAGTAGTTTCTATATTCCTGTTCTTAATCCTCCAACAGTCAGCATCTGCATTATACATGTGTGCTTGGTAATTGAGCTTAATTGGTTTGCAGGGAAGTGTATGAAGGGTATGATCATTAACTAAAATTAAGTATGTCAGGGACTTGCCCCAAACCAACTTATGTTTTGCTGCTGTCAGCATAGAATAATTTTTGTAGATGGGCTGTGTAGAACACTTTTCAGATGTTCTCTAAAAACCTAGCATACAATGGTAGAAAATGGGGCAGTACAAGACAAAATTGGTGGTTCATTTCAGTAGAAAGTGGCCTTATTATGTTGTTTGCTTCTGGCTGTGGAGGTACAATGTTAGAATCTTCTTTAGCAACCCTTTTTGGAGACAGCTCTAGAACAATGGGGACAGGGTTACTGAAATTTCCATTCTGCTGGGGTGGTTACTTCAGGAAGAAGGGCTAGGAAGAGAGAAAAGGACAATGTATTTATATAGCTTCAATCTAACACCACTGTTTTTAACCTGAAAAGAAACTTTATTTGAATCAAGTGTAATTAAGATTAGGAAATAGTAATGTAGTGCTTTAAAAAATAAACATAACCAAACACTTGCTCTCCCCCCCCAGATGCTCTGGGTTTTAATAGATGATGTTACTTTTACAAAGAGCACACAGCAAAGCTGTTAGGTCTATATATGTGGTCTCTTCGATCCTTGATATTGGCCTGCAGGGATTTTTCTTTGTTAGCTATGATTTTACATTGTGAACTTCAACAGTACCATATGCATGTATCACGTGTTTTGGATTTAATGCCTGACTGGAAGCAGTTATTACTTTTCACCTCTACAATTGACTGTGGATTGCAGCATGGGCACTGTTGCTGGTACACAAGGAAAATTGCTTTGCCTACACTTACCTTTTCCATATGGGGCCAATTAGAAAGGGGTAACAGGAATTAATTTTTTGGCATGTCTGATTAAACCCTGTGTAAGCTCCTGTGCTTTTCAGATTGAGATACACTTTAATTTAGTCTAGTTTAATTATTTGAGTGAAGTAAATGGAACCAAATGCAAAACTATCTTAATTCAGGATGAATGTTTATGGGTGACTTCAAATTATTCAGTTCAATTTAAATTCAGGCATTTATTTAATTTGATGAACTTTTCTGCTGCCTATAAGAACAACTCCTTTTTGGTAAACATTCCTGCTTTAAAAGCATGCATTTTTGTACTCTCAGCCTGTTCTGCTTCCAATTGCATGCTTCATGCTGTAGCTTTATTGTTTTATTTATTGAATTTTATTTAAAGTGTTAAATATGGCCTCTTCATAATCCTTCATTTGAAATTTATTATTGGAAACTCATAAATGAATTGGCAGAATGCATAGGAGGATGCTATTTTTTCTATTCTAAAATAGAAAATCTTTGCTAGAAAATAGACTCATTGGAACAAAATTTTCTTTCTTTAACTTGAACCATATTTCTACAGAGATTCTCCAGCTGCTGATTGTGTTTCTTAGAAGAACTGTGATTTAAATAAGGGTTTGTTTTTTGGGGCTTGTTGATAAGATCTTTAACTATTATGATATGGAACTAGTTCTGTAAAATTTTAGTTATTACATATTAAGGACTAAGGAACACACTGTTTGCTTTGCTGTGTACAAGACATCATTGGTCCCTCCTAGACCCTCCTTTCTCTGAAATACTGAGCAGAGCTATGGGACAGCTGTCCTGTTAACTTATTTTCCCTTTTAATTCTGAGTATTTCCTGCGTCTCTTTATATGCTTGCACATTAGGATAAGCACAGAGCACTTAACTGGCAAGTTCATAAAAGTCTATTAAACTCGGTAGAAGACAGTGGTACTACTTTATCTGATCAGCTTTAGCACTCTGCTTATTCATCATAGTTTTATTATCTTATATCACAAAGTCTTCCTTGCTTGCAAAAGTCTCAGCAAGTCACCCCACCTCCTTCTGTTAGAGAAACTGTGAGTAGTTCACAGTTTTTACAAGGAGCAGGAGTGAGTAGGTACTAGATTTTTGGAAGAAAAATCCTTTATTTACACAAGATTATACTTTTCAACTTACTGTAAAAACACTAAGTTATGAACTATATATACAAAATTTCTCTGAAGATCAGACAAATATTTTTTTCTTTATATATTTCTTTACAAACTTCTAAGCAAGTTGCACTAACTAGAATATGTGCAGTATATACACAAAGAAGTAAATTCAAATTTATATGGTACCTGTTAATTTTAAGCTTTTCTACTTCTTTGCATTGTATGACTGACCTATTAAAGAAATACTAATTCTTGTGTACTTTGTATGTAGTTAAAATAAAACTCCTTCTGTGACTTTTATTACCAGGACAGGCAAACAGAAAAAGCATATATGCAGTTATTATAATTATTTTAATTAATTTGCCCATACTTACAATTCAAAATAATAAATATGCTGAGGTATGATTCTGCTTGCATTCAGGGACAAAAGCTTATGCATTTAACAGTGATTTTCTGAAAGCTTCCATAGGTCTTTTTGGGTCAGAAGCATAACCCTGGTTCTCTTTTTTTCTTCTTTTTTCGGTAGGATGATGAAGTGGTTCTGCAGTGCACTGCAACTGTTCACAAGGAGCAACAGAAATTGTGTCTTGCTGCAGAAGGATTTGGCAACAGGCTTTGCTTTTTGGAATCCACATCTAATTCTAAGGTACCTCTGAGTGTTTTCATTGTCATTTCATGTCACGAAGCAAGGGTAGTTGTAACACTGCTTGCTTTGATGTAATATACACAAATCTGTCAAGGAGAAGGGACAAATCAAATCTATCAATAATATAAGGAATATTTAATGCCCATTCAAAGTGTAATTGTTCCTGTGTCCTTTGGCTGAACTCTAGTGTGGTGTTTTCTGTTTTGGGTTTTCTTTAAAACTGGTTAGCTGCAGAAGTCCACCCCAGATACTATACTTGTTACTTTGCTTGTCTGAACTCAGTTGTAGTAAGCCACAGAGCAACTTCTGTGTTCTGCAACTCGAAAGACAAGTTGATTGCTCTAAGTCCACAGAAAAGACAGCAATTATTATATTTGTGTCAAGTTTTCATTTTGTGGCATTTATATTGAAATAATTATTACTTTTAGACCTGATTCCCTATCTGAACATAGTGCAAATATCAAAATTACCTTATTTAACACATTCTATCTAGGCCTCTTCTAACTCTGGTATGTATGCAGTAGATAGAGTAGTTTGAAAAAAATAACTGTTGTTTATTGCAAGGAAGGGATTTTGTTTCAAAGTCACATATGCTGAAATAAATGTTATGAAGACAAAAATGGGGCTCCTCAGGGCAGAATTGGTTTTGTGGACAAAGTAATGGATATACTTGGACATTTTATTCATAGAAAGGGAAGAACATTGTGTAACATATTTGTTTTTTCTTTAATTAAAATATAAATATTCAATAAGAAAATATAATAAAGGTTAGGCATCTGGAGAGACATCCAGAAAGATTTAGAACAAAAAATGATGGTTATCATGCCAGCTTTCATAACATCACTTTGATTTTCTTTGATACTTCACAGAATAATGCTTCATTTTCTGTCTCATCATTTTGAATGCATTATTCATAATAATAAATTTTTCACTAGGATATTAATGATTCATTATAATAGCAGTGATCTTGATGAAGTAATTCATGCTGCTCTGTTTTAAATGAATCTTTTTAACAATAAAAATGTGCTAGGATAGAAGTGGTTGTAGTGCTAGTTGCCTGTGAGGCCTGAAAGATCTATTTAATGAATTTGTTATCATTCAGTAAGTTTAGATATTAAATCTGCAGTCTCTCTCTCCCCATAGAAAACTCCTGAACATTCCTGTCTTTAAGGAATAAAGTGTAGATTTCATATCAGTTTTGTATGCATGTTTGCTGATGCTGCTTTTTCTCCTTGTTTTATGAAACAATATGTGTTCTGTATTCTGCTCATTCTTCATGAGCTTGGGGGTAAAAAATGCAAACAAAAGAAAGCCCATGCAGCTCATCTGTGCTTTAGTGTTTAAGGGCAGACAGTTGCTAGGATGAACTCATCTGAAGTAATTTGTAGATATTAATACTGAGGGAGCGATAAAATTATCAAATCCTTAAAGCAAAGTTGACTATAAGTAAGAGTAAATAAAAATGTTTTTATTCCTCATGTCTGTATCCACAGCATGTTACTATTGAATTATATAAGAAGCAATGTAGAAAATATTCAAAGAGGTATGTGATAATTTGAAAATACTCCCAACAGAGTTCTTGAGCCTGTTAAAAAAATTCTATGCATGTCTCAGAGGCTGTTTTCCAGTTAGAGTGGGATTGTGATGCACTTAAATACTAACAGTAGTGTGGCATCTGATTTCCAGGAATGGATCAAGAATGAGATGCAAACCCAAGCACCAGAAATAGGCCAAACATGACTAATAGACTTCAGCTGTCATCCTAGACTTTATTTTTTGAGAATGCTTGTTACTATCCCATGCTTTTCTCCAATATCTTTCAGGATGTGGCTCCTCATGGAGTAGCTGATGTTTTATAGTGCAACTTCTTTGTGTGTGCTTTTCTGCCCCAGGATCATGAAATAATTCATACTGCTTAACTAATGGTCAAATTGAAGATATGTTTTGATAGAATAATTTGGGAATTGCTGACTATTAATACTTATCTCTGTACAGCAATAACACTGGGAGATAAGGGAAAAGATGCTTGTACAGACAAAGTAAAACATGAGCAGGCAGGTGTTCATCCCAAGGAAAGCAAGGCTTCATCCTGCACCATGGTGATTTGTGAAGACAAATGCTGTCATTCTGAACACCCCCTGCTTCCTTTTCCATCCCCCTGCTCTATAGGCTGAGCAGGGGGTGATACGGTCCAGAATATCCCTTGGCTTTGTTGGAGTCAGCTGTCCCTGCTGTGTCCCCTCCCAACTCCTTGTCACCTCTGGTGTGCTGGCTGGTGGAGGGGGTTGAGGAGCAGAAAAGGTCTTAGTGCAAGGCTGCAAATTGCTAAAATTGACCCCATATCTTGAAGAACAAGATAACAATAAGCAAGACATCAGGTCTAAGTTATGCCTAATTGTATTAATAAGACACAGTCTTGAATATAAAACATACAGGTTTGCCCAAGATAAACTCATGGCTGCCTCATCTGTAGAGGTGCAGTAGCTAAATAAAAATATTTCTATCTCAATTTCTACCAATTTCAAAGCAAATCTGTCTCAAAACAGATCTTGTTCTAGGAATAGGTTGGAAGAGTCAAGTGTATAACAATATTAGATTTATAAGCCATCAAAAATTTTTGATATAGCAAAAGTTGCAGCAGCGAGAATGATAAAACCCAAAGATATGCTGAAGACAGGATTTAAAATGCTTACTTTCCTTATGTCATGCAATTACTTCTTCAGCAAGTTTTGTCAAATGCATAGCATGAATTTTTATTTTCTAAGTAAGAAGAAGAAAATAAGGGGATGGCTGTCAGAAAAAAAGGGCAGAAGTCTCATTTTCGTGGTTTAACCCCAGCCAGCAGCCAAGCCCCACACAGCTGCTCGCACACTCCCCCAGTGGGATCAGGGAGAGAATCAGAAGGGTAAAAGTGAGAAAGCAGAAAAGGCCTTGGCTCTGTGCAAGCCCTGCTCAGCAATAACAAAAACATCTCTATGTTATCAGCCCCGTGTTCAGTACAAATCCAAAACACAGCCCCATACCAGCCACTGGAAGAAAATTAATCCAGCCAAAACCAGCAGACCTGTAAACGTCCTTTTTGGCAATTACCTATAGGTAATTTTGTTTCATTTGTTTGCTGTATCTTTAAATTCATTCCTTGTGTGGAAGACCATCCCTTTTATTAAAACAAAAATTAAGATTAATTAACGTATCTCAAGATTAAAGAGATCAGTTTCTTTACATTTGAATGTATGTAAAGATTGGTAATATGAGGAAGGCCATTCATTAAAACATCATGGTGTCTGCTAGTGAAGTAATTTTTCTTTAGACTTAAACAATGCATGGAGTGCTGAAAAGCCAACAAGGTGGAGCTGTGCTTTAACAACTTCTGAAAACTATTCCTGTCCATAGTGCAGAATGAAAAATCTCAGCTCTGGGTCAGTCATAAAGGTGGTGTTGATTCCTTTTGAACCACTGAAAAGCAGAACACTGAAAGCTGAGTTATGCTTTTCTAAATGGCATCAGAGTTTGGTTTTTTTTAAGTTTTTAAGGCACGTGGTAAACTCATATTAATTCCATTATGCCCTGAGGTATGAACCTACTTTACATCATTAAAAAGTACTGATAAAAGCTATGTGTGGGGTTTTTTTCCCTCTGTAGTTTGGACTTGAGACAGGGGAGGATAACATAATAAGGGTTTGTTTCTTTTTTTTTTTGAAGGAAGCTAAAAAAGCTTCCCAAGTTGGTTTTTGGTCTTGGTTTTTTTTTTTCCAATTCAACTTCTTGAAGAAGACAGTGCAGTGTGTGGTCCTGTGATTTGATCTTTTTACATATAATAAGTTACAGTGTTGAGAGCAGAGTCCAGGAACTGATAATAATTCTATTTGTAAAGTTAATGAGGTATTTCACATGGAAGTATGACTTTGACAACTGATTTTCCATTTTGCTTTTGAAGGGTCTCTTCTGTGTCAGAGCAGAAAGATTCTTCAGATTTGGTGCTGGACTAGTGCAGGCCAGTTGGTTGGGAATTCTGACTCTGTTATCCAGAGTATGTCAGTGATGCTCTGTTATTTACTGGCCCCTAGATGTTACTGTTGTGTGAGGAAGTTGAAAATAAAGCCTGATGGTAAGACTGACAGTGTTTATTGTGCTGATAAATACAAATAATTTGATTTTATCTCTGCCCTTTTTTTGGTCAGATGAATTGTCAGGGACTGGAGAGGTGGCTATGCTTAAAGGGAAGAGGAGAATGGGGGAGAGGTCTGGAGAAGGTTATACCTGGCACAGGCAAGGCTACATGACAGTGTGATTCTTTAGTATTTATGCAAGCTGTGTCCATGCCAGCAGTCAAATTCTCTATGGATGTGCCTGGAGAAGGGTGTCATCCTGAATGGTTGGACATTGGCCTGAACTCCTGTACTCTGATTGCCTCTGGGAGGCAATCTCTTTTCTCTGTTTGCCTTCCAGAGTGTAAGATCTGAAGGCAAGAGTTGCCTTCTTTTTTGTCTTTTACAGCAAACATATTCTCAGTGGCCAAGACAAATAATCTTTCTCCAGAGCGACTGAGCCTGAAACTCTTTCTGACAGCTGAGAAAGAGGATCTGCAGTTTTTGATTGGGTAAATCCAAATAGATAAAAAAACTCGTGATGTCCATTAACATATGGATGCCATAATGAATTAATGAGTTTTAAAAAAACTGATTCACTCTGAGAAATTAGATCAGTGTTGTTTGCTTGTGTTTACATTGGGTCATTCTGTGAATATGCCATTTAGTGTGATGACTGGTTGGATTTTTTTTCTATGTAATTGTTGTGGTTCATTTCTGTACATGTATTTCCACTTCATCCTTTTTAAAAAAGTAAAAAATTTTGTTAGTGCTTTGTAGCTGCACCTCCAGGCCCATTTTAATTGCTTTTGTGTCATGTTGCCAAAATGCATATTCCCACTTAATGGTAGAGATGACACCTAATCTTATGTAATATTATGTTCAGAGGACTCAATATAGCAGACTTGGACTAAAACTGTAAATTTTAATATTTAAATGAAGAGAATTTATGAATACTTATACATTACTTGGCCTACTTGACATACATAAATTAGACATAGGTAGATGAAGTCTTCATAGGTGTAGAGCAGACAGGATTTTATTCAGTGAGTCATTCTTTTCCAGCAAAATACTCTGTAGGAGTAATGTAAATAAGAACAGTGTGTTTCACAATATTGTATGTAGTTTTATGCAATATGGGGTTTACAGTTTTTTAAGTATTATCTTTATTATTTGTGTATATCCAACTCAGTTTTTACTTCTTGTAAATGTTGTGTAAATTTTGAGCCTAAATGCAGATTGGTAGTTATATCCATCAGATATGGTCTGATCTTTGCACTTAGTCCTTGAAACCAACAAAAATATTTCTTGAGATGGAAAGTGAATAATTTAAAATGAATGTGAAACATTTAGACTGTGAAAAACACTGTCAGATCTCCATGGTTGTAAAGCAGCAACAGAAATATGGCTTTATATCAGCTGAAAATTGTGGGCATTGTTACTAGTCACAACAATACAGTTTAACATCTTTTTACTGTCACTTGTAACTCAGGTAGTTTTATAAAAAGGAAACAAAATGTGTGATATCAAGCATGTCACCACAGATTAAATAGTGTAAAAATAATAGATCCAATCTGTGAAACCTTACTATTTTCATTTTTCATTATATCTCCTGTTGAAGCAGATATCTGTAGTTTTAAATTCACACAGGAATGGATTATTTCTGATCTAAAAGAAATATTTTTTTTCAAGTTTTATCAGAGATACACATTAAGGCATTATTTACTATGAAATATTATTTTAAATCTCTTTTTATCTTCAGACTGTACATTCATGAATAGGAAAGAGTTTCTTTTTAAATCACGCTCATTTAGTTAATTTTTTTAAAAGTAAGACATTGTTATAGGCCAGTTCTCTGGTTTTGGGGATAACCCTAAATTCTTAATACTAAGAATTAAATTAGTAAAAATTAGTTAAATTAGTAAAAATGCTAAGTTATTTAGAACCCAGGGAGTTTTATTATAAGACTTTAAATGTATTGTGTATGTGGGACTTACTTGTCAAAATTTAAGAAATATGTAAATATGTAATCGATAAAGCACCTGGGAAAAAACTTTCAAGGGAAAGTTGTGAATTCCTAAATATGTTCATAGAGTTCATGACATGTAACCTGAACATACAGTGACAAAAGCTGTAAGATAGAATCAAAGTAATTTTGCAGGTCAGTTTATCTGATGGTAATACTCCAAGTGATGGCACTGAAAGAAAGAATAGTACATATGATATCTCTGCATGCATCATGTCTGATATCAACTAAGCAATGCAAGAAAAATTTCAAAATCTCATTTTTTTTATTATTAATGAGTTGTTTCGCACGATTAGTGACATGGGCCATCCAGTCAAGAAACTTAACCCAAAGTTATGTAATTTATGAAATTTAATGAACAAAACATGAATTTTAATTTCTCCAGTCAAATATGTGGTTTGCAACTTTCTTTGTTAGCTAAATGTATGTTAAAAACAAACCAACCCTAAATGTTTACAAACCCACATATGATGTGGCTGTTTTGGGTGTTTTCCCTTGCTTGTTTGTATAGGGGTTTTTGTGTGTGTGTTTGTTTGCACATGTGTGGATTTTTTTGTAGATGTAGGAATTCCACCTCTGGTCTAAAATAAATGAACAAAACCTGAAAAATCGCATTAAATCAGTTTTATTTTATAACTATATATCCCAGTAACTGTTTAGGCATCTCATTACTTAAAGACTAAAATGCAAAAAGAAGCAGATATTATGTCAAAAAATCTCGTCTGAGATACAGCTGTAACACAAACACTGTGATTGATTAAAGTCAGATGTGGTGTACAGTCCTGCAATTGGTTTGCAAAGTTTTTAGAGGCTTCTAAACACCTGCCAGTTTGCTGTGATTTATTTTCTGAGTCGTAACGTTTTTAGTACAGTTACTAGTAAAAAGGAAAGTTGCTGTCATTACATGTTGGGTTTACCTATTTGCATTTTGAACAGCGTGTTGAAAGCAGTGCCCTTATCCAAGTGATGGGTTTTGGTGGTTAGGTTTGTCTTTTTCCCCATTTAGTGTGTGAGTCTTGTGACACCTTAATAATCCTGGGACTGTGTGTTCAAGACTGCAGACAGATTACTTGTCTTCACCAAATGCACTAACTGTAATAAAATACAATGAGAAAGTCCTTGAAAGATAAATAAGTGAAATATAGTGGAAATCCAAATTATTTTGAGGTAGGAGTTCTTATCTGGGTATTTAATGACTGATGCAAGTTAAAGCTGCTGGCTTTTCAGTGCAAGCACAACCCCAGAAGCTTGAGGCTTGCTGCCTTATCCTGGGGAACTGAACATTGCAAGGTTACACAGTTGTCATGTTCTGCCAAGTCCCCTGGAGCTCAGCATTTTAAATATTTTCTCTGAAGGGTTTAGAGTGAAATGTACTTCATTAGTACATGCAGAGTAGTTACAAAGCAGTCATTTGAATTTTAATTAGACTGATACGTAGCTGCACATCTGAAAACCTGAAAAAACATTCATAAATCTGTGTTTCAAGCCATGAACACATAAAAGAATAAATGCTTATTTTAAGCCTTTTAGATAAATGTTTGTCTAAAACAGCAGTTTCAAATTAGCTTTGTACTCCTTCTCAGCACTTCAAGTCATGGCATTATTACTTTGCACTCAGTATTTTTAAGAACTGTTAGGCTAAATCTAGGTTCAGCAGACTCCTATGAATAATCCTAGCCCAATGGGCTCTCAAAAAGTAGGACAAAGAAATGTGGCCTATTAATGAGTGAATCTCTGTTTCTTTGAGGTATCTAATGTTGATCATATCTGAAACAAAATGGAAAAAAAGAGTATCAAATATGTTTGTGTTTATTTCTTAAGAATTTTTGAAACTAAGACCTTTTGGGTTGTGGTTTTCAAGATTTTAGGTTTTACCTCTTGGTTACTTCCTCATGAAAAAGGAGGAAGATTATTTGTGCTTTTATTGCAACTGAGGGAATGCTGTAACTTGCTATCATAAAAAGAAAATTTTCAACATTAAATTTAGAGTGTTAGATTATAACTATTCTGAATTGGATGAGAAACGTTGGACAAGTGGAAGTAGTTTGGAGTTTGGAGATGTATGCTTTGTGACCTTGTGTCTGAAACCCAAATGCAAGTTGTTTTAGTAACTTTCCTAGTGCTGTCTGTTCGGTCACCATATACAAATACAAGAATAACTTTTTCTGTTTTCACAAACAAGAAGAGTTGCTTTATTTTGCATTGGAAAAACCAAAGGCCAGATGGTAAAATAAGTTATTATGCTCTTAAAGATTATGCTTAATGCACAAGATCACAGTTCAGGCTACTTTTACTGAGTGTTTAATTATTTTTGAATAATTGCTGAATGTTTGCTGTTTGGTTGAAAATCTGTAGATAATAGAGATGGATGTGCATTTGTGAAAAATGCTAATCGAATTTTTTGAGCTTTAACTCCTTCCAAGTTCTCTTTTTCTTCCATGCTGGATATAAAGAATGTATTTAAGAGTGGGAAGTTAATTCCATCTTCTTGATGTTTGTACTGTTGTCTTGACATATTTACAAAACCACCATCCACGAAAGTGTTGCTTTTTCATGAGCACTGACTTTTTACATGCAGTTAAAAAAGAGCAGGAAACCAATGTCACTGGGCTGATTTTGAATATTTGATATAGTCTTCCCTTAATACTGCAAACTCTACTTCTATCCCACTTTTAAATATATTTTAATAATAACAGGGAGTTAGGAATTTCAGGTTTTCTTGGTGTTTCTCTGAGTATGGACCAGTTATATTTGCACAGTACAATGTTTACAGCCAGCAATAAGGCAATAATTGACAAAAATGCAAATCAAAATCAACAGTTGTTCAAATGGCTTTAGATAATGTAGGATGAATTAGTTTTGACAGTTCAAGATGCTTTGAACAGCCAAGGTATGTATTGATCTTTAAAAGAAACAGCAGGGACAAGCTATTTCTAGCACAGGACTTGCATGAGAAGGTTGGACAGAAGTCCTAGAAAGCAAACAAACGTTCTGCTCAGTGCAATATGAAATATGAACTGACTTTCCAACAAAGCATTTGAGTGCCCATTTTTCAATAAATTAGAAAGCCCGGTAATATGGAATTTCTTTCTAGTGTATGTAATTTGATTGAGTATTAAAAAATAAAAAGGCTCATAGAAATTAAGTCAAATTACAATAAGGTCTTATTTTTAAATGAGAAACATGCCTATTTTGATTAGCTGTTTTAATAAAGCTTAATAAGCTTTGAGTGCCTTATTTGATATTTGATTTGGTCTGAAGTACACTAACAATAAATTAAGCCTCTTTGGGCTGATACATTTGAAACACGCATCTAGATTCATGACTATGTAAGTCTTTGTAAGCTCAAATTGGCAAAATAATTCCTTTTTGTTTTGCATGTTTCTGGCTAATTCATCAGAGGTGATACACATAACTGTCGGCATAATTCTTACTAGAATTTTTTTGTGTCTAATGAAAAGGATAATTCCCAAGAAGAATTATTGAAAAAGAATTTTGGTTATTTTTAAGAACTTAAAATTATGTGGATTTCTTTTTAGTCTGTTTTTTAGAAAATAAACCAATACCAGACAATTGAACGGTTTTTTGAAACCCCAGCATAGAAAGGCAGCTGAGTAGGGGATTGAAACATCTTTTCCTGGTTAGTTAAAAGTTAAGGTATTGGCAAATTAAAATTAGAACTATCTAGAAAATGGTACGTGCTTGTGCATAATAGGTGTCTCCAAAAGAGGTGTCTGTAGTTATTATCTTATTGTTTGATGTCAGAATGTGAAATTTTGAAAAGGATGATCTTGACTCTGTGGTCAAGGAGGAGACTCCAGGTTAGTCAATGGTCTCAATGAATGCCATAGTCTCATGTAGGGGTGCTATCTGTGAACTTGTTATATTCCCTCCTCGTTATACTCCCCCCTGAACATGTATTCAAGGGTAGCAGGAAAAAAAGTCCACAGGTTGTTAAGGTCCTTGAGACTGTCTTTACCATCTCTGAATTTTTAAGCCTCTTGCTTTATTGTCTCTTGCCTAATTCACTTCTGAGGCAGGTGGGAAATGAATGTGGGTATTTCTGTCTGGACACTATTTTGTGGAAGCTTTTTGTTCTGTGTGTTACTGAATGATAAGCAAAGAATTATTCAAAGCAGCAGTTTGTTTTATGTTAGCAGTTTAGTAGCAATATTTGGGCACCCTCGACCAAGAAAGAACAACATTTGAATATTAAGAACAAATTGTTCTTGCAATTATTCTTTTTGATTTTGTAGTTAATGTGTATACTAAAACAAGTGTTTATTTTTCACATTATGCAGTCAATGTTCAAATGTTGTGCCATGCCCAGGCAAGCAGGGGCTTTATATACTTAGACATTGATAGATAAGCCACAGTTTCTAAGTAGATATAGTGAGCTTTTTTTTTTTTTTCAAGCAGATATTTGTGCCTGAAAGTATTATTGCACTTTTTATCAGCAGTGGAACCTTGTCAGTGTAAGTCCTTAAATCACTGGAGAGTTTCCTTGCAGGCAGGCCTTGCTTTTAGTACTCTTCAAATCCTTCTGTCCCTGACCCAAATTATCTGCTAGAGTTTCTCTTGAACTACAAGAACTTCATTATTAAATATCGTTTTATTTATTTTTTTAACTGAAAAACTTTCAGTATATGATTCTGATTGATTTGCTTTACATTACAGAGGTAGATATATATATATGTATGTCTTCTAAGGTAATGTATTTTTTAAAATATAATTTTAAAATTTCTTGCCCAGGAGAGAGCTGATGATGCATTTCCTTTTCTTCATTTAAGGGCAAGTCAGGGGTGACTCAGAGCATAAACTCCCAGTGCTCCATTCAGCAGTATATGATTTTCTTAGGTACACGGGTTGCCCAGTGATTTCAGCAACATACAGTGGAAAATATAATAGTTGAAAACTTACAACAAAATACTTAAAAGTTAAAATTTGATGTCTGTTTTTTTTTTTTAGTTTATTTTTTATTTATGAGATAAGTAAGCAGATTTTGCTTTGCTTAGACATAGTGTTTCATGTTTACTGCAATGTAGATGAATTGTTCATAAGAGTTGGTATTCTGGAAGGATTAGTATTTATGTTTATCTGGATGTCATTTTTGCTTGTTAAAATTCTACTGTGAAGATTTCAGATATGGGATAAACTTAACAGTAAGAGAATCTCAGCAAATAATGGCCTGTTGGTTATTATGCAGGGGCAAAAACTTCCACTGACACAGGTCAGGCTGTGTCACTTATTACAGACACAAAACATGTGCATGTCTACCCTATTTGTTTGATCCTGAAGGTTACAGGGTTGCTACTTAGAAATAAGATTGCTGTAATGTGTATGGTTTATATTAAATTTAGTCAGGGATTCGGAAGATTTTCGTTTTGGGTATCTGCTGTGTTTTTCAGAGAGGGACAAAATAGTATTTTATAAAGGTCATCTTTCTGATGCTGCAAGAATCAAAAGGTAACTGCTTCCTTTTAGGTTATAAAGCAACAGTACTCTCCCAACTGATAATATCCTAGATTTTCCCATTGTTTTTTGCAGTAGCTACAAATACAACATAATCTCTAAGAATAAAAGTGAATGTTAAAGTTTTGAATTGTCCACATAAGATTAGCATAATAAGATGGAATTTTCAGGGATAATATGAAGATAAACCATATTTTGTTAATTTGGATGTATGCCTAGACCCTCTGTAGCACTGTTGATCCTATGCGCTTTTCTTATTTTATTAATCAGCATGAAATTTTCCTAATTACCTTAAAAATTAGCACATTTTCACTGCTTTAGGTGGTACACAATTAATGTTCATCTAAGCTTCTGGCTACAGCAGCAGATGTTGTGATGGGAGTTGAGCTGATTGACCAAGTTTATCCATCAATGCAGCAGTGTAGTTGTATGGCTCCTTACCTAATATTGCTTTTATCTGTTGCTAAGAGTTTTGCATTTTCAAAAAGGAGATAAAAAGGAAACAGCTCTCAGTAATGTAGATATGTAGGACTTATGTCCTTAGGTTAGAAAGGAGACTAGAGGGAAGAGAAGGAGGGTAAGAGGAAAAAGTCTCTTATCCATTTAAAGATGGAATGTATGCAGCCCTTAATCTATACAGAAAGTAAATACCATAGCAGGAATTACAGCTTCCAAGTGATTAAGGTAGTCTGGTCTGTTAATAATGGCCTCAAGACCATTGGCAGATTTCAGGATCAAAGCTATTTCCGAAGAGCAAAAACTGAAAAACTGTAAGATGAGACTTTGAAACTGTTTTCAGCATTAAGGAAAATACTGTAATTGTACTTAAGTAAGTATATCTGAAGTAGAAGTAGGTTTCTTACAGATTTTTAAAGAAGACTGTGGGAAGGAGAAACCCCAAGAAGCAGGTTCCTTGTATGCCTTCAAGTTTGTACAGACTAAGTTTCAGGCACACACGATTTTCTTTGCCTATGAGCTCTGTTACACAGTGACCAACAGATGACATTTCACTATCTGAAAATGAAAGTGGGGAAGGATTTTGTCTTCACTGCTGTGCAAACTCATAGAGGATAAAACCTGGTTAACTCCCTGTAATCAGACGAAGACTACCATGGAAGAATGTTCGATGTATCAACGGAAAGTATGCTCAGCGTATCATGGTTTTTTCCGCCGCTGGTTTTATCAAATCTAATGCTTCATTTCTGGGAGACTTCTGCACTCAGAGATCTGGACAAGATGGAGAAACTTTATATATGTGTTCAGAGAGAGTTTTTTTTTTTTAAGAAAATTAAAATAGTTGATTGTTTAGGTCAGATTAACAAGGACATCAGCATGTGGCATAGGCAACCAACACAATTCAAGAGAACCACTGAGGACATGGAGCTGTCTTGTGTTTTAAGATTTGAAAATGGAATGGTTGCAGTGTATTTGTGTCTGATCTCAGTTTCACCACTAGCTGGTTTTCCCTGTGTTTGTCTCCTTTTTTCAGTTATTTTATTTAATTTATTTTATTAATTTTATTTTATTTTATTTTTAAAAATTTTATTTTAGACCCTGTTCTAGATTTTATCCTCCTGTCAGTTTCTAAGTTTTATCTCCTGAACCAGTTTGCCTGTCCTTTCCAAAAGGGTTCTTTTGAGCTTTCAAATGTTAATAAGAAACTTCTCACTATGTGAAAATGACATTTTTCAGGAAGTAGAACATGCCTGGATTTTTGAAGTTTTTCCTAAAAAAGGTGTAAAGCGTACTTGTGACAAAAAGCCACTCCCTTGTCAAACTGCTCTTCCAAAAACATGAGGGCCTTACAAGTTTTAGGTGTAGTAAAATAAAAAGTTTTAAATGCTGAGAATTTCTCTGCTTTTAAGGGAAACAGCTGCTTGGGATGGAATGTCCAATACAAGCTCATACAGGAAGGGATGGTTTCAGACTGAAATAGGCATAGGCAGCTGATACAAAACTTCTGTAGGAGGTGTCCAGGCAACCTTCACAGCCTACTCATGGTAATCACATGGGAGCTTGAGACTGCTCCTGGAGGAGTTCTAGGGAGAGCACAGAACTGAAGCAGTAAGGCTCATAATTCATTCTCTGTCTTTTCTGCTTGGCATTTGATGAAGATGGTTCATTCTGTTTGGCTGACAGGACTTGTTGCCAGACCCATATATTTCTGTGCTGGCTCCATTGTTTCGATGACAAGCTTGAAAACAAGGAAAACGAGGCCCTCTATGTAGAGTCCTAGAAATAGAAGTTTTTTCTTGATAGCATTGAGTGTGTTTCATCACTGTCACCAGACAGAAGCTCATTTAAATAGAAAGGGCTGCCAGAAAGATAGAGATGTATAAATTTAAATGTAACTTGAAAATAGCTGATGGTTCAGTTTCTTTCAGGCTACTCCTACAAATAGAACTACAGATGTTTTGCTTAAATTCTGTACCAAAATGAATTTTCTGGGTCCTCCTACTTGGATTCTTGAAGTTAGGCATCTAGTAAATGTGCTAGCATTAAAAACAGTTATGAACACCCACATCTCATTTTTGACATCAGGCTGCTTAATTAGGTGATAGTTTAAGTGCTGCTGTGTGACTACTTAGTATATGGTTAAAAACTAAATACCTGCAAGTCCATTTAATTGGGAATTTGGTTAAAAGAAGAAAAAAAAATAACTGTGAGCTTAGGAAGATAACTAAGAAGCTTGCAAATATCTAGGGAGAGAAGTAAAGCTAAGGTGAAGCTGCTTAGTCTTAGAGACAGAATTCTGTTTGCTGATGCAATTTATTATCCTTCAATCTCTTACTAGTATTTATGAGACAGAAGTTCAGTTTACATTCACAAGATTACATGCAACAGATTATATGAGCAGGTTGTACATTACATGGCATGTTAGCACTGTGTGATTGCCAGAGTAATGGCAGCAGCACTGACTTTTGCATCTCAGCCTCTTGTTTCATTGGAGTGTGTAAATAGAAATTCTCTAGAAAATTAAATTGAGCATAATGAATACATCCAGTACCCATGATTCACCTGTGGGTTGGAATACAGTTAGGGTTATTTTTAAATATATTTCAAAAGCTTTACTCAAAGCACCTTTTTAATAAAGGGTATGATTATCTAATTTGCAAATTTGCCTCCCACAGAGTAAAGTGTAGTTTAATATGCAAATATTACTACAGAAAACTAGTGTACACAATAAATGTAGTTTCAAATGACAGGAAGAATAAGGAATTCATTAATTTTCTAAATAATCCACTAATTACTTCAGTAATGGATATGCATTAAAAATTCCAGATGACCATTACATTTGTTTTAATTTGTATAATTTTGCTGATTGGGCTATTACAAGCCATGGTGAGGGAAAAATAGAAAAAGGTAATAGTAATTTATTGTTTACTCCTAGAGGTACTGAATCTCCTTTTGAAATTCAATATACAATTTCTATTTATTTATGCAATAACTTTTTAAAAAATCGAACTACTTGCATATTAGGCGGTAATTATGACTGCATAAATTTTCTAAAAAGAAAAACTAACAAGAGGACAAATCTAAACATGAACTGGCAGCCAAATTAGTAATGCTTTAAATAAATACTGAGATAAACTGGAGTTACTACTATTTACCTTTTAAGTCAGTGAGTATATTTTAGATTCAAACCCATTAAAGTACAATTTACTTTTGCAAATGTGTCAGAAATGAACTGAAAATAAATTATATTGGATATTGCCATTGCTTATCAGAATTTTCCACTGATCATATGAACTCAAGTGATACAGATTCCCTGGATTGTCCAAGGGCTGTCATGAAGCCAACTGACCCCCGGCTTTGGAATATGAATTTATTTTCTTTGTCTTCATGAAAAAAGTTACTGCAGCAAATACAAATTCGATGAAAATTGGTGGAAAAGAAGGTTGACGACTACCAATATGGTTATTTATATCTGATGAGACCTCTGCTTTTGAGCTGGTCAGTTTTTGGGGTTATAGTTTGTGTTCTGTTGTCAAAATAGAGAAGTATTATTACCATTTAACTGTTAGTTAAACCTGGTAGTGTTGGTGTTTATTAAGTGAGCTGTTAGACATGTAGCAAAATATTTTCTTTAAAATTATTTATTATTTAATAGTGTGTTCACAGTCTAGCAAAGCAGTCACTGCCAACACATTTCACCTGTCCTCAGAAAAGCCTGATGTTGAAAACTAATTGCTACAGGTTTTCCTTGCAGCCACTAGAATATGCAGTTAGTCTCCAGGCTGGGTACTAAAATCTACTGTGTACTTTTTATGAAGTTAACTTTCAGTAAAGAATGTTAGGCTGCCATAGCATACCTTTATTTTTCATATGCCATCCTCTGTCTGTGTGTGAGATAATATGAGAGACAGTAAGGTAGATAATCAGATGTCTGGTAACTTTCCTCAGTTTTATTTTATGCTTTGAAGAGATGGAAAAGACACTGTGAGTGATTTTTGTTATATTTAAATGAGAGTTTTAAAATTACTGGAATTTTTGCCTTTGGTGGAGGTTATTCAAGAGATGAACCTTTAGTCTGTGTCTGAGGCCCAAAGCCTCATCCTTTAAATCAGTAATGTTGAAAGCATCAGCATTGAAATAAAGTGTATAGGGGTGAGCAGAGCTGTAACTGAGCTAAATACATTGGCAGGTCTGCATCTGTCCTGTTCTTTCCATGCTTTGATTGTTGTGTGTGCTGGGATTGATGCAGTCATGCCTGTTGGATCTTCAGTAGAGCAGAGCTGACTGAGGAGCTGCCAGACAGGAAGGTCTAATTCACACGCTCACTGCAAGCATCAGTAGGTGCATCTTTCCTCAGCTCTTGAGGGAAAAACATTTCTCCCTGAGGGCCACCAAGTACCCAGGCATTCATGCAACAAAGATGAGCTGGGATAATGTGCTCTCCCTTTTGCCTCATGAAAAAAGCCTGGCTCTAACATTTTGCTAGATTGTACACAGTACTTCTTTCACTTAATTAAAGAAAAATGATCTCATGCATACTTTTTTACTCCCTAGCAGCAAAAAGTGTGCCTTACTCACCTGCAATGAGTGTAGCTGAAAAATGTTCATTGGGACTTCATACCTTAGTTTTAATGGGTAGGAAAGGAAGTGCTCATGGCTGTCTTGAACAT
>JANRMJ010000066.1:43382765-43405731 GCA_025584955.1 Alethe diademata
CTAGCAGCAAAAAGTGTGCCTTACTCACCTGCAATGAGTGTAGCTGAAAAATGTTAATTTTATAACATTTATAACATATAACATATAACATTTATAACATAATTTTATAATTATAAATGTTAATTTAATAAAAATGTCATACCTTAGTTTTAATGGGTAGGAAAGGAAGTGCTCATGGCTGTCTTGAACATTAAGGGGAATGAGTGAAGGAGAATTGTCCGAGTTATGTTGGTGTGTTCAGTGTTTGAAACGATGCAGGATTTTCGATATTGGAAAGTATAATACCCGCGGAGTAGGTTCAATAGTAAAAACTTTGATACATCCGAAATTGTATGTGTGAGACACGTCCTGCCAGCAAAAATGCTGCTTTAAATAACAGTAATAACAGTGGGAATATTGCTAAGGAGACTTTGCTTATAGATGCAGAGAAGGGAGCCTTGGCTCATTTCTGAGCACAGTGTGTGGAGCATTTCTTCTCTTGTTCATACTCTTGTTTGTCAGTCTTCACTGGGCAGAATGGAGGGTGAGCTGCACTGTTGGGCTCACTGTGAGACTTTCTAGGCTGGAAAACTGTCCTTGCATTAACTGAGTAGAAGCAGCACCTTGCAGCCTGAGATCTTTGAGTACTTTCTTTCCTGCTTTGTAAATTAAGGGTTTGTGTTAGTACTTACATTACAAGGGTATTTTGAACGCAATCTGATTGGTTGGTTGTTGGCTAGTCTTAGCATAAAAAGGACTGTTGTAGTGTTTGACTAGCTATGAAAGGAAAATAGTCACAAGAACACTGAAAAATCATTAAAGACCTGATTCCAAAGGAGTTGGCTGAAAAATATTCCATGCCTAAGTGTCATTGCATAACTCGGTCAAAACCCATGCAAAAGAAGATGCTATTAAAACCTTTCTAATCTGGCTGAATCTTAAAGTACAATTTTACATTAATTTCTTTGAAATACAAGCATTGGAAAATAGTGAAAGATCTATTATGTATTAAACAGATATGAATTGCTGTATTTAGTCGGGGTGAACAGCAATATAATAAGCTAGTAAGAGTGCGAGGTATTCTGAGTAAACTAACTTTTTTGGGAAAAAAAAAAGAATTTGCAACTATCTTTTACAGTTTGGCCTTGGAAGTTGTCTCTTTACTTTTTACACAGTTTGAGTAAGTGTGCACAGCTTTACCAGCAAAAGCATTCATGGTATAAAAAACTGAATTCCAAGAGTCAATAAAAGTATTCCTAAATTAAAATATGCAACTTACATGAAAAGAAAATAGAGAAGGAATGCGAAAGAATTTCTGGAGCCAAGTAAAGATGTGTAGGAGTTGAACGTTCTATTAACAGAACAAACGATCCCCACATAAAATCTAATTTTACTTTGCTACTTTGTAATTTAGACATTCCTATTACAAACCTCTTTCAATTTTATATGAATTTTTGTGATAGTCTGGAAAATTAACTTTTCAGTAGTTCAATGATATTTTTTTCAAGCATGACATGTTAAATAATAATTTTTGCAAGACTAGTTTTATCCCAGCTGGAGCAGCCTGTGGTGAAGTATGCTGCACTGTAGCATGTGAAGCTGCTGACTTGACCTTGGTATTTGGTGTACAGTATTTCTGCTATGAAAATTCATCTTGACCTTTATGATAAGAATGAGGTCTCGCTAACTACCACTAGCCTAAGGACTGCATTTGGTTTTTCCTCACAATCTGAGCATAATGTATGGGACATTTGTTCCATGTGCTATTATCCAAGCAGACCTATTATTCATTTGCTTAGGAGCCTTTTCATTCCCAATTTTATTCTCTAATTTTCTTTGTACAACTAGTATTGCTGCTCCTATTCCTTTCAAGGAGCACATTCAAAAAGTGTCTGCCTCTATTCCCCTGTAATCACCATTAGATTTTTAAAGAGAATGGCAAGATCCCTCTCCTCCTCTCTGCAGACACACAGGGGGAGTGCACTAGCCCTGACATTCACGGCGATTCTCTGCTGAACTTGATGAAATTTGTTGGTTTCTTTTATTGAGAATTTATTTCTTTTTTAGAGGGGACTGCATACCCCAGGTATCAGCTTGCACATGCTGAGCAGAGCATTCCTGGATTTTATAGCCTCAGAGATGTATTAGATCTTTCACATTCATGGATGGAGAGGCAAAACTGAGCCACTGCAAAGTGCTACTCAGTGTTACTAATGTGATGATCTCATGGTTCTCTTTTACTAGAATGTTCCACCTGATTTGTCCATCTGCACCTTTGTGCTGGAGCAGTCTCTATCAGTACGAGCCCTCCAGGAAATGCTGGCTAACACAGAAGAAAAGGCAGAAGGGGTAAGTTATTGAATATTCATCTTTCTTCATCTTGCAAAATATGGTACCTGTGGTACCACAGGTTTCATGACTGTCGCATGCTTATAGCATGATTGTATTGAATTTTCCTCCTTTGCTACAGAAATGGTCTAGTTTTTTTGGAAATTATGAGCACTTTCAGTGTCCCCTGAAGTTTGCCAGAGCTGTAAATTCTGTGCTATGTGTGTAAACTCAATGTGATATGAGTCAGTATAGAGTTACAAGGGTGTTTTAGTTCAAGAATCTCATAACATGTCATATAAAGCTTGATCACTTCTTCTGAACAATTAAGCTTTCTGAGCATTCCTGGCTATATTGGCTGAGACTGTCAAAAGGTCTTAAAATGGCTTGGATGTATGCTGGTTGTGTCTGGAAAGAATGAAACTGCTGTGTGTGCCCCGAGCTAAAATATGCTTTAACAGATCTTTAAGCTGAAGATAAAATATTATTGAGCCTTGGTGGACAAGAAATAGCAATCTGGAAGATGAAGGATATAAGAATTACTTAAATCCTATAAGAATCATTATTATTCCTAATAGGAATTAATCAATTTTTTGACTAGCAAATAGTTATTTACAAATAAATCATAGTAGTGTAATTAATGTTCCCTGCAGTGCGATTAATTTGATTTGTTATGCTGTAATTGAATGTTCCGTATGTACCTTATAGGGTTCATTTGAATGCTGTGGTCTAGCTCAAATCCTGTAAATTTTTGAGGAAGAGTGACTGTAGGCATAGGAGTCATACAGGCAAAAGAGAAGTAGGTGTTAACCATACGTCCATCACTCAAGAAAGCTGGCAGGAGATGAGCATGCCTCTGATATTTATGGGGATGCCTCAAGAAACCAAACTAATATAGAGTAGTCAGTCCCATGAAATGCCAGGCACTTAAGCTGAAAATGGTATTTGGGAAATGAAGTCTGGGAGCAGTCCCATGGATGATCCAGAGTGTGTTCTGCCAGTGAGAATTTGTTCCTGGAGAATGAAAACCATATCTGAGAGAAGAGGTGGTACCAGAGTTAAGCAGATACGTCCTTCTAAACCCCTCTTCCCTTACTTTGTGAATACTGAAACCAAGAGCAAGCAAATTCACAGGGGAAAAAATAAAATCAAAAGAACAGACACATACAGGTATAATGTCAAAAATCACAGTCCAAACCCTTCCATCTACAGTGGTAACTCTGTATGGCCACATGTGTGAAGTACAGCAACAGTTTTCTTTCTGTTTATTCCCAAGAGATGTGAGCAGGAGCAGGAACTAAAGGAAGTATAGGGGAATGTGTGATAAAGCAATGCTGTAGGGCAGAATGTAGTGAATGCAAAAGCATTCAATTTTTGAATATGAAGTGCTGAAACTTCTCTTTAAATCATAACATCAGCT
The DNA here is from genome assembly GCA_025584955.1 of Alethe diademata. Classification (NCBI taxonomy): domain Eukaryota; kingdom Metazoa; phylum Chordata; class Aves; order Passeriformes; family Muscicapidae; genus Alethe; species Alethe diademata. The sequence continues at coordinate 43,386,493 of JANRMJ010000066.1, forward strand.
TGAAGATTTTCTGTTGCACTGTCTTCAGCAGAGTGCTGGGACCATGTTTTAAGGGAATATTTGCTTTTAATGTAGAGATCTCACCCAGAGAACATTGGAGAATGAACGAACCTCTCTGCAGAATGATTAGAAAATGTGAGCTTGAGTATTCTGCTGGGAACAGGGCAGACTTAAGAGAGCTTTGTAGGGGTCTTAGGTGGAATGTTTGCACTAGTTCTGGACTATTTCTGCACTAGATGTGAGTAGAAAAAGATTTTGTAGGACACTGACCGATGAGACATACTATGTTTGGAGGTAATCTGGTATTTTCTGGAAACAATTTCAGATGTTTTCTGTGCATAACCATGAGGGTCAGAGCTCTGGACAGTTACATCCATGCCTAAATAACACTGATGGCAGCTGCACTGGTCTACAGTGCTCTGTACTCAAAGGTCTTCTGAGATGTGCACAGGAAAGATAAAGCAATAGGAATCTGCTTGTTTGTCTCTTGCATATTTATATATTGATATTAGAAGAGAACAGTCTTGAAAATAATGGTTTGTAGATGAGCACAAGGTCATGTTGTCAATGTCAATATTTCCCTTTTTAGTAAGTCTCTGAAAGTTGAGTGATGATGATTCTAAAATGACTGAAATGTACTTACTGATAAATTAATAGAACTGACATTTGGTATCTGTATGTAGTTTCTATTAAAATATGCAAATTTTGCCTTTGCATTTATATTTGTATATCATAGGGCAGGTACTTATAGAGACAGCTTCATATTTGTTTGAAGTAACTGTTGAAAGAAGTTTTAAGATACGAGGTAATTTTTCTTTTCGTAAATTACCTTCCCGGAGAGGCATCAATTATTTTATTAGAATAACAGTGTTTCATTTAGGAGAATTAGGAATTTAGGAACAATTTTGAGAAATTGTTGCTATAAACTGGTTTCAGCATGACCTCAGTGTTCTAGTGGAAAGAATCCTGCAAAGGGAGGTCTTTTCAGTCCGCAGTTACTTTTCATTGCATTAGAAATCATTAAGATGCTGTGCTTATAAGAGGTCTCCTTGTGCTGCTTTGCCTTTTGTGTTGTGTAATCTCTTGAAAGCTATGTTTATATAATAGGTATTCTTGTTATATAACAGGTAAGTTAGCAGTAATGTAATGGTTGAGTCGTATGAACAAAATCTCACGCTGTCTTGAGTCAGAACAATAAGCAATTTTCTCGTGCCTAAGAAAGAATAACTGTGTGCACTTACTGGATTTAATGCTACTTCTCAATTAGCATGCTTTAAGTGTGCAAAGATTACCTCTGCAATAAATACCTACCTTTTCAGTGCAAGAATCCCCATATAAGAGTTTCCATACTTGGTGAGATCAGTGATCCCTCTATCTGAATATACCTACTTGACCCTCCTGAACCAGATAAATGCTAGTATCAAAGGCAACAGTGGAAAAATGACTGAAATTTCCTAAGAAAGAATGTATGTAGTGCTCTGTTTCTTCTAGGCACTGACAAGTTATTTTGTTCTCTGAGGTTTCACCATTTCCCTGTAAAATATTAGGCTTAACTCTGACAATTTATTAAAACACTGACATTCATAGCTTGATTGAATGGTTTTGGTTTCAAAAATAAAACCCCAACCTTGTTTATTTGCTTCGGTAGCATTATTTGCACTTTTGATTTTAAACAGGTAATTTTTTTATTTTGCTGGGGTCTGGAGCGCTATATGCACACACCACTTTCATCAGTTCATCTGCAGGAAAAAAAACAAAAACCAAAAACCAACAAACCAGATATAGATAAGGAAAAAGGGAGAAATCCTGTGGAGAGAGAATAATAAATAATTATATAATGAGGAGTATCATGTTGTAGTCTGGGCTATGGTATGTTAGGCAAGGAGAATTACAGGTGTACTGTCCTACACATCATTTTGGCTTGGTTTTTAAGTGTAATTTTTTTATTATTAGAAAAGCAAATATAAGATGAAAATGGAAGTCCTTATGTTTCTATGAAGTGTTTAAGACCATAAAAAGCATTCAGGCTATCTATTTTTAGCCTGGTTGTTATTTCCAGTGAACCTTCTCTGGACCCAAGTGCCCGGTATTTCACTAAAGCTCATTAGTTGGAATGATCCTGAGAAGGCGAATCCACAGCTTCTGGAGTAATTTAGGAATGGTCATTGCAACCTGTTGGAGATGGGTTTTGCTTCTAATTATTTTTCCTCTGATTATCTTTTTAGGTAGTTTGTTTGAAGTTGGTTTGGTTTTTTTTTTTTTTAATATTTTAAGTTTTAAAAATCACATCTTTCTTTCCTAGATTCAAGACCTCTATCATCTAGAACTTTCTTCCTGTGAAAGTGATTAAATGATATAATCAAATCAGTTCCTGGAAATTTTCCCTAATTTTCTTAGGAAATGAAGCCTGGCCATCTGTCTATTTGGGCTCTTGAAATCTTGAAATTTCTGGACAGTATGAACATCATTAGAAAGAGGGTTAGGTAATTCTTCCAGATAAAATGGATATTGGGTAGGAGAAAGGGTCTATCCTTATGTATCCTATAAGAGGAAAGGAAGGCAAAGTTTTCTGTTGTACATTACCATCATAACCACTCTTGTGCTATTGCGCCTTCTGTGCAGCTTTCTTTCACTGATAAAAGGTATCACAAGGACCTGGGAAGGAAGTGTCTCACACCAGGTTTCCGGTGTGAGAGAGGGATTTATAATTTTGTCTTCTTTCAGTTTTGAGATATAAATGACTTTTTCATAAAAGCTAAACAACAGACCTGTACATTGTATGCTATTACCAGTCTCACCTTTTATGACAAGGAAACTTATTTCCTTTTGTCCTTCGGTATACCCAGTACAAAAGGGTATCCAGAAGTAAAGGTATGCAGACATATTTGACATGGAATAATGTCAGGCATTTTTGTAGCCTCAGTTGGTTCAAAAATGATTTAGATTTTGTCTGAAAGGTTTTTCTTTTTAAATAATCCTCAAGCAAACATGCTGCATGAAAACTAGGTATTAAGATAAACATTTGCCAAGAGGGTGTGCAAATTAAAATTAACCTTCATAAAGCCCATTGATACTATTATTTGAACTACATTTCAGAGGGTTTTTCGTATGATTCAATATGAATTATTTTTTTCTAATGGGAGGATCTGAGTATTCTAAACACCACTACTCTCTGTATTTATATAAAAATGGGCTAGTTTGAACTTTCATTCCATTCTAATGCTCTTGTTACTTCAAAGAGATAAAAACCAGTTTTGGGCACAGTGACTAGGTACAGGGAATTAAATTAGTTTGGCATTTAGAAGACATTTTCCTGTAAGTGGACAAGCACAAAATCATCTATCATCTATGTTGGCTGGAACAAAAAATAAATGCTTGTTATTCACTGAGTTACACTTGCTTTGCCTGCGTGTTCTGAAATATATCCAACAGTCCCATAATATAAACAATTTTTCCACCTTTTAGTGTCTTTTATAGTAATTGTAATAAGTGAGACCACTGAAATGTGAAGATTCTGGATTATATTTTACATGCCATACCTGATGAATAGACTATATACATATGTGTGTGTTTATATACAACGCATATAAATACAGGTGTATGTGACTTGCTTTCACATGCCAGTGTGGTGTACATCTGTATGTGGATGGGAGACCTTGTCTCCGAAACAGAGAATTGTTTTTAACTGCACCATCCCATTGGAGTGATTGAGAACTCTATTAATAAATTGTCTTTTACAGCAGCTTTAATTAGTTTTTGTCAGCAGTGGTAAAACATTCTCTTCACTCTGGTCTACCAGAAGACTGGTGAGTGCCAAACCATTCCAATTCTACTGTTGTATCATACATCCATAGGAAAATCCTGTATCATTGGGAGGGTGTAGAGGAAGAGGCATCTATTTTGGTGAGAGTTTCTGGAGCTGCTGTTTGTTGATCTGTGCTTTGTTCTGCCAACACGAGGTGTATGCATGGGCTTTTTTTTGTTCAGGTGTATATAGGAGTGTGAGACTCCTGTAGGTTTTTTTGTTTGTTGGTTTTTGTTTTTCCCTGTTTTATCAGCAGAGTGTTTGGAACGTTCAATTCCTTTGCTAATGGCTAAGCTTCATGCTACATGAACTGCTTGCTAGTAAAATCATCTGCACTTGGAGTGTAATGTGTTTGCTTTGGAATTGTGCTTTAATGACTCCAGCAGGACAGATGCACCAAACTCACTTATCCTCAATGGAACCCAATGGATTTCTCTCAGCTGCTTTTGTGTTCTTTCGCTTCAAGTGTCAGCTTTTTGATTGCTTTCTAGAAAAAATGTAGTAGTGGAATGAGTAAGGATTTCTTTGCATGTCACCTGTAGCAAGAAGGTGACTGTATAAGTAGTTACAATTTCTGTTTTGAATGAAATAATAAACTAGCAACTAGAATACATCAGGAGAGTGTAGGACTCTCTACAATTTATATTGAAATGATTTTAAGTGTTAATTCATAAATTCACACTGTATTTTTTTTCTTTCTGAGAAAGCTTGAAGTGTTTTTTTTTTGCTATTTGTCTTTCTAGATTTCATTATACAGGGAAAAAAATTGGCTTTCAGTTGCCTTAGTATGTTTGAAATTTGTTTACTTTTAGGTAAAATGAAATGTAGGGTTAAATATCTTTTTAGTTTTGATCTTAGTTGCTATATTATCTACTGAACACTTCAGTGTGCAGTTTGCTGCATTTTCCCCAATATTTTTTTGCCCAGCAACTGTCTAATCTAATACTGTATGCCATAAAGATTTGCTGTGCTTGGATACCCTATCCTGTCCTCCTGATTGGTAATGAAGACGTGAAACTGTCCATGCCACTATCAGCTCTTGAGGGCTGGTCTTCCAGACAGCTGGAGGTTCAGAGCTGGAAGCAGACATTTTTCTGTTTGCTGCTTTATGAAGAAGAACATTGATCATGGAAGGAAAAATCTGATTGTGGAATGATGTTCTTGGACTGTTGCAGGCACTGTTGCAGTTGAACTTAGGGAGAACTGTAGCCAGTTTAGTTCTCCCATTGAAGTGGAATGGGAAAGTGAGGATTAAAACAAGAATTGGTTCAGATTCCATGTAGTCCTAGGCAACAAACTGAGAATAGTTGAAAAAAAGGTTGCTGACTGAATGAAGCAATGCCAGAGTCACTGAAACTGGCACTTTTATATACTGAGCTGCCACGAGGACAACTGAGAAATACTGGCAGAGAGATTAGAATGAGGAACTCAAGGTGTACTGTGAGACTTTTTAACTTGTGTTGAAAATAAAGGGGGTTGGTTGTTTTTATGCCTATTACCTCTCTGTTCTCTAGGTATTATCCCTGTGCAATCTATAAACTATAGCTTGTTAAAGTAAAGTATGGCAACATACTGCTGCTTTTCAGTAAAGATGCCCTGTCAGGTCCTGAAAGTGCTTGGTTTTGTTTTTTGTTTTTTTTTTTTTTTTAAAGGAAATTTAAGCACAGCAAAATTGAAAATTATGCAGTTAAATTCATCTTCTGAACCAAATCCTGTTTTGTGTTTTTTTTTTTTTTTTGGTTGGTTTTTTTTGTTTGTTTGTTGGTTTTTTTTGGTTTTTTTTTCTAATCAGCAGTTGGAATTGACATGCTAAAGGTTATTTATGCAAATGATGAAAAGATAAACCCCACCAAATCCTCACATTCAGATGCTGTTTTAGAATGTTGAAGAGTCTCAGTTTTGCTGCTCAATCCTGTGTAAAACTGAGATAGTCTCCTAAACCACTCATTTTCTTAATGCTAGCAGATGTCTTGACAAAGCTAGTAACACACTGAGTTTTTAGACCGGGCCAGTGTAGATAAGCAGTTGGAATCAATAAGCTAAGCAGTAATTGCTACTTGCATTTTTTTCTGATTTTGTTTGTCTTCATACCTCAGGACTGATTTATGCATGTGTTAAGGACTGTAGCTGATGAAAGCTACACATAAAGTAATGTCAGAAATTGGGTCCTAGGCATCTCAGACTGACCTCCCTGCTTTGTGTATTACATTGATTTTAGTGCATTCTTTAAATTTATTGATAAGTCTTCTGGGGTATTGTGAAAATTGAAATAATATTTGTGAGGTTAGCTTTACAGTAGTGAATAGCATAAAACAGATAGTATATAATTGTTTTGTCTTTAGAAGAGTTTTAAAATTAATATTTAGTACAATAGTTGCACAAGAAGCTGGAATGAAACAAAAGTATAAATGACCACCCTCTCATCTAGGTGTTGCATGAGGCAGATTTGATATTGAAAAGGTTATGGACATGTGAAAGGATGTGTCATAAAACAGTGACATTTTTCTGTTTGTCTTTAATTTATTAACTTTTTTGGTAAAAGTTAGCATAATTTTTTGAAAACACAAAACCCTTATACTTTAGCTTAGTCAAAAGTGTTTTGAGATACTAAATTCATGATTATATATGATTCTTGTCTGCTACAGTTCTACTACTGCTGATTGTACAAAGTGCAGTTTTACATTAATCTCTCAACTGAGGCAAGGCCTGGATAAAGTGGTACCCAAACATTGTATTCTCTTCTTTTGCAATGCACACAGCTGTGCAATGAATTATTTTTAAAGCCCAAGACCTTAAATTAAATAAAGCATACCTTTTACTTTTGTCCAGTTATACTGAGATTGGAAGTAATATTTATTCAAAGTTTTTAAACAGACTGCTTCTACTCAGTAAACGTCTCATAATATATATGAAAATTCTCCATATTTCCATTTGTCTTGTAATGGCTTTGTATAGGGATAGCTTCCTGAAATATTTGGCTAGGTTGGTTCAAAATTTAAAAAAGGAAGGACACTTTTCCCAACTCAGTGACTTATAATAGGAAATTTAAAGAATATTTTGGTGAGTGATGAAAAATGTTATCAGTGTCAGAAATGCACAGCAGTGCTACAGAGGCTGGAGGTGTGGAAAATGTTAATCGTGTCTGCAGTACTGTGTAGCAAGAAACTAGTTTCCTATCAGGCAGCTCCATAGGATCTCAGCAGCTGGAGCTGGAAGATTACACATGGGATTCTCCCTCTCGAAATGTGCTCGGTGTGCTCAATCTCCAGGAGTTACCAATACCTTCTGTAGTAATCAAAGAAACAACAAACCACCCTAATCCTCAAATTCAGTCAAGATTTTTGTAATGCGAATTTGTTCCTAACTCTCCTTATCCTGCAGGGTTCAGCACCTTGGGGTGCTTTTGATTCTAATGGTGTTCTGTATGCATCATATACTTCCATATTGTTTAAGTTTAGATGTGAATGGTCCTCCCCATAGGGGTAGCACTTGAACAACACCAACAAGGGTAGCATTAAAAGAAGAGATAGAACTGGTGTTGTGAGACTGAGCAGGACTGAGCAGACTGGATTCCTCTCTTGAACAGGAAATGGGAAGGAATTGAGTTTGGGGAGGGAGTGGGTTCATCTCTGTATTGCTTCTGTGGTGTGTCTGTGAGAGTTGCTGATAAATGTGCACCATTTCTTGGTGGCTGTCAGAACTCTGTTGCTGGGCGGGTCTGGATAGGCACACTTCACATGAGGATTCATCTCCATGTATGTAATTGCACCTCCCCAGGGCAATAGGAATTTTGAATCCATCGTAGCTACATCACTGAGCAAATCTATAATAACTTAGCAAAAGTAATGGGTTTAGTGAGAACAGGTTTTATTTCACCTCTCTCTGAAACAAGCATTCCTCTGTGGAGAAATTACTTCTTTTGATGCCCAGCTATTCTTTAGTGACTGTGGTAGTGTTGATTTACCCAGAAGGTCTCTGGTTTTGTAATGTTTTGATGGAGAGTCATCAAATGGTTTGTTTCAATTATTATAATGAAACAAGAGCCTTCCAAGCAGGTGAGTGCATCAGTCCTGTATTTAAGTACTACTGTAGTGTTAGAGATACACTATTTCAGGTCTAAAGTTAACATACCTAGGTTTTGTTTCTCTCTTATCATAGAGAATTACTGTTTTTTAATTACTTATCAGGATGGTAAGACCTCTTGAGTTGAGGGTGGAGGGAAAGAAAGTGAAAGTAATGGAGGGATTTAAGACCAGGGGTGTTAGGTAAACAGAGAGAGGATGAGAACAGGGAGCAGCTCTCTAGGCAGAGGTGAGATTCTGTCTCTGGCCTCCAGGTGCCTTATGTGTAGTTGAGTCTGGGACTTGAGCACAGCAGAGAAACCCCTGATTGAGCAGTGAACCCCTGCTCTTCACAGGGACACTGACTTGCCTTTTTGAGTGGTAGGATCACCTGTAGACCAAGAGCTTGCCTCAGTGTGTGTCAGGATCACTCAGCTTTTCCTAAACCTGGATTTTAGTTTTTTAGTGTTTGAGTGTCCACTCTTGTGAGCAGGATGTTGTTCCTCAAGGTTTAGTCAGAACTGCAGGCTCTGGGACAGGAAAGGGAGCTGCCCCTGCCTGCAGCATCCTGTGCAGCCAACCTGCTGAGCTGCCTCTGGCCTCTGTACTGGGGAGTGGGTCCCACACCAGCAGGATCCAGTTTGGAGTGTTTGCAGGATCTCAGCAGCAGTTAAGGCTCCTGCTATGTTCATGCAGGCAGTCTGGATTGACTTCTTCCTCTTCAGAAGCATGCCTGATAAATATGCATGTACTATCAGCATGGTGAGTGGGAAGGGGAGGTATTATCCCCACATTTAGTTAGGTTTTTGATCTTGATCCATAAATTATTTTTTTTACAAACATGATAGTTGCTGAATTCTGCAGATTGTCCTCTCTTTCCCCTGCAGTCTCCTCTTTCTGCCTAGGCTACAGTCTTTTCAGCATTTGCTAGTTCGGCATTTAGTTGCCCTTTAGTCTTTTAAATAATAGTCATTCCCTCTGTGTATAAATAGATAAGGCATTGATTTCCTTTTTTATGTGATGAGGGTGAAAGCTTAAGCCTTATTTTTCTTTATGGAAATAATGTACTTCTAAGTAAGCAGGGCAAAGAAAAGAAACTTGACAAGAACAAAGGATATTCAGGCTTCTGCTAGTAAACCTGTGTTCTAATTGTGTTGGCTGTTGTCTTCTGCTTCAGTTTGGGGAGTCCTGTATTGTTGTATATGATTTTCTGTAGTTAATGCTTGTTTCTGCAGATACTGCTGATGAAATGGAATGTGCTTGTAATGACGGTGGTACATGCAGCTTTCACTCCTGAAGCAGCCTTTGACAGCTGACAGTCTGTTGACAAGTATGCAGAACACACACTTTTTTGGAAAGCTGTTTCTATTTTAAAAAATATTGGGATGAGTCACAAGATAACGGTACACAAATAGCAGAAGGAAAATGACAAATTTTGAAATCCCATTTTTTCTTAGTGGTGATTATTTAATGTGGTAAATTGATATAGTCTAGTGTATATGTAGGTCATTTTGGCAACAAACTATTTTAGTTATCTGGGTATTCATGCATTTTGGTCTTCCGGTAAAATTCCATTTCCAGGTGGTGTGTGTTTGTTAGAATATGAGTGATTTACTGGGTATAGATTGCCTTCTTAAAAGAACTTGTGCATTTGCCCAAATTTTAATAATGTCAGTAACTGATTAAATCCTTTGTCTGTTCCAAGAAATTTCAGGTGGAGTTTCTTATTCTCTCTCCTCAGCCATATGTCACTTACTTTTAGCTACACTGCTTAGGGAAATACAAAACCTTTGTCCTAAAGAAATGACTAGTTGGTGGGTTTGGAGATCTCCAGAGAAACATATTAGACAGCCAGCATTTGCTTCTGCCCAGAAGACCACAGTTCTCTTTCTGTATGCTTTCTTGGTGTTATTGAAAGCAATATGGGACTTCAGTGCATCTTGTGACTCTGAGTATTCCAAGATGCTGCAAAGTATGAAATAAAATTTTTTTAGGGAACTGAGACCTTTGCATGGAAAAACACAAACTTGCTGAGTTTTGAGACTGCTCAGCCTTTTTGTAGTTCAGATGTCTGACCCTACCCAGTTTGCTGAGTCGTTTCTCAACTCATGTATGCCATGGCATGGGTTGAGAGAAGAAATGTCACATGCAATAAGCTTTCTACTAAGATTTCTTCTGAAATTCCAGTAACTTTTCCAACTTTTCCCAGTGAAAGTCTAATAATTTTCATAGATTTTATTGGTTTGATGTTATAAAGTAAATAAAAATAATGCGTTAACACAAGGATGTAAAAGCTTAAGCAAGAGACTATTGAAATAAACTGACTTGTGGATCTTCATGGTTAAATTTGATCATTTCTGCTTGATATCTGATAGTTTATCAGTGAAGTACAAAAATATTTTGTTACATGCTAAAAATTTTTTCTCTGATCTAATTTTCCTCTTTCTTTTTTTACTTAGCATCTTATTCACAATGTCTTTTACCACAGACCACTCTTTGAAACCTTTTCTGGATGGGATAGGATAGTATTTAGGGGCTTTCCATGTAAGTTGACTTGGAAATCTCTTGGGGATTTGTAGGCTACAAATATAGCTGCTGGTTTACATATAGTAGAGAGGAAAGTATTTTCTAAAATCTTTCTTACATGCTTATTCTACTTGTATTTAAAGCCGTTAGGAAATTTTGGCTCATACCCATTTCCTTTTTATAGTCTAACTGCATTTCATAAAGGGAAATTTCCTTTCTTTTGCTTCCTAATTCTGGGAGGGTTTCTCATTTCCATCAGTTTCTTGGCTTTTGGCTTATTGGATCACTTCAAATTGAGAGCAAGACTGGACTAATCAAGAAGTCAGATTCAGAGAGCCAAATATGGGGGAACTGTACTGTAGTTGTAATTTGGAAAGAGCTTCTTGAAAAGGGGATTGTGAAAGTGATTATTAAGGGAGGGATGGAAGCACGTAACATTCACTCATGTCTAAGTGAAGACTTCAATCTTCAGTGAGGAAGTGCTTAGCTAAAAGTTTCATTTGTTCTGCAGCTTGGCATACCCAAATAGATTATTATTGAGTTAATTATCTTTCTAACATAAACCTGACACTGATTTTTGCACTGATTTTAGAGTACAACAATTAAAAACAGGTATCTGTTTCTTTAGCATCAATATAATTTTTTTCTTTTTTTTTTGTTAATTTCTTTTTATAGATTTTATTTCCTTTATTTATGCTGTTGTTTTTGGATATGCTGCATATTTTTCTCATCGTGTGAGACTGATTGTTTCTATACATTGTTGTCTCATTCCTGTTACTAACAGGAGAAACTTAACTTTGGAGCAGAACTGATTGACGGGTATGCTGCTTGCTTACTGACGCTAATACCCGTCTTTCCTTTCCTTCCTTAGTAACATTACTTCTAGAATGTCTGTATTTTCTTCCAAATATCACAGTCATTGCCTTGCCCTCCCCCACCCCCACACCCCCAATCGAATTACATTAGAAAAGCACTGAAATGGATACAGAAATAACTCATGGACAGCATGAGAAAATAGCCATCAAACAAATATTGTTTATTTAAAAGTCTCAGTAATATTGGGGTAAAGCATTGTAATTAAGGCTTGGACTTTTCAGACTTGTGCACTCATAAATCTTTGTCAGACCTTATTAGGAGAATGAAAGCATTTGGTTGCACACTTTGTGTGTGAATCCAAGGTTGAAGTGTTTCTGTAATATGAAAAAAATTTAATTTCACAACCTCTACTCCAATAGTTGACAACTTCATTTTTCAGGAAAATGCTGTCTGCAAGATACCCATCAGTTAGGCAACATTCTAGCTAAATTGCATCATGAGCTTATTAACTCCCATCTAATCATCCAGTCATGGCTGATTAATCACTCTTCCTGGTGCCTTGTTTTATTAAAATCTGTTTTCTGTGCCACTGACCAGCAAACTGCTGTCTGATTTCATGTGTGGGATAGTCTTTGCTGTGGATTAAAGTGGAGCCCTTATCCTCTTATCTGAAGAGCTGTGTGAAGGAATTATCACATGCAAGTGTCTTGCATGTATAATTATCTTCCTGTGTTTAAGGGATAGAGAAAAAATGTGTTTTCACACAGAGCTGAAGAGCTTTCCTGTGCTTCTAAGACAGAATGGAGCCATTTTGGGATAGGAATGCAACTACAACTGGTGGATTTTTGAATATTCATATCACCTATCTCCAACTGTGGAACTCTGAATTCATTAATTACATTGTATTAGTAAGCAGCAAGATAACACAGGGAGCTGGCAGCTTTGTCATTTTCTCAGCATGGGAGGAGGGCGAAAGTAATTTCATCTCTCATGCCAGCGGAAAGAGGTAACACCTCCCATTTCTTTTAATAAGTGTTCTGTGTGTTAATGAATAAGCCAAGTTACCAAGGTACTTCCTTAAAAAATAGTATGAAGATTGGCAGTTAAATGCACTCTTGACGATTTAAGCTCTCTGATTCACACTACAGTAGCCTAGTTAATAACCTATTTGAAAGCTAACAGCAGCTGTGAATATGACAGGCTGAAAATGTTTTCAGGTTTGCCAGAAGAACCCCCACATGTAGGAAGGAAGAATCAGAAATGAACCAGAGGTTTCTTGATATAACAAACCAGAGCTGTTTTAGCTTCCTAGTACTGACCAGAAAGTTTTCTTAATCAAACTTTTGAGCAAAAAGGCCAAGTTATAGCTTCTTATCTCTGTACTTCGAGTTTTTTCATTAGTCTAAGGGTTGTCTACAGGTACCAGTCATAACTCACTGAAATAACAAAATGCGGTAATTTTCTTAAGTAGTTCTTTGGAGAAGTCTGTATCGGATGGTGGCGTGTTATAAAGAGGGACAGAGCTGCTGTTAATTTGTACTAAGTGCAAGGTCTGCCATCCCAAACTTTTGAGTTTACATAACCTGAATGCTTCTTACTGCAAAGAAAGAAAGTGACAGAAAGAAGAGGAAGGAGAGGAAGAGGATCTCTGTTTAATGCTGTGTGGGTTTTTATATAATGCAGATACAAAACATACATATTTGCTACCACTGGAAAACTTTATGATAAGATGAAATAGTTTAGAGTCTTATTCTACTTAAAATACTGACTACTCACAGCTGTTGTAGAGTTGCCATACTGCAAATAGGGACAGGAAGTAAAACAGTGGGAAAGAAAGCATGGAGTTTTTACAGAGAAAGATGTAATGTCATTTTCTCTTCAGTGCACCTTATGTAGCATCAGAAGTGATTGTTAGCAGGCCATTTCAAATAAGGCACAAAAGGAATATGACTTGGCTTTGATCAACTGTGCTTTGATCAACTGCAAGAACTGGAAAAGATCAAGAATGGCAGGCACAGTGTTTTTGTACTCTGCTTATCCTCAGGGTCAAGCAAGGACAGGAATAAAATCATTATCTATTCCATGCAAATACTTCTGGCCTGGCATATGGGCTCTTTAGTGGTTGCATCGTGTTTGGGATGAGGATGTATGGCATGAAAGAAAACATTTTTATTGTCCTAGACAAGCTTCCTATTTTGGAGGTAGAGAGCAGCAAGGCTTTTTCTGGCCTTACCATGACCCGTGGAGTGCTCATGTGCTCACAGGTTTCTTTCTAGGATGATGGTCAGTAAAATATTACGCTGAGGGAAGAGAACTTTACTTTGTTTCTACCCAGTAACATTTTCTGATCTAAGTTGCATGCAGAGAAGGAGTTAAACTAAACAGACATGAAAGCACAGCTCTTGAAGTGTCATGAAAACCAAAGTCTACACTGGAAGACAGCCGTGGCTGGAAGAGAAGGCGTATTATCAATTAGCTTGTTAAGTATTATTATTCAGGAGGTCAAAGTGTCTATGAAGCTAATTAAGTGTTGTAATAGAGGTAAAGAATACAATTTAATTTTGAATCTAGTTCGATTCTACTTATTCTCACCTTGCTTATCTTTATTAAAATTTTAGACAAAGATTTTGCTGTATGTTCTCAGTTTCCACAGCAGAGAAATGAAAAGAAAAAAAAAAAAAAGCAATTTTAAAAATAAGTGTTTGGCTCAGAAAAATGAGTTTAAGTGCAAGGGAAGATATAACATCTACTAGTGGATGTTATACATTTCTTCGTTAAGGTTTCAGTCGCAATCTCATCTGTGGATCATGGCAATATATTATAAGTATCATGGCAGTTCTAGAGAATGTGATTAGCCAGAGTCAGCTGAGATTCTCCTATACACTGCAAAATAAATTCCTTAGTGTTTTTGTGTGCTGCTCAAGAAGATGAGAGAAAACAGAATACAGAAGCCAGAATTAGGAATGGGAGGCTGTTTTCATAGCTTGAAGTAGCTTACTTGGCAGCTTTTGCACTTGTAATTAATGCCTCTGTATTAGTGGATATTCAGCACATGTTCTGTGAGATTGCTTTTTGTCAAATTTAAAAAATGAGTTTGTGAATGACTCCTCATAATGCTGACGAGATCCCTCTTTATTTCTCTTCAATTAGTTCATTTCTCCATATGGTAAGAGAAAGTAGGGGTAGCAGAGTAACATTCCCGCTCTTTTAACTGGCTTTTATGTTTGGTTAGTGTAGTTCTGGGTATCTACAGTGCTTGGGAAAAAAGATGAAAAAAACCCAGCTTTCCAGTTTGTGTTAAATGCATTTAAAATGAAGGCTTGACTGGGAAGATTGGAGCTCTGATGTGCCCCTGAAAAGAAGTCAGGAAGTGCAGATCACTCTGAAGTTTCTGGATTAGCATAGCAGTAAATTATTAGGTTTTGGCTCTGTGTTCCTCATTGAGAGTTCTTACTAGAGCTACATGAAATTTTAAGGGAAGTATTAAGATTCTATAGTATAGTGCTGTCTTCTAGCTCAAGAAGAGAGATTTTTTTCATCATTCTAAATGCTGTCTTTGATCTTTTGCTTCGTTCTTAGAACAAAACTTTGTTCTTTGGAATCCTTTGGTTTATTTTTATAGCACTACTTGTATATTTTAGACACTCAGATATATGGGTGCCATACCATTTTATTATTCACTACTCTCTAGTTTCAAGTGTCATAATTTTTACTCATTAACTTTTGTTGGTGGCTGCTTGCTAGCAGTAGAAATAATTATTTTGGGTACAAATTAGAAACTTTCTGTAAAATGATTATTGTAGTATAAGTAGTTCACAGTCACTAAATAGATTTCATAGATATTCTATCCTTCAGTCTTTTGCTAACTTTGATGTTCTCATAGCAAGATAATAATTCCTGTACTCAGAATTGTCATATGGCAATGTACTCACTGAATTTTGATCTCTGGTGTTAGTCAGGGTCATGTTCTTTTATTTTTCCTCAGAAAATCTTTGACTACCCAGGTACATGAGGAAAGAATATTTCTAAGTAGTACACTGTCTTTGAGGTATATATGTTTTAATATAGATCCTGCATCCTCTGCTGGAGGAAATGTTGTAAATCCAGACAGTCTTTGGGTGAAGAAAAAGAGAAAAATCAGTATATACCTACCTAAACAGTTTATTTTTCCAAAAAATGTGACTTAATGGTCACATTAAGGAGAGAAAATGAGCTGGATGAAGCAAAGTTATTGAATTCCAGGGATCTGGATTTCAATTTCAAAAATTCCTGCCCTCTAAGAAGGAAATGATTTTACTGTTCTTTTGGACTGAGTTTAACATAATGTATGATTGAAATGAAGCAGTTACTGTGAGATGCCACAGTGAGAGGGAACTTAAGAAGTGACTGCCGGTCTCTGCCTACCCTGTCCCCAACCCTTTCTGAACTTTAAACCTTCCTAGACCAGTTGAAATACCGACACCTCCTAGCAGGATGACAACTCAGCAAAACCTGAGTTGAGTAATTTATGGCACGAACAGGTAATTTCAAGTCCAAGGAACATTAAGCACTCCAAAAAAGAGAGGTAACAAAATGTGGTCTGGTATAAGAGAATATTAGAATTTGTTTACTTGTTTGTTCAGTTTCTGGTGTGTATGTGGATTTTTTGTTTGTTTTGTTTTGTTGTGTTTTAAATTTTTTTCAATTCTCCTCTTGGATTAATGACCAATGCATATACAGCAACAGAAACTTCGAATCTTAGTGTTTCCTGACTTTGCATGGGTGCTGGGAAATCCATGGGAAAAGGGTTCCTATGGCTTCTAGTCTTGAAGACAGACACAAGATGGAGGTGTCAGTGTGAAATATAATCTGTATTTAGATGTGCTGTGAAGCATTTGCTTGCCTGTTTTCTGAATCATAGCTTAGATCTTAGATACATGCGCTAGACTAAGGTATCCGTTGTTTCATTTCTGTTTATGGGAGCTTTACATTTATTTTGTCTACATTAGGACAATTACTCTTGGATATGAGTAATCTTACTTGTTTTTAGCTTTACCTAATCTGCATTCCTAGAAATTTCCAGATTAATAAACATAATATTCTATCATGCTTATGCCTATTTCCTCTCCCAAATTGGATACTACATGTCCAGGTCACAAGTCTTCCAGAACAGATTCCAAAAGCAGACAAAATTTTGTCTCCATATGTTGCACAAACACGTTTTAGAACTTGTGACAAAGTGGTCTGTGAGAAAGAAATGTCTCCTTGTGACTTGAGTCACTCAAAGAGCTCTCCCAGAGATGAAGGGGGAGCACAGCAGGACCTGGGAAGGCTCTGAGGAAGCTCACAGCAAAAGTCCTATGAAATATGGCTGTAATTACAAGTGGAAGATCTTACTGTGCTGTGCACTGTGTCACACTTTCAGAATCAGATCTCTCTGGATAAATACATAGTCTTTCCCATATAGTGTGAAACTGTATGGTTTGACAAATACACATGCACTGTTCAAGGGGCTATCCTGATAAACATTCTATTTAAACATGAAAATACCAATGTAGAATTAGTGTGTTCAGTGTATAAATACTTGGAAAATATTGCACATGAGTCATGAAGCTGTCTGGTGTCCATTAAAATAAAGTAAATGGACAATTCAATAGGTAGTGTCATACTAACTGTTCTAGTTCCTGAAATATGTTCTAGTAGATATTCTCAGTCCTTTCTGAGACTGTAAGATAGTCCACAGACTTTTTAGAGAGAGCAATTTAAAATGTTTCCTTAATGGGTCCTGAAAGAGTTTTGTTAATATAAAACCTTAAGCTTTTGGAGTTATTCTCACTTTCCCCATAGAAGAAATGGATAACATTTTTATGTGCTGTTCTCTGTTCTTACGCAAGATACTCTCATATGCTGCAAGTTGTAGGGTCAGGGTTTGACAGGTACCCCGAATTTTAACTTACGGCATTCTTTAAAATGGCAAACCATGAGTAGCAGCAATGAAACCTTTTTAAGTGAATGATGTTCTCTAATGGCAGAGCTTTACTCAAGAGGAACTAGAGATGCGATCTGTAGGATACTGTGTTCTGAATTTTTGACTGGTTGGTACTGAATACAGTGTGGAAATAATTCAGCATCAGTCTTCCTTTGCTGCCTCTTATCTGATTTTAGATGGACATTTTTGACTTCTAGAATTTAGAATAATCAAGAAGTATTTGAAGTGCTTTCCACAAAATAAAGACAGAAAGTGAGATATTGGCATTTTAAAGAGAAGGAGCCAGGAGAATATCTTCATTACTAGAAGCTATAGAATAGAATACATTTTCTTTCATATTAGATACATTTCTGAAATTATGAAATATTAACTTCACAGTAGACTTTGATATGCTGTATTTAAGGAAAGAAATTTACTGATTTCTTGCTTTTTCTTTCTACAGCTAGTTGATGTGGAAAAATGGGTATGTGATTCTGTCTTTTATTCACTTGATCCCAAATGTTTCATGTTGCCACTGAGTCTAACCTGTCTGTTTTGATACCCTGTGTTTTCATGACCCTTCAACTTGCATGGCTCAAAAAAACCAAAAAAAGAGGTGAATACATGGTCATGTAAAATCTGGTCACTCCCTAATTGTCATAGCAAATTTCATGTTACCAAAATGAATTTTATCTCTTTAAATTTGATCACAGAATCATGTAACATAAATGTGTGATTATTGCCTTTCAGTTTTGAGCCCTGCTGTCTAACGTTATAACTCCATTCTGTAACCCACCCTGTCTTTTCCAGTATAGACACTGTAATGTTAAACTGCATGACAGTAAGATAGTTAATACTGATAAATAATGTGTGATGCTGTGTGTAGCTGCAACTATACAAAACATATTTAGAGGTAGAGAACAGCTGCTTAAGAATAAAACCAATATTTCCTAGATCTTAGCAAATAAAGCACAATTCTCTGCTTAATGTGTTGTTAAGGCCTTTCCTAATGTGTCTGTGTATACCATACATATTTGTTTGGGCATCTGATATAACTCCCCTCTGTGGGACATATTTATGTATGTTTTTCTTCAATGTAATCTCTAACACTAGTGTTATGTATGAGTTAGTGGTCATAAAATGTGTCATAAATTGTTTGTTCACCTTGAAAATATTAGAGACCTCTCTGAAAGTTTGGACTATAATAGGTCTCCTTGGTTTCTTAATACTTAGTTTGGGCTGCACATGACCAAAGACACCCCCAGGTGTCCTCTGAAAAATGGCAAATAACGTAACTATAGCAGTGATCTCATTTTATTTCAGCCAGAAATTACAGAATTTTAATCTTTGAATATTACATCTATATAGTAAGTAGTGACTCAAGTTAGAGCTTGCCTGAGATTCCTGTAGGTAAGTACATTGTTTAAATAGTGGCTTAGGCTTTTCAACACCGTTTCTACTGTACTCAAAAATGTCTATGTCATATCGCATATATAGGTAGATGTTTATAATATTTATTAAACAATAAATTAACTAATAATTGACAATAACAGTTAAGTATTAATTTTTGCTAATTGTATCAGTATGACAGCATTATCCATATTCTATGGATCAAGTATTTATGACAACCAGCAATTGTTATGCAATTGATTTTAAGTATATTGGGACATACAGATGGTCAGGTTATCTTTTCATATTGTCCAATTTTTAATTATGATTAAGAAAGCTTGGTTATACATCTTTAAATTCTGTTGTTTTGTTCCTATGAATAATTTTGTTATAAAGAGAAAAAAACAGCAATAAAAAACATGTTCAGTACTGTACAGGCACCTCTCCTCATAGTCCACAACATGTGAAATATTATATGCCAGAAGTTTATTGGTGACACTGAGGTGGCTTATTTTTGACTGAAGCATTCATAATCTGTTCATGGAACATGGAAGTGTAGTATTACTTGCAAACATAGAAATCAGATCTGTTTTGGTGGGGTTTTTTTGTTTTTGTTTTCAAAATCTTGTTTCAGAAAGACTGCTTCCTCAAAATGTGTCTTTAAACCATTTTAAAAAGAACTGGTTCCCAGGAGA
>JANRMJ010000066.1:43405831-43427038 GCA_025584955.1 Alethe diademata
CTCTCTGATGGGGATGGAGTGCATACTGGCCTTACTTCATGCATAAAATTATTCTTTCCCAGATGAAGCTCCAGTCTGGCCTGTAAAGCAGCTATTACTCCCTCTGTAATTCCAGAGTGGTACCAGAGGTCTTATGGAGGACTGGAGGTGCAGTGAATTAATGCAGTAGGAAGCTGGCTGTTGTATTGCTGCATGGTCACTGAGGCACACACCTCACTCTAACACGTGTATTTCTTGATAAGCCATCTTCCAGTATAGAACACACAAGGTTAGTGAAAGAGTGTTTGGTTGTGTCTGTCTGTGGAAACCTTAAAGTCCAAGCCCAGAGGGAAGCTGCATGTCAAATTAATGAGCAAATTACTAGCTGAACCTTGCTGTAAGCAGTTTCATGCTGTTCAAAGGATAAGATAAAGTAATTCACTTCTGAGCTGTTCTAGCCTGTAAAGTGTACTAACAGAAGTTTTAGAAGAAATTACTCCGGTTCCTGTGTACTTTTATAAAATTACTATAATTCTTCTTGTGATTTTGTTCCAAAATCTTTATTCTACTGAAGAGATGTGCTGGCAGTTGAAGCTAGGTACAAATTAAATGGTTTTAAGATACTTGTTGAACTCTTGGCTTCATCTTTTGTCTCTGAGAAGGTGTGAAAGCTTGTAGGTCTGCTTCAGAGCAGAATCAAGCAGATTAAAGACATCTTGTACAATGTAAAACCTAGTGGAAGTAAGGCATCCTGGTTCCCTTTCCATATCTGAAACTGGCTTTTCTGCTTTTTGTAAAACTACCAAGGTGGGAAACCCCCAGTATTTGATCAAATGGATTTATTAAATTTGAACCACAATTTAGAAGATCTGAATGTATTTTCTTTACAGAGAAAATGACAGTAATGAAGTAAGATGTGACGGAATAACACATAGTGAAAGGAATTCCTTTAATCTCCCTGACTTTTTTTTTTTTTCTCTTTTAATGTATTTACAAAATAAGGGAAATAACCTTAAAGTGTCTGCTTCTGTGAATTAGCAATGTGCTTGCAAATTTGTGACCTCAACGAAGGTGTTGTATACTTGCATACAACAGGACTAATATACTCATAAAAGCACTTGAATGTCTGCCTTGGCTTTCAGGATAGCTGCTTGGCTTGCAACAGGTTTCAGTGTAAGGGTATGAAATTTTCTTGGGTATCTCTGATGATGCAATGATTTGGCTTTTTTACACATTTGACTACACCTAATTGGGAAATTATTTTGAAAATTTGGCATTAAGAGACATCCAGAATTATTGTTTTCAGGAGGGCTTACTCTGAAGAGCTTTTTACCTGAAAGGAAATGAAGTGTGTTGTTTCTTAAATTCAGAGTGCAATGTAAAAGAATTTTCATATTTACCTTGGCTGATTGCAAAGCTATGCTAATTATAGCATTGTAGGATTGTCTTCAATTTTTGAGACAGAGAAACCTCTTCCACTAAGGGTAACGGTAAATTTTTTTCTCTTCCCCTTGAGTATCTACTATGTTAGCTCAGTTTTATGCCACTAGTAAAGCTAATTTTCAATTTCTTTGGAGAAAAGAAACTTGCAGAGTAAGGAAGACACTTTAGACACTTTTCAAAAGAATTGCTTTCACTACAGAGACTTCTGTGCTGAGAAGTAGTGAATAAATTCTCGCTTTGATAGTGCAGGCTGGATAAATATAACAAATGGAATTTGACTAGGGGAAAGAACCTTGGGTTCTGGTAGAGGTTGGGGTGAGCCACAAAACAAAGCTTCATCAAGGGAAATGATTCAAGTAATACGTCTTCAGTGCTATTAAAGTAATTAATTGCACATTAATACTTTATAATCAGTATGATTTTCAAGCATTACATGAATTATATAAGGACAATTTTTTTCTTATAATTTCTTGCTCACACAGTTAATTTGCTTAAATATAGATTGATTTTTCATATTTCTATGGGAAAATATGCTATTTGTGCACAAATATTTAATCCCCCAATATAAAGAATTTGCATTCAAATTTTAGATGTAACATAGACTGCAGAGGTGGCTCAGTGTAGGGAGTCATATGAGCAGTGTTAACTCAATTTTATATACTGAGAACTCCATTCTAATATATGTCTTGAAGGAAAATGTGAGATAATACTGTATGATGTTAAAGTGAACAGGCATATCAAAATGGAGTGACTATGCAAATGTCACTTAAAATGCCACACCTACAGTGGTAGTTTCAACCATATCTGTAATTCCATCCTCAGTGTATTGTATATTCTAGGAGATGCTAATTGAAGCCCAAGTCTAATTCACATCAGCAAAAGAAACTAATGCAAACATTTTCTAAGTACACTTTCTAATTTCAAAAGAAATCCGTTAAGATGATTAAAGTGATTAAAACTTATCTCAATCAAGTTGTGGCATTTCCAAATGTATGCTAGGGTTTCTTTGGTGTTTCTCCTTCAGTTACTATTATAGATCTGAGAATGTCAAGCTGTGTTCTATGCAGCAATAGTAATTTCTGTGAATTAAGGCAGTTTGCTTGTTTTCCATATTTGTTGGATAGGTTAGTGTAAAGATCTAATATTTCTACACAAACAAATGGAATGCTATAAGAATTGTACAAAAGGTGTGGTCAGGAGATGATCTCTAAATGAAAGGATTTTTGGCAATTTTCCTATTGAAAAATTCCAAATAAAATAAAAATAATATTTTTCTCTTTGCATCTAGCCAGGAAGCCAAAGAATTAAGGTGAAATTATGAAAAATTAGAGTAGTAAGTGAAAACTGTCCAAGGAGCCAAGGAATATAATGGCCTCAAACAGCTGTAAATATTTACATTAAAAACACATCCTTAGTGCCTTCAGATAAATCTTCAGTAGGTTTTAAATGTCAATTATTTACTTTATTTTGAGATGGAGGAAATAATTAGGAAGACAAATAGAATGTCAGATCTTATGTTCTTCAAATATAATGATTTGAAATTCTACAAAGGTTTTTTTATTGCTTTTCCTTTTTCAGGTTCTGTTCCAAGCCAGTCAGGTGTTCCAGCTCCTGAGTGCTCAATTTAGTTCCTCCACGAGGATATTTGTTTGATGCTAAGCACTCACATAAGTATTTGTCCCTGAAATGTCAGATAGCATATGCAACTGAAGACTTAATCAGAGGAATATGATTGTCCTGTTGTTGATAACATTCAGTTACCAGTCCTACCTCTTAGGACAACTTCTGAAAAATTGGACGCTAGAGAAACAGCGTTAAAAATTAGAAGACCCAGATTTCTTTAACAAATGAAGGAGAAAGTGGTATTTTCAATGCATTTAGTCATCACATTTGCATTGATCTCACTTGTACAGGATTTACTGTGCTCGCTGCTTACTCATTCCCCTCACCCCAGTCACAGTGGAGTGCTTTTGCCACTCATTCCTAGTCAGGCTCACTTCGACCTCCGATACAGTCAGTTGTTGGGATCCCCCTGTCACTCCAGAAATACAAATGGGAATTGAAGCTATTACAACTGCACATTGATGCCTACTAGAGCCTATTACTACTGTGGGTCTGATGAGCCAGGCCTTTGGATCCACACAGTAAAGCCCAGTTGTCCCTTTCATCCATCTTTCTGTGGGCAAGGCCCTTGTAGTCCTAGCAATAGTTTTGACTACTCACTTCTTGTAAATATGAGTCAGAAGTCCCTTAAATCAAGGGTAAGATCAGCCCTTCTGCTCTAGGGAACTGCCCACAGGAAACTGGACCAGCAATTTTCCTGGAAGAACCCCATTTGTGAATATTTTTCCTTGCAACTCACATACTTGTGCCTCTAGGGCTGAGGTAGATTTTCCAGCTTGGTTCCTCCTCTCTGTGGTTATTCAGGTCAAACCACAGGGTGGTGTGTATTCACTGTGTCCTGTCTTTGAGCATAGGAAGCTTACTCCTAATTGTGGAGATACTGGCCCATACAGATGGGGAGCTGGATCTCTGTGCTGCTGGACCAGTTTTTCCACAGCTGAGATGATGAAGGAAGAAAAATTTTCTAGTTACTGGAGTTGGCCAGCCAATTCATCCACTTCCAGCACAGCTTATTTCCTCAGGTATTGGATACCTTTCTCCATGGTGGTCCACTTGCCTAGGTGACATATAATACCTTTCTCAAATGAATACCTTTCTTTCACATCTGACAGAAGTCGCCTTCAGAACCCAAGGACTTGTACCCCTTTTCCAATCTCTTTGTCAATGCTTTGTTAACTAGAAAGGAATCCCAGCTGTTTCATTTCCTTACCCTCTAATAATTCTGGGCTCCTGCTTCCATTTTCCCAACATAGGAGCAGCAAGGTGACAATGGGCTTACCTAGACACTAGACAGCCACTGAAATCTTTTCTCACGGCTCACTCGGGGAAAGAGATCCAGTGGTTGGCACCTAATTTGTGAGTCTTTGCTCTTTCTTCTGCCTTACCAGTGTCTACCTCTCCCCCTTCCTTTTTGTGATGGCCCTGCTTTGGAATATCTGCCTTGTCCACTTTTTCCTCCTGATCCCTCTTAGAGGACGCTCTTTCATCCCTCACTAAATGGCCTCACTTTTCCTTCCAGTATTTCTTGTTGTGTACTGAGAGGACTGACACTGGCATGTGTTGGTGCTTTGGTTCAGCTGCAGTGCCTGTGCCAGGGCTGGGGTGGCTGCAGAGCCTGTCATTTTGCTATCCGGTCCAGAGACCTTCTCTACCCCTCAAGAGTACTGAATAATGTTGAGCAGAGCTCGATAGGCCTGGGTCAGGCCCAAGTATGTGCCTTTCTGGAATTGCCAGGATGACAGAATACTTTTTCCAAGTATTTCACCGGTTTCTCAGGATTCTGAACTTGTTCGGAGGTGTGATTCCAAAATGTTGGAGGTATCCACTGTCCTAGGCACCTGCCACTTCTATCCCACACACCCTGCCACTCATCACTATCCAGCCTCAGCACAGATCTGTGGGTGATATTCTTAAATAGTTGTTCAACCATAAACATGACCCAAAACACATTCAGGAGCCCTAGCAATAGGAACAAGCTGGTTTGAACATCCTGAGGATATTCAGAATTCTCAAGTGCTGCTGTAATTAGCCAGGAGAAGGGGAAGGTGGAGGAAGTTATTTCCCCCATAGATTGGCTCTCCTTGAAGTAAAGATAAAAGGTGTAATTATTAATAGTTTCCAATAGATGCTTCCTGGAATACAGAGGTGATGGCAGTACTGAGTACAAACTCCAGGTTAGTCTCACATCCTCAATTTTATCCTATCCTAGTGGAGTGTCACAAAATACAGCAAAATAATGGCATTAATCCAGCCCCCAGAGGTGACAAACAGCACAACAGGCAGCATGTACCACAAGTAAGATGTTACATAATTCAACTTTGAGAACATGTACAGCAGCTGTAAGAAAGATGGCCATTTGATCAGGGCCTATTGTGATAGAATGGGGAGTGGTGGTTTTAATCTGAAAAAAGGTTCATTCTATATTAGCTGTTTTTTTATGCTAAGAGTGGTGAGACGCTGGAACATGTTGCCCAAAGAGGTGGTGGATGCCCCATCCCTGGAAACATTCAAGGTGGGATTGGATGAAGCTCTGAGCAATCTCTTCTAGTTGAAGATGTCCCTGCTCACTGTGGGGGTTTGGACTAGATGAGCTTTAAAGATCCCTTACAGCCCAAAACATTCTATGATTCTACATATCCATGGACTCTTGAGAGCAAATAAATCAACATTGATCCCAGAGACTAATAAACTAGTAAAATGAATGCTTATAAATAATTTTTATAAGCTCTAGTCAGATCTATTGTTATCTCAACCTTTTGTGCCCCATTTTGCGCTCCAGAAAGGATTGATGGGGTTCAAATCTGCAGGCAGTTAAACACCACACTGCTAACTCACTGCCTCCCCAACCTCCAATAGGATTAGGCAAGAATTTAGAGAAAAAAAGATAAAATTTGTGGGTTGAGATAAAGACAGTTTAATAGGACAGGAAACAAAATAATAATAAATCATAATGCAGAAAGACTTAGAATATTCAAAGTAAGTGATGCACAATGCAATTGCTCACCACTCACCAACTGATGCCCAGCCAGTTCCTGAGCAGAAGCCCCAGGCCAGCTTTCTCCCAGTTTGTGTACAAAGCATGACTCTGTGTAGTTGGAATATCCCTTTGGACAGTTTGGGTTGGCTGTTTACGGCTATGTCTCCTCCCAGCTTCTTGTGTCCTCCAGCCTACTCCCTGGCAGGGTGATAAGAGAACATGAAGAGTCCTTGACTTAGTATAAGCACTGCTTAGCAGCAACTAGAATATGTGTTACTGACACTGTTCTCATCCTAAATTCAAAACACAGCACTGTGCCAGCCATAGGAAGAAAATTAAATCTGTCCCAGAAAAATCCAGGACAGGAAGTTAGAATGACTTTAAGAAATTTGAAATTATGTGTGTGTTCTGTTTAATTTTCATGTATGCATTCTGAATTGTTAATGTTAATCCAGAAACTCATCTGCACAAGTGTCCTGAGAGACAGAGAACAAGTGTTAAGGAGCAGGAAGTTTTTCCCTCTGCAGAGAATGAGTTGAAGAAATTTCTTGTGCAACAGCCTGTTGCATATGTGAAGTACATAGTTTCTGCTCTTTTTTTAATTTCTCTCCTTTTTTTTTTCACCCCCCAAGCTGCGAATTAATGTTTTTCAAAGTTAGCATTCTTCTTTAGCTAAGAAGAGATTTGGTTTAGAAACACTGAAGAATGTTCTTGCAGAGCAGTATGACAGCAGTGTCCAGAACCCTCTGTGCTGGCTGTTTGCTTGCAGCTGTGGCCCTCACATATGTGACTTCTGAGGCTTGGCCTGAGCTTTCACAGGGACATTCACTTTGCATTTGTGTAACATATGTGTAACATATGCATTTGGGTAACATGTAACATATAACATATGTTTAAGTATTTGCCATGAAAACACTTTCGCAACAATTACATTTCAGAGTATGGTGTTTTATTAAAAAAATAGATAAATAGGTACGTGCTCTAACCTCTCTCACCCACTATTGTCTTTCAGGTTTTCTTGTGGGAGTCTGTTCATAGCACATTCTAGCTCTAAGAATGATGTATAAACTGTCTTAAAAATTACTTAGGAACTGAAGTAGCTCTAAAGCACATGATATGACTGACCCAAATAGATTCAGTTTTTTCTCTCTCATTTACTATAGTTTGTTTAATACATCAATTGAGAAGAAAGAATTATTAAATCTGTTTTTTCAAAGAATCTGGCACAAGAAGCTGCTGTATAATTTTTGTAATCAAGGAAAGATATAAACTTTAAAGTATTCACTTTAATTTGAAGGTAGTTAAAAGATTACAACCAAGCATTTAAATAAATTATCAAGAAGAGAACCAGAAGGTTTTACAGGGCTGTTGTTTAATATACTTGTAATATGGAAAAAGCAGTGGGGTCATGTAATTCTCAGAATAAAATTTTATACATGAATGAGAGCTGGAAGAGACAGAGGTTTTTTGGTTGATTTAATGTCCTTGATAAGCTGACAGCATGTTGACATGTGAAAGTCGGTATTGACAAATATAGGAAAGGATTCATTTGGATTAATCATGTAGATAAATTGTTTATGTAGCAATGAATTTACACACATCCCACTGTAGAAAGCTCAGCAAAGATTCCTGGTTAGTTTCTGGAGCCACCCAGTAAAAGCAGCAAAATTTCTGAGTGACAGTTACAAAGCTATTCTGATAACAACCAAATAGACCTAAAGAAGAAAAGAAGTCTTTGAACATTTTAAGATTATTAGATTATAGGGATTTTTTTTCTTTTAGCTAGAACATCTTGTACATCTTTCAGAACAGATACTTCTCTTTAAAAAAACACATATGAAATGAAAGCAGCCAGCCTTGCTTGGAAGCTCTCCAGTTAGAATAGCTTTTTATTTGGGATAGAGAGGAACTTCAGTCCTCAGTTTCAACATTTGTGATATCAGAACATGAACTGATGAGGAGAAAAGGGGAAAGGTGGCCATAAATCTCTTACAAAGAAAACCAAATCGCTTAATGTAACATATCTTTCTCTTTTTACTTTTGAGCAACCTTCATGAAAATTTACCTAAAAATTTCCATAATCTTCTAGCATCAGCCATGTGGCACTTGATTTTTTTAAACCAGTACATGAAGTGTTACTAATATTTAAATTTTCTTAATTTATTTTGCATTTGCAAATGCAAATATGTTACTACAATAGTGGTGTTGCTCTTCAGCACTGCACTTTGAGTGTAGGATGTAACAACTCACATTGTACCTGTTAGAAACTCATCAGAACAAGTTGTTTAAGATGATCAGGAATGGCTCCTGTTTTACCTGTACTGTGTGTATTCTTTAAGCAATAGGTGTTTCATGTGCTGTATTAGTCCAAGCGAAGAAAAATCTGAGAAAACTATTGCAACAACAACAAAAAAAGGATAAAGCCTTTTTCAGAGTAACTGTTTTGCTTTCTAGCACAAGCTATAATTATGTTAATTGCAATGATAAATGTTCCTTTTAAATGTGGTTTCTAGTGAGTGTTTCCCACTCACTTTTTCAGGGGAAACAAATCCCATTTTTATACACCTGAAAGCAAATGTTCATTTCACATTTTCCTCTTTTTTTTCCCCTTCTCATGGATCTACAGAAATTTATGATGAAGGTAAGGAAGTTAAATATTTGGTATTATACTTCCTGTGGATTCCGACAATTTAATTTGATTAATGCTATTTATTAATTTATAACATCAGCATCAAAATTGTCTTCTTGAACATAAAACATACTGAATTAAAAAAAAAAGTTGAATTGAAGAAATCACAGTGACTCTAGATTGTTTTGGGATTATGGTCTTGAAGGACCAAAGGCAGGCTGTGGAGAAAGGACTTTTGTCTGTCTTCTCTAATTTTCACTTCATACTAATCCTTTCAGTGAGAGTGTAGCATTATGTGGTAAATACATAATCTTGAGACAATGAATAAATAGCAGAAGTTACAGTAAAATATTTTGGAAAGCAGGGACAGCACACTGTTTCTTCTGTCACAAGAATGCTGTTCTGATGGTTTGGTGTCTCACCTGTGGGGTGGTTGGACTGCCTTTGGGATGGAGCTGTCACTGGCATTTGCTGGAGGAGCTCTGTTTCTTGGGGCTGCTTTTTGTTCGTTTTGTTTTTGTCTCATTAAGACTATGACAAAGCACTTGGTAAACCTCCAAGCATTTTGAATAACTGACATTAGAGAATTAGCTGCAATTTTCTCCAAAATGTGTTGGTTACCCATTTTCTACTTTAATTATCAATCTATTCCCAGTTCAACTTCTAAACTGATTTCGTTACTGATTTTCATCCCCTAAGAGTTTACTTTTCTGTGGTGTGGTCTTGCTTCACTGTCACTCTCCAAAAGTGAGCAATTCCCAGCTAGATAAGTGGTTCTATTTTAAGGGCTGGATTTAATGATGTCAGAGGAGTTTTCTTAGCATGATTCCTCTGCTGATCCATCTTTTCTTCCCACTCGGCTGTCTGTCTTATTCTTTATCTGTGAGTTTCCTTCTCAAGTGACAAGGATGATTCACATTCCTTGTACCATACAACAACAGAAAAAGCTTAGTCACGATCCTTAACCTGTAAAAAATGTCTCCCTCCTCCAGTTATTTTGCTCTAAAATAACCAGGAAGATTTTTATTACTTCTTCTATGTCCTATGCAGATAAGGAGGAGGAGAATGGGGGAAGAGAAATCCTCACTAGGCTGAAGGAGAAATCGATAAATTTTATCTTCCTGTGCAATTTCTTTTCCAAAACACTGGAAGTGCTTGAAAGTAGGCATTTTTAATGGAAGTATTGTCTCAGCCTTAAATATAAATGTTTGTTTTACGTATCAATCTGCAAACAGACAATCAATATTCTTCACTTTGATTATTTTTTACTGCTGTGTCTGTTTTTCATTTTTGTGAAGTTTCCCATTGCATGGAAACTGGTAACATAAATGTAATGTCAGAAATATTAATAATGAAGCGTATTTGAAGGGTTTCTAATTCTGCCTTTCAACAGGTCAATATTAGCAAAATTGGGATCATTTAGCGTGGTGCTGGCACAAATATTTGTCATCATTACTAATTATTCGGTCTTTTTAATGTAGATAGTAAAATATTTCTGTGTTCTCAACTGAATAAGACATACTTATGGTTTTTTTGGCCAGCTGCTTTATTCCAATTCAGAATTTTATGTGATATTTTTATAGAGCATAAGTACATGTGATGCAGCTTTTAATTCAAGGCATCTTTAGGAAACCTATAGTTTAGATGGAGGTTTTTTTGTGTGTGTGGTTTATTTTTTTGTTTTGTTTTGTTTTGTTTTTGTTTTTTTTCTTGACCTGGCACAAAATAGGCGGTAACTGCTGATCAAGATAATAAAAGAAGTTTTTTTGCTACCTTTTTAAACTTGTTTTTCTTACTTTTTTTTTTTTGTTTTTGTTGTTTTTATTTTTTTGTTGTTTTTTTGTTTTTTGTTGGGGGGGGGTTTCCTGTCTTTTTTTTTTTCTTTTTTTGGTTGCAGTGGCCATAGTTATCTGGGAGTAGGTACCAGCAGTCATCAATTATACTAATCTCCATGGCTGAATTTTTGCAGTATTTGCTGTTTGGTAGTGAATTTCACAGAAAGTCAATAGTGATTTAAAAGTGAAGTATAAACACATGAATATGTACAGCATATATAATGTCTTGAGAGATTCAACTTCCTGTTTGTTGTTTTAATGTAGCGTGGTGTGTACGCTACAGTGAGACAAAGAAGGTGGTTTTAGACTGTTTGAATTTACCCTTTGGTATTGCTCTTATGTGATAGGAGCAGAGTGAGGGAATATAGCTCAATGCCTCATGTCAGTGAATTGCTTTACTTTGTATCTTTAAATTCTAAGCAACTACATGCTAGTTTGGTGCCAACCACTGGAAACAGAAGCCCAAGAGCACAGTAATTGCTGAAGGGTTAGCATTTTTGTTTTCTTTGGTAGAAGAATTCAAGGGTTCTAGGCCTGGATGCTGTAACTGTGGAAAGGAAATTCTATCTGTTTTTGTATCTAGATTTTAAGATAAAATGTGTACTTCTGTGAGCAAGAAGAACATGTAAAACTTCTTGGCTTATTCTCTGTAGCTTTGTAGTCTTTACTGCTTGCAGCATTTTCAAGTTCTCTGATGTTGCTGAAGATTTAATTTCCCAGTGTTAGTATTCCAAACATCAGTTGTTTAGTTGTGCCTGACTAACCTTGTCTCACAAGCCTTCTAGCTCTGTTCCAGAGTTACTTCACAAGTTCTGAAGTGATTCAGCCAGTTTCCACACACTGTTTTCACCACTGCTTGGGTTTTCTGGCCTCTGGTTGGCATTCATCTCACAAAACTGAATGCCAGACTTAGAGCCATGGATATCCTAAGCTCTCTGTCTAAACACAAGCAGAATGCTCAGATTTTAGGTGGGCTGAATTACTGACCAAAAGGGCCTTTTTTCTATCTGCTGTCTATTTAGTTGCCTTAAGCTACATTAATCTGAGTGTTTTGTCATCAAGAGTATTAGGTCTGGCTGAGATGGAGTTTGTTTTCCCCATAGCAGCCCTCACAGTGCTGTGCTTTGCATTGGTGTTGATAACACACCAGTGTTTTGGCTACTGCTGAGCAGCACTGGCACTGCATCAGCCCTGTCTCTCCTGCATTCCACTTCTCCTCCGTGGGCTGATGTGGGAAAGATCTCGGGGTAGGACACACCTAGGACACTAGATCCAAATTTACCAAAGAAATATTTCATACCAAATGATGTCAGCTCATATATAAAAGCTACGAAAAGGAGAAATTGGAGGCATTTGTTATTTACAATGTTTGCCTTCTGAAGAAACCATGATGTGTGCTGAAGCCCTGCTTCTGGGAAAATGGCCAGACATTTCCTAATGATGAGGAATAGCAAATAAAATCTTTTGTTTTTTCCTTTACTTGTGTGCATGTATGACCTCTCATTTCTGCCTTATCTCTCCTTGTTTTTCATCTTACTTTCTCTCCCCTGTCCAGCTGAGATGAAGGAATGGTAGAGCAGCTTGGGGGACACCTGGCATCTAGCCAAGGTCAACCCACCTTATCAAGATTTTTTTTTTAGATTTTCATTTCTAGATTTTCATGTAGTTGATCATGGTGGTATCAAGAGTACAAGTCTTCCTGTATTTTCCAGCTGGCTATTGCCTGGTATCAGGAGGAAGCTCTCATTAGTCATCTGAAGCTGGTTTCAATGTGAAAAGAGTTTAGACAGTATGTACTTTTGGGGAGCAAGAGGTCTCGTTAAACACTTCTTACCTGTTCTGGCCTCCTATTCTAGGCAGCTTGTAGGACTGCATCATTGCTGATTTAGGTAAATGCTGCCCTCCAGCAACATTGGTCTACAAGAAATTAAGAAATTGCACATTAATAATGAAATCAATAGGTGAGTAGATATTACATTGCTATGGAAATATTTTGAGAATCATCTCCTCTACAGAAATGGTTGTAGTATCGTGCAAATATTTGTGTAGAATCATGGTGAGATGGTTTCAGACCATGGGACATCCTCTCCTCCTATTCCTCCCCGAACCCCTTATTCTTTCCCTGATTTCTTTCAGTTCATGACTAATTCTGTCATCATGAGGTTTTCCTTGTTCTAAATAAGGATTCAAAATTTTTAAGATTTGCATTTATTCCATATCCTTTCAATTATTTTCATTTTGCCTTGTGGGTTGTTTAAATACAAAGCTTTAATTTGCTTAAATGAAGGAAGTTGCAAAGAATTTTATATAAACAAAGCACATGTTTCTTGTGCAGTGGTTTTTTTTGGGTTTTTTTGTGGTTTTTTTTTAGTTGTTTTGTTTTTTGTTGTTGTGTTTTTTTTTTTTTCCAGTAACAGCTCAGAAAAAATACTTACATTAGCCTGTTGGTTTAAAAGCTTTCCTCTGCATCTTGATAAAGGTATTGATTCCAACACCCTTATATCTCTGATCTTCACACAGGTTGTTTCAAATTGGGAACACCAGGGCCTAAATATACTTTTACTCAGAATACATAGTAGTTGAATTTTTTTCATGCCAGTACATATGGTCAGACCCAGGTTTCCTATTTGATTTCTTTCTAGTGGATCAAACCCAGAATTTCAGAATGTAATGAATTCTCTGGAATGAAAAAATTGACAGCTGCGGTGTGGGTCCCTGGGAAAGGACTTGGAGGAGATTTTATTACTGGAAGAATATTTCCTTTTTTATGTAAAAATAATTCTTTAGCATTTCCATCAGTGGTGGGTGCAATGTCCTGCTGGGTTTATTTCTGTAGTGGTGGTAGATTTACATTTAAGAGGGTTCAAAACAGGTAACTGTAGCCAATTCTGTATTTAATTCTATGTTTCTACTTATGCATTTAGTCTAAGTGTTTAGATTTAGAAATAATAGTATTTTTAAAATAACTTTGTAGTTAACAGTAGTCTAACAGTGTAAACTGAACTTCATGAAACTTGGAACATCCTTGTGATGGAGAACATGATGCCTTTTGTATTCATATTTGCAAGTGTCTGTTTGGAAGTATTGGTGTCCTATGTTTTACAAGCTGTTGTCTCCAGCATCTGCTTTAAGTTCAAGATGGCCATCATGGATGTGTTCCATTTTAATGAAGTGTGAGTAGTCAGTGCTTTCTAGGACACTGTTTTACTCCAATGTACATGTGAAACAACCGCTAATAGTCATATTTGAAACCTTTAATGGTTTCTTACAGTAGTTGCCTTGAATAAAGCTTGTGAAGAAAAATGGGGAGCACGTTGCTTTTTTTATTGTACAGGCACTTTACCATATTCAGTGACATGAAAGCACTTGTTTAGTATTTTTTTTAGCAATCCATTAGAAGCAATATTGATTGGTCAGAAGTTCCATCTAGACGGTTAGGGCTGGATCTGGGGTGCAGAGGAAATACAAAGCTGAGCAGCTGCTTGTGATTAGGTCATGCTATACCATAACTGTAAGTTATATGGACTGCATTTTTGAAGGATTTACTGATATCACTTATTGTTTTATTTGATTTTATTTGAATTATTATTTTAAAGTCTACTGTACTGCATTTTCCCTATAGCACATGTCAGTAAATCGATTTTTCTAATATGGACCTCTCATGGAGTGAAGCAGGAAAAGCCATTACATTCTTCTTAAAAACTCACTATGTTATTTTGTATAAGTGTTTCTAAAATGTGAATCAGTTCCCCTGTGACACATTCAGTATTTTTGAATTGCTTTTGTGGGTGACTAGATTTGTTTGAATAGCCATGTGCTAAATGCAATTGCCACCAGCCTTTCTTAAGCATTACATTTCTGAATAATGACATTACAGAAGATTTTTCTTTACATATGCGAAGCACCAAAATAACTTTTTAATTATTAAATACTTTTAAATGTTTTCACATGGTTCTTTTTCTGATACCTCCCTGAAGTTCAGAGTTTTTTCTTTTTTGTCACACATTAGAAGATTGTGTAGACCTGTGAAGGAAAGTCAGCAAAAAAATCAGCATTTGCTTACAGTAGAGCTCTAATTGGTCTAAGGGATGTTTTTGTCTAGTAGAAATAAGGCTGTTAGTATAAAAAGAATGGAAGGGTAATGGCTGACTCATAATCATGGATGGCACAAGGTTATTCACCAACCTCTAAAAGATCTCATTGTGAGATTCCCAGAAGCTCAAATGGTTTTAAAAGATATATTCATGTGACCATGATTAGTTTCCTGCAGCTTCTCACGTGTGTCCAGGAGTGCAGCAGTGCAGCCACAGGCACAGCAGTGCAGGTGCTGTTGTGTGAGTGAGCCTTTTGGTCTGTGAGGTGATTGATTGCATCTCTGTGCCTGTGACAGTGGTGTATGTGCAAAGTTGTGCTGATACAAGGGGATGGTTGAATCAGGTATAGCACATCTTAATCCATTCTGGGCTGATATTCATGGTAAAATAGATAATTTTTTTATTCTATCTTTGTGCATTTTACTACTTAGCTTTTAGGTTGTACTTTTTGAGTGCTTTTTTTGCCATTTTAATCCTCCTTCTATTAAGAAAACATGGACAATATGTCCCAATTTTAGTTTATTTTTCTTGATTTTAGTTTACAATAAGACTCTTTACATCAAATTAAACAGTTCAGATCTTAGTAATCTACTGTCATTGCCTAGTCTTCCAATGTATTGAACTTGAAAGCTGTTAATATTTTTTGGAATGTTAATTTATTCAGCTCTAATTCTTGTTATTCTAATCTAAATTGCCTTTTCTTTAGAAATGACTTTCGGGTTATGAGGTGACTCCAAATTAATCTTGTATTCCAGCTGAAAAATATTGGTTTAGAGATGGCCAGTTCACATGAAATTTTCACATGGAATGTGAATTTGTCAGTCCCTTATGCTTTCAATCTGAAATTATTATCTTTAGTGTTTGCCAGTTCTGAAGGCTTTTAAGTATTTTTCTGTAACCCACGTTCTTGGGGAATAAAATGTGAAGAGTTTTGAGTTAATATAATTGATGCTCCTGAATAGCATAGCTTGTAGGACTTCAATGGATAAGTTACTTTTGAAAACAAATGTTTTTTTGTTCAGCCTGGTTTTATTAAAGGAATGTATTGTTCAACTTGGAAATTACTCTGAAAATTGGAAATTAGAAACATAAAGAAAATAAGACTCATGATAAGCAATGTGGTTGTTAGCAACTGCCTTGCACTATAATGCCATTCATACATTTGTGCAAAAATCTGTGGGCATCATGGATTGAATTAGTCAGCATTGTGGCTTCCAAGTAGTCTTACTTTCAGAGTCTTCTGAAATGTTATTATTGTAATATTACAAGAAATTTATGTCAGATCTCATCTTGGATGTTGCATCTTTGCCACAGAAGTCCAATTGCTACATTTCTTTTTTTTTTAATGTGAAAAATTCACAGTTTTCTGCAGGAAAAGGAATGGATAATTTTAAAAATCAAATATTATTTCAGTAGACAATCATGGCCCAACAGCTACTTGCTATGCAGTTTCTGGCATAAAGGTAAATTCTGAGTGTGTAGTTATGAAATGAGCCATTAAAGTAGGAAATGAACTTACAGGTATGTACATGTCCTGGAAGACAAACTCTAAAATGGGAGGCAGTTTCATAGAGCCAGCCTTGTTTTCTATCCTTTTCTGTATTTTTCTGTTTCATCTTTTCACTTTGTCGCCAGAAGAATGGTTTGATTATTATTGCCTTTCAGAAACTTTTAAATGGAAAATGCTTAAAATGTTTTTTACATTTAAGAAAAAGACCCACAGACTTGCTTATATTCTTCTAATGGGCAAAGTAATACTAATTAAAGAGAATTGCTTTAATCCCCTTGCAAAAAAATTTTCTAAAAACCTACGTCTCCATTTTTCACAAAAGTGGTTGAATTTTTTTAGAGTCAGCCTTTCTCCTGTTCAGCTACAAGTGAGAATTTAACAAAATAGGTGCTAGACAGACAAATCAATATAGCCAACGTAAGGGCAAGCTAAGATTGCTGTGATTTTATTGGTTATGATATTCTCAGCTTTTGTGCAACAGGCAATCAAATCTTTGTTAGATATCAAATTTATGGATAATAAAATAGGATACTTTTGATAAAAGTCCTGGTGAAATTTTGAAATTTTGTTCGTATTACTGACTTTCTTAGTTGGGTATCTATGTCTGCTGTTGATAAAGTTTGCAGGTAAATGTGAAATGGTGGTAGGGTAATATGTTCACAGCAGTTTTTTTCTCTCTTCCCCAGTGTGATGAGTAGCAGACATTTGATGTTCGTCTTTGGCACAGTGGGTCTGGCATTGTCAAATGCCTTGTTCTTTCTTTGTGCCTTTAGAAAAAATGGTGATGCTAATACTAGTTCAGAGCTAAGTCTTCATATCTTACTGTCAGGACTGTGCCTATGTCAAACTCCATGACTTTGACTATTTCTTAGTAAGAATTCATGTCACTCAGTCTTCCAAAGAGATTTTTCAATGTGCCTCCCTGCATTTTGACTGTTATGCAGTTTGTTGACAGTCAAAATATACCTTGTGTCCATCAAGCTGTTCTTTTTTCAGTAAACATAAAAGGCAGAATCTTAAAAATGATAAAATTAGGACTTTTGAAGTGCTTTGCATTTCTCCACTATCCCTCTTGTTTTTTTCCTTGACCAAGTAATTCAAAGTTCAATAAATGCTAATGCATAAAAGATAAAGAAGGACAACAAATAAACATGGAAGGGAAATAATTGCATGTTGCCATCATAGCCACTCAGTTAAATTTATCTCCAGCACTGAAATGTAGCTGTCAGAGATGTAAGATAGTATGATTTTTAAAATTTACTTTTAATGAATCTGATGTTCCAGTCAAAGAGAAGGTAATCTTCTGTGGGAAAAGAAAGGGTATAAATACCATATATAAGAAATTAAATTTCTTAAAATTAAATACAGCCTTCCTGTGTAAAAGAATAATGCTGCTTATGGAGTTATCACATTTATGGACTCATAAAATATTTACTTATCACTGCTTCATGGAGAATGTGCTGTGCATAATGTTACATGAGTTGTTCTGTTAGAGACATATGAACTTATGCTCTTGACAGTGTTTTGTCAGACAGTCTCTGCTCCTGTCCAGTGTTAATCTGCATTTCAGCATAAAGAATACAGAAATCTTCAGAAGAAGTTGAAGGTTTCTTCATGCCTTAACAAGATTTATATATTATAAATAACAAGATATATATTATAAATATATTTGTATATATTTATATATATATATTCTTTTTTATGAGTGGTTAAACTGATTATTGATAAATACAAACTATAGTGAAAATATTTGGGGGAAAATTATTGTAGTTTCTTGGAATAAAAGTGAATTTTGTCACTTTAATTTTCTTTTACTCAAGATTTATGCTGTGTTTCTCAAGAGGAACAATTACTTGTACATGATTTCTGAGTTTTCAGAATCCCCAAATACTGTTGAGTTAGCTTGGATGTCTTTGAACATTTATCTGTTCTAGCTGATAAAGAATTCTGTCTGATAGTATTAAAGCAGTGTGGGACAAAGCAATTTGCAGGTTGATGGTCTTCAATGTAGTTGAAGACAACATTACTCTCTGGTAAAATAAGGAGAATATTCAAAAATCTCCCTCTGCATATTATCTGTCATCTGTCAAGAAAAGGATATAATTTGTAGGGAAAATGGGTGAATATGAAGACGTTTAACAATAGGTAAGTTTGTAGAGGGCAGCATGACACACATCAAAGCTGCTCTTAGAGGCTACCTACTTTCAGCATGAGGAAGAAGGATTCGAGATTCTAGAAGACATTTTTTGCCAAATAAGTGGTGGCTCGAAGTGCACAGTTCTCTCTCATCTTTCTTTCTTTCTTTATCAAAAGGCTCCATTTTATTAAAACATACCAGTATATAATTTCTCTTTACTTTTCAGTCTGCTCAAGGTGGTGGACATCGAACACTGCTCTACGGGCATGCAATCTTGCTGCGCCATTCCTACAGTGGCATGGTATGTAACCATGGTACATGAGCTGGGACCAGCAGTAATTTATTTTTTGTATGGAAGTTATGTTTGGAAGTGCCTGGAATATTGCCATTTACTGATATCTGGAGAATTACTCCTGTCAGAGGCATTTTACTGTGGTTCCTAGAAATCTTTGTGAAGGGTCGGTGCTTGGAAACATAGCCAGCTTGGTTTTGTATCTGGGTAAGTGCCAAAACTAAGTCTGTCTCCACTAGTGCTGAATTCCCTGTTTGCCAGTCTGAGTTGGTGAATTTGTGTTTCTTTCCCCTTGGATTTTCCATATTGCTTAATCTGTGACTGAATCTACAGCTGGCACCTTGCTGTCAACCTGACCATACCTCAGAGACCGGGTGGAAAAGGAGATTCGTTCTTACGCTTTCCATCTTATTTTAGACAGAAGTTGGAAATTCCCTGATGAATTATACAGGTTCCGAATGCCTCACCTACCAGTGAGGCTTCATGGAGATGAAATCTGATGCAAGCAGCTCCTTTATTTCCACTCTTAGTATTCCTGTCTCAGTAAAAAGATAACATGGGTAGACTGAGAGGTTATTTTAGATCATATATTTTTGTCAAGACTCCTTGAGTGCATTTCACCTTATCAGGCATACATGTTCCTGGTAATAACTAATGGGGACAATCTAAGAATATTTAATCCTGTGTTAGTAGGTTGATGGCTTTCTATATTATTAGAAGTGAGCAGAACAGGCAATATTTGCTTTTTTCTTTTGGTAGTACCTATGCTGTCTCTCTACATCTCGATCGTCAATGGATAAGCTGGCATTTGATGTAGGATTGCAAGAGGACACAACAGGTAACCACTAGTTTAAAAGACTATGTAATGAAGAATACTGTCAGCCTAAAAAAAAAAAGTCTAAGAATTACTTTGGTGGATTAAGTTTGCTTGTTTTGTAAAGCTTTGCTTTAGATAGGAGTAGTAAGAGTAATAGCTGCAACAATTGAACTGTTCAAAGATTGGAGTTCTTTTCTAAATAACATGGTTTTAGTTAAAGAAGCCCATCTGAAAGCGAGATTTGTCATGGGAACAGAATTTGTGACTTTAATACTTACACATATGCTGGGGGATTAGAGGCACTAACTGTCAGTAAAAGTGGAAGAACATATTTGAATTTGGATTTATATGATCTTTCAAATATTATTTTAAGTGGTATGTAAATGCTTCTTTTCATTGTGCTTAGTTATGAGTTGCTCTATTTATTTGTCCAAGTTCTCAGCAGAATATTCTTCACTGTCTTTTCCAGAATCTGTGATGAGGGTGACAGGGAACAGCTTTAGCAAAAGCAGCCTGGACCAGTTTGCCTAGAGAATACAGAGAGCCATCATCTTACTCAACTCTGGAATCACTGTTCCAGAGGTCTTAGTCTTTTGCTTATGTGTGTTATTTAGAGCTGAGTTTCCAACAGTGAAGCAGGAATGGTACCAGTTATTGAAAACACATGACACTTGGTTTAGCCCAGTAAAAACTGGATCAGAACTTTTAAGACTGAAGCATGTGTGACAGTAACATTAGTAATATTGAGTCTCTTCTTTCTTGTTTCATTCTTTGCTGTTACTCCATATTGATATTAGGTGAGGCTTGCTGGTGGACCATACATCCTGCTTCCAAACAACGATCAGAAGGAGAAAAAGTGCGTGTTGGAGATGATCTGATTTTAGTCAGTGTCTCTTCAGAAAGATATTTGGTAAGTTGCATAAAATTATCTGTACAATGGCTCTTCTACAGAAAAAAAAAAGAAAATTTTACAATAAAATCTGGCTTACATTTCTGCCTCCTAAAAGTAAAACTTGAGATACTTAAACTGTTTTTTTAAAATAACATTTTGCAAAACAGCAAACTGAAGGTCTGGAAAGTGTGACTTTGATATACAACTAATCTAATTTTTGTTCATTTTAGTAGTGGAATAGGAGTTTACTTAGATGAAAATAAGCAAATACAGAAAAAAAAAATTTC
Organism: Alethe diademata; assembly: GCA_025584955.1. Classification (NCBI taxonomy): domain Eukaryota; kingdom Metazoa; phylum Chordata; class Aves; order Passeriformes; family Muscicapidae; genus Alethe; species Alethe diademata. The sequence continues at coordinate 43,426,347 of JANRMJ010000066.1, forward strand.
CAAATTGCCTAATTGAGATGTTTAGATTCCATGTGAGTCTTCATAGGTTAACAACACTATCATATATATTAAAACTTTGTACAAAATTTTGGGTTGTCTATTGTAGGTACATAGGATTTGTGGGCTTAAAAGGTCCATATTTTATTGTAATATATACAGCTACTGACACATCATAATTAAATATAATTAAAATAATGATTAAATATAATTGAAATATTTTGCAAGTTATTGTGCTAACTGCTTCTTATCACTGGTTTACACAACTTTCTTCTTCATGAAAGGATCTCTCATCTGCTATGTAATGGAGGTGGTCAACACTTTAAGATGAATTTCCTATTTTTGTTCTTGATGTTTCAAACTCCTGAACTACTCTTTATGGCAAAAAGAAAATGAAAATAAGAAAATAATTTTCCTGGAAACTTCGGAAAAATCAGCCACAGTGATTTGGCCCATCAACTCTAAAAAACAATTCTTTAAAGAGGAAGCATTATGAATTTTTCAAAAATCTTTCTCAGATCTAGGAGGGCATTGAAAGCAGTGAAGGGCCTTGAGGGGAAGGCATTTGAGGAGCAGCTGAGGCCACATGGTCTGTTCAGCCTGGAGGAGACAGAGGGGAGCCCTCACTGCAGTTACAGCTTCCTTGTGAGGGGAACAGGAGGGGCAGGCACTGATCTCTGCTCTGTGGTGACAGT
>JANRMJ010000066.1:43431636-43454669 GCA_025584955.1 Alethe diademata
CAATGTTGATATGCAGCTGCATTAGGCAGACCTCTGAACAAGCCTTGACAGTTTTGTGATTGAAATGACTATTTTTTTTCTTCTTTTTTTCTTTTTTCTTCTGAAAACTAACTAGAAGTTAATTGGGGACTGATAGCAGAATCCTTATTCAAAAATATTATCATCCAAATTAGATTGAACTATTTTAGAGGTGTAGCTGGTACATGCCATTACTCCTGGAAAAGGGAACAGTTTCCTCAGGATTGCAAAGGCATTGCCTCTGTATCCTTTTGCATCAAATACATTGTTTATTTGCTGCTTCTAGTTTTGCTTCTCTTTTTATCATATGCTTGGAACAGCTTCTGAATATCTGTACCGCTTTTTGGTGCAGTAGTATCAGGGAACACAGCAGTGTGTGAGGTTTATTTTTTTAACGTAAAAAACCATTATTCTTCCCTTTCACATTCTTTTTAAAAGTATGAAACTCAGTATTCGACTTTCTTCTGTGTAATTCACAATCCCATTGTTTCTCTTGGTTAAATATTTAAAAAAAATTTTTTTGTAAAAATAATTTTAATCTGCATAAGTAAACCTGAAATTAGTGGAACCAAGGTAGTGTTGAGCTGCTCTGTTACACTGATCATAATGCCGTTCCCATGGAGTCTTTGTACAGTGATTTGAAATGTTATTGTGGAGGCTGGTAGGACTTTCCAATAATTAAGGTTGTCAAGCTGCTCTGCCTTATGGAGTCCTTCTTCCAAGTGCTTATAATCAAGTGCTTGTTATGTAAAAGATCTTACTAGAATTAGTAGCACCTATTTCTCAGGTTTTTTTATTTTTCTTTTTGTTTGTGGTTTGGGTTTTGGGTTTGTTTTTTTTTTTAAAATCAGTGTGAGATAATTTTTTTTTATTTCATCCAGAAGAGATCAGATGTTATTGAGCTCAAAGACAGGGGGAAAAAAAAAGCCACACGAATTAAGAAAATTGATGCCATTTTCTTGTGTACTTCCTGGTAACTTATAAAAAGCCCCCCAAAAACCAACCAAACAACAAAAAAAATGCCAAACCAAACCGGAAAAAAAGAAAAAAAAACCAAAACAAGATAATGAACAAAATGGCAGCAAGCCCCTCCTTGGTTCAACTTGGTAAAGAGGCATTCTCCTGAAACAATGGAGCTTTATCATGAGCAGGGAAGAGTGTTTAAATTTTCTTTGAGTAGGTAAAAGTCTGATGATTTGGTCTATTTTACATAAGCTAGCACCTCCTGTGTGTTAATGAACTGTTAAAACTCCCTCTACAGTGAATAATTAAATACATGCCAACCCTGGTGGGAGCAGATATTCCTTGAAATGGATTGCTCAAGGCAGGAATGAAGCCAGGCACTGTATTGACAGCTGAGAACTCAGTGCTGTTTGTGCTGCTGGTGATCTCCTGTCATTTAAAATATGTGGAGGAAGGAGCTGTGACAAAGAAGAAGGAACAAAAGGCAGGTGATGTATCAGTGACAGGAGGGGGACTGAATCGGGAAGGAGGGAAACTGAGTGGGACTTGATGAGTGGCTGAAAAGATTGTCAGCTGAAGGCAGGCAGGGGCTAACAAATTGTCTGGGACAAGAAGCTGGTGATAAGGGAAGAGTAGGCACCTGCTGGTTAAAGTTGTGTTCAAAATTTAGGACAGAAAAACTGTGTGGTTTTGGCAGGGAGAATTGAGAGAAGAATCAGTGGAGTGAGACTGGAAATGAAGGATGGAAAGAGAGATCTGTAGAGGAGGGAGCTTTCTGGGGAGAACCAAACTGCTGGACAAAGATCCAGAAAGAGGCCAAGAAATGAGAAACGTGTTGAGGATTAGGAGTTGTGAGATTCTGGAAAAAAGTCTAATGCTGGCTGATGTGGTGAGGAAGAGTTTGAGCAAGAAAAAAATCTAAAAACTCTGCTTAGGCTTTGTAGGTCTAAGGAGAACCTTTTGAAGCAGGAGGAGGTCCTGATTCTGGCTGGTAATGTGGGCTGTAAGCTGGTTTGGCTAGATGAGAGACATGGAATCATAGATTGTGTGTTTGGGTTGGAAAGAGCCTGTAAGATAATATTGTTCCAACCTCCCTGCCGTGGGCAGGTTTACCTTTGACTAGAGCAGATTGCTCAGGGCCCCATTCAACCTGGCCTTGAATGCTTCCAGGGATGGGGCAGCCCCAGTCTCTGCACCAGTGCTTCACCACCCTCACAGAGAATAATTTCTAGTGAGACTGGGGTAGAGATTTGGAAAGGAAAAGAGAGTGGTAGGGCCTGGAGCAATTAGGCTAGATGATGACTATGACCGGCAGTTATCCAGGAAACCCATGGTATTAAGGCACATGTGGTATGCTGACAGCCAATTCCTGTCATGATTTTTATAATCATATGAAAAGGAAATGTCTAAAAAATGAAACACATGAACCACAGGTAGAGAACTGTAATCATGGAATTTTTACCATTTTTTACCTTTTTTTTTTTAAATTTAGGAAAATTACATATAAATGGTAACACTTTTTTATTATTTAAAACAATTGCAGGCATTTGAAAATGCAAAAATTGTGGTACAGGTGTGTTTTTATGAAACCTCCTAAGTATTCAGTCACACTGGCTTTTTATGGAATGCTATTTCAGTGATGATAAAAGTTCAGTGGATGTGGCAGGGCTGTGTAGCAGGGAAGCCGTGGTATGAAGCAACTTTGAAGATGAAATTTCAAGCTGGGAATTGCATTTGGAGGATTGGTGCAATTATTTTCCTGGAGAATTAGATTCTGTACCAGACTCTGCTTGGAATTTGCTGAGTAGATGATCTTTTTTGCTAGGTTTGCTTTCAAGAGGTCACAACTCATCCCTTACTGGGAATATTTCTTACAGGAGTTGTGTCTCTTGCATCTCCTCCTTTTATTAGGGGTTGAAACCTCAGAGTTGCTCGGTCTTGATACCTGCAGCTGAGGTGCATGTAAGATGTGACTTGACCAATAAACTACATATTATGCAGTCACCTCAACCTGGACATCCTAGATTAATGAAAATTTCTTAGTTTAATCTCTGTACCTCCCTTCCCCAATGGAAAATGGGCTATAATACTACTTCTTTGGGGTTTTGAGAAAATTGAATCTTTATTTGCGAAATACTGAAATTGGTGCAAGAGAAAAGCCTATGAGGAAGTTAATAATTCTCTTTTCAAAGCTTTGAAGAATTGATTATATTGAATAAAGCATGGGGCTACAGACTGAAGATTGAGGGGAAAACGAAGCACTGAGCAGCTGTTGACAAAGTGAGCTCCATTATGCCGTACATGCAATGAGGCAGCACATGTGCAAAAAATAGTATCATGCCATTGAAGGCTATAGTGTGATGTGTTCACTGGAAACCATTCTTTTTCCATAGGATACTTAGTTTGACATTTCCTAACTTTTGATGCTTGCTTCTGTAAAATTAATACTTTGTTAATGAAAGCTCTTGTGTCTAATCATGCAAAATGATTGTCGTTTGGAAGCCTAGTAGCTGATGTGCTTCAGGCTTTTCATGATACAGTGCAGAAAGAAAGCTATTATGAAGAGGGGGAATGCAAACTACCCCCTTCAATCCTCCATGGATCCCTTATGCCTTTCCTGCCAGGCATCTGCAATTACCCATACTCAGCTATGCAGTAGCAGAGTAGATGGTTTTCATTGCAATGGTAAATTTCTGAGTATCTGTGGGTTTTAGGTTCTACTCTCCCTTTACTGATGGCAAATTTATGCTGAGTGTAGGAGTTGGAATCGCTTAGGACATTGCTGCAATCTTCTGTCTTTATCAATGAAAAAATTCTCTTTGCTTTTGGGTTTGCAGGCCAACTGTTTAAGCATTCGGGAGAAATGTAAAGAAACCAGGATTTTTTTAGCAGTGTCAGTTTACCTATTTTTATTCAAACTTTTCCAAAGCATTCATAGATGTTTCAATAAATATAAATATATTGCCACTATGAAACATAAGCACAAGCCCCTAATTCTATAAAAATGTCACACAAATGCAGTTATTACTTTTAGTTCTGTCCAATATCTCCCTTCCTTGTGAATGAATATTTGTATTAGTTTTGACTGTTTCAATATAATTCTCTGTAACAGAATAATTTTTAAATTACTCAGGTAATAAATTTTAATAGAAATTACATGTCATAGGTAGGAAGTTAACAAGTGATTTTGTTTCTAGAGACTGTATTTAGTTTAACCTTTGAATTTTTACTGAAGTTTGCTAATTCATTGGGGTTTTGATGCAAAATGTTTTTTCAATTCTCTAATTTTTTAAAAAAATAAAAAATTAAAAGGAGTATAGTTTGTTTTCTTTTAAAATCATTTTGGTTTTCTTTAGTTATAGATAGAAATACATTCTTGGGTCTCTGTTGTGGAATTGGTGTCTGTTCACGACTTGGAACATCTCAGAGGTTCCTGGGGAAATTGAGGATAGGTGCCTAAATTGTTTGAAACTGCTTTTCTTTTGGGATCAATGTAGTAATTTAAAGTCAGTAATCAAGGGCTGTCAGAGTCTCTGTGTATAGGAAAGGAAATAACTTCTTTCTATCTCTGCACCAGCTGGTACTAAGAAATCTGAAGGAGTGTGGTTGATGCTGTGGTTGTAGAGTACTTAAGCATTCTGTGACGTGCAATGCTTTATACATAGTTTTCAAAATCTACCAGTAAACAGTATTTGTTTTTTCTGTTAGCTATTCTTGCTATTTCAAATGGCCTGAGATTGAAGGCAGAGTTATCTAATTGCAGATAAAAATAGATATTGCTAGGTAAACTGTCAATATTGGTACACCTTAGCCAAGAAGAAGCCTGAAGCAAAAGTTTTCCTTTCTTTATATTTTTGACTTTTCACCATGAGAGAAACTTCCATGCAGACTGTAAAATTTAAAAACTCTGGTTATTCAGAGCTCTTGTAAATGCAGCTATGATGCAGCAATCACTGCTAAAGGGTTCTTGTGGAAATTACCCTCTGATTCCCAAGCTCTTCAGTGAGCTTAAATACACTGTATTCTTTTGGAAGACCTAGGGACAGTTATGATTATGTTCGTTTGCTGCAGAGCAGTATAGAGTTTACAATACGTCATTAAGTTCAGCTGGGAAACCTGCAGAGATGAGGAATTCTCAGAGATGAGTCTTGGAGTTTATCCTTAAGATGAACTGCCTGTGGACTGTAGTGTTAACCCATATTCATAAAGTACCATGATTTCAATCTGGAAAGTGATAAAAACCCTATTGCAGGTTAAATGTTGGTTTAGGAGATTATCAGTCTATCAGTAGGGAAGACAAATCTAACTCTTTGCTTGAATCTGGACTGGTGAAGAAAATACATAATTTGGTTGAGACAACCTGCCCGTAGTGGGGAAACCCATATGAAGATTAGAATAGACAGCAGGATTTCTGAACCCAGCATATCTCTGCTTTCCAAGTGTTACTACATATCCAAAAGGTGTACTATACTTGTGGTCCTCGTCGATGATGGCAACCTTCCACTTCTGCCAGATGCACTGATATGCCAGGTAGCAAATATCTGTGTAGCCCATATGGAGACTCTGCACCAGTGTGAGTGTCATGTCCAGGTCCTGGACATTGTGTTATGATAGCTTTATTGTGCTAAAGTACAAAACCAAGCAGGTAAACTCCAGTAAGTTACAGACAGAGAGCAGCTTGCTTTAAAACAACATTGAGATTGTTCAAGTATAGCACTAAAAATGTAGGCAATGCCAGGATAAATACTGGCATCTCTAATCTTTTGGGATTTTTTTCTATACATTTGACATAATTGAGTTCTCGGATATCCCTTAACAGGGTATTTTCTCTGCATGGTCCAAGCTTCCTTTTACCATTTTCTATGAATGGTTCTACGGAGTAAACACCATAGTTTATAGAACTGTAAATAGTAGGACCCCTGCTGTAAACTGTAAATTTAAGGATGCTGCAAGGAATCTAGGGAAGTAAGGATAAGAAGGGAATTGCAGAATATACCCTGCTTTGGAAGTCATATGTTGTATACTATATTTTTTAAAGTTATAATTCCCTGGTGATTCACCTTGAGACATCTGGATTAGAGTTGGAGCTGCAACTGGAATCCAATCAGTGAATAAAAATTACAAGTACTCTGAAGAAAGATGTCAGCCATGTATTTTTTTTTCAGTGTCCTGTCTATAAAAATGTAACACTAATTCAATAGATACTACTGTGCATGAAAATAAATTAATTAACATGTACAAAACACAGAAGAAATGCTCTGTTGATGGCAGATCTAGGCAACAGAGTTTTCCTCCTTCTCTTTTGTCCATCCAGAATGACGTGTTTTCCTTGAAAAGTAGTATTCCTGCTTTGGTTGAATTGCTTGTTGTCACTATCTGGGTCTGTGTTGTGATCGCAGAGAAGCTCTAACAAAATTAAGGCCCACAGGGCAAAAATATAACTTGAGCTGTACTGCAGATTCTAATCTCCATCATGGTTGGCCATTGACAAAGTTATGTAACTGCAGTAAGTGCAGAATAAAAGCAAAGAACTTGTTTGTTCATTAATGTTCTCCATGATGTGCTGAGTGGCACTAGTGGAGTGTAAACATGGTTTTGTGAGAACTCTTACTTTGTAGCTGTTATGGGAGCCTTATAAATGAGCTAATGTGCTATTTCTTTTACTTCTGTACGGCTAGAACATGTGCAGTCAGGAAGACAGGACTCTGCACATGTCATGAGAATCTACTCTCTTCTGACTTACACTGACATTTTTGTCTTTTGTGTCATTAATTAGTTTACCCAGAATTTGTTAATGTTGTTCCCAACATATGGAAACAGACGCCAATGCTACTCTATAAGCACAGTTACTTTCCAGTAGTATAAAATAAAATTCTGATAAAAGCATCTAAATATTACTCCACTTGAAAAATTAATACCGAATAAGATAAACAGCATGCTTCAAAACAGCTGTTTATTCACAGAATACTTGGTTCCATAGTCTTATATAGGGTTATGTTGTTTGGTATTGACAATCTCTCCATGGAAAAGGCTGATGGTGTGGGAGGGCCAAAGGATTTTGTATGGATGCATTGGAAGATGCTTTGAGATAAGAATTTGAGACAATGTCACTGAACTAACAGGAAGTCATACACACAGAATTGTGAGAAAACACAGCACTTGTTGCACTTTTGGCAAAGATCAGCAACGTTGGCAGAAGGTAGGGAGTAACACGGACAAAGAGCATCAATTGAATGCATAGGTAGGAAGAGAGCCTTTTGAGGGAAGATTGTTTTAGTTTTACTCAGATTTTGAGAACTTTGTTCAGGAATATATTTTGTGAACTGTCTTATGTGACTTTTGAAGTCAGTAGTTTGTTTATGTAATTTCCTTGTCTTAATGGGAGTTTTAGGAAGCCAGTGGCCTGCAAGAAATACTCAAGTGGTGAGTTACACTGGAAATAAAGATTAGGATGATATCCCAGTATTGAAACTTCATGGAAATTCTCATTGTATGTAGAAGGAGGAACACAAGTGTAAGAATCTTACAGCATTTATCCATTTGTTCTTCAGAGTGTTCACTAAGTCTAAGAGGCCAAGCAGCTGACTCTGATCTGTGCTGTTCCTGTATGCTTTTTTGAGGCAAATATGCTTTACTATTCTAGCTTTATTTCAGTGTCCCTTGAGGAGTACCCAGGTCAAGCTTTGTGTTTACTTATACAGTCACAATTCATGTTTGAAAGAAACAAGAGAATGTTTGGTACTATTATTGTATACTGTAATGAGATTTTCAATTAACCTCAAATAAAAGCCTCCCTCTTTCCTGGTTCTAGCATCTCTCTTATGGCAATGGTAGCTTACATGTTGATGCAGCCTTCCAGCAGACGCTCTGGAGTGTGGCACCAATCAGCTCAGGAAGTGAAGTTGCCCAAGGTAAGATTGACTCAATTTTAATTACTGAAAGATGATAGGCATTTTTCTGAAAAGTCTGTCACAATGTAAAGCCTAATGTTTTCTACTTTCCTGCAGACTGGCTGTTTTGAGTGGGTATTGTAATAGAATCTAAAGAAGGTTAAAGCTGCAGGTTGTTTCATTTTGTGTGATTTTTTGGATACTGTTTTTTAAAGAGATAATACACTGAAATTACACATCAATTCTTTTTATTGGGCATATTTTAAAATTCAGTCATGGAATGTTCTTGCAACTTTGCTAATTCAGATTTTAGGGGAGAGCATTGCCAACATCCTTTTTTTTATATAGTCGTGTTTTTTCATATGAGAATAACTCTGGACACACAGATTCTCTAACATGGTTTATAGTACAAACCATTGTTAAAAAATGCTCCTGCATTGCTTGGCAGTGTCCTAAACTTTATGGAGAAAACCTTTCTGTTAATAAGAAGAGATCTTTTCCTTTTACTCCTATTAATTCCATTCTCCTTGTCCTCTCACTTCTGGCAGCATTGGTGTGTCATTCTTGCTAATAATCCCACCATGGTTTATGTGCTGAGACCCAGATTTGTGCTATGGCACATTTCTGCCTGGTGAAACTCACTATTGAGACCTGCCTGTCTCTTTGAGAAGCAGAAATCCACAATGACATATTGTGGATTGTGACATACTGTGTACTTGTACTCCCAGGAAATAATGTGAAAATGATGTAATATAGTTTTTGCAGCTGTGCATTTATCTGTGTATGTGCCTGCTCTTTGTTGCTAGAATTTTCTATTTTCACTATCCTCAGATACAGACATTATCTTTGTTAAGTTAAACATGTTTTCTAGAGAAGTTCAGCTGGCTCATGTCAGAAAGGATTAGAGCAAAGGCTTTATTCTTGAAAAAGTAGCAACTGTTCTTGTAATCAAGGTAGTCCTGTCATGAAGGAAGAGTGAATCTCACACTGAGTGTGTAAGGCCTTATCTCTATGTCCTCAGTAAAACAGTAGCAAACCCACAGAAAATTACCCCAAAAAGGAAGAAGGAAATAAATTTTTTTGTTGGTATCTGTAAAATGCTTTGTCATATTCGTAAGTAAAATATTAATGTATAGGAATGGCTGCACTAAAATACCCTCTCTTAATAAGAAATTCCTATTAAAATAGATTAATAAATTAAACTATTCAGTTAAGTGAAATTAATTTGAAGTGAAAATAATGGATATTTAGTCTGTAAGATGAACTAGGATATTGGACGTAGTTCAAAGAAAATAATTTCTTTTTACACACATTTCTTTAAAATCAGCCTATGCAGAAGTCAGCTTATTGTTTAAGTCAAAACAGACTTCACAATAAAATCAAGCAATTCTGCTAATTCTGTGCGATGAAGTAGATGGGGGTCACTTTAACAACAAAACCGAAATTATAGAATTATATTGACACAGGTCCATGTGAAAAGTCATATATGTAGCAACAGTTAACTGGGCATACCCTGCTGTGTCAAAATCAAGAATTTAAAAAATCAATGCTAAATTTTGCCACATAAATTCCAATTTTATACTGATCTCAAAGGTTTAAAAAATATATCCTGAAATATTACCTTATATATTCAGGAAAAAGATTTCGTGAAGTTTCAAAATAAATTCATGAAAGGTGTGACTGACGGGTCTTCAATACCATTTCCCTGTACAGATGTCTTACTTCACAGCATTACTTATTTGTATAGACATTGCTTCAAAATACAATTCCAGGTATAAGTTATTAAAAATCTTGCTATAACACTAAAGCCAAGCATTTATGTTACAGCATCCCACTCAAATGTGGAATTTGATATGAATTGTTTTCAGCAAGAAGAGAAGGCAAGTTTAGGAAACAAAGAACTGTTTACGTTTAGCTTGTCAGACTGACAAAATACTATTGAATTGTGCTTAAAACCTACTAAGTTTTAGTACTCTCGTTGCTGATTATAATACCATATTTGTAGGATAACATAAAATTCTACTTTTTTAATGTCACATCTCTAATGCAAAAAGACTGACAAAAAAAGACCTATTTTGTTTACATTTTTACCATTTTAGTTATGGCCCTATTTTCAGCCTCTGGCTGCTAAGTCCTGCACCTTCAAATATTGTGATGCTGTGTGTATGGTCTGTGCCTTGGTTTGTGAGCACACACACACATCTGCACACTGTAAAGCCAGGTGTTTGGCTGTGAACCTGCACATGCAGTGGAGATATTTGCAATATAGTAGTTTCCCTTTGGAGTTCAAATAAATCGTGATTATTGGTTTTGAATTTTCTGTCAAGTAGAGTTTGGAATGGATCTTCCCAGAAGTTTTTCTCACAGAGAACTGCCAAATACTCCAAAAAGTGCTTTAAAAATAATGAACTAACAAAATCAGTCTTTGTTTTTGTATGTTAACTGGAATTCTTATCTTAAATAAAATGAAATGTAAAGTGACTAGGTAAGATGGAAGATTTTCCCACTTTTTCTGTTGTAATCCGGAAGAGGAGTACTTAGTTCCTTGTTTTGGTTGGCTCAGTCTTTTTTCTGAGTTGTGGTAACTATGTAGGATGCCCTGCTTGTGGCTTCCCTTTATCCTGATCCATCCTTCCCTAGTTGCTAACTTGGAGCTTTTCTCACTTGGCAATGTTCAACTGGCTCCCCAGGGAATGAGATATCTTCCTCTTCTTCAGACTCCTTTTTAAATAATATAAAATGTCAAACAGAAAAAAAACCTGAAATCAACCTGATAGTGTTTGTTAAAGTTTGAACCATAGTTTTACATGTTGCTGTGTTTAGAGAGATGAACTTGATTTTTCTCCCTTTATTCAAGGTTACCTGATAGGAGGGGATGTTCTGAGGTTATTGCATGGTCACATGGATGAATGTTTGACAGTCCCTTCAGGTGAACACGGAGAAGAACAAAGAAGGTAGGTTTCCATCTTGTAACAAAATAATAGTAATGAATGTTGCTGAATTAAGAAGTTTGCAAGGTGTTGTGATGAGATTTATTGCTCACAAGAATTAATATTGTTGAGATAAACTTTGGATATGAGCCTTTTGTATCTTCTTTTCCATATTGTTCAAGTCTGAATTAACTTACAAGATGTAAAATGAATAGTGATTTTTTTGGTAATTTATTGTCATTTTCCTGGTTTAAAAGCATTGTGAATTAAATGTGTTGGGTTTTTAATCTCTGTTTTTTTCTGTAATTACAAAAAATTCCTCAGGACAGGGTATGTAAAAATACTGCCCAGTCCCTCAAGGCAACTAATCTGGGATTAATCTCAGGTCTACCTCTCACGGCAGTTTAGAATTTAAATTATGGTTATCTTCTTGACTCAAGGAATCCTGGAATGGAAGTAGTGATGACAACCTGGTATGTGTCTCTCTCTGTTAACTAAAAGGTCGAAATAGCGAGAAGACTGACACAGTGAGTGGTACATCTCAGTGGAGTGATTCCAGCAGTACTTTTTTATTATTTCATTATTTTATTTGCTCTAATAACATATGCCCTAAACTTCTTTTTGGTAGGGCAATGTTGTATAACTTATTTCTACCTTCAGGCTAAATGTTGCTAAATGTTACTAAATGGTATTTTAGAATAGTTTGTTTAATGCAACATATTGGGTGGCTTCATTTCCGTGACAAAGGAAGTGCTATTCATTAACTCACTTGCCAAAATGAATTTTCTCGGTTTGAAAATAGAACCGTGCTTTTTATCTTATTTATTCTCATTTTTAAAGATGGACATTTTTAAAGGACTGGACTCTAGAAGCTCTCATAGCAAAAATCTATGAATTTTTAAATGTTGATGAGAACAACCTCAGAGTTTTCTGATACAGCTGGTGACCAACACTTCATGGATATTTCTCATTTCAGACAAGGGAATAGTTTTTGAATGCAGAAGGTAGCTCATAATGCTGATACTTAAAATGCGATCAGTTCAGGTTTTAATTTTAGTTACCATGTGAGAGTCATTACAGCTTGATCACAGCTATTATTATCCTCAGCCTGAAAGTGAGAAAAAATTAAGGTGATAAATAAATAGGATCCTATAGTGTTTGCTCTTACTTCAGTCTAAATCCTGCAACATTCCTTTAAAAAATGTAGTTGCAGTGTAACTTCAGATTTATGGGGTGATCAAACACTTCAGTAATGAACTTCAGTGCTTTAGAACACACTAAAAATCTGTCTCTTTTCAATAAGTCTAGCATTATATGTAAAGTACAATCATGAAGTTTAAAGTTGCAAATTAAGAAAAATATTGATTTGCTCTTCTTGTGATTTCACATGATGAATCTTTCTGTCCTATGACATAGGAAGAATATAATTAATTTCTTAATCAGCAGACCAGTGCCTATAAACATTGGAAAATTGTATTTCTTTCTGCTGTGTCCGCAATGTTCTGTATTTCTTTATGCCTTTCCTGGATCTGTCTAAAACCCCAAAAGAAGCAGAGCTAGTAGCCAACACATAGGATGTATGTCTTTGCCTATATTTTTCCTCACAGCAATACTGAGAATTGCTTCTAAGTGCTTCATAAAAACTGATTTGATCTTCTGAAATGTACTGTTGTTCAGGAACTCTCTTTGATAAACAAGCAAAATACATATAAGTTTGTTTGTTTTCCACAATCTCATATCTGAAGTTTTTCTATTTTTCTGAACTATTTTAAAGTGTTTTTTATTGATAAACCCAGAATATAATCTATGATTACTTTTAATTATAAGGAGTTAGTTATAATCACTCTGTGACCCACGTTTTCTCCTCTTGAATTATTAGTAAGTTTAGTTATTGCTTAAAACATCTAAACTTCTATCTCTAATTAATATTTTTTCCACTTACCTATTCAAAATAATTTGTGGCACCTTTCAGTTTTCAGTATGTATGCATACATAATTTTGGTGGTTGTGATTCAACATCTGGCAAAATTATGTTTAAACATATGGGTAATTTTGGCAGGTAGGAAATTTTAAGACAAATTATTTTATCTTTCCGTTTCAGTTCTGTAGCTTTTGTGCATGAGGCATGCTAATGTATGATATATTTGATGCACAGTAATTCCATATTATCCTGTCATCACCTGTTGAAGTAGTCTGGTGATAGATTGTTGTGATTTTGTTTGGTTTGCTTTGTTCCAGCATACACCTGAAGAGCAGGTCTGCTCCGCAGAATGGCAGCATAAAGGAGCACTGAGAAGTACCATCTCTGTTATGACTCACTATTTCCTCTACCTCATTTTTATTTTTCTGCAGAGGCTTCATATTTATGCCTTATCAAATAAACAAAAAATCAAGACAACCCTAAAATAACAGTTTTATTCCGTAATGTCACCTGGTATCTATTTCAGGGAATAAATAAGTAGTTTAGACATGAAGTATCCTCCTAGGCAGCTCCCAAAAATAACTGTAGTTTCACTCTATTCTTAGAACATTGATGCAATTACATAAATTTTGAGTATAGAAGTGTTTCAAAGAGTACCAGGAGTTCAAAATAAAGCACACATTTTCAAGATGTTTATACTCTTGTACATATGAGAGTTTATGCTCTCACTTAGCACAGTGGAGACCTATGAAGCAGATACTGTATTCATGATTATGGTACCTAACAAAGCTTCCTCTGAGTCAAGGTGGTTTAAATCTACTCTTGAAGAGGCCTAGTACAGTGGCAGAAAGAGTCATATAAAAAGCTTATAAAATTATTTTCTGCATCTCAGTTTTTTTTCTGAGTCTGTGCTAGGTTTCTTTGCTTAATTGTTGAGCTTGTGTGTTTGCTTTGTAATCAAAAAACATTCTAATTGGAAGCAGTAAAAATGGAGAAGTTTGTGGTAATGTGATGGTTTACTTGATATTACAGTAGAGGAATATAGTGGTATTATTTTTAAAATGCCACAAGCAGAGTGAAAGACACCCTGGAGTCTTCACTCAGTGACCCAGCCAAAGAACAAAAAAAGGAACAGACAAAAGGTCAAGTACATGCAATTTCCCTGAATTAAATATAATTTAATGCATATTCTAGTTAGGTATGTTGCTGTTATAAAGCAGCTAGTTTGAGCCGTACGCATAGAATCCTTAAACTGTGTTTTTATTCTACAAAGTGCCATAGTTTATCTATAGCAAGCTAGACCTAAATTTACAGAGTAGTGTCATTTGACTTTAAGTCAAATTTCAGAAGCATTTCCAGGTAGATTAAAAAATGGATACAACTGTAGAGACAGACAAGAGAAGGCCTAGTATCATCATCATTTTGGTGTTCTTATGATGGTTACTTTGATTTCCATCTGTCTTCAAATCCAGGGCAAACTCTGCAGCAGCACATTAGCTATGAATCCATATTTATCCTGGCTCCTTTTTCTTCAGTCTCTGTCTGCATAGTTTGTGATGTAGATCCCATCATAGGAGCTGATATAAGCACTTCGTCAGTAGGAATGAGGCAAACCCACCATGATTTCCTTGATTTATGTATGTGTTTTAAATTTAAATAAAAGATTGCATAGTCTTCTTTTCTGCCTTTCCCCTCCAGTTTCATAGAGGAGAAATTTATTAGTAATTTTTAATACTTCTTTTTTTTTGTTTGTTTGTTTGGAAGGTTATATATGATTATCCAGCACAAGATTTATATCACTTTTTGTATTACAGGTACCTTGAAACTGTCTTTACTTTCCTTTGACATATTTTCCAGTTGAAATTTTGACTCTTTTTTTTTTTCTTTTTAAACCTATTATTTGGTAATTATGGTATTGAGTCTTCACTTTCTAATTTATAATATCAGAGGAATGAATGCATTTACTCTAATTATGACAAGAGCTGGTATTCAGAGCATGTATACATTGAAGTGCTTCTGTGAAATTGCTTTCCATTGGTTCACTCCTTGAAAAAAAAAATTAAAAATGTTCATAATAAGTTTTTTACAATTGAATCGGTCAGGAGTCCTCCCCCCAACACTTTCTTTTTGCAGTTCAATTAAGTGGAATTGTTTTACATTGTTGATATTGTTGTATTACTTGTGTTATTTTTAGTTTCCTGTAGAAATGTCAGCTGGTTATTAATAGAGGCATGACTGTAGAGTTTTGGATTGCTTTCTAGTATTGGGGGCATACGTTTTGTGATTGTGTTATTTGTTTGTTTGTTTCTTTTGGTGGTTGGTTAGTTTTCTATGGGTTTTTAAGCTAATAGCAGACAGCAGTAGAAGTATGTAATCAAACTTACGTGGTGAGCTTTTATTTTTTGATTGATTTGTGGCACTTCCTCTTGGTTATACCACCATCTTTCATATTCTTTTAGAATTTAAATACTTCACAGAAGTAGGGCTCTTATAGTCATAGTTCCCAGTCTAGAAAGAACTATGAGCGTTCCCATTGCAACTAATTTGCATTTTGATTTACAATGTATGTTTAAAAGTGATGACTGCAGTGCAATCTGGACCCTTCAGAAATATTTCATTATAGAAAGCAATTACCTGTGATAGAGAGAAAAGTGCTCCTGGCTTTTCAAAGTATCATTTGGGCTGGAGCAGAGTCCAATTTCTCAAACCATCCATTCAGAGTAGACCTTCATGAGGGAATGGATAAACGCAGCCTAATTTCAGAAGCAGTTTTACCATTCCTGCCTTTGAGACTTTCTTTGGGTGAAACATATTATATTAAGGCTTTTGTAATTACACTGAACACTTAATGTTAGTCTCTGGGATGGATAGACTTTTAAAGTGATGGTCAAAATCATTATGACTTAGTCAATCCCAGCTCCTTTTTTATTTTCCATGCCATTCTCTGACATCTTTTCTCACGGCATTGCAAGCTATTGAGGTCTATTGTATGTCAGAACATTTGGGGTCTGGCATGTGTGGAGCATGATCTATGACTGAAATGTGAACTCAAAAAAGTTTTCAATCAGCATAAGTCAATAACCTTTCCCTGCACCCCAAACAACACTTGAGCCTTGAATAATGATTTCTGTGCTTTTAAACATACATAGAGCTCTTTAGTGACTGATTTTTCAAACAAGAACAGCCTTGTCTGTCATTGAGAGGACTGGAAAAATTTCTTTCACTTGAACTTTGACATCTTATTTGGATTTATTAATTTGTGTGTGATCGAAGTACACTATTGTTCTTTATGTGGCCTTGATTCATTCCAATCAACTGAGATTTGTTCCATTGTTTTCTTGCTGTGGAACTTAGGATTTGCGGGTTCTTCAACCAAGACTGCTTCAGCAGTATCGAAACACTGTCATTTAATGGAATTTATTTTAACTTCATTTAATTCCTGTTTGTAGTCAGTGAGTTTCAGTGAAATGATTTCCCTCTCTCTGCTGAACAATAGTAAGAATATAAATTCAATAATGGTTCTCCAGGGGGGTTGACACGTGGTAGTCTATTTTAAACCTGTGTAATTAATTCCTTATTGTAATTCAACATGATAGAGTCAGCTAGGGAGCTTTTTTTGTGTTTACTGTCTCTTTGCCTCTGCATCCCCTCTTGGAAAGCCGGAGAGTGCTGGGTGTGTGCTGGGGAGAGCAGGACCTGTTCCCGCCGGGGCCGTGGCGCTGTCCGTGGTGCTGCACACACAACTCAGGCTTAGGGAGACAAATGCAGTGTCCAGTCCCAGTTCTTGTTTGGATTAAGACGAATTAAATAGATGAATTTAGCCAGGAAAATAATGGCGTTTTAAATTCAACTTACAGTCATAGGTCAGACCAAAAAATGACTTGATTACACCAACTAACTAACTAGATGAAAGTTTATAATAAAGATGAACTGAAAAGTCTCAAAGGTTCTGAATTACTTATAGATATTTTATTTTGAAATAAAGATGATTAATGTCCTTAATCTACAAATGTAGAATATATGGATAAAATGTATTAGAAAAAACAGAAAAATTGTCACAAATTAATATGATGGATATGGCTCTGAAGATACAAGGTGTATCCCAAGCTTTGAGGAAGACTAACACTCATGGCTTCTTGTCCTATCTTTTCCCTTCTGTTCTTTGTATTTTCCTTATACACTTAATTTAACTACAATTTAATAATTAGGTTTTGTAATCTGGAGATTTTCTCTACTGTTTCGCAAGTAATGTGCCTCTTTGCACCTTGCAACTCAATTTCTTTTTCACACTGTCAATGTAAATGTATAGTAAATTTTAGATAATGTTTGTGCATTACTTCCTGTCATTAAAAGCAATGTTTCATTTGACCTAGCAGTACCAGAACCTGAAATGACTTACTAGTGTCAGCTTCCAGAAGGATTCAAATGTTATGAATCATCCTTTCTTTTCAGCACTGAGCTGTCATCACAAGTATACAAAAAGAAATGAGGTCCATCCCATCAAATAGTGATATATAGAGCAAGTATTAAGGAAGTTGGTTTGAGCAATCACAGAGCAGTTTAATACATTTATTTTTATGAAAAGAGCTAAAAATGAACTTCCAATTCCTTAGCATCAGAACTTTTGAGATGGTCTGGGTTATGAACTTACTTATGTGTTCTGGGATGGAGTTCAGCATGCATGCTGTTATGGTAAAGACAAAGTGACTTGCCCTTCATTGAAGAAATCTTTTATTAAAAATTTTCTTCTATTCATCTTTTCTTTATCATCTTTTCTATAACAAAGACCGTATCTAGTTAAAAACACAGGAGCTTATACCCTATTCTAATGCTTTGTGCTAACTTATTTTTTGTAGAATGTATCTTTTTTCCTGTTTCAAAGTCTTTCTGCTTCACCTTATTCCAGTTTTCAGGTTTCTCATTGTGTTTCCCTTTAGGGATCCTTGATCCCTAGCCCTTCAGTCACCAGCTCTTTCAGTCCCCCTCCAGACTGCTGCAACTTATTCTTTTGCTGAGGCTCAGCTTCTGCCTCTTTGACGTTTGTCTTTAAAGTTTTATTACTGTCTTTTAGCCTTTACTCTCTCTGTTGCTGCCATACCTAGTCATTCTTACTAACAGACAACCCTAAAATCCTTTTTATTTCCTCTAGTAAACAAGTTATATGGTTTTATTTAGGATTTCTTCTCTCTCTTTCCCATTTTCCCGTCTTACATGACCATTCTAAGACTGATAGCTCCCCTTTGAAGGAACAGAGAAAAAAAATAATGGATAGGCAGTAATGTAAAAGTAAACTACTTCATCCATGAGAAGCTATTCTTTTAAGATGGGAAGTCTTTTAGATCTTTAATGTTAAACTGGCCCAACAGCTGTGTGTAATCCAAAACTAGCTTCAAAAGAATAATCAAACCGAGGAACTGGTGACAGCTTTGGGGTTTCCATTGTAAGAAAGAGCGTCCTCCTTGAAAAGTAGAAAGGTACCAACTTAAGAATGAAACATTATTATGAATTTAAACCTTTGTTTCAACCTGATTTTTCATATAATTAATGACTTGAAAACTGCTGAATAGAATTTAAATTTAGATTATAAATTTATAATATGCAAGTGCAAGGATTCCAAATGCTTTTTTGTGAGTGAGGTTCATACTGAAATAAGCCAGAATGTAATCAGAATGTTTCAACTTTGAAAAAAACCGACAACTCTCACCCAAGCTTCCCAAACAAACAACCCACACCCTCCCAATCCAAACCAACCAACCGGGTGACATCTGATCTGTTATTCTTGAGATGCTGCTGCATAAATCCAATCTCGGTCTGTTAGCTGCAGAAGAAGAATTTGAACAAATACCTGAGGCGCAGAGAGAATATCTTAACAGAGAAATAGCTGAGTTCAAGGCTGTTCAGCAATTTCATTTTACTGTACTAATAAAGGTAAATTTCAACAAAAAATAAGATTGCCTTTGAATTTCATTTTCTTCTGTGAGGGAAATGAGAGACTTGCTAATACCTTCCAGCTGCTCCTAACATCACAAACCATTGCGGCAAATAGCTGAGATAATACTTGGAGAAAATAGTGTATATAAGATCAAGGGGTGAATGTTGTCATATTTATATCCACCTTCTTGCTTCTTCTTGCTACATGGACAATGTGCTGGAGTTTCTATTTATACCTGGGTCATGAATGTTCGGTGTTTCTGAGTCTGTAATTGTAGTGAGCTGTACTTATTTTGTGTTTGGACTAATTTTTTTTCTTTTAGATTCCATTTTCATTTTTTTGCAATGTCTGGGAGTGTTTATTTCCATAATATGTTTTACTACATTCCAAGATGAATTTTAGCGCATCTATAGTTTAATGTATGCTTAACAGTACTGGGAAATATATTTTGTTTCTTTTGGTTTTGAACTATTTTTTTCTATGCTAGGTTTTCCTCTATGCTAAACATTCAGTCCTGTATTATATCCACAGGAGGACTTGGAAAGCTAAAGCCTAGTAAGAAATATGTACTTGATTCCAAAACTGTAGTTGTCAAAAATTTGTTTTAGCAGAGTGGGGAATACCTACAATTTCATTATTAAGAGTCCCTAAAGTTACGCTGCTGGCTGTTTTTGGTGGTGGCTGATCTTGACTGAAGTTCACAACATTTACTCAATCCATCAGCTCTTCCAGGATCTATAGAACTAGGCCACTGTTTGGTAGTCCCCCCTGACATACTCGATCTGATAAGCAAATTGACAGCACACCTTTGCCTAAGTGACTCTTTTATGTATTTTCCCAAAGGAAGGGCCTAGGGTTTTAAATTGTGTCCGTGTCATAGGGCAGAAATAAAGGCACAGACAGGACACAATCCAAAGAATGGCTCCCTAAATTTAGAATGACAGTGCTAACTTTCCTTAGTGTTTACTTTGAAGCAAAACAGGCTTATCTGCTCAGGGCTTTCAGTGGCCATAGATCTTAACCATTTTGTACATCCAGTATAGATCAGTTATCTGTGTGTAGAATAATGAAAACTCTATCTCTTTTAGGTTTAATTGACATTTTTCTAGAGATATTTAGATTTCTTGTTACATGCAGGAATTAGAGAGGTCATTACATATTAAAACTTGTAAATAGGAAGTTGTTAGCATCTGAGATGTGTGAAGACTGTGTCAGTGTGGTTGTTGTAATATCTTAGGTGTTATGGCATTAAAATAAAGTGCTAAATAAGTACATCTTCAAAATTCAGTGTAATAAGTTGCAGTTATTTTTATAAGCTCTGAGAAAACAGTACCTTTCCTGGGACGTAGATGCAGTGATCACAAATCTTATTCATTATTTGATACTTGGCTTCTAGAATCTAGAAACGTAATTATCAGGTTATTGATACTGTTTCTCCCCTAGATTATTTATCCTTGAAATACTAAGAAAAATGTCTAAGCAAATGCTGTATAAACGTTGTTAGCATGAGTGTCACAATTATGGATGCTAAGGACAATTATAACAGAATTTAAATAACTAAGTCTGAAGGTTTAATTGACAAGACTGGGTTTTGAATCTAATAATGAAACTGATGAATGCAACAATTTTTCTGACAGTCCTAAAATGAGAGATGTTGTTAAATGAACAAACACATATGATGATGAATTCTGCTGAACATTTAGTCTGTGTCATTGCTTGGTTTTCAGAACTGTCCATTATGAAGGTGGTGCTGTGTCCATTCATGCTCGTTCCCTTTGGCGACTAGAGACTCTAAGAGTTGCGTAAGTAAATCTGTCTCAGAAAAAGGACATTTGGCAGGACACTTTTTGCATAGCAAGAGCAATCCTATAAAATGAAAATAATTATAAATCTGAATGAATAAAAATAAAATAATCTTTAAAAATGCTTTATATGACTTGCTTTAAATACGAAACAAGTTCCTATAGAGAGTGTGTGTTGATTATTTTTCAAAGTTGTTTTAGCTGTCAATGAATTTGCAATTTACATTTTTAACACATAAATGACAAAAACAGAACTTGTTTCCTTAAAATAAAAATCACATGTGACACTCTTCCTTCAGCTTGTTTAAGCCATTTGGAAGGCTTCAAAATAAAAAATCTAAAAGAAGAAATTCAATCATGTATTATTGGAAGTGTTGGAGTATAGTAAGGAATTGTGCCTTGTTTGTTAAAGTAACTGCAGTGTAAAACTGCATTTAAATCATAGTACGATATGTGCTTGTGATAAAGTTTCTAGTGAGGAATAAATGATTGCCTTTTAGAGATTAAATCAGTGCAGTTTATGAAAAGGTTACACTCCAGTGATGCTGTTTTCTCTGTGTGCATTTTATTAATAGGATGACATTAAATGTCAGTGCTAGGGCAGTGAGCTTTTTCCTTTGGACTAAAATGGACCTTGAGACAATGACAGCAGCAATGAAACTGTGGAAGGATCTCTGGCTTTTTGTTTTTCCCATGACATTTACTTCCCTAATAAGCAGTACTGCAGCAATATGGGGATCCAAGAAAAGACAGGTTTCTGTTATGACCATCACGTATATCACTTTGTCAGGCATTGTATGCAAACTTTTGAAGGGTAAGCATTTGAACATATATGACTGAAGGAAATTGTAAGAACTGTCAAAACAATAATTACAAAGGGAGTGGTAATCTTTCTTTTTTAAAAGCCGGATTTTCTTACCAAGAAAAAAAGAACTAAATAAAACCCTAAGAATAACACTTTCTCCTATGCTTCCTTCACCAACCTATTTTCCTGTATGATATTCTAATTACTATATGCATTCAGTGCTGAATTGCTGTCCATTAATATTCATGCAAATGGTTCAATTTGTAGCTTTGTGTATGCATGCCTGAAGTTCTCAATCAATTGTAGTCCTTCCCAGAATGACTGCAGATATAATGCTGTGTGAATTTTACATGTTTCTAAAGGTACCTTTTTTTTCCTCAACTCTGTTCATTGGTGGAGAACTCTCAAAAAATTGCCTTAGCAGTCTACATGGACAGATGCCCTTGGGATGCCCTGCCATGGGACACTAAACTGCTCAGCATTGCTTTCTTTCCCAAAAGGCAGAGTTCATGCTCTCACGTTGCAAAAAATATTTTTAGTAGTCAGAAATTACTTCATAAGATACTTCCTACTCAAAAGGCTTTTTTTGTAAGTGCACATGAACTGTTATTTTTCCTGTCCTGCAGGCATGAACTAGAAGCATGGCTCAATTATGCTACCATTTTTTTTTTCTTATGGTCTGTAGCTACTGGGCCCAAAAGAAAATTGAATGAGACAAGAGAAAAGGCAGCTCCCCAGCATGACCTGTCATATAAAAGGTGCAGAACAGATGTATTTTACCAGACTTGGCAACACAAAAGCTGAGATTCGTGACCTGGCATTTTACTGACGAGAGAAACAGAAGTTATGATAGAACACTGGACTCAGATGTCCTTTTGTGGGGTATATGGACTTTGCTGTGCAGAAGACAGAAAAAGATAAATGTGTTTCTAAGATATAAAGCTTTCATATTTCCTTCTACCCTAAAGCTCCCTCAACTTAAACAGAAGAGACTCTAGTTTTCAAAATAAAATAGTTGATGATGAAAACCTTCTTATTCTTCTGTTCTCTTTAAAACCAATAACTGAAAAGGTTTATAAGTTTTATCACTGAAGTGTAATAAATCCTGTTGCAAAACAGAAGCATTTAAAAAACTTGACTTTGAAAATATTTGCCAAATTAGTTTTGCACACTTTGCATCCAGTATGGCCAACTCTAAAGAAGACACATTTAAACAAGTGGGTATTGGTGTTAAATAGGTAAGTGCCTTAACCAGCTATGTCTGTATGTCAGGGAAAATGAAAATGATTTAACTTAAACCTGTGTAAGTACAAACTTAAGGAATTTTCAGACTACCATGTGGATACATACAAAAGCATGTACATAATATGTATACAGAATAAATACATGATTTCCTCTCCAAAATGCAGCATTCACATACATCTGAAGTGCAAACTTCTGAAGATATTTTGAAGACAGTTCTGTGAAGACTAAGAAAATATTCTAGTTGTGACATTTTTTAATCTGAAAAGCCTTTGTGAATATATACCCCTTAGCAACCCCTACACAAGTTTATCTTCAGGAATTAAACAGGAAGAACATCAGGGCTGAATTTGCAGTTTAGGGCAAGAAGTTGGAAACCTATGATGTGTATTTTAAGTTGAGTGATTCTTGGGGAGCTTAGACAAGCTTTGTCTTTCTTCCGTCTATCGAATACGATGAATCTGGGCCATTTTTTGCTTAGTAAGTTTTCATATTTATTTTAGAAAGTTTTCCATTTGTGGTTTTTTTTT
>JANRMJ010000066.1:43454769-43486272 GCA_025584955.1 Alethe diademata
GCTTAGTAAGTTTTCATATTTATTTTAGAAAGTTTTCCATTTGTGGTTTTTTTTTGTTTGTATTTTTTTTTTGTTGTTGTTTCTGTTTTTGTTGTTGTTGCATTTTATTTTTGCTCAACATTTAAAGTGTGCTTAAAATCTCCTGACTGGTAAAAGATCTCTGGGAGAGTGAAGAATGGCAGCTGCTGGTAGATGAAATGTTGGAGAGGGAACTGGCAGATCTGGACTCTGTGTGCAGCATAATTATCCTTGTCTGTAGGCGGTCTGTACCTTCTCTCAAGAGGAATTCAGTCTGAGCAAAGGCTGCTTGTGCAAAGGAAGACCTTAAGATTATTTATTAGAATAGTTTTATAGGGGATAGCCATGAAGTAGCCACTTTCTTGCTGATACTCCAAGATGTGAATTTTATTTTTTATGGCAACTAGTTGACAGTATATTTTACTTTTAAATATTTTTGCCAGTAGTTAAAATATGATTTTTTTTAAATAAATTGTTTTTTTATGGACTCTCTTAGGTGGAGTGGCAGCCACATTAGATGGGGACAACCATTCAGACTAAGACATATAACAACAGGAAAATATTTAAGTCTCCTGGATGACAAGAGTCTTCTTCTTACAGACAAAGAGAAGGCAGATGTAAAATCTACAGCATTCTGTTTTCGGTCTTCCAAGGTATGGAATCAGTGCAGAATTAATATTGCTAGCAATAATTCCAATCTCTTTAAAAACAAGATTTAGATACTTTCTGTTTGTTGTGATTGCATTAGTTATTGGAGTCTTCTACTTTTCACTGGTTAAAAAAATTCCAAAATGCAGTATAATCAATAACTAGAACGCTTGTTTTATCATACTTTCTCTATGTATTGCTACCTGGATGTCTGTTTGTGGGTTTCTTTATTTTCTTCTTATTAATTTGTTGCTTTTTTGTTTTGTAGATTGGATTGGGATTTTTTTTGTCCTGCTTGCCTACTTTTGAGCAGTATACTAATTTCTAATTTGTTTTTCTGATTAACTTCTCTGATGCTTCATTGCTTATATCTGTTGTCTAACAGAGGAAAAATTTGTAATATTGTGAGTTACTGAGATTAAATTGGAAATTCAGGATTTCTCTCAGCAGATACTTTACTGTATGCTAATCTGAAGTTACCAGAGTCTGACTTTTCATTTTGACAGCTTCAATAAACATTTTAAGTTTAAACCAGTACTTTTGTAGTGGGTAAACAGTTAAGAATAATACTATGATAAATTCTTAAATATCCTTTAATTCTCATACTTTTCACCTGTAGAATTTTGTCTGAAAATTTTCCAAAATAACTTTGTTGTTTTAAAAAACTGTCTTCTAAAATATGAAGTAGCAATAAACACAATTACTCAATACTTTCTCTGTATCATTTAAATTATATATAAATATTAATTATTTGGCTGCTTGGGAAGATCAGAAAAGAAAAGATACCCAAAAGCAGGTATGTAGACTTTTGTGCCTTGATAACAAAGACTGTAGTTCAGGTAATGGTTTTGAGACCCAGACAACGCATCTTATTTGAAACCAATTAGAAAAGTCATAGAAATGCTTAAATATTTTAGGGCATTGCAGTGCAACCATTTTGGGAATTTCCTGTTGCAGCTAGTATAGATTTCAACACTTGAAAGCAAGAGGGATAGAATAATTCACTCTCTGATTTTTCAAGATGGGTTGTCAGCAGGGATGGCTCCGGAAAAATATACTGTGCTCTTCTGTTACATGGTTTATTTAGTCCAAAAAATACTTCAAGACAAGAATTTTTAGCAGTAAAGAATGTCTCTTGTTGATATGGATAAGGTAGTTTCTCTCTATTTTCTGTGTAGCATATGCACATGTATTTTGAAGACAAGGTGATGTTGTATTTGAAGTTTCTTCTTTTTATTTTTTTTCCTAGCCTGAATTTGGAAGTCTCATTTGAAATTATATTGAGGTTTTATATTTTGAAATAGTTTTGTTCTGCATGCTCAAAATGAAAGGGTGACATTTACTTGGTTTTTAGTGGCCAAACCTATCCTATGCTGGGCATTGCAGAGACAAAAGGCTTTGGGCAGGTAGAAACGTGTTATGGTAATCAATTAAGTAATGAGAGAATTTCAAGAGGGGTATATATGCTAATCAGCACATGAAAAATATAGTGGTAATGCTTTTAAAATATGATTTTCAAAGAAATTAGAAGTCTTGAAGATCATATTTGAGGAAAATGTTGTGGATATCAACATTAATTTTAACGAATGACTTGGAGAGAATTACAGAGATAGCACAGAGGAGGAGTATATGCTTTGATAAGGATGAATCGAGTCTGGATGCAGTCCTGTGTCATGTGCTTTAGAATGGCCCTGCTTCAGCAGGGAACTTGGACCAGATGACCCAGTGTGGTACTTTCTAACCTGACCCATTCTGTGATTCAGTCTCCTGCTTTGGACTTGTTATAGGAGTGTCATGTTTCACTTTATTAGGCTACCGGCATTAAAAATTTTTAGGTGCCTTCCCTCTCTGGGAAAGAGTATTAAAAAAAAATTCAAATTTTAGGAGTACTAGAAAGGCTTCTATAAATAAGGTATGCAGATTTAGGGTCTCTTTTCCTCTGAGTTTGTTTGAACAGGCCATCTAAACTTTCACTTATATTGTTGAATGTATTTAGCACCCAAAAAAAATATTCATGAATAAGAGAGAGCCCTTCATCTTCTTTATTGAGTTCAGAGTAGTAAAACCTGTGGGTGTTTCAAGTGGCTAGGTCTTTCTTATTGAAATTTCATCCCATTTTTTGCCACAGTTGTAATCCTTCCTTGCAGTAGCTGGAAAGAAGTGGGAAGAATTGTGAAGCTCTCCCTTCCACAATAGTAAGCTAGCTTTAAATAGGCAAAAACAAACAAGGAAAAGGAAAGTGTTAAAGGATCAGTTCCTTCAAGCATGTGAGTAGATAATAACTTCAATTTCTGTAAGAAAAGTGGCTTTCATGTTTGCAGAGCGAGTGCTGAAAATGCATCACCTGCAAACCTGAAGATTCACATGCAAATATAGAGGCTTAACATTTGTTTTTTATACCTTATTATTTGCAAGGGCTCATCATCTTAAACATGTTAGCTTGCCAGTATTTAATTTTAAAAATAGCTCAGAAGAAAGCTAGAGGTTTTTTTTGTTTGTTTGGTTTGTTTTTTTTTTTTTTTTTTTTTTTTTTTTTTGTGAAAGCTTGAAAATATCATGGTGTTGCCAAACAGCACTCAGAAAATAAGAGTTTTCTGAGGAGCTAACAGTCACTTCATTTTTTTTTTCTGGTAATCAGCCTTTATTCTCTGATTATCATATATTACCCTAATAATTATCATTAAATGCAAAATATATTAGCCTTTCAAGAATCTGAAATTCAGAAAATTCTTTTTTTTCCTTTTTTTCTCTCTAGTAGCTCTTCTTCATTCAGCAGAGGATGTCCACAGATACCCACAATTTATTTCCTAAACATATGGCTCTTTTAGTAGACTTGTGTTTGTAGAGGTAAAGTTTTGTGGATTTTTTTCTCTTCCATTTGCTCAATACTGATTCTTTTTGATAAAGAACATTATTTTAATATCACTGTTCCACTGAAATAAGGTCTTTTTACCAATTTAGAGATGTTTGTACATTCTGTACCGAGTCTGCTTTGCCTGTCCGTTGTCTTTTCCAGAGGACAGAAATACATCAATTTTAATAAAATGTTATGACTTGTATTTTTATGTCTTCAGCTTTTTCTTTCTTCTTTTTTCTTCTAAAGTTTTATGGAAATTATATTAATGTCACTTAAAAAGCAGCAATAAATTAGCTTCTTGCTAATGTTGGTGAGGTCTTAAAATATAGATCCTGAAAGTGTGCCACAGAGAGTATAGGTTAGGTCAGATGAAAAGAGGTAGAGTTGAAAGGACAAGCGTTAATCATGGCAATCCATTTTGGAATGTTACAAGGAGTTGAACATTAGACTGAAATAATGGTTAAGGTGAGGCTTCATAGAATAATTTTTCAACATTAGAATGAAACCATTTTTAAAAGATTTTGTTCATTTAGCCCACAACAAAAGTGGGAAGATTGGCTTGTGTTCTTGTATGTGTGGAATAAACACTGTTTACAAAGAGAACAGCCTTCTGGAGAAAATCTGGCCTGTTGTTCAAGAAGCCTGCTCATTTCTGATGCCTTCTTGTTTTGCATTACTGAGAAGGTTTACAGACTGTTGCAAAACCCACTTGTTGCTGTTTGGTCCAGTGTAGTAAATGAAGATTTTAAATCCTTGTTTAGACAAGGTTGATCATCTGAGATTTGGTCTAGACTACAAATAAAACTGAAGGTTTTCTTTGTAAAAATCCTGTAGGAAGAACTAGCAGATGGTTCAGTAATGACAGGTTACATATGTGGTTAGTATGTGGCTGGAAACTTGCACATTACTTGCACATGTAATGTCTGCCAGTGCACCATTATTAATTAGTGGCATGGTGATTGCTGATATTTTTTAGATCCTCATTTTCACTGATGGATAATTGTACTGTAGATAATGAGATTGATCATTATTGGTACTTTCTCAACTCACTGCTGTTTATTGATATGAACCGAGCACTCCATTCAAATCTTCCCGTTTATAAAACAATTTGTGATTCCTGTTCACTCCCACAAAAATCTCAATCTCGAAGCTCCCAAATGAATGGTGTAGTACCTGCTGCCCCTACACCATCCTCTACTCTTCTGTTTCTCTCCTACATGTAACTCAACTTTGACACTATAATAACTTTCCTGGCTACTATATTTATTTTGCAGGAGGGGAGCTCACTTTAATGGGATTGATTTCAACCTGGGCTTTAAACATACACGCAGAGCTGTTAGTGTACTTACATCAGTGACAACAGGGATCTTGTTTGACAAATTGTTGGCACTGCAATTTTTATGCCAAGTAAATTTAATTCTAACTGGAATGAAAATTTCAGTATCAAACCCCTTCACTTTCTGTTACAGACAATAGATTTTTAACAAAGAATGCAAAAATACTTTAAATTAATAATCCCTCATCTTATTTACAGTGCTTTATGAGAAAATTTGTGCATTCTTATGTATTCGCAATTAATTTCTTGAAATGTGTATTCACATGTGAGACCGGAAAAAAGAAAATCTTACAGTGTAGAAGCACAGTATGTGTTCACAGTATCTTATAGTTATAAGGAGAATTCAAAAAACTGGAGCTTGAAATCAGGATCTAATTTGTTTTTCCTGTATCATCATTTGTTTGCAATGTCATATTATAAGTAGCTTTTCAATTTCCAACTGTTACTACTTTCAGATTATTTGTGCTAGCTTTTGAAAGAATTGAATGCAACATTTAGAGAAATGATATGAGTAAAATAATAGGTTAATAAGGAAATAGAGGCACACAATAATGGTAATTGGCATCAGATTATTAATAAATCTGTTACTACCATGGATCAATGGGCAAGATTTTAATAAGAATTTCAGCACTTAAGAAGTGCTGAAAACCATTTATTAGGTAGTGAAATCAACATCTGTATGCAGAATCAGAAAATAAGCCGAATTGATGAATATTATATCTGAAAATTTAATGTTATGAAAAGGAATCATAAGAATTTTCCCTCCATACGATTGTACTTTTTTTTTTCCAAATTCTTCAAAATGTATTCATGATTGTAGACTGAAAATCTAGTTACAGGACTTTTCCCTTTACTTTAAAAATGCTTTAAAAAACCTTTAATAAGTTAGAGTTTGTTGCCTGTTCATGTACAAACACCAATATTGCTCAACTTGTACTGTGAAGCTGTCTTCCCACATTGTCAAGGCATGTGTTTCTCCATACACTGAAGTCTGTTCAGAAGTAGTCTGCGCTTAGGAGGACTAGGTATCGGGGAAACGCCTCAAATTAGAGCCACAAACTAGCATTGTTTGGGATACTACATTTCCTCTTCTGAAACAACTGCTGTCTCTACAGGATACCAGCTGGAATGATGTGCTGTCATGCCATTAACAGTTTGTGGGCCGGTCATGCAGAAGTGATTCTTTTTTCCAGAAGTACTGTGCCCATTGCAGGCAGTGACAGGTTAAAGGCCATCTCTCAGTGACTGCTGGATGGACCTCATCTTTTCCAGACCGGATAAAAACCCCAAATGCCCAAGGAAAAGCTTGTTCAGGTTAATAATGCCTGGTTCAGCTAGGGGAGTTAATGTATCTGGGGTTGTTTTGTAAGCTCATATGTTTCAGTAATGACATATATTGTCTGTTATGATCCTAATTCTTTCCCATGCAGGTGAAATGAATACATATGACTTCTCTAGTGTACCAGGCTAGGTTTTTGCACAGATAAGATTTCTCTTTGTCTTTAACTAAAACTTATACTTTCCTATTTTTTAGAAATAACTTTAAAGAAGGATCTCAAGTATTCTTTTAGGTCTTGTTCTGGACAATTTCCTACTATTTATTGTTTTATGCAAATATTAACACGTTGGTTATTGTTTGTGTATACATCTTTTTCATCATCAGGAAAAGTTGGACATAGGTACAAGAAAAGAGGTGGATGGAATGGGAGCACCTGAAATAAAGTATGGGGATTCAATATGCTTCATACAACATGTAGATACAGGCTTATGGCTCACATACCAGTCTGCTGATGCAAAGTCTGTAAGGATGGGTTCTCTGCAGCGAAAGGTAAGACTGTAAATAGGAATGCATTTCATTCACTCACAGTCTGGTAGGGTGGGTAGGGGCTGGGGGGGTTGGGAAATGAAGGGAGCTCCACAAGCCAGCTAATTTCTGGATTTCAAATATTTTAAGCATGTTTGCCAGATGAAAGAGTGAGGTTTTTCCAGTCACATATTAAAAAGTTAAGTGGTGTACTGAATTCTCAAACTGAAGGCCTGACAGTCTGTGTGTTAACCTGTAGACATAATCTCACAAATATTGAAAAATCTGGATATATTTGATTTCAACCTAAAATATTAGTAACAACCTATAGAATATGCTAAGATGCCTTTCTTCAATGTAGTTTGGATTGAGGCTTTTAGTTCGAAGTATTTTTTCCACGTTGTATTACCTTTTGGGCAAGAGTGTTCAAGTCTTGAGACCTGAGATATTCCTTTATTTATAGAATACTCACAGCCAAGCTGCATAGCTGCTTCAAGCTGCTAGCTCAGCATCATAAAGTAGGGAAAAGCTTATTTTGCAACTTAACACTGTAGTGTTTTCCATTACTGTTTTAGATACCAGAACTACACAGTTAGAGCAGAGGTTTAAAATATTTATGTGAATTTTATTGAATACCTTCAGAGCCATGAGAACTAGACATGAAAAACTGTAAGTTATTGGAACATAGTCAGAAAAAGCCAGTAATGTCCTTAGAAATGAGGACCAGTAATGAATACATGTTATGACCTTGTCTGCTTTAGGGATTTGCTGCTCTATAAGGGAAGTGTTTTCAATGTTGATGAAAACAAACAACAAACAAAAACCCCTCAGATTTTATTTATTTATTACTTTAAAAAATAAGGTATGCTATTTACAAAAGCTGTGGCTTTGATATTATTATGGCACTAAACCTATTGGCTCAGTACAGGTGTGTCCTTGGGCTTGAGAAACTAGACCATGGGATTATCTGGTTTTAATAAGATTGTTGTTTTTGTACGTGACTATCATTTCCTAGCCTTCCTTCCTATATGAGTTTTCAGACTTCTTATTTAAGATCTCATTTTGCAGTGAGTGCTTCTTGCTTTTATTTTCAGGCAATAATGCACCATGAAGGGCACATGGATGATGGTTTAACACTGTCCAGATCTCAGAATGAAGAATCCCGTACAGCACGTGTCATTCGTAGTACAGTCTTCCTTTTCAACAGGTTCATAAGGTGTGCTTTTAGAATGATCTTTTCATCACTTTTCTTTTTTTTTCTCTTCAGTTTTATTCAAAGTTGCCATTAACACAACAAGGAACAATTTATCCTTCAGAAACAAATAGATCAGTGCTTCTCAAACTGGACTTTGTCAGTTCTTTGTGTTATCAGCAGATAAGTACCTTGACAGATAATGGTCCATTTTTTTTCTCTATATTCTAACATTAATTTATTGCTCCATCTTGATTTAAATGCATAAACATACTGGAAATGCAAACAAACCATAAAAGAGATTTTTCCTTGCCAAAATTTTCTTTAAGCCATACAGCTTTTTCTTTTCTAAGTATGGCTTTTAAATGTGATCTTCCTTGAAAAATCTGGAAGAGTTAGATAACTATGTAACTATAGATCTGTAAAAAACCACAAATATACTGAAGAAATTCACAGTCTCAAGAAGTTTTCTTTAAAATTATACCTTCTTTCTACCCTCACATTACACATTGCTTATATGTTCCCTTTTAATGCTACTTGTTCCTTTAATATTTTGAAACATGAAAAATGTTGTGTTGTATTTTATAATAATTAGCCATTTAAAAATCCTGTCAGATGTATGTAATTTGCATTTATCTTCCTATTCCTAAATAACACTGATAAAATGCTAATTCTCTAACGCTTTTGATTTCAGTAATTGATGAAAGGCCCTTTCATCAGTAGCTTGCATTAGAAAAAGAATGATATGCAGTAAGATGTATGGAATGATAAGAATTTCATAAGAACTTGTTTGTCACAAGAAAAAGACAGTGTGGAATATGTGACCTGAAGCAACCATATCCTAAGTAAGGGCGCAGACAAAGACAAAGACATCTCAATTTGTTGAAAAACATGTAACAAGGTACTTAAAAAAAAACAGGACAAAATCACCCATCAGGAAAATTGTCTACAGTATGAAATTTGAAATACAAAGGAAATGTAAGCCCTAGGTCACTTTGTAAATAATACACCTTTATAGAATCTTCTAAGAATGGCATAAAATATAAAGACAGAGAAAGGCAATTTAATAATAAGGTTTCACAAATCAAGATGTTGCTAAATTACAGTGGAGATTTTTGTGGAGTGCACGGGGAGTCCAAGGCAGTGTTTAGCAGTTTAGATTTGTCAGGATGTTACTTCAAAAAGAAAAAGCTGAATTGAAGAGGATGAAAATTACTCTTTTAAGTGTATGCTCCAGTTCTTCCTCACTAAGTCAGTAAAAAAATTGTGCTTTGGCTAACATGCTCACAATAAAACTTAAGTTTTAAAGATAATAACATTTGTAGCTATCCTTTTGAAACTTGGCATTATTTGCAAAGGGATTCAGCTGAGCAAGGGGCAGCTGTAACATAGATGAGAGCAGTCAGCCCTCTACTTCTAAGAGAGATTGTTCATAGACTTCAGCAAGGCCAAGCTTGACTTGAGTATCAGGGAAGCTATAAGGCTAATGAAGTGCTGAGACAGAGTGTGTAGAAGTGCTGCATCTTTCCACCCTGAAAAGGGCTTAAGAACAGGTTAGAGATGTGTCTGAGAGCTCCATGGGTTATCTGGACCCTCCACAGCACTGCACGACTGGTCTCTTTAACTTGTGTCCATTCCAGTTTCATGATGCTTTGTACTAGTTTACAATAACTTCATCTTCTGCTCTGCCTCTGAAACTACTACAACCATAAGTAGGATATTAACATGTGTTTTTTTGGATTTGAAAAAAATATACCAAAAATAACATTTTTCTTGCTTTCAGATTTTGTTTGAGAAGGGAGGGGTAAGTTGTTAAATGAAGAATGGGCAGATATGAAGGATTTTTGACAAGTTGCTGTCAGAAAATGAGCCTTGGCATCTAAACAAACTTTGCTTTTAATTAAATAAAGACTTTGAATGATAGAGTAGATAAATTTTCAATTCTCAGGAGACT
This sequence comes from Alethe diademata, assembly GCA_025584955.1. NCBI lineage: Eukaryota > Metazoa > Chordata > Aves > Passeriformes > Muscicapidae > Alethe > Alethe diademata. The sequence continues at coordinate 43,464,579 of JANRMJ010000066.1, forward strand.
TTGCATCTTCTTGCAGGGGCCTTGATTCTCTCAGCAAGAAAGTGAAGTCTTCCACCATTGATTTGCCTATTGAGTCAGTCAGTCTGAGCCTTCAGGACTTGATTGGCTACTTTCACCCCCCTGACGAACATTTGGAGCATGAAAACAAACAAAACAGGCTCCGAGCACTGAAGAATCGCCAGAACCTCTTCCAGGAAGAGGTACTTCTCTCAGTTTTACTCCTGATTTTCCACTACTGTCTGCAAGTATTCTTTCACAATAGCTGTGGTGTTGATGTCTACTATGGATTATGCTTGCAGTGGGATTTTTTTTATCCTATAAGAATCAAACTATTTGCTACATTCATAATTACTCTAGATCTGCTGTTTTTCCAGCATATTTGAAGAAACACGTTTATGGTCTTACTTCTTTTTCCCTTTATAATAAAATTAGATGACCTTGTACCTTGAACTCTATCCATAATTTTCTCCTTATGTGTGAATCAATTTTTTCTGTTATAATCTCTTAATGTTGAAGGATAGTTTGGTTGACTAAGCATTCTTTGAGCATTTTATTTAATATTATGTATTATTTTTCTGGTAATAATAGTTGCCTATACTTTTTGTCAGATGCTTAAACATCCTCCAGAATAAAATCATGCTGAAAATTATGTCAGTAATACCGTTTATTTTTCTTTTAATTTGATCATCTCAAATGGCAGATGTTTATTACCTCCATCAAGGAAAATTTTCTATTGGGATTGCTTGTTTGACTTCACACGTGTATTCTTGTGTTTTGCGTATCCTGTCCTTCATGTTTGTTTTCTTAGATTTCTGAAAATCTTTTGTGTTTGAATCTAAAAATACTTGCTTTTTCCTCTGACGATGAGAGCTTTTTTATTTTTAGGGTATGATCAACCTTGTTCTTGAATGTATTGATCGCTTGAATGTATACAGCAGTGCAGCTCACTTTGCAGATGTAGCTGGGAAGGAAGCTGGAGAAGCATGGAAATCTATTCTGAATTCTTTGTATGAATTACTAGGTAAGACATATTATGGATTACCTGGATAGTTTTAGCTCAAAATAGTGCAGAATAAAGAAGTACATAACTGTTGTAGTACAGAACAATTTCCACTGTGCAGAGACCTAGAATACAAATTAAGCAAGATTTTTGCATTTGCAGTTATTTGATGTGTTAACAATAAATTAAAGAAGATATGTCAGGAATTATAAACACTTAAAAGTATCCAGCCTATGTCCACAGAGTTAACATCTCCATGAAATCAGATGATGACCTTTTGGGGTGTAGATAGTAGATGATGGAGTATAAAATTCTGTGGTTTGGTTATTCGTAGATGTAGGGCAGAGTTGAGTTTTGTTACAGTTTAGTTTATCTCTTTTTACATTAAGCACAGTGCAGACTGGAGGAAGTAGTGGCTTTATTTCCAAATTGCGAGGCTAGAAAATTCCTTCTGAAGAGTCTACCTGTTTTGTACAAAGTATTGCTTCCACGGGCTTGTAGTGATGAGAATAGCACACAAGCTTTTGTTGACTTCCCAGTCTGTGTGCCCCTCCTGCCCTCTGATGTTACTTCTCTAACTGCATTATCTTCTGGCAGCTAATGCTTAGGAAGCCTGGCTTTGATCTGGCTATGACGAATTTGTACATTGCTCTGTTCTGAATAATGCTGGATCTGTACAGTAATTACATGGATGACAAATGGGTATTGCTTGCTCAGTCTTGCTTCAGCAAACAGTATTTTGTTTTTTGAGTCTGCACATAAATAAAAGTAAACTGTGATGCCAGAATTCATGTCTTTTGCCTTGTCATTGATGTTGTGTTGTATTTCACTGTGATGAGAATGAAGGCATTTATAGATGCTGAGACTGGATACTATCACATATAAAAATCATATAATTTTAGAATGATTTGGGTAATAAGAGACCTCTAAAGATCATCTAGTCCAGCCACCCCAAATGCGAAAAAAAGCTTCCTTATATTCAATCTAAGTCTACTGTCTTTCAGTTTAAAATAATTGACGTATATCTAGTAAAGCATCTCTCCATTCTCTATTACAAATACATACATTCACTGTGAACTCATACTAGATCCTTTTGCATTACAAAAAGATGTCCAGGAGTATATGCAGTGATGTAATGTTCATGTCTGACTGACCGCATCATGGTTTTTATTTCTTTAAAACTGAATGCTGATCTTGTTCAGAGTATTAGACAATAAAAAAGCAACTGTAGGACATTATTTTTTGTTTTCAGTTTTAAGTGTTTATGTGCCTCATTTAATGCACAGCTTTAACCAATGAATACTAACCTTTCACAAAGTTGTACTGGGCAGCATTTATGAAATCATCTGTCTCTCATTATTGTTAATGAAGTTAAATTTAGTGATGTGTTAAGCACTGAACAACTGCCTTCATTTTATGTTCCTACCTGAAGCACAGTGAGATTGTGTGGCTTGCCTATAACCAATAAAAAAGTCACTGTCAGAAAATGGTGTTCTTTAGTTCTAGTCCATGTGTTTTGACAAGATGTTCCCCCTCTTATGATTTACAAGTATTTTCAAATAACTGTGGTCATAATTAATCAAAGGTGTAATAATTCAGTGTTCATATTATTTTCTATTATATAATACAGCAAGTAAAAGGGTTTTGTTTGTTTGTTTTGCTATTAGGATTTGATTTTCTTCATCAGAAAACTGGTGAGGAAACTGGCAGTTTAATGAACTGCCAGTTCTCCAACATTGCTCTTCCTCTTTGCAGATAGCTTCATGTCTTATTTATGTTTTATAGATCTAAAAATAAGTTCTCTATGTTTAAATAAAGCACCATTAAAGCATAGTTGCAATATAATACAGTGAGTTTGTGCAACAAAAACCCATGGATTTTAAGAGGTCATTGCCTCTTAGCAGGACCAACAGTCTCTGTCTGCTGCTGGAAATAATCAGAGGAACTTCAGGTTGAAACAATTTTTTGGCAGCACTGGAAAACAATCTTAAGTTTGTGCTGTTCCACCCACCAGACAGAAATCTTTGTGCTTCAGTTCTTTCTTGGAGTAGAGAGCTTGTGTGTGTACCTGCATAATCCAGGACTGGGCAAGCTTGGGGTGCCTGCAGTGTTCAGGGAGATTTCAGTTCAGCTGTACCCACCAAGTCAGTGCATGATTCAGTCTACTTCAATCTTCAGCTTAATGCATGAGGGTGAAACAGATTGAAACAGATTCCTCCCTGCAACCTTGTCAAAAGTATAGCAAACAGTTCCTAGACATCTGTCTTGTTTTACTTCCTATTACTGATGAACAAATGTATTGTAACAGTAGAAAATAATTTGCATTCATCACCTATGTTGTTTGCTTCACACTCTGCTTTTGCAACGTTTTCTGTCTTTACAAGAATACTGTTTTTCAGAAACTTGTTTCTATAGTAGCAGCTGACTTTTGTGGTATAAGTAAAGGCTTCTTCAAGTACAGCATTTTGTAGGGATTATTGAGATTATTGTAGAGCCAAAATAATTCAAATTCCCTGAAGGTCAATTTGATATCAAAGGTGTTTCTTATGCTGAATTCTACCTATCACTTATATTATTTAAATTTAAATCTAGAACATCAATAATTAAAGTTTAAGACTGTATCTTACTGGATCCTTTCTGACAAGAGAAGTCAGAAATTACTTAAATTTAAATGCACTTATAACTGTGATTTAATTTCGCTCTCTCTCGCTCTCTTTTCCCAATAGCGGCTCTGATTCGAGGAAATCGTAAAAACTGTGCTCAATTTTCTGGATCTCTTGATTGGTTGATCAGCAGATTAGAAAGACTGGAAGCCTCTTCTGGTATGCTTTTCAGTATTTTAACTTCCTTATTTCACCAGTTCTAAATTCTTTAAATTCTTGGTGATATACTTGTTCAGTCTAATTATAATGAAGTTCTTATTATGAAATCTTAAATTATGTTAATAAAGTGAGATTTATATTTTTAACATTTTTTACATACTGGTTTCAGTTGTACTTCTACTTTAAATTCCAGCAGTCTTGTCTTTTCCTTGACCAATTGGATGCAGTGTTACCAGACTAAGCATTTGATAAAATAGCTGTTCAATAGTGTAAGTTGTATGAAGTTGTTTTCTAATTCTATTATCTTCCCTTTTCTTTGTAAGTCTGCATGTTTTTCAGGATTTGCATCAAACTAAATACAATAATAGTCTTCTAGAATGGATATAATTTATTCTGCCTAAGAGTGTTTTCCTATGTAATACATATACATTTTCTTTTTAATCACCTCTTTTGCTCCTGAGGTGTAAATTCCAATTTAAAGTTAACAAGAAATGTTTTTCAGTAGCAGTTGAGACTGTTTTACTTTAAATATAGTACTTTTCTCAATTTGTTTGGAAGATGACCTCTCAAGAGCCTTTCAAGACTTCTTTTTTGAAATAATGCTACAGTAAGTTCAAAGGGCAGGAAGATTTGTAGTCAAACCAATGGGAAATACAGTTACAGTAACAGTGTTACATGGCTTTCCAGTTACATATTTGTAAAATATTCCCATCATCTTCTTGGCTTGGTGTAATGTGTTATTCCATGAAATGGAAGGAACATAGTGATTGATTAAAGAGTTGTCCTCAGGAACTGAAATTGCATTCCCCGTACGATTCTTTCTGTTCCTCAGTCATATGTCTGCCACAGACTGATGGTGTGCTCAGGAGTCTGAAATGCTAAGGCCAGGAAGGATGTCCCCCATTGCAAAATTTCTTTGTTTTATATTAGACTGGTAAACATTTGGGGGGAAAAAAAAAAAGCACAGGCATAACAGAGCCTTTTACAGTGGCATTAATTAATGAGAAATACCCTGCTATTGCTAAGTATTCCACATAGTTTCAGGAATGCAGGTCACCATTTGGTATATATAAAAATTTTTTTATCTCCCTTGTATTCAGTGGATCAGCAGCAGCTGTGAGAACAGATGTGTCCTATAGTAAAAAGGTGTTTGTGTTCCCCTCAGCTTTGAATGTCATTAAACATTCATGGGCATTTTGTTTATTTGCCATAAATCTGTTCTTGGTATGAACTGACCAACAACATGGGAAAATATTGTCAAATGTCAGTGGCAGGAGTGTTCTCCTTCTCAGGGCTGAGGGTAAACTGGCACGGCATTCGCTAGCTGATTGACAAGATCTGTGGGGGTTGATTGCACTTGTAAAGAGCAGTTACACACTGATGCTTCTCCTCTTGCAAAGGTTTTTCCCTTTGTCTGCTCTTGGGGCTAGGAGAGATTTTAAGAGTCAGTTTCTCTTGGGGCTGAGACTGGTATAGAGACTTTGAAGCATTTGCCTGTGTGAACCCCTCCAAACAGTGATGTTTTATAGAAGTACTTTTGCAGAGTTTTGTTTCTTGTTTTAGTGGCAGATCTATGGTCTTAGGATAGGGCACCTGTTTTACGACAGACTTGCTTCCTACTTCTGGCATGCACCTGGTCTGTTTCAGCCAGGTATGTTTATGCTCCGAATGCTTGAGCAGCTCAAGAGATGAGGCAACAGGAGCATAGGAGTCTTTGCCTGTATCACTGCTTTGGTTCTCAGCTGGTGACTCAGATGGCTGCTTACAGCACGGGTGTCTAGTTAGAGCTTTGGAGATCATCCTGTCATTGCAGCTGTACACTACAGTTGGTGATCCTAACTAAACAGATGTTGTAATTGAACAAAATTTGTGTTGGTTTACATTATTATTTGGGGAAGCTGCTCTGTAGATGCTGTGATCTCCTTGCTCTATTGAGCATTTGAGTTACTGAACTTAAACTGAAATAAGCATTTGAAAAACGTCAAAATCATAACTTATTTTTCCACTATGCTCCACCTTTGGTATGACAGCATTAATTTCAGGAGAATGGTCTCACAATTATGCATTTACATGGGATTTGATTGCAACCTGCTTAATTTCAATGTATATCACAAGATCTTAATGGTGAAACTATTTCCTGAAAGACCTAATTTTACATCTGAAACTTTCAGAAATAATGTAAAACTTTTCACTCAACTTTTGGAGGTTCAAGATGAAAATTCTTATGACAGCTCTAAAAATGCTGTGTTACATGGTTTCTGTTCGGTACGTATGTATTTTTAGATTTTAATCTCAGACCAAAAAGACTCGGAAATTAAAAACGTAATTGTTTATGATAGAATAGTAAGGTATGAGATGCACTCTGTAAACTGCAGAGTATTCTGACAGTAGTGGCTCTGGGTAGTGAACCTCCTGACATGCTGCAAGAACTCTGAATGTACTAATATTTGCAATAGTCATTTGTTCTGAGTTTTCTGCTAGGATCTAGGCCACTTGTACTCCATCCCTATCTGTATTGGTAACGTAACTTCCATGTTACCTCCAAAACTGATTTTATAATAAGGACTTTTCTATTTTTGAGGATGTCAGTTATAAAAGATGCTAATTAGGATGTGCTTTAGTTATCCTGAGAGGCACAGTAGGTTTAGCTTTTAGTATGTAAATGTAATTTTGTGATTTTATGTGGGATGCTTGCTCGCCAGATTTTGAGCTTTATTTGGCTTGATGGGCTGAGGCTAGTCACTGTTTTAATTTACAGTGGTAGATCTTCAATGGAGAGAGATACTGGCTTATATTAAACATTTGAACTAAGAATACTTGGATAAAGATATTCACATAAAGTAATTTTTTTTCAAAGGTAAAGTGTTTATGAGGAAGAAACCCCACATTCTGTTAATCACACCAAACATTAAAGTTGCCAGCTACACCTTCTGTATGTGTTTTCTTGAATGTATTGCAATAAATATTTGATGCTAGTAACTATTATTTATAAAATTCCTGTTTTCACTTTTTTCTTGTCCTGGAACTAAAAGCATCATGAAAACAGAATAGAGGCATTAAATATATGAACAGCAACTGTGAATTGATTGTACAAATTATACCAGAAATTGATTCATTTCCCAAGATTCACTGAAGTAAAAGAAGGAAAATTATTATCTGTCCAAGTAGAAACATGTCCAAGAGTAGACCATGTTAGAAGCGAGATATCATAGAGCTGCAATACAAATGCTTCAGCTGTTTCTTCAATCCATAAATTAAGACTAGATTAGTCTTTCACTCTGAAATATATTCCAGATGGGATTAACTAGCCCTACTATAATTTTAAAGGCACTAAAATATAGGTAAAAAAATAGAATAAAGCAAGTTAGTAATCTAATGTTGAGGAATACATTCAGTGCAGGAAGCTCTGTTTGCACCCTGCAGTTGAGCTCCTGGTTGAGCTCTGGGTGGGATGAGAAGCCTTCAATTGCTGAGTCTTAGCATAGCAAAGGTCCCAGGAACCTGTGACTCGGGCAAGTGGCACTCAGAGACACGGCAGGAATCAAAGACCCCCCAGATTTCCGCATGCTCAGATGGTAAGGATGTAAAAGCCCTGGTGCCCACAGACTCATAGACTGTTCTGAGTTGAAAGGTGCCAAAAAGGATCCCTGAGTCCAATTCTTAAGTAAATGATCTGTGCAGGGATTGAACCCACAGATTTGGTGTTGCTAGCACCATGCTCTAACCAGCTGAGATAATCTCAGGTTCCCATGTTGGGGATCTGTCTTTGGTAGCAGGCAGCTTAAGTTGTTATTTTGTCAGTCATTGCACCACAATGAAATTATTTTAAGGACTGGACATTTTAGACTCTGCTATGAGAAACTTGGGGTTGAGTTGGCAAGGACACCTGATCCAGCTTTGCAAGTGTGTGGGGTGTGTAGCTCTAAAGGGGCCATGGTCCAGGCTCAGGTGGTGCAAGAGTGGCTGCCAGAGAGACTCCTGAATGGTTGGACAGGGAAGTTTCTTTAACATGAATATCCTCCAAGTAAAGATTTTTGGAGGGTTTTTTTTTTAATGATTTTTCTTTAAGCGCATGCATTTTATTCTAGTATTCTACAGTAGGACATGAGATGAGTCAACATATTGTCCTGAATGTACATGCTTCTTTTCTTCTGTTAGACATTAAGAAAATTTTCTCTCTCCTTACCATGAACTCTGCATATCATACTGCTTAATTGTATTAGATTCAAATTCTTACTGCTTTACTGCCTTGAGCAACTCCAATGAAATTGGAACAAGTCTGGTTGTCTTTAATGTAGTCAATCTAAAAGTGAATCAGTCCGAACAGACACAGTATACTCGTTTGTGATTTTTTTCTGAAACACAGGGAACAAAATGTGTTTGGTAATTAGCATTCAGATGAATTCAAGAAGGTGCTGGGGCAGCTGGATCCAACTGATAACATGCATTTATTATTGAATGTTTACATCTTCAAAGTGTTTTTATTCTGTTATTGAAAATATTAAGACTACAAAATGAACCCTGTGTACTATTTTAAGGCAAAAAGTTATAACTCTACGTACAGAAAATGCCAAGGATATGGTTGCCACATTCATGTGGTGCCATTTAATAGTGGATTACTATTTATATTGATGAAGTGTGTTTCAGTGCTACAATGGGAGGTGGCAAACGTCCAGTGCCATGTTTTCAATGTAATGATTTTTGTGTGTTCCCAGATCACTGTGACACACAAAATTGTTGATCTTGTTCTAGATTACCCCTCTAAATTAAGGATCCATTTGTAACGCTTTTTTAACCTCCCTAGGTAATTTTGCACCTGACTTCGTCTGGTTGGCAGGCTGGGTGGACTGTGCTACTGCTATGTTACTACAGAGCATCTGCTCTTTTAGCTGGCTCTCATGACTCTTTAAGTTTCTATCCTTTTGAACAATATTGTTACTGTCAGTATTCATAGAATCATAGAATGGTGAAATACTGGAAGTGCACATCTATTGCAACATAGATCACTACCAAATTCAAGTTTAGTCTGTTCCTTTATTTATAGTTAAGGCTTCTTATACTTAAACTTTTAGGGCTGTAGAATCACTTTGGGAGTTCACCTCTAGCTCATCTACTTGCATTTTCTGTTTACATATGCATGATTTTGTCTACAAATATATTAAGCAACATACTTTGTTTAAAACCTGTTTACTGGATGAATCAAATTGTCACTGTATCTGTTGTACCTTTTCTACATTTCAGTCCTTGTGTAATCCCTACTCTTTATCAGTGATGACACCCTATGTCCCTCAGACCTCTGGAAAAGACATTAAATAGTATGGGCATAAATGGTGATGGTGCTGTGGCTTATCTGTAGCAGCTGATGTTCTCTTCCTCACTAGGATCAAAGAAAGACCAGAGTACTCTCACTGATACAACCATCAAACAAAAACACTATTTTTCCCACATCAAGGGGAGTTCTCATAGAATGCAAAGAAATAGGGCATAGCAAAGAGCAGAAGACTCCTGCTATGGATTTTGCTTTGCAAGGATTAAGCTGAGTGTTTGGAGATGTGGCTTGAGTAAAGGGCTGAAGACAGAATGATGAGAGCTGTACATTCCTAATAGGAATTGCATATTTCTAGATTTAAGGCTGATTCTTAGCTTTCCTTCAGCCCCCTCTTTGATTTTTCTCATTGTGGCCACATCTGTAGCAACTGATAACGATGAACTACATGTACAATATTTGTCTCTCCCAAAGGTAGAAGATCCCAAAGTGGGTGTTTATTTGGTCTGGTACGCATGGGAGATTGTTTTATTTCCCCAATGCAGAGAAATATTTTAAGGCTAATGATTCTTCAAGGCAATGGCTGCTGCTTTGTTGAGTTTGTTTGTAATATAAAATGATTTTTGAAACTATTTCATGTTCATGAGCCCCAGATTACAAACTGTTATGTACAGTTAGGACTTTATATGCACTTTGATGAAATAATTTTTTTCCCCCCAGGAATTCTTGAGGTTTTACACTGTGTGTTGGTAGAAAGCCCAGAAGCTTTAAACATTATTAAGGAAGGACATATTAAATCAATCATCTGTCTTTTGGACAAGCATGGAAGAAACCATAAGGTAGGTAAAGACTAAACAAGTATATTTAGATGAACAAAGCAAGCTCATTCTTCTGTATGAAAGGTAATTTCAAAAACTTTAATGCTGTTTTGATAATGAAGAATGAAACTTATCCTAAAAAGTATATGAGAAGTTTGAAGAAGCAAAGAGAAATATTACACTCATTTTGTCAAAAACATTGATACATAACAATTCACGAGGGAAGTGGAAAGAATGTTTTCATGTTAGGAGAATTTCAGAGTTGTTCTAAAATAAAATCACTGTGTTGGATGAATTACATACCCATACATGTCTTCCAGTAACAAGGTATAGAGCATTACATTGCCTGAAGTAATGAACCATGACAATGAAAAAGTATTTAAGGTTAAAATAATATTTTTTTTCAGGTGTTGGATGTTTTGTGTTCTCTCTGTGTTTGTCATGGAGTAGCTGTGCGGTCTAATCAACATCTAATCTGTGATAATCTCCTGCCAGGAAGAGATCTGCTCTTACAGACACGCCTTGTCAACCATGTGAGCAGGTACAAAGAAAAAGAAAAAAGTTTCCATCTATGAACAAAGTAAAAAAACCTTATTTGTGCTTAAAAGAAATAGTCACTACAGAAAATCTCTTTAACTTTCAAAACTTTTGTTATGATATTTTATTCATACTAGGATTTTAAATTCCCTTTGCCCTAGTGATTAAATTTGAAACATGGATCAGAGAGAGCTGTCACAGGCTGTAGCTGTCCTAAACTGTTTTAAATCTGCAAAGCTATAATCTCTTCTAAAGATTGTGGTCTAGATCTAGCTGTGCATTCAAAGTATTGTCAATGGATGTCCTGTGATTGCCTTTATATTTATGATCTTGTGAGGATTTCCTAACCAGCTTTGGTCAAAATTAAGAATTTAATGCCAAACACCTTCACCAGTGCCTAGAATATTTAGGGAGTGCCTTCACCCTTCCTTCCACTGACAGAATTTTAGAAGCTACCTTTAAGCAGACATTAATAACAAGATGAGGCTAGTACCATCTTAAATTGGTAAAGTATAGTTTACAAATATTATTAAGGGGTTTTTCCAGTTTTAACTGATGCTGAGGCCAAAGAATGTGGCTTTTTGTGAAGATCTGTGGATGTTCTGTCTCAAACTTTTTATTTTTAAAAGTCTCAACCATTGATGGAGAATGAAAATTGAAACACAGAAATAATACTTGGCAATTCAGAGTTCGTAGGATTTATTACATGCTGAAAACAATAAAAAACTCACAGTGTATATCATAAGGAGGCTACTTGAAGCTAAAGGATCTTGGGAGCTGATTGATTGTCTCTCTTAATTGGTGAGGCCACACCTGGAATACCATGTTCAGTGTTGGGCCCCTCACTACAAGGACGACCTTGAGGTGCTGGAGCATGTCCAGAGAACAGCAGTGGAGCTAGTGAAGGGTCTGGAGCACAAATCCTGTGAAGAGTATCTGAGGAAACTGGTTTGTTTACTCTGGAGAAGAGGAGGCTCAGGAGAAACCGTATCAGTCTCTAGAACTCCCTGGAAGGAGGCTGTAGCCAGCTCGTGATCGGCCTCTTCTCCCAGACAACCAGTGACAAAGGATGTAGCCTCAAGTTGCACCAGGACAGGTTCGGATTGGATGTCAGGAAGAATTTTTTCATGGAAAGGGTGGTTGAGCACTGGAACAGGCTGCCCAGGGAAGTGGTGGGGTCATCATTTTTGGAAGTGTTCAAGAAATGATGGGATATGGCAGTTAGTGCTGTGGTTTAGTTGTCATGAAGACATTTGATCAAAGGGTTGGACTTGTTCATGGAGATCTTTTCCAGAGTCAATGATTCTGCAATTCATGATTGAGCTTCTGGGATGACTTTGGATCTTAGATAGGGAATGTAGACTTGTCTTTCCCAAATAAGGTGGTAGGAAAAGCAAATTAGTTGCTTCTTATTTTTGCTTTGCATTAGAAAGTTGTGAATGAGAAGATTCTTATTCTTGTAGCTATAAGGAAAATAATATTTTTTCAAAAGTCTATAAGACCAAGGGATCATTGAAGAAATTTAGTGTTAGACTAAGACGTATACCTTGATCCAAAAATATTGGAGAGAAGAACTTTGTAAGTGGAACCTTAATGGAACTTTCTAAAATACTGCTTTGTAACAGACTTTTTTCAGGGAACTGGAAAATTCTATGCACAAACCTCTTTTGAACAAGAGGAATTTGGCTGATTAGGTTGATTAAAATATGAAGTCTGGACAAAAGCATAATAAGGTGCTGTTGTGTTCAGACAGGTGATCTTGCTAATAATTTACAAATAAAATCAATTTTATGGATTATAGCTTTTGTCAAACACATTTTCTTTTTAAGGACAATAAATTTTTGACTGGGAACAATATGAATAGTGTCTATACTTAAACTTTTGGCAAAAGACAACCCATATGCTTCTAGAAGGAAAGTTTATTAGTCTTACCTGATAAAACTTGTTATTTTATAAGTAACCAGATCAGTAGTCTGCTATTACACTGAACTTGTATTTAATCACCCATACCAGCTCTTCTTCCTCCCCCTCTACCAGAAAGCGCACTGGGACTAGCTTAGAGCTGCATTTTTGTTGATTAGTCAGCTTGAATGGAGAAAGAAAATTTTTTTTTCAGTAATAACCCAATCTAGTGGAGGAATGTGAAGACTACATACACTCCATCTAGAAGTTGAAAAGATTTTGTGCAATATGCGTAACCAATCATTGAAGAAATATAGCTAGTATTGATTTTGGCTACTTCTGTGCTCCATGGCTTTAATTCAAGATTTAATGTCTTTCTTACTACAAAGCTGATGCAGACATGACTGTCTGGAGACAGATTTTTTTTTTGGGATGAGAGTTTATATTCAATATTATCCCCAAAATCTAATTAGAAAAGCATAGTTTTTTTTTTCCTTTTTTTTTTTCCCTCATGACCTTTAGATATGACTCTACATATTGCTCTTCAGCTAGATATTGAATAAGGACAGTAGTAGCTTGCCTTTTTAAAGTAGTCTTGTGAAGTACTGTAAGACCAGTAGCAATAGGAGCATCACATTGATATTAAGGATTTCTACAACCACAGTAAATTACTGGGTTATACAGGACTTGGAACGAGGAAGAGGTACAAGACAATTTTGAAATAGAATGACTCCTCACTTTTGTATCTTTTAAAATGTTATTTTCTGGAATAGATAATCAGTATTACAGAATGCAGTTTGCTATGTAAAATTAAACCTGCAATGTGTACTTAGTACACTTATGTTGGTAACTGGTGAATAGCTGTGATTTTTTTTCTGGATTTAACATCTACTAATTGTTCAAACCCATAAACCAATTACTCTTGGCATCTGAGTGAGGTTGCTGAAGCAAACATTTTTTACTTAAAATGTATAGACCATTTTTCACCAGGATAAATGAATGAATAAATAACTAAATATACTGCCTTCTGGGAGCTAATGTTGCCTAGGGGATGCCTCAAATTGTCCAGAGCACAGATTGCTATCCATTGTTACTGTTCGCATAGGGGCATAAATTGCACAGCAAGCTGAAACCTGGATAAAATCAAGAAAGACTATAAAGTTTTGGGAGTGCAAGTGAAAAGTATTGGAGTTTTTTTTCCATTTTTCCACTTATAGGAACAGTCACATGGAGAAGCCAAAGGGTAATGGGTACAAGTATCTCCTGGGGAGATTCAGATTGGAGAAAGGAGTAATATTTTTCATTGTGAGAAGAATTAGTCATTGGAATAATCTTACTGGGGAAATGGTTGATTCCCCAACGCTGGACACTTGTAAGGTTCAGCAGGACAGTGTGCTGGGCCATGTTGTCCTGACTGTGCTTTAGTCAAGAGAGGTTGCACCAGATGATCCTTGTGGTCTTTTCCAACCTGTGTGATCCCATGAAGTAAAATTAACTATGTTGTTTTAATCACACAAAACATGCTTGAAATTTGAGTCAATGAAAAGTACATAACAGTTCATCTTGTCCTTGAGATAATATTTTAATAACTATTTTTATTCTTTCTATTTAAGCATGCGACCCAACATCTTCCTGGGGATTAGTGAAGGCTCGGCCCAGTACAGAAAATGGTACTATGAACTTATGGTGGACCATCTAGAGCCCTTTGTGACTGCAGAATCTACTCATCTACGAGTGGGCTGGGCTTCAACAGAAGGCTACTCACCCTACCCGGGGGGAGGAGCAGAATGGGGAGGAAATGGTGTTGGTGATGACTTATATTCCTATGGCTTTGATGGTCTACATCTGTGGTCAGGTATTCTCTTGGGTACTCTGTGGTCATTGTTTATTTTTGTTTAAACATTATAATTGTGTTTGCAATCGCAGTGAATTTGGTTTCAACAGCAGCCAAGTGAATCAGTTATTTAGCTGACACTTGGAATATACAGAAACAGTACCCTATATTAGAATATGATTTAAACTGACATTATATTAAGTAATGCAGATAGACTAATAATTTACATTTTAGCCTGGGATTTTGGGGGGTGGGTGGGCAAGGGCACTTGTGTTCATGGTAGTTATGAAAATTTTATTTAAATCTTCAAAGCTGCAAAAATTGAAGTATGATAGTCATCTGGATGTGTAATTCGTATATGGTAGTTTAAGAACAGTCTGAGAGATTTAAGTAGCAGGACTCTTCATTTTTGATTTTTGGTTTGTTTTTTTTTTTTCAAGCCAGATTTTTATTATGGGTCTTTAGAAGTTCAAAGATACTTCAGAGGTTAAGAAGATTTTAAAATATGTTTTTTGTTTGTTTAAAGATATTTTTATGTAGTGATGTTTTATTTGCATACATTAAGACTGATTTTTGCAAGACTTGCAGAATAACATTCCTAGCTTGTATATGATGTATTTGCTCAGATATTCATCTTTAGAATGTTCTTGGCTTGCTTTGGGTCTTTGTTAATGGTAATTTATGCATGAAGATTCTAGTGTTAGAGGAAGCTGAACTCAGTATCTAAAGTGTTTTTATTTACTCTTGATTCCACAAATACCTTATTCTCTCTTCAAATTGGATTAGCTCAGCAAAATCAGAATAATAATGATATCTTGTTCTCTTTTTCTTAGTCTTTTTCACAAGCTTTAACTTTTGTGAAAAGATTCCCAGATATGATTTAGAATGAGTAGTCCTACAGTTGGACAGTCCTGAACTTCTTGAAAGGAGATTTTACTGTGATTTCACCTTACTGAGAAAATTTCTTTTTCTTTTGATTTTTGAGAGATCATTGGGCAGTGGTGAACTAGAGAACTGCCTGGAAACTGGGAAAGGCTCATTGGATTGGCAGTTCTTGCCACTGTAAAGATATGAGAGGTTTTCCAAAGCAGACAAGAGATAATTTAGTGAGTCAGCAGCATCAGCCAAAGTTTTTGCAGTTTTGAGACATTGTGTCTTGATACTTGGAAAAGAATACAGTTTTACATTTCAAAAGAACTTTCCAATCAAAATAGCAATGTGTTTTATTAATAAATAATAGTGTATCAACTGGAGTGGTGTCTTAGGAAAGAAGCTGCTACTTAGTCTCTCACATATAGTGAGAATTACTTTGGAACAATAATGCATAATTAATGGTATCATTACAAGTGTCGTGACTGAGTTTGACAGAAAAAGTATTATTACAGAAGAACCAGAAAATAATGAACTAACCAAGATAGCTTTTGTACTTAAGGTCACTTTTAGGGAGGAAACAAAAGATTACTGAAAAACAAATTTATTTTTCTACTCACTGCAAACTTTTCTGTCAGAAATGTAACAACAACAAAAAAATGAATAGTTTTTTTGTGGTTTTCAAGTTGGTAATTCTGCTGAAAAAAAATAAGTCAGACCACATTTGTATCTGCAAATTTTTCTATTTGTTGTGGATGTTGCTGGTAGATTTGAAAAGATTTGTGTCTTCTTTCTTCATTGATATTATTGTGTAACACATACATACCTCTCAAACATGGAAGTACTTTAGGTTGTTGCATATTGAAAATTGTGGCCTTTCTTTTGCTTCCACAATCCCAGGCTGCATCTTGATAAGTCTCTGCAATGGCATTTTAAGAAAAACCTTCTTAGCGTGAAACATTTACTGTGTTAATGAATAGCAACAATAATTTTTGCCCCCAAGTTTCAGTTCTGGACCAAGTCGGTATGAGAATCACATATAATTTACATTTGGTTTTTCAGTCCTGAAATGACCTATTATGAGGAAGTGGAACTCATAGATTCTTAAAGCCTAGGGCCAGAAAAGGCATTTAAATAATTTGATCTGCTGTGTATTCATCAATGACCGATACATGTTTCTGTTAGCAGTCAGCCTTGCATTGATCTTCCATAACCTATATTTGCCTAAATTTTAGTGTCTGAGAAGGCATCTGGTCTCAAGTAGTATTCTTTAAGTGGATGAAATATCCATTCCTCATTGGTAGCTTTTTTTGAGTTTAGTTATTCATGTCGTTAAATAATTGTCCCTTTCTATGATTTAATTTATACTAACTCTCAGCTGTGATATTTTCATCTGGCAGTATCAAAAAGTCATTTTTCATATACAGAGTTTTGGAAGTGTTTGTATTTTATTTTTTCTCAGGGGTCGAGGAGATACGTGCATGAAAATTCACTTGTAAAAAATGACTGAGATTTAATTATTTTTGCTTCTGTTAAAGCTATATGCCATCAAGTTCTTCTTGGAAATGTAGTGCTAGCTAAGTCTTTCGTGTGTACAAAAGTTGGACTCCCTAGTTAAAAAGTTAGTGCTCTGCTGTGGTATGCATCATAGCATATCTCTTGCAGACAGTGCATAAATTGTTTTTGGAAAACATGTTTAGACATGTTTTCAAACAGTTTCCATGGTTTTCCAAAAATTTTGTATTGTAGATAGCAGGAAATTTCAGCTACAATCACTTTCTATTTCTGAATTCTTTAGCTCGTTTCTCTTGGGAAGCAGGTGTGCTTGTGTAAATGGAATTTGATGTAAGATAGAATAATCCTTTAGCATTCATAAAAATGGATTAAAAATATATATATTATGGAATATATATGCCTTAAAAATGCAGCTTTGTATATTGGTGAAAAATGCTGGTTTGCCATTTAATTAAGAAACTGAATAGTATCATCTCGTAAAAGTTTTGGAAGAGAACCATGATGTGACCATTAACAGGGAGTACCTAATTTTCCATAAATAATTCAAAGGGAGATAGTTTTCTTTGTCTAAATAATGAAGCATTCTTTAGAAAAGTATACTGATTTTCATTTTAGGTACTAATGGCTGTTTCCAGTTTGCACTTCTGTAATGTAAAGAATAAAATGTAGTTTTCTCGGTTTTGACTGTTTATAGGGATATCGGTAATTATTTTCACTTACATTAAATGTAACTGTGTTTCATTATCTATGACTGAAATAGCTGTGTTGATATGACTGTATGCTCCTATTCACTATATTGCAAGCTTAAAATCAGGTCTTGGATGTCATAGGTAGATACTTGTGTATTGATGTGTTTGTGCTCTATAGTGATGTTTTTCTCTTTTTTACAGTTTTTCATCAGTTTCACTGAATGTCTCTGTTACTTCCATAGGTTGCGTAGCACGAACAGTAAATTCTCCCAACCAACATCTATTAAGAACTGATGATGTTATTAGCTGCTGTTTGGACCTGAGTGCCCCCAGCATCTCTTTCCGAATAAATGGTCAGCCAGTCCAAGGAATGTTTGAAAACTTCAACATAGATGGCCTCTTCTTCCCAGTTGTCAGCTTCTCTGCAGGAATAAAGTTAGCATCTCATGGAGTTGTTTGTGGTTCTTTTTTTTTTTTTTTTTTTTCCATGTCAGCTTATTTTTTTTCTGTATAGATGACTATGCTGAGTATTTCCCTGGCTGTCTGCTCTCATTTCTCGTTCTGACATTTGCTTTTTTTGGCAAAGTTCCAGTTCTTGGATAGTGAGAGCTACAAAGAAGTCTTGAAGACAAAGTGCATCTGTTGCTTTTCAGCACACCAGCGTATTCTGGTGGTTTGCAGACGTATCTTAGAAACAGCTTCGTAATAATTTCTTTGCTGACACATTGCTACACATTCACTCCAGGGCAGCGTTTTGCATCAGTTTTTGCTATTAAAAATATATTTTCCCTAACTCACCTGTTATGAGGTAGTAACTATTATTTAAAGAGGCATTATCTGCACTTACCTTAAGAAATAGTGGATGTACGCTTCCTTTTCCACAGCATGAGTTAATATGAATTCAATCTGTATTCTGGTTGCTGTATTGGTTTTCTATAAAATTTCCAGTCATACTTGAGATGCCAAACATCTGCTTCCATGTATTGAGCAATTTGAGACTATAATATCAAAAAACATTCTGGGGTGTTCCAGTGGGGAGGCAACTTTATCAGAACTGGCAAAGGTGAAGGCTGAAAGGCGATTTCTGTTGGAGGCAGACCAATGTTCTCTGAGGCATCATTCAAAGAATGCCACAGAAGCTAAGAGCTACCATATAGAGCACACACCCATCTCTTATTCCAGAGGCAAAATACACTCCTTCAGACTTTGCTTTTGATAGTACAGGAGATAAAATGTAGTAGAATTGTATATCTGCATGCTACAAAATGCAAAACTATAAACATGCATGCTTTATTTCTGTTGCCAGAGAAATTATTAACAGATATTATTTGTGTGCTGCATGCAGTTTTTGAGTGTGCACTGGTATAGCATTAACAAAAATTTTGTAAGATACTCAGTAAACAAAGAAGAGACAAAATTCTTCTGTTTTAAGGCTAGTCTTTTGGGTGTTTTCGATTCCTTCTGGATGGCAATGTTCTAGGAAGATTTTTCAGTATTATGTCATTGCTGTGTTATGTTGGTATTATGTCATTGCTACACCATTATTATCTCAGTGACTGAATTTTTCAGTAATAAAAGGCCATGGCATATTTATCATTTTTTCATGAATAAAAGAGTGCTTTCCCCTGGATTTCTATTAATATGACAAATAAAAATTTTTGGGAAGGAAATTTAGGAGGTTTTGTATTGTGTCCTAAAGATTTAGTGGTTTTTGGGAGAAAAGAAAGAACCACAGGGTTTTAGGTTCATTTCTCATATGAGATTGAATTGAGACCTCCTCAATGGAGAGAGTTCTGAAGTGCTTGATTGATTACTCTGGGTTTTAATTTCTGCCTTCGGAGACTCAAAAGGCTGCTGCTTACTTTATAGGTGTGCTGAGTAAACTGATTATTCTCTCTCTGAGAGATTGTTGGTCTCATGATTTTAAATGCCTTCAGTGCAGTAAAATTAACTAGAAAAAAGAATTGTTTACTTTTCCCATGTTTTTTCGACCTCCTATATCATAAACTCCGGTAGCAGTTAAAGTTGAACTCTAAACAATGAAAAAAGCTGCAATATTGACATCCCCTCCCCTTTTTTTCTTCTCTTTTTAAAATAACATTTAGTATTCTTTAGGCTTAGAGACTGATTAGGCTTTCCACCAGAGGTGTCTTGATTATCTAAAATAATTCTGATGTTTGCAGGGTTCGTTTCTTGCTTGGAGGTCGCCATGGAGAGTTCAAATTCCTTCCTCCACCTGGATATGCTCCATGCTTTGAAGCTGTGCTACCAAAAGAGAAGCTGAAAGTGGAGCACAGCCGAGAGTACAAACAAGATCGTAACTACACAAGAGACCTACTGGGTCCCACTGTCTCTCTGTCACAAGCAGCTTTCACTCCAGTTCCTGTAGATACTAGCCAGGTATGGAAATTAAAAGAGTGCATTTTCCTTTTAAAACACACACATATTACATTCCTATTTCACTTCTTTTGGTTGAATTTGCACCTTGTCCCCAACTTGTTTTATTCTTGGGATTTATTGAGAGATCTGGTTTGCATGAAGTTTGTCTGTTATGCAAGTTTGGGGGCATGTCAAGCAACTTATTTGTAATAGCTTCTTCCTCTCTTCTCTCTTTAGATTGTTTTGCCTCCCCACTTGGAAAGAATTAGAGAAAAATTAGCAGAGAACATCCATGAACTTTGGGTTATGAATAAGATTGAACTTGGCTGGCAGTATGGACCAGTATGTACCTTCCAACTTAATTTTCTGTTAACTGCTTAGTATAATTCAGCACATTGGTTTCAATGTAGTAATGGGACCGCATTTTTCATCATCCTCCCAAAATTAGTAAGGTTTTAAACACCTTCCTACTGAAAGCATGTGGAAACCAACAACACTTTCGCATTTCTGAAAAAAAATCTGGTATTAAAGCTATTTGGTGCTGAATTTTTCAGTCTAACTGTTAGCACAGAAAGCACATAGTGAGTTTTTCACCTCCTATTTGTTCTTGGAGGAAGATGTTCAACTGACTGGTGGAGTAAGCCAATGAAAACAGTTATTCTTGGTTCTCTTTACATGTGCTGACATTAGTCTTTTAGAAGTTCCAAAAAAAGTATCACCCATAGGAAATTCCATTAAATCTGATTTTTGTTTTCCTGTTGTCTACTTCTTCAGTCTGATGTCTGTATTAGGTGCTCTACATAGCTATTTTCTGATCTCTTTCCTACTTTTCATGGAGTATGAAAATATTTCCTTTTTGAAGTTAATCAGTAAAAATCTAGCATATATGTGCTATTATGCTTGTTATTTGTTTCCCAAATGCTGTTTTTTGGAGAAATATTGCTCTGAGGAGTATATAGAAAGATGCAGTAGGTACTAGATATAAGTGTAAAAATATGTATGCATTCTATTTTTGTTACTAGAAAGATTTTGGTCTTCTGAGGAGATCAGGTTACAGATTTAAGGTAACTGGGCATAGTATTTATTTGGTGTAGCATACAACAGTACTTAAAAATATATGATTAACAGAGAAGATCTCTAGATTTTGTTGTAGGTAATTCCCCCACAAAATCAAACGCAAAACCTCAGTTAAATTAACGTGTCAAAACATTTTAATTGTGTGTAATCACACCAACTATGAAGCAATCTGCAGGAACTCTTAGTGTACCATTATGTATCGGGAGTCTAATTGTACAGTTGAACACTATTGAAACCATACATGATTAGTATCAAGTTAAGCAGTGATAAAATCAGCTATGTTCAAAATGAGAATTGGTGTTAAATCTTTTAAATTACTTTGCTTTAATGCATAGTGGTAGGATGTTCTCTCTTTGGGATCCTGACAGAGTATATGCTGATCATTTTCTGGAGGTTGATTTCTTAGTCATACTGGTTCCTCACAAATTATTTTATCAGTTTCACAGAATCACAGAATAAGCTGAGTTGGAAGGGACCCACAAGGATCAGCAAGTCCAACTCCTGACCGTGCACAGCACCATTCCCAAGAGTCACACTCTGTGCCCAAGAGTGTTATCCAAACACTTCTTTAGGTCTGTCAGGCACTGTGGCCACTTCCCTCAGGAGCCTGTTCCCGTGTTCAGCCACCCTCTGGGTGATGAGCTTTTTTCTAATATCCCACCTAAACCTTCCCTGACACAACTTCAGGCCTTTCCCTTGGGTCCTGTCCCTGGTCATCACAGAGAAGAGATCAGAGTCTGCGCCTCTGCTTTGCCTCATGAGGAAACTTTAACTGTAATCAGGGCTCCCCTCTGTCTCCAGGCTGAACAAACCAAGTGACCTCAGCAGTTCCTCATGCAGCTTCCCCTCAAGGCCCTTCACCATCTTCACTGCCCTCCTCTGGACCCCCTATAACAATTCAACGTCCTTCTTACATTGAGGCACCCAGACCTGCCCCCAGCACTGGAGGTGAGGCAGCCCCAGTTCAGAGCAGAGCAGGACAATC
>JANRMJ010000066.1:43486290-43502743 GCA_025584955.1 Alethe diademata
TGTCCCCAGGACAGGGTTGTCCCTCCTGGCTGCCAGGGCACTGCTGGCTCATGTTTAACTTGCCACTGACCAGGACTCCAGGTCCCTTTCCATGGCACTGCTCTCCAGTGTCTCAATCCCCAGCCTGTCCGTACACCAGGCTTGCCCCATCCCAGGTGCCAAATCTGGCACTTTTCTCTTGTTGAATTTCCTAGGGTTGACGATGTCCCAGGCCTGTTACTGGTCCAGGTCTGTCTGCAGGGCCTCCCTGCCCTCCCGGGACACTCCTCCCAGTTTTGTATTATCTGCATTTAAGCCACTGTTGCCAATTCCAGTTCTCTGAATTCATGCACTGCAGTTATTGAGTAATGGGGGAAAGCATGGCACAGAAATTAGCTTGTTTAGATGCACACAAGTCCTCTAATACTAGATTTTGTCTTTAGTCCAGAGCAAGATGCATTCTAAGTAGCTAGTGCTGTTTTTTCATCAAGCCTAAAAGTTTAAAGGCTAATAGACACAATCTTTAAATTACCCTCCAGATTATTAAAAAAAAAAATCTGCTGTAGCATTTTATATTCCTCTACATATCTGGGTCTGTATGTAGTATCACCAAAGTGATACCCACTATTGCATGTCATACTACTGCATTCTATGCATGCAACAAAGTAAAATAGCAAGCTGACATATCAAAATTATGGACTTTGTCAATTTGCTTCATTTCAAGTCTGAATATGTGTACTACTGAAATGATCAGACACATCTGCATATCTTTGTTTCTGTTCCAATGTCACTGTACATTAAAAACTAGCCACAAGAATTAAGAATTGATGGATGTCATGAGTTCTGCCACTAATATAATGTGTTTGCATAGCAGTAGGTTTTATATTGTGCTCAGAAAAAGAAAAGGAAATGGGAAGGTAACCCAAAAAATATGTTTACTGTATAATAGAATTATTATACATTGTAATTGTAGAACAGGAATAGTGTCACTAGGGGAAATAAATTAATATTGGAATTCTGATGAAAATGCCTGACAATTAAGACTTAAATTAGCTGTACACATATCTATACTGAGAGACTATACTCAGTATTTTGGATACAGATTACCATTAGGAATCTGTAAATAAAAGTATTCAGTGCTGCTAAAATATATTTCTCATTTTATCTTCTATTAATTTTTATAAGTAGTTTGACAGTTGGATTGCCTGTATTGTCTGTCCAAAGAACATTAATCCCATCAAATCAAGATAAATACCCCCTGGAGACTGTAAAGATTTTTCAATCCGAAACATAAACAATTGACTGCTGTTCAATTTGAGAATTATGTGTTTGGATCAAAATGCAAAAACTACGTAACTCAGAAATGCTATAGAGAAATGTGTTTGTTTTTATTTTTTTCATAAGATCAAATAAACTATAATAAGTAGTAGTATTTTATAAAAACTAAAAATAAATAACTTCAATAACTTCCACTTTGCAGATTTAAAGGTTAATATAAATGGTGAATTTATGTCTGTCAAAGGCTGACATAAAAATGTTTTAATATATGGTTTTAAAAGTTGTCTTAACTGTGCAGATGTTAACAACTGCATTGGGGTTCTTTAGGTAATATTTTCAAACTAATGTATTTTATCAAGCCTTTATACGTGTTACTGGCTGAACTCTAGCACAAGATGCTAAATTGAGAGCTACAGAGTGCTTGGTAATCCCAGCCTCCAAGGTTGCCTTTCTTGGTTATAGCCAGTGTTAGAATAAAACTGTAGAAAGAAAGCAGAAAGCAGGTTAAAATTTTTTTATCAAGTTTGTAAGTTTATAAAATGTAGGATTTTTATAAATTATGGTCTGTATGGCTCTCCTATCACTACACTAAAAATAAATTCACGTTCCATTCGTATGTGACTTCTGAACAGTCACATTCTGCTTCTATGGTACTGGAAATAACTTAGAAACAAACATTTTCTGAATTAAGAGATGCCGAAGATTCCTTGTACATTGTTATTTTCATCAGGTAAGGATTTCAGTTCTATCTGTATCAACATATTTATGCAAACTAGATTTAGAATTTTTGAAACATGGGACTGAAGGTGAGATGGTACTTTATAGCTTATATGTTAAAACAATATAGATTGCACTGTTCTTGAACTATGCATATTTCCTGTGAACATCTGTATAATAGAATGTACAAATTAGCATTTATTCCACTTGAGATATGCAGATCTAAAGTTTATTTGCAAATGCAAATTCTGCCTTGCTTGAACACAATGATCATGCTCTGAGAATACAGAATACTTTCTGTTTCGAAGTACTGTCAAGTCTGAGTAATTCTAACTGGATCAGCTTTAAGTACCTTGTGGATTGATGTGGTTTTAAATTTCTTTTCATTTTTAAGGCATGTTAAGCTTCTTTTTTTACTGTTTTCTTAGGTTAGAGATGACAACAAAAGACAACACCCATGCTTAGTGGAGTTCTCAAAATTGCCGGAGCAGGAAAGAAATTATAACTTGCAAATGTCACTTGAAACACTGAAGTAAGTTGCTAGAACTTTTGAAGCTTATAGTTAAGAGTTTCCTAGGGAGATTTTGCAGAATTATAAATTCATATGCAAATTAAAATTTGATGTGTAGGTGAGGGTAATAGTATGCAAATGAGGGAGCGAGATGCATAAATGAATTATGTACTTGGCACTGAAAATTACTTTGATAGTCTTTTTAGAATTATTGTGATAATGCTGATTGTGAAATGACAATTCAGACAGTTTTTATCTAGGAGGAAAGAAAGAGATCCAAATCTTTGATTCTTATTTGGTTTAATTCAATCTAGTTTAATTTCTATTAATTTTCTTTATTGATAAAACACATTGACACTGACTAGATATTTAAATTAAGAGCTTTGCTACAGGATCCCTTGCTGCTATTTCTGTGTCATTGTGCACGTTGCCACAGAACAAGCAGTAGTAGGCGTTCCCTCCTTTTGTGAGTGGGTGGTTAGATGTGTAAGTGTCATGGAAGCTCTCCAGTTGGAATGCTAGAAAATTTCAATGGGACATTTAGGGTCTGTTGAAGTAATCTAGTTTTCTTGTTTACAAAGATAATTCCTCACCTCAGCTTTGTCAGTCAAGGAGGTGTGAGTTCTTAATTTGCTTTGACTTAATTGAAAAATCTATTAGTGTAAATAATTTCTCCCATATGTAGCGAACATGTTAAAATATTTCTCAAACTGATAAATGCTTGATGGTAGATGTGGTTCTCCAGTCACCCATTCTTGAAATCTATTTTTTTTTCTTGTTAGAATATAGTTGCTTTTTACTATACAGAGAGTTTAGAAAGGATGAATGTCTGAAATGATATTACTTTTTTGTGAATATTTTTCCTATATTATTAAAATCTTTGCCATGTAAACTGATAGTGCAATGTAGTGTTTGTACTCTTATTGAAAGGACTTTATACCCTCATAGTAGAAAGCTATGTAGAAACTCCTTCTAGAACTTCTTGCAGATTTCTTTTCAGGCCAGCTTCTCTGCGCTATATACTGATCTACTGTTCCCACAGTAAATAAATTACTCAGTGAAAAACTGAGTTCTTAGGGTCATATTTATGACTGTAAGTGCTAAACAGTTTCTGGAGGGATATTTTGCCATTATTTAAAGGTAAAGAATTCAGAGAGAAATTGAACTGGAAGGAAGAAAATAGGTTCAAATTTTCTATGGGTAGATATTAGAATTGCAAGGAAAGTTTTTGAGCATTTCCCATCAGCAGAGCAATGTGCTAAGGATTCAAAATACATTCTTCCTTTCTGTTTTATGAAACTACAAAAGATGATGTCATTAACTTTCACTTCAGTTGGATCTTTTCCTAGAATACTCGATATAATATGGCTCAGGCAGCAGGAAAATCGTGCTCTCATAATTATATGCACACGGCTAACATTTCACTAAATACTGAACATTTAATGAGTCCTTACATAATTACTGGTTCAGTATTCAGTGCTTTGCTAATCTAACGCTGTGAAAAAAAACAGGTTTTTGTTTTATAAATGTGCAAGTTATGGATTACTCTTTTTTAAAATTAATTTTATTGCCTAATCAGAAAGAGTCTTTCCATTAAATGGATAATATCCAAAATGTAAGCATTTAGTCCTTCTATGCGTTCCAAAATTTGTATGCTTACTTGAACTGTCTTCCTTTCTTCCTCATATTAGTTCTTGTTTTCTGATAAATGAAATTCTAATTTTGTAGTATTGAGTTGTAATTATCACGTGGACATCTGTTGTGCAGGGACTAGGAGTGCCTTGCTCAGTTTGTTTCTACATACTTGAAAATGTGGAAAAATTAGTGCACTAATCAGTTCTAGGTGACCCATAGATGATGACTTGAACTGTGACCTGTCTAGTTTACTAGCTGTCAGCCATGACAGAGGGGAGAAAGGGGAAGAGGGAAAGAAAATTTTATTCTGAAACTTTTAATAATTCTCTTTACAATTTGAATCAAACTACATGCTTGAAATAGTTGCAGGACAGGGAGAATAAGGCTGATTTTAATTGTGTTTTCCTTCATGGTTTGTTGCCAGTTTTGCTGCCAGATGAGAGAGTTAGAAACCAAGGATGATCTAAGTCACATTATCTGATAGAACATCTTTTTTCCATATACTGGGATTTGTGTATATTTTTAAGTATGATTGAATACTTTTATGAGCTATTAAAATTACATACTGTAGGAAATGTCAAGATGCAAGAATGAGTTCCTTCTGAAAATGTCATGGGATGAAAATACGCTTTCTCATACTGTTTCTGCACATGCTTATATGTATATTTTATAGTTTGCTCTTGCAATGTGCTTGCATGTTTTTTGTTGTTCTTGCTTATTATTTGGTGACTGACTTTCTCGTTTCTATGTATTTATTCAGTCGTGTGATAATTACACTTATGCTTATGATGATGAGGGCTACATTCAGCCACTTTTTGTTTTCTTGCTTAGATTTGAAGTGCTTTAATGGTCTTTCAGATTCTGCAAGTACAGTCTGTCATTTTGTCCTCCTGTGGCTCTCTTATTTGAATTTGTTTTGTTCGGGCAGAGAAAACTCCTGGCTTGTATTACAAGAAAATTAGGGTTACCAGAGGTTAGCTCCTCTGTACTGCATTTCACTATTAGATATGTTCTCTCTCCTACTTATGCTGGTGATAGCTGCATAGGAATCATGTACTCTTTATAGCAGATGAAATTTAGCTGCATGGAGTATTCTTAGCAGATAGTGTGTTTTGCAGGAAGAGGCCACTGGATATTGGTTTCCTCATTTCTGATTTTACTGTCTAATTTTAAATCAGGGTTCACAGTCCGTAACAGTAGGACTTCATGTAGCTAGCAGTAGAAATAAGCTGTAAGAATCTCCTTGAAACAGACAATTCATCTGCCAAGAGAAATAATGTTAGAAGAGTATTTATGCTCTTTTTATTCTTCTCCTCCAGTCAGTTCAAAAGCAGTAAATATAGTTACAGCAAGACTAGAAAATACCATTTTAGCTAGTGGCAAGAAAAAATAAAAACTTGTTTGACACCTTTCTTCCACTTCAGGAAAATTTGGAATGGAGTTTAAGGTATTTACACAGGTGATTTCTTCTGTAATCAGTTTCTGTAATCAAAGATATGGTTATCACCCTCAGGTTTCCAAAGTTAAGTCTCTGACTTTTGTTTAGGATTTCTATTAATTTCAATGTCAATATTTTATTAATGCACCTAGATTAAGGAAAGTCTATAAGCCAACACTGAATATAAATGCAGAAACAAATAATTAATAATTTGCAGATCAAATCCTGGAGACAAATGAGACTTAAAATTTATACTGCTGAGCAGTGTGGGTATAAGGATATCAGGAAGTCTGAAGTAATCAGAAACCCAGTTTGTGCTGTTGACCCTGTTTTAAGTTTATATAACTAGTGTTTTTTTTCTGAAATGAGCTGCATTTTGCAGTCAAGCCACAATGGGCTGGTTCAGTGGCTCTGTGGTAAAAACCTTGTGGGTGGGTACAAGACACACTGTCTAGATTCAGTAAGATGGCACTTTTGGCCAAATGCTATCATGCTGTCAGTTCTCTCTTCAGTAGCATGTTCTAAAAAACTCCAGATCCAACTGCAACTGCTAAATAATGGCTTCCTCAGAAAGAAGATACATTCTAAGAATAAGTAATATTTTATGCCTCTTTTCTTTGTATAGCTGTGATACAAGTAACAACACAAAGATGTGGGTATGAAGCAGTATGAGTGAGTATGTAAGCGGTATGAATAAGTATATAAAGCAGAAATAATAGTTCAAGGTCAATCTTCAAACTGATACCTCATAGATGAAATATACTTTATGATAGTTTCATTTTGAAGTACTATACTTATATTTTTACTAAATTTTTGGAGCATCTTGTGGCATTTTCTTATCACTATCAGAAAGCTTATTACATATACAAAAAGGCTGGTGTTGATATTTCCATATTATATTGTGATAATTTCCATAGGTCTCATTTGTTTTATAGTGCCATTTATAGGCACTATAGTGTGCCTATAAACAGTAGTAACTCTAAATATAGAAACACTGTCAGTAATTAATCTCTGATTTCTGTGCCCTAGAACCCTGCTGGCATTAGGCTGCCATGTCGGAATTGCTGATGAACGTGCTGAAGAAAAAGTGAAAAAAATGAAACTTCCAAAGAAGTAAGTTGAAATACAATGTGTCTTCTTCTTAGGCAGTATGAATTGAGTGAGTTCAATAATATTTGCACTGCTAATTTTATTAATTCTTGGGCATGCACATACATGCATGAATTCTCAGGAATTTTCAGAAATTTTCACATACCATAATCCACAGTTTTTCTTCCAGATATTTGTCACCTGATGTGTAGACAAATTTTAGGGTTTTTTTGGTTATATGTTGTAATGTCTGACATTCATTGTTATGTGTTTCTTTTCTATATTGTGTGTATCACAGAGACTTTGTAAAGAATTTTTTCAGTATATTTGCCAATGTATTTTACCTTGCTGCGGATAGTTAGAGGTGATACTTTTCGAAGTTCTGAGATGGCAATGATTTGAGGTATAGAGAGCTGGTACTATCATCTGACTTTTTTCTAAGTGGTCTGTTGGCAGCAGTATTGGTAAGACTGGGCTTAGCCTAATAAGGTGTAGTAGCCTACACTACCACAGCTCTGAAACCAGCTATCAAGTTGCCCTGGCTGCTTAGTATCAGTGTACACTCATAGAGTTTGGGAATAAAGAATTGGGGAATTTGGACACAACTGAGGTAATGGAACTTTAGTTGTATCTGCCTGACAGCCCTACTGCCCAACATACACTTGAGCCCATAGGATGAAGGAGAATTATATAATATGTAAAAACTCAGAAAGGTAAATGCCACAGTTTTACTAGGAGAGAACTTCTGCATGGTTTTTTATTCCTGAATTTAAGATAATAATTTAGTTTCCTTGGTTATGACTCGGAGCAATGGTAAGTGCTGGTTGCTGAGCTCCTGCCACCAGTAGCAACTCATTGCTCGTTGCAGGAATGTGCTGTGTGCAGAAATAGCTGTTTCTCTGGTATTGCATATCTCTGTTATTCACAGCAATCCTTCACTTACCCATACCCCTGCATTACATGCAGTCCCTGAGGCCAGTGTAATAGCCTCCAGCATGTTTACCTAATGCACGTCTTCTTTCCTCCTTTTGTGAGCCAAAAGCCTGTGCCCCATTCTGGCAAAATTCCTGCAGACTTCTAGGTAATGCTTTGCTACAAGGCAGCTGTAAGAACCTGAACCATCAAGTCTTTGATATATACCACACTGCATAGATTTACATACCATTGATATTACAGTTTCAGAATCCCTGATCTGGTGGCTTTGCCAGAATGAATGGGAATAAAAGCAGGGAATTCATTTAAGTTCCTCCCCAAACTGTTCTTCAGTTTCAGTATCCCAAAATAACTGTATATATCTCAAAGAAGAAAAGATATCTTGGGCCTTCTGTATTTTCATTCTGAATTTCCTGGGCAGAAATATATGTGCATTTACAAGATTGTTCAAGTGAATCAAATTTCCTGCTTTTGAAAAACGGCAGCTAAATCTCAAGTCTGAAGAAATTATACTTTCTAATATAAGAAGACCAGTAATATTGAGTCTTTTTAATGTCATTAAGCATCATAACTTTAGAAACCTGAAGTCATACCGTACATACAAAGTCAGAATTTTGATACCTCACTCATAATGGATTGAAAAAACAAGCAAAAAGGGAAGGAAAATATTGTGGCTATATTCTTACAAGGTTGCGCAGGGGAGCATGACAGGAAAGAGCACGGGAATTGCCAACTTGACAAATGTGCTAATTTCGTATGTTTCACTGTTTCCTTTACTGTCTTGTTTTGCTCATGTCACTGAAGTGACTTCACAGATACCTGATGAGAGGTAACTGTGAGGGCAGTGAACTCCTGTGTAATAGAAACCTACAGATTGGGAATTATGTGGATGGCTGATTTTGGAATGATGTTCTTGAATTGTTGTTTTCAAACTTAATTTTTTTCTTTTTACTGTGGTAATTTTTAAGGACGATTAAACCTCTTATTTATAGATGGTAATCCCTCTTAAATACCTGGTCGTTTTAAATTATTGTTTTCAACAAATAATTTATTTAAATTGTTTTAAAATGGCTGTCACAGAAGAGAATTAATTAAGATTGGTAAAGTGTATTTGAATATTTTAGAATATAAATAGGGATAAATACTGTTTAATTTTATGGGTTCCTCTCTGTCAGTACAAATAAAGAAAATACAAGAAAATTACCAAATTGTTTAGAAAATAATTGAGCAATTATTTAAACTAGTCATTCTTTATACACCCCAGGGTGTATAATCTCAGTGAGAGAATGCTGTTGTTTATTTTCCACAGACTCCTTTTGTTTCAGCCAAAATAATGCCTTTGTTCGCTGGAGGAGAAATAGAATCATAGAATAAATTAGATTGGAAAAGACCTTTAATGCTTTATGTCCTCTATAGAAGGATTGCTCATAAGTAAAGTAGGAGATTTCTATAATTAGTTGGAAGGGAATAACTTCACAAAAGTAGCATTCCTAGGAGCGCTAAAAAAAGTGAGGAAGCTGCCTTTGTATTCTGAAGTCATGCTTAAATTTTAAATATTTGCTCCTATGATTTGAAGGACGTTAAAATATGAATTATTATGGAGAAAAGCTTTCAAGGTAAATTTTAAAAGTGGTCTTGAGTTAGCCATTTGACCTGCTCTGTCTCATAGCATCCCTTTATGTAACAGGAAAAATATATTTTCTCTTTTCAGTAGGAAGTAGGTAGAATTTAATAAGTATTACCTGCTCAGAGGTAGCAATAATATTGTTGATATAAGCATTTACATAAACAATATCTTAATCTACTACCTTGAATATGTGACATTGCTAAAATACTTCAAAAACATTTTTAGTTCAGACCATTTTGGGTAGCTTTCATCACCAGTTACTTCATCCCATCAAGATGCAATTATCTTGGAACAGAAACAAAATGAAAAACAAATCAGTAATCAAGTTTAAATTATTATTCTTTATGTTTGAAGGCAGATGTCATATTTATATAGGTATGTTGCATAGATGTAATTTCTTTCTTTTGTGGTTTCTCTTATTGTTTTTTCTTGCTGAAAAGTAACTGCAAGTTCTGTTTTTTTTCAACAGCTATCAGTTGTTGAGTGGCTACAAGCCAGCACCCATGGATCTGAGTTTTATCAAGCTGACCCCCTCCCAAGAGGCTATGGTGGATAAACTAGCAGAGAATGCTCACAATGTGTGGGCAAGGGACCGGATAAGGCAAGGCTGGACCTATGGCATCCAGCAGGTGCGTGCTAACCTCAGACACTTAAAACAGCACTTGTCTGTTGAGATACTTCATAGCTAATAGAAATAATGGCACACAGTGAAGAAGAAAACGGCTAGTGAATGCAAGTATGTCAGTCAAAGAAGACAAACCCACATAATTTAAAGCAGTCCTGCTAACTAGCAGCATGAGACTCTTTTACAAGCAGTGTTAAAAAAGTTGGTGGTATATTCTTGTTTGCTATCTAGATCTCAGGGTGAGAAAATTGCATGCAGGAAGCTAATGTGCTCCAGTATTTTAGGAAATGTAAATATTGACTTTCACTAAGGAAATCATTTAAATGTTTGCAGTTCTGGGAATTGAATAATTTTGTTTAGCCAGGAAAATCAGAATGTAAACTTCTAGTAATAACTTTGCTAATATGTTATATTTCTGGCAGATGATGTGTGAGAATAGTTAAGTCAGTCTCAAAGTTCCAGTCCTACTTTAGTTCTGCTCCAGTGAATAGGAATAGTATTTGGTAGTTATCCCAATGTCTTACAAGGGAGGAGAATAAGAATACAGCATGGTGGATTATTAAAAGCAAAACTCAGGTTCTTTGGTTTCTTTAAAAAGCCCCCAAAGCCAGTCAATTTGGTATACCATGAGCGTAATTTAGTATTTTTCATGACAGATTCTACATCAGTTTTCCCTTAAAATTTTCTATTCTTTTTGTGATTGATTATGGATTTTATATAAAGAAAGGTCTCTTCACTTGTGTTAATAAATGTGTGGTAGCATTTCACAGTGAAATTTTAGGACGATTTATCCCTTGGGGAAAAATGATTTTTCATGGTTTTGTGCTGAGCATAAAAGCTCAGCTTTATTATTTTTGCAAAAATGAGAAACAACTGTTTTGTAGGTACATACCCTTTTCTTCCTGCAAACAGTGGCTTTGTTTTTGACAAAAATTTGACACATTTCAGTGCCACATATGTCAAATTTTGTTCTTCTACAGGACCAAAATTCAATCTTTTTGCAAAACTTTTGTGTAAAATAATAAAATGAGCCGGGTTTTTATGTATCAAGCGCTTCACCTTATTACATACAGATATGCTCTTGTGACAAAATAAATGGTGCATATCTACATTTCAGTATTGTTCATTACAGTATCTTACTATGAAGCTGTCATTATGTTACTTTGTAAGCTATAGCTGTTTAGGAAATCTATGTTCTGTATTTGGGTCTAGACAGACAGTGAGTCAATTCTTCTGTTTGCAGACTGGAATATGTGTATATGCTCTACTAGAGAAACACTGAAGATAATTCAGTGTTTGTGCAACTCCCCTGCTTTTCTCAGGATCAAATTTTTCTGTAATACTGCACCTTTAAGTAAGAGGTGGTCTTTTGAAATGCTGTTAACATTTCCGAAGGAATATTAACCATGAGAAGTATTGGAAGTGATGATTTTCTGTTGTCAGGTAGTAGGGGGAGGGTGATTAGTTTTGAACTCACTGTTTCCATCCTATATTTATGGAGTCAGTGGACAATTCACTTCTAGAAAGAAAAGCTGTATGCTCAGAAGTGTTTCTGCTATATTAAAGAATGCATTCAAGAATTTGTACTATGTCTCCGATTTTTTCTATTCTTCCAGAAGGCAATCATTTTCAATACAACCTGCCAACTGGGAGCTTTGAAATGAATGAAAGTTGGGAAATAGTTACAACTTCGATATAAACTTGACATAGCCCAATATTAAATTTAGTTTTGCAACAGAATTTATTGGTTAAGATAAAGTTAAGAAGTTTCTGGAATCAAATCTCTTAGCTAATTATATTTCTAACTAGCTTTGGGAGAATTTAATCTTATGACTCACACATAGTGAATAAATTTTCTTAGATATTGAATACAACTTAACCTACCCTTTGTATCAGTGTATCTTTGAAAAAACCCACAAATAATTTTGCCATATTTATTGGAGTGAATTTGCAGCTAAATTCAATTTTTTTCTGAATTAATGAGGTATTAAGTAGGAAAGTCAGTTAAATGGTTATGTCAAAGACTTTCCCAGTGTTACTGATTTGGGAATGATATGTAAAAGATGTAATGGGAGTGGGTGGCAATAAAAAAATGTCTCCTTCACATCTTCACAATATTTTTAATATGCAATGTCTATATATATGTTTTGGTGTGCCTGTTGATATAAGTTCTGCATTTGAAGAGGTGTGATGTGATGTGATAGTAATAAATAATTAGTTTTCGTATGGTTCCCAAAAGGCAATGGAGTTGCTCAAGGCCACAACTTGGGTTTTAAAAAAACACCCCAAAACCCCCCAAAAACATTGAGCAGACAAATCTAGTATGGGATATAACCTAAAATTAAACATTTCAGAAGAATCCTGAAGTCTGTCTTATGTTATCAGTGCTGTGCTTAGGGAAAGAGACTAAACTGACTGTAGCTCTATGAAGAGACATTTTTGAGCCTCACAGGGAGAGAGCAGAGGAGAAAAAGGAGGACTCTGATCTACTCACTGAACAGCTCTCTGTATTTTATCTACTGACTCCTAAAATAGTTTCCTGAGGGAAACTTTTGGAACTCTGGCCTTCCCTAGGCTCCCTTCCTAATAAATGTCCTGCTCACTGGATGACAAAATTTAACATGAAAATTAAATCTCTGCTCACTTATTAGAATTCATAGTGTGGTATGAGAAAACTCATGGTAACTACAGGTTTTGTTTAAAACCCCTTAACCTTGTAATTGCTGAGTGGTACATTACCCATTTTTCAAGAGTTTTAAAAGTTTGACTCCATAGCCTCAAAGATGTCTGACTAGAAAAATAGGATTTAGGTATCTACATCCATTCTGATGGCCAAGGACAAATTTTTGTATAAAAACGTTATCAGAATGGTAGCCCCTAGTTTAGTTTTCAGATATTTTTTTTAAGCAGTTGGTGTGAATCACGCTCTGGTTTTGACTGCTGGGTTATGCTCTGAAAGAATCTTAGACAAATGCTTCTGCTCTAAATCTTGATGAGGCTTAGGTATATATAATAAATATTTAACTGTTCTTCCTTATCTAGACAAAGACAGTAATGGACATGCAGAGGAGGGTCTGGAGAATTTAAGACTAAAATGCTTAAGTGCCTATGAAACTGATCATATTTGGAGTTGGAAAACAAATTAGTTGGGGTTTTGCAGTATTGAGTGCTTATGCTTTAAACAGCCAGGAATTTTTTACTAACTAAAGACTTTTGTATGCTGAGTTGTGCACTGTTGTTGAGAATGCAGTGTAGTGGTGCAGTGAAGAGTGTCATGGTTATGCTTTCAGCAGAGTGTGATTGTTAAATGTGGACAAGAGCTCAGAAATATTCATGACCTTGAGGAAGCAGATTTACAAGATTGACAGTATACTTTACTCCTTTATTCCTGGCAGACAAGTTGCCACAGTCTCATGGACAGTTAAACAGGAAGATGATGTCCTTTTTCAACAATAGTGTCTTGCTGCCATGCTTTGGATGTTGATGTTGATTTGCTCTTAATTCCATAATCTTTCCCTTTTCATTTTTTTTTTCCCTTCAGAGAAAAGACCAGCAGCTGAGTTTCAGGAGTACTTACATACAATATGCAGATAACAAATACCATTTGTTAAAATCCATAAGAAGAGAGCAGAAGAGCAAGGTGCTGCTTTCTGAGTGCAGTGGAGACATGCCTCTCATTTAGCTGGCATATGTATCACACGGCAAGCTGCTAGCTCTGGCTGTGGTCCACACTGCTATGTGCTTCTGCTTGACTCCAATGGGTTTATTTCATAGGCTACATTTTGACATCACATCATACTACTGTGACTTGCTACAGTACTGGAATAGAGTGACACGATGATGTGCTGTATAATACTGTAAACAGATTTTGCAGTGCTGTAAAATAGTTTCTTAAGGGAAAGAAGCTTACCGATGTTTTAAAGTAGATGAACTAATCACTGGGAAATATGTTATGAACAGCAATTGTGCTGTGGCTGTAGGATGAATTAAATAATCTAGGAAGTCTGTTCAGTATGAGAGCCTCATCATTTTGGGATTATATAAAATGCAAAAATTAAAGGGATACTGTCAAGTAGTTAATGTATAAACCATTTCTTTCTTTAAAATCTGTTGGGGAAAATGCCTTCCATCTTCCAGATTTTTTTTTCTTCTTCTAAATCCATCACTTCTTGTCAGGCTTTTTTCTTACCAAGATATAACAAGCTACATTTTATGTATGACTATGTACAGTTGTTTAGTTCTGCTGCTGCAGAGCCAGCCAGCCAGCCAGGTGAGGGACCACAAGTTAGCTAATAAATCCTGTTCCCAGAACTGTCCTGACAGCTGTGATGACACTGATCACAAGTATTTTTTTGTAGTACAGCCTCACAGTTGCTTATTGCTCCGTGAAGGGAGAAAGCAAAAGGAGCAAAACATATAGGAAAAAATATGTCTTTCTGCTTAAAAGAACATATTAAGTAGCAAGGATAAGTGGAAAAACAAGCATAAAAATCAGTATGAAAATACTTCGCAGTGTCCCTTTAAGGGAGAACATGATTGCTTGCAAGTTGATGGTCTTGGAACTGGGGAAGTGGTAAATGAACAAGGGCAGATAGAGGAGTTAGATCCAGGCAAAGAAACAATATATCCTTGTGCTAAATGAATTGAAATAATCACATTTGTGCTATGAGAGA
Source organism: Alethe diademata (assembly GCA_025584955.1). Lineage (NCBI taxonomy): Eukaryota > Metazoa > Chordata > Aves > Passeriformes > Muscicapidae > Alethe > Alethe diademata. The sequence continues at coordinate 43,500,796 of JANRMJ010000066.1, forward strand.
AGGTTTGGGGTTTTTTTACCTTTATGGATTTTGATATTAAGTCCTGTCATAATTACATGACGGGGTTTTTTTTGTTACTTTTAAGGAATTTTTTCTAATAAGATAATGAAAAAATAGCATTGAAGTACAAAAGCATGTATTTGTGACAAAATGTTCATCATCTAATGGAAAATATTCTGAACTCATACACGTTTATCCATGAACTTGGGGCATTTTTTGGCATATTCATAAACTTAGGGTACTTTTTGACATTCATAAAACTATGTTTTTATGCATACAGGAGAATCCCAACATCCATATGAATAAGGAAAAGACAGGAAAAAAAGATAAAAGAGTTGAACTTAGAGATCAGAAAGCAAATGAAAATAATTTAAAGTACATTACCTGCCTCATCTGTCTTCCTGAATACATGACTTTTAGATCTCCCCACTGATTGTAGAAATCACAGGCAAAGATTCTTTCTCATTTTGCTTATATACATTGTCACATATCCAGATAGCTTAGTCAAAGGGTATCTTGCTTTTTCTTCATGTTGCATTGTGTTCTGGCTAGAAGATTAACAATCAGAAATCTCATTTATACTGAAAAAGGAAAGAGTATTAAAAATCTCACAGCTTTAACAATTGTTTATAAATATTAGCAACCTAAGATTTTCCTTCCACTGTGTGAAAAGCATCTTAAAAAAGATGCTCTGCAGTTCCTGTCCTAGAATAGTCTGTTGGTATTGCCAAGCAATTATGTGAAATCTTACTTCTCTTTGGCCCAAAAATGACATTTTGGTCTTTTAAAGTCAGGATCTTATTTTATTCAGATTTATAGAAAGTATATGGCATCATTAGTTGATCAGGAGTTGGTCTTCTCAGACTGCCTAAGGCTGCAATGCGAGAGAGGCATTGCTCTGAAAAGTCAGGCTGGGTGAAATATGCATGTGTGGGAAAAATCAAGTTGTTGCTTATTTTTTCATTAAATATATATAAAACCAGCATCTTGTTCTTGTAGAAACCGCTTATGTTACCTCACTTTGACATTTTACATGATTTATACTGATATATTAGTTCCTTCCATTTATAGTCAGGGCACATTCTGCCAGGCATTCCATATGGCAATGGTCCTCAGTGAAGATGGCAGAAGCTGTACACATATTACTAAGGATACACATACTTCCAAGGTTAGAACTCAGCTACTAGTGTTCCAGGTGAGGAATACAACCTCTTATTTGGTTGGATACATTTGGATTACTAACATTGCTAAGAATACAGCTTTGTGAGGACTTTATTGTGCTTTCTGGTTCTAATGCTCTGGACTTTGAAAATAACTTTTTTATTAAACACCAGTTTAGAATTGTATTTTTCCTTTTCCTCTATACGATGATTTTTAATTTTCCTGGTTTCTGGTTAAACATGAGCTGCTGTGATAGGTGTGGAAAAGCTAGACCTTTGGATAGTGAGGCATGAAAGATGTGGTGTAGGTAAATGATCCTGCTCATGGTGGCTCACTGGTTTTCTGGCAGCACTGCTGGCAAAGCTTGCCCCATAGCATTTGTTGTGGCAGTTTCTCAGAAATCCCTGTGCTAGTGAGAGATGTGGATCTTGTATTTTGGCAGAGATACGACAGCAAGCAGAATCAATTCACAGCTGTAGAATGAGGGTTGCTAATGGTGCAAAAGGAGCTAAGCAAACAACAGCACATTTGTCTCACTGGATGTGTGCTGAAATACATTTGTTTTGTGCTTGTAGTTTAACAGCCTTCCTTATGGGAACAGAATCATTTCAACAGAAATTACCACACAGAATATGTATCTGTACAGCTCTAATACTTTAAATCAAAAAATGTGTGTTCCCAATAAATAATCATACTTTTCCTGCACTCTTCCTACTATGTGTTTTTAACATCTCCTATCTTTCTTTCTGATAAGCACTTATTTACATATATTTCTGGTGACCTTTTG
>JANRMJ010000066.1:43515324-43525998 GCA_025584955.1 Alethe diademata
TGCTTTTAGGATTTATTTTTTTTTTTCACAAATGGTTTTTAATTCAGTTACAGAAGAGAGCTGTTCATCGATGTTCATTATGTACAACCCACATGTTGTTTCATCTTCTTTTAAGGATTTCTACCTGTGTGCAGCCTGGGCCCATCTCAAGTGGGAAGAATGAACTTTGGAAAAGATGTCAGCACCCTAAAATATTTCACTATATGTGGCTTACAGGAAGGGTATGAGCCCTTTGCTGTTAATACAAACAGAGACATCACCATTTGGCTGAGTAAAAGGCTTCCTCAGTTTCTACCAGTGCCACAAAACCACGAACATATTGAGGTTTGTGATCCTAGTGAAATGTTTCTAGACACTTGAATATGATTAAGTTATGTTTCTACTCTTCTACTTCCAAACAAGATTTTAATGTGATATGTTGACCCAATTCTGGATGAACCTTACACCTGTTACAAATTTCTTACATTCAGTAGGGTTGCAAACAATGTAATTGTTTGATTGGTAGTTTTTCTTCCTACAAAACCTGTGATGTGTGTTAGCATGACTTTCTGAGAGGCAAATTATACAAGATGTCCTAATTAAGAGCTCCTTGTGCAGTGAGAGCTATGTAAGGAATTTCCAGAAAGTGGGCATTTTTAAATAAAAGATGCCATGTGTTTTAGTGCACACACTTTTTGATTTTTCCATAGCTAATCGATTTTGATTGTGATAAATATTTATTAGCCAACTTTGTCAACACTTATGTCCCAATCAGTTGCGCATCTTGATGGAACTGAATTCATGCCTTTTAAGTTTGCCATGAAACCTTCTGAAATGATGTAATAAGAACTCTTTTTCAGCTGGTGTGTGGTATTTAGGAAACAGTTTATGTTCTTTCATATGCACATGTGTGATTTTTATTCCTTGGTTTGTGTTGTTCTGGGCACAGTTGGGTTTATGTCGCAGAGTTATGGTGAGAAGCATAATTTCTGTGTGACTGTTTTTTAAAAATTTAACAATGGAGCAACAAAAACATCCACTCCTCGTGGTATTTATTTCCCTTCAAAATGGCACCATGTGGTTGCAATGCATTAGACTGTTGGCACCATGCTGTTGCAAGTTTTGCAATCATAGATGGTTATTGTAGAAATATAAATTTAATATTTACATGGCAGAAAAAGCATCAGCTTTAAAATCTTACATCTTTGTGTTTCATAGGTGTTGAGAATTGATGGCACCATAGACAGCTGTCCCTGTCTGAAGGTCACACAGAAGTCCTTTGGTTCCCAGAACAGTAAAACTGATGTCATGTTTTTTCGATTAAGCATGCCCATTGAATGTGCTGAGGTGTTCTCCAGATCAGCTGCAGGAGGGTTACCAGGCTCTGGTCTTTTTGGCCCAAAAAATGACTTGGAGGATTATGATGCTGATTCTGATTTTGAGGTTCTAATGAAAACTGCTCATGGTCATCTCGTTCCTGACCGGACAGAAAGAGAAAAAGATTCCACAAAACCAGAGTTGAATAACCATAAAGATTATGTTCAAGAAAAGCCCTCGCGTCTTAAACAAAGGTTAGTAGCTTGCTACCTTTCCCCACTCCTCCTGCTTCTGCTTCTCAAAGTCGAGAAAAATGCCACTCATGTCTGACACACCAGATAAGTAACTTTTTGAATATACAGTTTAAGGTCAAAATTAATTCAAGGGTTTTTAAAAATGAGTTTGTCTCTTCCTCTTTTCTGAGTGATTTGCCTTTGTGATTGAACTTTTAGTAGAGATTTTAATTTTAATTTTTTTTTTTTTGCAGATTTATGCTCAGGAGGACAAAGCCAGATTATAGCACAAGTCACTCTGCACGGCTTACTGAGGATGTGCTAGCAGATGATAGGGATGACTATGATTATTTGATGCAAACTTCCACGGTATTGTAATATAGGATGATCTTTTAGCTGTTTGGGGTTTTTTAGCTGTTTGGTTTGGGTTTTTTAAATGCTTACATGGTGGCTTTTGTTGTAAGAGTTTCTAAGTCTAATTTTCAATTTAAATGTCTGTGGTAGTTCTGAACCTCTACTTAAGTTGAGACTGTTTTGTTCCTTTTATTTTGATTTGACTGTCAGACTAAAACAGTTTCCAAATGAAAATCTATAAACTAGTTTAATCCATTTTTGAAACTACTGTTGATTACATCAGACATAAAAAGAGGAAGATTAAACAGTGTCAGAATAATGGAATAAATTGGAAAAGATATATTAAACTAGTAGGTCAGTATCAGGACCATTTGAAAACATCTCTACTCATGTTCTTCAGAACATTTATTTAATGGAATTCCCAGTGAAAGTTTTGTGCGTGTTTTGTACATCTTTCTCCAAGATCAGCTCCACGAGCACTCATTCCTCAATGTTCAAAGGAAAACAAGTACTCTTCTTCTGGATGTGTTCTTCTCTTTCTGGAAGATATTAGATACTAGAAACTAGGTTACCTGCAGTATAAAAATTGTAGTTGCTGTAGAAATATGTCTAAAAATGCTATGATGCAGAAGCCTTCAATATAAGCATACAAGCTGTGTATTTAATCCTGTCTACTTTTTTGTTTAAAAATGCATATTTTTGGCTGTATTTTGGTTTGTGTTTATAGTCTTTGTTGTTTTGCTTGTGAATTGCACTTGAACAAGCCTATGCTACTTTTGAAGAGATGACATTTTTTCAGATTTAGAGCAGCAAATGAATTCTGAATCAAACTGATGCACTGGGGAACAAACACTGACATTTGATAATGTTATTTTTTTCTTAACAGTACTATTATTCTGTGAGGATATTTCCTGGTCAAGAACCTGCTAATGTCTGGGTGGGCTGGATTACATCTGACTTTCACCAGTATGACACAAGCTTTGACTTGGACAGAGTGCGTACTGTCACAGTTACACTGGGAGACGAAAAAGGGAAGGTTCATGAGAGGTTGGTTACAATTTAAATTTAATACAGTTAAAAAAACCTGTATTTTATACCCATACAAGCAACTTGCAATTTATAAGGTGTAAATCTACTCCATTTAATGTGACTGCATTGATGTAGAAAAAAGAATTAAAACAGCAGTAGTAGGAAAAAGTGTTAATTTGTTACCTGTTCTTGCTTGTGAAGAAGCAGTGGACTAACGATCTAGTCAAATCAATAAGCAATGAAAAGTAAGATAGTGCAGCTTTCTATATAGTTTGAAATTATGATCCTTTAAATATTGACTTGTGAGGCCAAAATTAGTACATGAGCTCGTCTCAGCACTTCAATGATAGTGATAATATTCAGTTTATTATGCATACCATAAGATTTTGTTATGCTTAACATTAAATGATTTAAACCCTTGACTTGCAAAATATGGTATTTTACAAATGATTTGAACTTTTTCCTATATTGTCATCTTCAGTTTTTATTTTTTCCAGTTATGATGTCCATGTTTCCTTGAATTTTGGCAATGGTTAGGATGTGATCCATTGTTTTCGACCACAAGGCCCTGTACATTTGCAGCAATGCAAGGTTGTTCTTAGTTTGTTGCAGAAATTTTGCACGCCATTCATAAATAAATTTATGTTTTGACATTCAGTATAAAACGCAGCAACTGCTATATGGTGTGCGCAGGAGAGAGCCTGAGCCCTGGACAAGGACGTAATAATAATGGTCTGGAGATTGGTTGCTTGGTTGATGCTGCCAGTGGCCTGCTGACCTTCACAGCTAATGGCAAGGAACTAGGCACATACTATCAGGTGAGTATTTTTTGATGATGTCTCACAGTGGGAAGGGAGAAAACCTGAATCCTTAGCCTGCATCATTAGAGGCTTTAGTACAAGACTGTAAGAAAAAGTAATCATCAGTGTTATGGCAATAATTTTTCCCTTTGATCTAGGTTGAACCAAGTACAAAGTTGTTTCCTGCTGTATTTGCTCAAGCTACTAGCCCCAATGTTTTCCAGTTTGAATTGGGAAGAATAAAGGTAAATAATACTTGGTTTTGTGCTGGTTTAGAAATAATCAATCATATAAAATAAGTTTATTTTATTTCTGCTATTTATTTCCTGTGGTGTGTTCTTGGTATTTGGGACATTTTTATGATTCCAAGCGTTTGCACTATTGCTATTTTTATTCTTAACTCAGTTTTCAATACTTAAAGAATTTAAAATACAGTAAATTGGATAAGAAGGGTTGAAACTGATCAGAGTTTTCTGAATCTCGTCTTTTGTGGTGAAACAAAATGACTTTGGTTGGTAAAGCAAATCTCGTAATTTTACAAATAGAGCATGGATGACTGGTGTATCTGAAGAATTTGGTTAGAGTTTTTAAATGATTTTGCAGTACATTAAGACAGAAAACTGAGCTAAATTTTGCTACCTTTCTTTGGATACTTGGATGTCTTAAGAAATCAGAAGAGGTAAAATAAAAGTGGGGTCCAAGGAAGTAACCACATGTGGCAATCAAATTTCTATTTCAAATTTGGCTGCTCTTACAAAAACAAATATGGAAAATGCTGTCTTTCTGCTAATCTTCCAACAGTTCCTAGCTTGTTTTTAAAAATGATGAAAATGTTGATTTCCCATTCTACTGTACTTTGCTATGCATTGAGTATATTTCTAAAAAAGAAATGCAGTGTTCAGTAAAGATGAAGAAACTGATTCTCTCTTCCATTGGAATTTTCCAGAATGTAATGCCATTATCTGCTGGGTTATTCAAAAGTGAGCACAAAAACCCAGTCTCTCAATGTCCTCCACGTCTCCACGTCCAGTTTCTGACTCATGTGCTTTGGAGCAGAGTCCCAAACCACTTCCTGAAGGTGGATGTGTCTCGGATCAGTGAACGTCAAGGCTGGATGATACAGTGCCTGAATCCTTTGCAGTTCATGGCCCTTCATATTCCTGAGGAAAACAGGTTGATGTTTGTTTTGTACTGTATCAGAGTTATGTTGGGATTATGAACCTAGCAATGCAATTCCATCTATGTAAGAAAGGCCCAGGGTCTTCTCTATATTTATGACAGGTGTAAATATAGGCAGTGTGTTTTGATTTAACTAATGTTAAAAATGATCCAAATTTCCAGTGTTTTAAAATCTCCCTTCTTTAACTCGATTTCCAACCTTTCCCAATTTCTCTCCAAACATGTTAATACTATATACAGATTTGCAAAAATGAAATAAACTCTACTTATAAATTATTCATCTTTAAAATAAGCAAAAATCCAGTTTTGTAGAGATTTTTCAAGATTTGTGACCAATTTAAGTATTCAATTGCTTTAATTTTCCTAAATTTAATTAAAACAGTTGAAGACATTTAACTGTGATTTCCTTGTTACCCAAATATCTGAGCATTTTGCCAGTGCCTAAACTGAAAACCAAGTCACCAAGCACCTCAAAACTGAACCTTCTTCAAATGTACTGGTTAGTCTGTTGCCACTTTCCACCCCCAGATTTAAAACCGGTAAATTATATAAATATCTTAACTCCAACTGCTTTTAAAACCCTAATTTTCAGTTATGTGAATTCTTATTTGTGGCATTAAAAAAAAAATCCTGTGTTAAGTAAATAATCTGGATTTTGTTTTCCCACTGAAAGTAGTTCAAGTAATGATTTTAGAGTGACTTGAATAAATTTGAGGTTAAACTTTGTTATTAGTCTTGATTATTACATTGACAGTGTTTCTCCCACAAAAGCTGAAATGTGGAAAAAATCCATCCCTGGAACTGATATTGTACGAATGTTATCTTCAGGGAGAAGTTTGAATCCCTTAAAAAGATATTTTTGCATATGTGATTTACTATGCTGTTTTCTCTTCTCTGCAGAACAATTGATATTTTAGAGCTGACAGAACAAGAAGAATTGCTGAGATTTCACTACCACACCCTCCGATTGTATTCAGCTGTTTGTGCTTTAGGCAACAACCGAGTGGCCCACGCTCTGTGTAGCCATGTGGATGAATCTCAGCTCCTCTATGCTATTGAGAATAAATATATGCCAGGGTTATTACGTGCAGGATATTATGACTTACTCATTGACATCCATCTCAATACCTATGCAACTGCCAGGCTGATGATGAATAATGAATTTATAGTTCCAATGACAGATGAAACCAAGAGTATTACTTTGTTTCCTGATGAAAACAAAAAACATGGCCTTCCTGGTATAGGACTTAGCACTTCCTTAAGGCCAAGAATGCAGTTTTCCTCTCCGAGTTTTGTAAGCATTAGCAGTGAATGCTTTCAGTTCAGTCCTGAATTCCCTCTGGAAATTTTGAAGGCCAAAACCATGGAGATGCTGACTGAAGCTGTCCAGGAGGGAAGCCTCCATGTCAGAGATCCAGTTGGAGGTTCTACAGAATTTCTGTTTGTCCCTCTCATCAAGCTCTTTTATACCCTCCTAATTATGGGAATCTTCCACAATGAGGATCTGAAACACATCTTGCAGTTGATTGAGCCACGGGTTTTTAAAGAAGCAATGAGTCAGGAGGATGAAGTTGATTTCTCAGAGAAGGAGTTCAGTTCAGATGAATTCAAGTCAGAAGAAGGAGAGGAAGAAACCAGAGGGGAGCAAATACCAAAGGAAGGACTCCTTCAGATGAAACTTCCAGAACCTGTTAAATTACAGGTAAAAATACTGTTTTGATAGTGGTTGTTCCTGTTTTCTTCATGTGGTATTATATCTTTCAAGGAATAAAGCATTTTGAAATTAATTTTTTCTGTTAGATAGGTACTTTCCTTATAGAAGACTAGAAGATTTAGTATCTTTCTGATGATATAAACTTGCTCACTATAGATCAAACAACTGCGGTTTCATTAAAGAATTTCTTGCTCAATGCCATCAGTAGTTAATTCTTCATTTTTATGGATTCAAACAGAAAAGAAATTCCCTAAAAGAAAGGGGTGAATTCATTCTCTTATAACTTTAGTTATGTCTGAGGCACTTTAATCTCTGGCAGATGCCAAATATCCCTGGTGTAAGATTGCTTTACTGTGTGGTAAATAACAGCATTAAATGATCCAGAAATTTTATTTGATAGTAGCTGTTGCTGTGGGAAATCCATCCTTGCTTGCATAATATGCAGAAGATGTTTCTTAGCTTGCCAGCTCACGTCTCTTACAATACTGTTTTTTCAGATGTGTCATCTACTCCAGTACCTGTGTGATTGCCAGGTACGGCACCGAATAGAAGCCATTGTAGCATTTTCCGATGATTTTGTGGCCAAGCTCCAAGAGAATCAGCGCTTCCGGTACAATGAAGTGATGCAGGCCTTGAACATGTCTGCTGCCCTGACCGCTAGGAAAACAAAAGAATTTCGATCCCCTCCTCAAGAGCAGGTACAGCTTACATTGGACAGTTTCTTTCCTGTTGCACTTCTTTTGCTTTTTATGTTGCAGAGTTCTGTTTGATTTGAAAGCTTTTCCTTTTGGAGATCAGTGTATTTTGTCTTTTCTTTGCATTCTCTAAGATTAACATGCTGCTGAACTTTAAAGATGATAAAAATGATTGTCCTTGCCCTGAAGAAATTCGGGATCAACTACTGGATTTCCATGAAGATCTAATGACACACTGTGGTAAGTCTTGTTGCTGGATATTTTTGTTTTTAAATTATATTAGCTTTAGAAGCAGCTTTTATGTAATTTTATGCAAGAAACATCAACTGAATAGTCTATAAATTACACTGTAAAAATGATCAAATAAAGATAATTAACTTGTAGTCAAAACCAAGGAAATATCCTTATCCTTATCCTTATCTGATTAAACTAGAAGGGAATGCTGTGTGTTTTGCTTCATAAGCATCTGTTTTGCAGGCTAACAAACTCAGTTCCTTCATTCTCTCTTTATGGGGCAAGCAGTCCAGACATCAGTGGTCATGTTAGATGCTTTCCAGGTTTTCAGTATTTTTTTTGGAGTTTGGTAACAGGAAATGTAGATGAAATAAATAATTTAGATAAACATTTGGAAAGGAAAACAAGCTTTATATTTTGATTCTTTCAATTTTTCTTTAGTTGTCTTCCGTTACTCCTCTCAAATTACTTCACATGGTTTTTTTCATTACCTTTTTCTTGTGGAGGAAAATAGGAATTTGCATTATCTACAAGTAGAAAATTAATTTTGTGGGTCAGAGGGTGCATTATGAGAGAACAGAATTAATTACTCTGTATATTGCAAAATAAGTAAAAATGTTACACATCCTAATATAAATGGAATTGTATCTAATGCAAAAAAAATCAGACAACTAGAACCAGATGCAATAAATGAAGAAGAATTATATTGTATCATGAAGAAACATACTATAAAATTCAAGACTGCTAAAGAACTCTCTACAAAACTCTATTTCAGAACTTATTTTGGAAACTAGAAAATCCAGGAAATGGTTGAATAACATTTTTACTTGGACTTAGTTTGAGTACAGGTACAGGTCAAGATTTTTAATTCCTCTGCAATGTATACATGAATCAATAAGTTTAAAAATAAGAGAAATTAGCTGATAGGAATCCCATGAAGTTCAGTGTTGGGAAGTATCAAGTCCTGCAGCTGGGAAAGAATTACTCCAGCAGCAAGGACAGGCTAGGGACCAAATTAGAAAGTAGCTTTGCACAAAAGCTGGGGTCTTCAGTACAAGAGAGATAGGGCCATACAGGAGTGAGGCCAGAGTGGTGTTGTCAAAGATAGTTAAATTCTTGGACCATTTTTTGTACAAGGAGGGAATGAAAGGACTGAAGTTTAAGAGGAAATTCAGTGTATATAAATATAGGGGGAATGTAGAAGGCTAAGAGAGACTTTCCTCAGAGATGCCTAGTGACACAAATTAAAAATCAGGAAATTCTACTTGTTTGTTACTGTAGGGTGTAGGAACTCAAGAATGAATAGGTTGCTCAAGAATAGGTTGTGGAGTCTCTTCACCTTAGGAGATATTCAAAACCTCACTGTGCATGGTCCTGGGCAACTTGCCCTTGTTGAACTTCTTTTGAGCTGGGAGGCTGGACTCTAAGGGCTCATTCCAAACACAGCTGTTCTGTGATTCTGTGAATCTTCACATTAATTGTTTTTACATTTTTATAGCTTGTTATAGTAATGTCATGAAAGAACACTGTATTGTGAGGGTGGCTACTTCTGACAGATCACTGGAAAGTATATTTGTTGTATCACTCGTACTTTCATTTCTTCTATATGTTTTACCTAAAAATCTTTACTATCACTTCAACCACACTGTATCTATGGATTATATCTGCACTTCTGAGCTACACATATCCAAAACACAGGTATCAGTGTTAGTGTGGAAAAATGCATACTGGGGAAAGTATATTTATGATATGTTTCATGTATAACGTCACGCAATTTATACCCTATGATCCTTTTCTGCACTTTCCTGCCTGGAACATGCGGCTGTTGTATACTTGTGCCAAATGCCGATTAAACATGTCCTATATAAAACCCTCAGAGCAGACCAACAGTTCAGTTTACTTATGTTTGTACACACGAAATGTCTGTAGCTTGCTTAATTTTATTCTTTTACTATTTTGTGCATTTTTTTTTAATTTCAGGAATTGAACTAGATGAAGATGGAACCGTGGATGGCAACAGTGATTCAACCATTAGGGGTCGCCTCCTATACCTTATGGAAAAGGTTACATATCTGAAGAAGAAACAAGCTGAGAAGACAGTTGATGATGATGATAAGACATCCTGTAAGCAAAATAAATCAGTTTATTGCAACTTAATTACAAAAGGGAAGAGAAGCAGACCAGGAAGTTCTTCACACATTTTCAGCCAAAATAAGGTGTATTTTTAGTGAAATATCTGTGCACTCTAAAGTTTGTATCTTAACTCAAACAAGCACAAATGGATTTATTAGGCAGATTTTTCCCCCAGTGGGATGTAAAGGAAAATTTCTTTTAATGGTACCTTTGCCCCACATCCTTTGTCAATTCATAAATTTTTCAGAACAAATCTTTCTTTTAATAGAATTAGTGCAGACTTAATAATTGCAGCAAAAAAGGTCCTGCTTTATAAGAACTTCCTCAGCTGCAGCAGCTTCAAATCAGTATTTGCATGAAGATTACCATATGAAATAGTCAGCAGTTAGACTGTAATTAGCAGAAGCCTCTCCATCCAACCTAAAATTCAAGATTTGCTGACTATAACTGCTGTGCTGTCATTTTTTCCTGCTACTTTCTGCCTTTTCGTCTTGATAAGAATCACTGGCACTGGCATCCTAGTTCTGCAGTTGGTGCCAACTGACTATTTAAATGTATCTTTTTATTTGTCATTGTTGCTTTTATTTTTATCTTTTTATCCCTCCTCCCCCCTTTATCTGTGGTATGTGGCACTTTCAAATGTCTTTATTTTTTATGTGATAATTAGAGGCTAGGCCCATGCAGAATCTGGTGATTAATCTTACCTCTTCCTTTTTTTCCTTGTAGTAAGCATAAAAACCTCTATAAAACCTGATTCTCTCTTTCTCATATTAATAGAAAGACTATTATATTAAACATACAGACCCACAGGTAGGTGAAATGCAACACCGCAGTTATCAAAACAGGAACAAAGTGATTGTCTGCTCCTGGGATTCTTCATTAAAAAAAAAAAAACAAAAGAGAACAAACCAACCTACCCAAAAACCTTAGCATTGTGTCCCTTCTTGTTATTATTATTTCAGTCCTTCTGAAATATCAGCCCAAACACATTTCATCTTTTTCCTTAT
>JANRMJ010000066.1:43526098-43551271 GCA_025584955.1 Alethe diademata
ATTATTTCAGTCCTTCTGAAATATCAGCCCAAACACATTTCATCTTTTTCCTTATTTTAAAAGTGTTTTTGTTCTTAAAAAATACTGTACTCCATATCAGTGGAAACATCTGTAGTAGTGTGCCTGGACAGTAACAATGAAATATTAGTGCTACTCTTTTCCCACCTTTCCCTGTATTAGCATAATTTCTCTTCTTTGCTAAACATGCTATTTTCTGCAAACTCATAATTCTGTAAGTACTTTTCTTTTGGTTTGTTAGTTTGGGTTAACCTGGAATTACCTTAACTGCAATTACATAGCTTGTCTATATCAACATATCTTTTCCAAACATACATATATCCCAACTAATAAAGATTATCAGTGACACTACCAGATAAAGGTTTGTTGCTTCATTAGAGACTGAACTGGGAATATGCAAATGATGATTTACCATTTATTTAATATTAGTGTCTTTCTTTCTTTTGAAGGGCCTTTGGCAAAGGAATAAGTTAAATTATTTTGTTGTGTACATTATAAAACTTTGAGTGCATACAGATCTTAGACATGTAAATAAATAATATATCATTTACATATGCTATCAGTATAATTTTTCAGCCTTACTTCATAATAGGCTAATAAAGCCCTCAGACCTATATTAATAGAAAAATATTGAAAGCAATATACAGAAATAAATCTGGTGACTTTGTGAGCATCCTCTGCGTCTTCATAATTTTTAGTATAGGCTTTTGGTTTTGAGATATTTCTGCTTCTCTCGTGTGGTTTTATTTTTCTTTGATAGACTGCTAAAGAAATACCAAAGCAAAGATGCTTCTTAGGAATTGAATTCATTCCAATTCATGTTGCATAGCGGGTTCTGAGGGACTAGCAGTAGGGAGATGAGCAATTAAGGGTAATTCTGTGATTTATTTGTTTTCTTGACAGCTACTCTCCAGCAGCTGATTTCGGACACGATGGTGCGTTGGGCCCAGGAGTCAGTGATAGAAGACCCGGAGTTAGTGAGGGCCATGTTTGTGTTGCTGCATCGCCAGTACGATGGTATTGGTGGCCTGGTTCGAGCCCTACCGAAGACCTACACCATAAATAGTGTGTCTGTGGAAGACACCATCAATCTTCTGGCATCCCTTGGTCAAATCCGTTCCTTGCTTAGTGTCAGAATGGGGAAGGAAGAGGAGAAGCTTATGATTCGCGGATTAGGGTAAATAACTGGAGTGTAACTTCTTATTTGCAGATTTTTTTTTTTTTTTTTTTTTTTTTTGTTACTGCTGTATGGTTATGGCCAAGGTTGTACATGAAGTTTGAATCTGAATACGGGTATAAATGCAGGCACTGCTCTCAGATACATATAGATAAAGATAAAGCCTGTGCAGCATTATATGTATCATATGTGGGGAGGAGCAGATGACATCTGTAAGACTTCTGAAAAATGTTGAAAAGATGTATGTAATATTTTATGATACCAGAACCTATCTTACTATTGCATTTTAAATAGTGTGGCTGTGAAGAATCCTGTCAAGAATCCATTTTTTATGAATGCAGTGACTTTTGGCTCTTGACACTTATGATTTCCTGCAGCAGTCAGCTAATGGAGTTGTGCCTACCCATATCTATTCATATGCCATCCTTTTTATTGTACTAAATGCACATGGTATGTTTGAGCTACGAAGTAGTTCACACGCTGTTATTCTTCCTCATTATATGATTAGTAGTTGTGAAGTATAGGCTTATAAAGAGGTCAGTTGAAGGAAACAGTAAAGCAAACATGATAGTTTCTAGTAGGAAAGAGGTTAGTTGGGTTTTTTTCACTCATATTTTTCAAAGAGATGTCTTTTGATAGTAAGCATCAGCTGTGGTCTACTGAAAATCTCCAGTCAGCAAGAGCACTGAGAACCAAAGACAGCATTATATAAAGAATTCAAGGAATGCAGGCAGAAGCAAAGCTTTTCTTGTGCAAAATACTTCCCTTTTTTTTTTCTTTTTTTTAAGCTTACTGAAAACCTCAAATATTCAAATAATGTCTGTACATAATTTTGTATTGTCATTATAAACAATGCCTACTTCTTAGGTTACCGGCAGGTCTCATCAGTGTTTTATGGTTGTTGAAGTCTTTGGCATACTCAGGGTAAGGCTTTGGCAAAAGGCAGGGGCTGGCATCTGTCAAGAGACATGAAGTACTGGCATTTCTAAATCTACCTTTTTATACAAATTGAAAATGTTTCGTTTCACTCCAGTTTATGAAGTCTAAAATAAATGAGTGAGTGATTACTAGATTTGGTTTTCATGTCGTGTTCTGTGTTTAGTTCTTACATATTTTTTCCTCTACATTTTCTACTGCGAATTAAAACCAAGATTTTCTGAATCTATTTAATGTAATGCTGATTAATAAAAGTCAGGTGGAAGTTAAGCCAGTATTCTCACTACCTTTTCCTATCACCCTTCTTGGTAGTCTCTATTAATTCTTGTTTAGCTTCTAAGTTACCCAGCTGTGCTATTTGTGCCTTTTATAGGCTAACCTGAGTTCCAACACCTATTCAAAAATGTCATTTTATTTTTTTGCTCTAAGTAGTATTCCTTTCTTTCAGCTGAGAATTGGAAGTATTACTTATTGCTGCTTTAAAACTCAGTTTCCTCAGAAATGCTGTTTTTTTCCCCTAAGTGTGACATTTTATAATACAGTTCACAGCTAAACAGAACACTGAAAGTGGATGTAATTTGCAAAGTAAGGCAATGTTGTTGGACAGTCCTTGAGGTGACATTTTGACTTTCTGTACTGCTTTCTGTAAAAGAAAACTGCTGCAGATAACTAGAAGTTTAGGATGGAAGATTGATACTGATACCATGGAGGTCTTTTTCCAAGCCTGAAGAATTAGAACAGAAAGGAGATGAGCTTTTGGAGGTATCATCACTGATATGTTTTAGATTTTAGTTCAGTTTCAGATTTTGGGAAAAAAGTTACTAGGAGTCAAAAACTCAGTGTCAAATAGTTTTCTTCACATTTCATCTTTTAAAAGGCTGAATTTTTCTTGCCTGAGTGAAGGAGTTTTAGGTCAGGATGGATAGAAAAAAAAAAGACTTTAAAATGCACAGTGAAATTTGAACAGTTGCCAACAGTATTTTCTCTAGTGACCTCCTAATCCTTTTCTCCCATGACCTAATTGCTTTCACAGTTATTTATGGTTGTATTTGATTTCAAGACTAATTATAGTTTTTAGAAATTTAATTACTCTGTAGGCTAGACATTTTTATTGGATATACCATGTCAAATAAAATATTGACATTATGATCTTAAAGTCTGATTTTAAATCTGAAAATCTGTTCTGATGAAATATGAGGAAGAGTTCTGCTGAACAGTAACTCATGAAAATATTTATGTGTTTCTGATTTTGACACTTTGAAGATAGCTGGATACCTCTTTCCCCTAGGATTTTTATTGCTTTCAATGGCAGATAGCAAATGTCTCCACATTTTAATAATCTAAAAAGGATTTTGTGTCAAAAAAATCACATAATTGAATTTAAAATTTAAAATAATATAGCAGTTTTGATGATGCTATTGCCAGAACATAGTTTTAGATCTGAATGGAATTTCTAATGAAAATAGAAGAGCTTCCTACTCCAGTGTAAACAAGGGGTGCGCTAATTATAATATGGGAAAACAAAGGTCATGTTCTTCCACAATGTGCATAGAAAAGTAGACAGGAGAGATTGAAGCTCAATGGGAAAAGTCCCTGAGGCAATTTTTTACTTCAGGAGGTGGAGAAGAATTGCACAGTAAATCAGCTTTGCAAATAACATAATAGGTAATCTACTGGTCTGTAACATTTTTTTGTTTGTTTTCTTTTCCTGTAGAGACATCATGAATAATAAAGTATTTTACCAACATCCAAATCTCATGAGAGCTTTAGGCATGCATGAAACTGTCATGGAAGTGATGGTGAACGTGCTTGGAGGAGGAGAATCCAAGGTAAAGCAATTCACTGTTAGAAGGCAGGGAGTTTAGGATAGAGCTGTTCAAAGCTTTTTCCTATAAGGTGATAAGCTGTCACTGAGAGTACTGGGATCATAACCTCTTACTAATTTCCATTAACATAATAGTTGACTAACTTTTTTAGAAGAATCTTCCATTCCAGAGGAAGGTATTATTAGCATTGTAATTTCAAATGTTTTAAAGAAAAACTCTAGCCTTTCCTATGCTTATTATATTTTAAAGGGGAGATCTTTCTATTAACTAATTAAAAAACCCCCTCATTATTACTCTATGAAACTGGGTATACACCTTCTTTCATGTTTGAATCTAGAATCTTTGGGTGATCCCAGCTTTAGTTTTTAAAGCTTATACCTTGATCTTTGAAGCTTAAGGTGTTGCTAACTAGCTGAGAAAGTCCTGTTGATTCCAGTGAGAAATCTAAGCAGTTAATTTCCCAGAGGGGCAATGACTACAACACCTACATATTATTATGTTAAAAAGCTTTATGTAAATGCTCCTTTGCCTGTTGTATGTCTGTATTAGAGTTTGAAATTCAGTCTATTTTTATTTGCTTCTTAGGAAATCACTTTCCCAAAGATGGTGGCAAACTGCTGTCGTTTTCTATGTTATTTTTGCCGCATCAGCAGGCAGAATCAAAAAGCTATGTTTGATCATCTTAGCTATTTATTGGAAAACAGCAGTGTTGGCCTTGGTAAGTATAGTTTTTCAAATAAAATTTAAAACTTCCTGCTGATTTATATATGAGGCCACCTGTATTTTTCTGCATCCCTCTCACTATGTATTGAAGTTTCTCCTATTTCCAGTGCAAAATATCTTCGTTAACTGTACTGCTAACTCTAAACACTCCCCTGACAGTAGCATTAAGTTGAGCTAATTTAGTACACTTTGTTGTATATGCGTGAACATTCAGAGAGACTTAGTGGTTACTGGTGCTAATTTTGAGGAACAGAATATATTCCTGTTTTTACAAAGAGAATCATTAATAAGTTTTGGCAGCATTTCATTAAGGCTTACCTCTCACTGCTCAAGCTTGCACCCCTACACTTTTTTTCTGTGTATTGATCAGTATACAGCTGTGGCAGTGGGAGAAACACAACTCATTTGCTTGATTAGCTGCATGACTAGATGCCCAGAAATGAACCTTGAACATTTCTTAAACATGTTTGCTTTCTTTTTCTTGCCTGAAGTGTTGTAGAGAAAATACATTTATCCTTATTTAATTTAGTACTTGAAATTGACATTATGTAAGTATTTAGGAATCATCATGGTAATTTTTAAATGATCACAGATGTATTAATGTAAAGGCATAGAAAAGAAGTGTAAACTCAAAATCTTTTTGAAGAGGAAGATCCCAAATCAAATGCCTTTGGAGTGTCAATATGAAAACCTTAGATTTTCCTAATGCTGTATTTACCACCATTTTTAAAAGAAATGCATAACTTATAATATTGTATTTTAAAGCGTAAAGACATTTTTTATTTCACTGGATTTAGTGGCGTGTCTGTGTATGAGACATAAAATCATTACTGCATTTTCCTCAAAACAGAATTGTATCTGTTAGGAAAATGAGAATGAGATCTTAAAACAAAATATATGTTGAGAAGAAGAATGTGTAAGTCAAGCTGCTTTTAGCTTGAATATTCATATTGTATTTTCATTTCATATCAGTGTTAAATTTCATGCAAGTGCAGGATGATTTACTATAAACTGAGATGTATAAATTATATATTTATAATCATGTTCTAACTAATGGCAAAATGTTGCATCTTGTTAAAAAAAAGTTAATGCATTTCCTATGAATCTGTTGAGGTTTATTAAGTTGGTGTTAAAACTAAATGTTATTTTAACAGCCTCCCCTTCTATGCGAGGGTCGACTCCTTTAGATGTTGCTGCAGCTTCTGTTATGGATAACAATGAACTTGCTCTGGCTTTAAGGGAGCCTGATCTGGAGAAGGTTGGTAGCTTCTTCATCAAGCATTTTATTTCCTTTCTTGGAGTAAGCAAAATCCAAGATTATATGGGCATTTCTGGTACTTTTCAGAGGAAGACTGAGAATCTGGTTGGTTGTTCTTTCTGCTGGTGATCTGAAGAGTTGAACTGAGTTTGCGGTGATTACACACACAGTTGTAGCCAAAAGGAATTGCTTCCATACACAGTTGTAGCCAAAAGGAATTGCTTCAAGAGCAGCTCTTAATTTTGCACTAGTAGAGTCCATATCCAACAAAACTTTGTTGCTAAAATCTTTCTTTGTTGTTCTTTTGAATGGTGACATGCAGTGGTGACATAAGACAATAAGAGTTACTAGGAACTTTGTGACAATTTGTAACAGTATATGACAAATTTTCATAGAGATATGTCTATATCTGTCATATTTTTCCCTAACATTTAAACCTGTTTCAGAAAAGTTGAAGAAATTCAAATTAATTGCACTAAAGAATAAAACACTCAAGAGAACCTGTGACAATTGTGTAGTATGTGTAAATTGCTGCTGTTAGGAGGAATAGAATAATAGTTACCCTGTCAGTAATGGATAAAAAAAGCAGGTTAAATAATGGAAAGAGATTCAAGGTAGACATTAAAAACTTTCTTAAGAAAAGGCAGAGGAATTGCAATATCCAATTTCTTTTTGAAGACTTCAAATTCTGGAGGTGATATAATCTTCATAGGAAAACATCTGTCAGGAGTAATAAAAGTGCAGATGTTTCTTTCTTGGAATAGGAAGATGGACCATTTGTGTTTATAAGGACAGTTTCAGTCTTAGCATTCTTATAAGCACTCAGCAAGAAGAAGCTGTCCAAACTGGCTAAAGGCTATGCTTACAATTCTTAGAGTTCAGAAAGGAAAGGGCCAACTGAAAACTACTACTGAGCCTGTAGTCCTGAATTACAGGGAGTGTTACTGCTGTGTGTTTAGAAAAGAAAGGGAAAAAAAAGGCAAGTGAAAATGAATGGTCAAAATAAAATAATAGACCTTTTATTCTTTATAAAAGAAGAGATGTGTTTTCAGTTACGGCTGGTGTGTGGTTGGGGAATATTGCAAAATTTACTAATTTGTGATCTACAGAGTTGCAAGAGAGCTAACAGATAGCAAAGCATAATTCTAAAGAGAGACATTATGGAATTGAGATAAGTAGGTCTTGCAGTTCATGGCAGGAGTAGGAAAAGACTGGAAAAGTGAAGTGAGAAAGAGGGTGATTTGCCCAAAGCATGATAGGGTTTTGTCAGGGATAAGAGATTGTGGATACCATATCCTGGCAATGTATGAGCATGCTTCCCTTTGAAGCTGCACTTCTCCTCTTTTTCACCATTAATATCTTTTTCATCTTACTTTGCTTTTAGGTGGTTCGCTACTTGGCTGGATGTGGGTTGCAGAGTTGTCCTTTGTTGATTTGTAAAGGCTACCCAGACATCGGATGGAATCCAGTTGAAGGAGAACGATACTTGGATTTTCTTCGTTTTGCTGTTTTTTGCAACGGTAGAGTAGAATTCTAAACATTTTATAACTTCCTCCAATATCCAAATAAGATTGTAATTTTAAATAGTAATACCAGCCAACTTGGTAAGTTACTATGCTTTAAAAGAACCTGCAGAAAGAGTACAATTATTCAAGATACACATTAACTTACATGACTTGTGAAATGGTCATCTAGAGTCCTGTGAACCTGTGCCCCTTCTTTTGGATCCAGCTTTGGTTTTTGAAACGCACACGTCTCCTTTGGAAGTAGAGCAGAGAGCCCTAAATCTTTTTGTGATAAATTCATGGTTGATACAGAGCCAAACCTCTACTTATTTATGAAGATTTAGATAGTCCAGGTTTAGTGTTCAAGTAATTATATTGGTCCCCTCATTAACCCCAGCACTTGACTGAATCTTTACTAAAATTCAGTAGTTTCAGTGGTGCTTTAAATATCCTTTACTAGATAGTTAATACCTTGGCTCTAATTAATATTGAATTAAAGTGTGTTTTATTTTATATTTTTTTATATATTTTTTTTCATTTCATTGCAGTAATAAAGGAGTATGTGTGTTTATGTAACTCTGTTGTGATATTTAAACTTTTGTAGTAAAAAGTATCTATGCATTCTGTTCTTTTGTGTACCTTTTTCTGATTATATTTTAGAACTCTTTTGATATAATCTTGTATTTTGGTATTTGTTCTGTGTGGCAGGAGAGAGTGTGGAGGAGAATGCTAATGTTGTGGTCAGACTGCTTATTCGCCGGCCTGAATGTTTTGGTCCTGCTCTAAGAGGAGAAGGAGGCAATGGGCTGCTTGCAGCCATGGAGGAGGCAATACAAATATCAGAAGACCGAACAAGAGATGGACCTTCCCCAAGTAATGGATCTAGTAAAACCCTGTAGGTGCAGCAGAATTGCTTACATTGTCATGATATTTGTTTTGTATCTTAGATGTGAAATGACGTTTTTTGTTTTAGCATGTGAATTATTAGTTCATTCTTCTTTGGATTCTGTGTCGGAGAGAGATTTATCTGTTGCTAAACAGTGCTTCCTCTGCACTATTAATTTAAGTAACTCTTTCTAAGTGTTAAGACATCCCTAGAATCCTGTTTGGTTTTTTTTTTTCATTTCGTTTAGAGTCACTCCACTGATACAAAATGAGACAGATAAATGGTACCATTCGTTACAATGGAGATGTTGCTACAATCTTTTAGGGACAAAATATATTCTGGCTTAGTCTGCTATAAATCCATTTGTTAACAGATTTTCTTTATTTATTACTGTGGTTAAAAACATTTTTTGGGGGTTTTTTGTGTTTTTTTTTTTTTTTTAATCTTTTATTTGTTGTAACATCTAACTAATTACAGTGAAATAGAAGAACAAGAAGATGACACTATTCACATGGGAAATGCAATCATGACCTTTTATGCTGCCTTGATTGATCTCTTAGGACGTTGTGCCCCTGAAATGCATGTAAGTTTTATGTCTTCATACACTGGAAGGTAAAGTCACAGTTGTTTTACTGATCACTGGTTTGCCATTCTTTTTTTTTCTCAGTATCATGTTATCAGGTGCTAAAGCAATAGTATGGCTACATAGTATCTTAGTCGACATAATGTCTTGTTTTACTGATTGGCAGTGGATAAAAAAGATGATCAGATGCTGTTTTTTTTTAAAGGAATTATTCCCTTGATTATTTTATTTTGTTTGACTGTCCATTGTGACAACAGAATTCCTCGAAGGTCCCTATTTGCTGGGATGGTGTAGAGTGATATACTTTTTATAAACTAAGGTTTTATTATTCCTATCCTTATTTTAAACAGACTTTTTGAAGTTGCATGTAAAAATGTGAATATTATAGAGCGTTCTTTTAAAATGTAGGGGTAAGCATTTTACTTGGATATACACATCAATACTTCAAAATCTATTCAAACTGACAAACCTTCTCAAAAGAAAGATGTCACTATTTCAGGCATAAAAACTTTACCTCATATTTTGTAAGAGATTTAAACTGTTTTAATATATTTGTTTTTTATGATTCAATATACATTATTATTCTTCAGAAATTTAATTATACGTAGTTTCTCATTTCACCCTGAAATGTGCCCTGATTAATATGCATTAGTATAGATAAGTATCAAATTTGTGCAGGGCTTGATAACTTGAGAGAGGAGAGATATTTGTAGTTAAAAGGTCAGTGTATGAACACCTGTTTCATTTGAATGAAAAAATTGTCTTTTTTTCTCCCTGTCTTGCTGTGTTTTTTAAAAAACAAAAAAATTGAGATACTTGAAAGTGTCCCATTTGACCAGGACAAAACCCCTAATTTTTTCAATCTGAAAATCTGCTTTTGTTTTCCTCCCCACGCCTCCCACCATATGCTGCTGCATTTTAAGGCTTTGTTCACCAGCTTTACCTAATTTCTGATCTGAAAATGAACTTTGTTTTATTCAATAAGAAAACATGTAGAGTTTTAGACTCTACATTTGCATCCTTACTACAACAAATCAATGCAGATGGCATGAAATTTACATTGTTAATTATAATGCAATTTTGGGAGCAGTTATTCTTCTGTAAAAAAGATAAAAAGAAGATCGTGTTAAATTTTTAATTGTCTTTTTTCTTAGCTAATCCATGCTGGTAAAGGGGAAGCCATTAGAATCAGATCAATTCTACGGTCTTTGATTCCACTTGAAGATTTGGTGGGAGTAATCAGTATTGCTTTCCACATGCCAACCATAGCAAAAGGTAAGATTTTTCTACATTTCTTCTCACATCCTATTCTTATGATTTGTAATTTATTGGCATATTGACATTCATACTTTTTTCAGCATTTAAAAATATTACAGAATTTCAACTATTATGTGAATTAAAAGACAGGTCCTATGTATCTTATATATGTTTCAAAAATCTTTCTGCATGATGTAGTCAGCAATTCTGTGTACCTCTAAATCACTGACACCAATCCTGTAAAGTTGAATTATGGAAATCTATTACAACTTTGAAAAGAAATTTTAAAATGCATGCCTTCTGATTTTAGAACTATTTTAAAATACAGCAGTCTCATTTCTCAAGAACATAATCCTTAGCTCTTGCTGTTCTAACCTATCAATTGTTTCTAGCAGATCTTACTAAGACACCAGAGTTGTTCTCTAGCAACTGTGGTGAAGAGATAGGTGTGACATACATAGGCAAATGCATTTCTTTGTTTTTCCTGCCTATGTAAAATTGATTGCAATAGTGGGACCTATGTGAGCACCTATGCAAAAGGGAAAGGGATTGCCTCTGCTTTTTTGTGTATCTGGAGAGAAAACATTATAAATACAACCTGGATTGTTTAGACACTCACAGCACAAGGCTTTCCAATATGTTACAGCAGAAGAGATAAAAAGATCAATCAGTCTATTTTATTATTACTTATGTATGTTCCAAATAGGGATAGACCTATAGGTGAGATCTCAGTAGCAAACTACAGCTCACAGATACAGAAGTGCTTTTTTACCTTCCAAAATGAATGTACCAAAATTTTAAAATATTTCAATGAATTCCTTTCAGATATTATGAAAGTTTTGAGATAGGATTTTTAAGCACTTTCTTAATTCTTTGTCATACATCAAAGATATGCTCACCAATGCTGCACTTCCAGGATGTCTGATGTAGCATTCTTGTAGTTTTTTACTTTCCATCTGCTTCTGCTGAGAACTAGGAAATTATGCAGGTTAATTATTATGTTTTAGGTATTTAGCATTTAGAATATCAACTGTTAAGAATCTCTTAATATAAAAACCATGAACAGAAAAACATGCAGGGACTTTGAGGTCTCTGGGTAGAAATTGTCTTTATGTATTCTTTTTATTAAACTGCAAATATGTTTCTTTTGTGTAACAAAAATGTGAGGAAGATGCCTAGGTGTTAACAGAGACTCAAAAGCTCTGACAAGTAGCAGCACGACTGCCTAATCTGCTGACGGAGAAGGATCCTTGTCACTGAAGTCTTATTTCTTCCTTTTAGATGGTACTGTGGTGGAACCTGACATGTCTGCGGGGTTTTGCCCAGATCACAAGGCAGCCATGGTTTTGTTCCTTGACAGGGTCTATGGAATTGAGGACCAGGATTTTCTTCTACACCTTCTTGAAGTTGGCTTTCTGCCAGACCTCCGTGCAGCTGCCTCATTAGATACGGTAAGGGTTTCAGTCTGTTTTATTTTGGTTCTCTAACGTTATTGAACACTACAGCATTTTTCATTCCTTGAAAAGGCATTTTTTCTGTCTTTGTATCTTCTGCATTTCTCAAATCCTGACTGAAGTGCGTGCTGCTTCTGAGCTTTGATAATACTTGAAGATGCATTATCCAGTGTAATGCTCACTTTTTAAGAGCTTGCACTGATATCCTCATCTATAAAAGATGCAATGCCTTTCCCCAGGAGACTTTCTGATCTTGTGCTATGGAAGCAAAATCAGATGAGCTGCCAGTGAAGCAGCTGGGAAGAAGTGACTGGCAGCCTCTTTGCAGAGATAGACAGAAAGTTTTCATCTCTGTGCATTTGATAGGGACTCCTACGCTAGTTCTCCCTTAACATTGCTGCCTTTTTTTTCCCCCTGCGTGTCTTATTTCCATCTAATTTCTTTTATCTGACTTGGTCCAGAAAGCTTAGATTTAGAGAGCTATTATGAGGGCTAATACACTAAATTTGGTTTTCCTGTTTGACCTTTTATGACAACATTTTTTCTGGAAATAATGATGATGTTATTTAGGATCATAGAATCATACAATTGTTAAGGTCAAAAAAGACCTCTGAGATTATGAAGTCCATCTGTCAACCTAGTACTACCACAATGTTCAGCATTCAACCATGTCCTCCAGTGCCAAATCCACTTTTTGGAATATATATATATATATATATATGTGTGTGTGTGTGTGTGTGTATTTTTTTTTTAGCACTTCCAAAATTATGACTCCACTACTTTCCTGGGCAGCCAGTTCCAAAGCTTGACATCCCTTTCTGTGAAGAATTTTTTCCTGATATGTAATCTAAACCTTCCCTTGTGCAACTTGCGGCCATTTCCTCCTCTTCTGTCTCATTACTTGGGAGAAGAGACTGATGTACTACACCCTCCTTTCAGGCAGTTGTAGAGAGTGATAAGGTCTCCTCTGAGCCTCCTTTTCTCCAGGCTAAACACCCCCAGCTCCCTCAGCTGCTCCTCACAGGACTTGTGTTCCAAATCCTTCACCAGCTCCACTGCCCTTCTCTGGATTTGCTCCAGCACCACAATGTCCTTCCTGAAGTGAGGGGCCCAGAACTGAAGATTGGAGGTGCAGCCTCACCAGTGCTGAGTACAGGGGGATGATCACTGTCCTGCTGGCCACTATTGCTGGTACAAACCAGGATGCCATCAATCTTCTTGGCCACCTGGGCACAAGTTCATGTTCAGCTGTCGACTACAATAGCCCCAGGTCCTTTTCTGACAGATATTTAAGAAAGGGCAGGTGAGGATTTTTAACTCACATGGAACTTGGCCTTGTTCATAGCAAAAAGGTACTGACTTGTATTACCTGATTTTGGAGTGTGACATTCTTCAATATAATCTTGAAAATTATTTTGTTTTTGAATAGCCACATTTGCTGTTTTTGTTTTCGTTCATTAAAAATATAACAAAAACTGTTTATGAGACTTTAAAAGCAGCAGGAGGTAGGCACCTAACTCCAGTAGGTATCATATCCTCATTTCTGTGTTTTGGAAATTTCCCCCATGATAACTGCAGAACAAAAACAACAATTTATTTTCATTTGTAACCACACTGATGAGACAAGTCTAATTTCTGTCCTGTTTAATTTATAGGCTGCTTTAAGTGCTACAGATATGGCTTTGGCTCTGAATCGATACCTTTGCACAGCAGTCTTGCCTCTCTTGACCAGATGTGCTCCTCTGTTTGCTGGCACGGAGCACCATGCTTCCCTCATCGATTCCTTATTACACACTGTGTACAGACTCTCAAAGGGATGCTCTCTTACCAAAGCTCAGCGAGATTCTATTGAAGAGTGTTTGCTTTCTATCTGTGGGTAAGAAAATACTCCTGGCTGTACAGGAATGCTAAGTGATAAAGTAATCTGTGATATGTATATTACAGGAATGCAGAACTATGCCACCAGTAATATAATTAAGATTTTTTTTTCCCATTGGATGATTGTGATAGTTTTTAAGATACTGTATTCCATTGGAAGCTTTATTAATCACCAGTCATTCCTCAGTTCTCATTCATTCAGTCCTCAGTTATTCTGCCATGACCAAATCTTTTAAATTAAAACCTTAGTGATTAACTGAGAGGATACAAAAAGACAAAGCTCTGGAATTGTGGAGTTACACGTACACTGAATTGCCATTTAAATAATTTTAGCTGTGCAGGTTTGTGGTTGATATTCAGTAACATCTAATTCTATTTAGAAGTTTATTTATAGTGTGTTCCATTTGAAATCCTAATCCATGACTAGTATTGTTATGTCTCTTTATTGAACAGCTTTGGGACAGATTTTGTGTGTCTGCAGGGTCAAAACCACTTGATTACTATCCAATTTTTCATAAATCCACAGGCTCAATTATGAGATGCTGCACATTCAAGTTCTAATTACACTTAACATTTAGACTTTCAGTTCACCAGAAGATTTGGTTTGGTTATTTTTTTTTTTTAGTATTTCACCATGACTTTTTTTTTTTTTTCATAGTGTGGAAATGTGCTCAGAAATGACAGACATTTATATTATAATACTGTAGAGAATGTGTAAAAATATATCGTGTTCAATGGTATTTGATATGACCATTTAGTATATATATTGCATTGATAGGAACCAATAAAATTGACCAGATTTTACTATTTATCTGGAAAGCTTTAATGTCCATGCCATTCTAAAATTCATACTGCAAAAATTTCTTCTGTCCTTCCAGTTGGTGCCCACTGCTGTGTCTTGTTTAGCACTTCTAAAGAGATAGTACTCTTACATCTTCATTAGTTTCTAAGACATTTTAAGAGTCATTGAGATACATTACAAGAAATTAACATCCTTTTCTCATGGCCATAGTG
The DNA here is from genome assembly GCA_025584955.1 of Alethe diademata. Lineage (NCBI taxonomy): Eukaryota > Metazoa > Chordata > Aves > Passeriformes > Muscicapidae > Alethe > Alethe diademata. Next base: position 43,540,614 of record JANRMJ010000066.1, read on the forward strand.
ATCCTAATACACCAAATAAAAATTCAGTATTTCTTTAACTGGTTTTCTCTGTTTGTAGATTAGATGTTTTCTTGGTTTCTTTGGAGCATTTGATTTGCAGCTTGTTTAGTGTATTTTCTTTGGTATACACTTGTTTGCTTTCCTCTGGACCCCTAGTGCCCTAGTGCCACAAGTAAAATCTTATTATTTTATGCATTTGAATAATTTTAACAGCATAAAACTGATATATTACTTTAATATATTTATCAATTATTTATGTGAAACTGTGCTGGTACAGCCTTTTGAAATGGTTTATCTACTTCCAGGCAGTTGCGACCTTCCATGATGCAGCATTTGCTGAGGAGATTAGTGTTTGATGTACCTCTGTTAAATGAACATGCAAAGATGCCTCTCAAGGTAAAAGTAAATATTAGTATTCAACAGCATTCTTTATAACAGAATGCAACAGAAAATAGTTGTATGGAGAAGATTCTCTGTAATCTTTATGTTATTTCCACTCTGCAGTAATCTAAGACCATAGCTTTTAAGGATAAATGGTTGCTTTGGGAGAAATTCAATCTAATTTACATCCATCCATATGGAGTTATGGAGTCTGGGTCTAATGTTTGCTTCTCCTTTAATTATTTCCTGTTTGTTTCAGCCCATGTGAAAACAGAATAGAAAAAACCTTGGGGGCAGGGCACAGAATCCAGTGCACAAAACATAACAATTTACAGGACACTTTTTTTGTTGTTGGTGCCTGGAAATCTGTTAAGTAATAATGTTGAGTAGTAATGTTGCATTTTGTTTTCAGCTCCCAAAAGTTTAGCTGTATCTTTTTTTTTTCTGGTTCCTAATGCATAAGGAAAAGGAGGGTTTTTTCCTTTTGGAGCTGACACAGTCCTTAAAGATTCCTGATATCATCAGTTTTAATAAACATTTGGTTCCATACCTTCCCTATTGTTTTTGAGCAGTCCTTTTTAATGCTTTCCCACCATAGATTTGAATTAGATAGTTAATATTTTCTTATTTATTATATTTTTATGCTTTAAGAGCACACCAGCACATCTGCAACTCTGATATAATAAGAGGAGTTTAAATTGTTAATCTCAAAGCCAGGGCCTGCTGCTGAAATCCTCCCAAGGACTTCATAATTTCCTTATGCCCCCCAGAAATCCTCAATCAAACTGAAGATTACGGAGCAGCCTTTCTTCCGTGTCTGTGTGAGAAAAACAGTCAATGATTTAGTATACTACCCTGAAGGGGACCCTTCTAATGCATTATGGCATTTTATGTGTTGATAAAACCAAATTGTCACTTGGCACTTCCTGTATGGCTGTAGTGCTTCCGGGTTTGTTTCTTTTTGGGGAGAAGAAACAAACCCAGTTCCTGGACCTCTGTTCATCAAAAAGAACAGATTTTATTATACCAATGGTTGTGACTGCAGTGAGCTGCCCTTGTTGCTAAGCTGAACAGTAAGGAAATAATAATTGGATCCTTTTGGCTAGTCAGGCTTTGTGAGTATACAGATGTGAAGAGAACCACGGTGTTAGCATGGGCAAAGGATTTTGCCCATTGATACGTAAAAGACTGAGAGAAGCTTATGAAGAAATTGAACTCTTTATCTGAAGATAGAATATAACTTTTAAAAGGTTTCACGGACAGTAAACTGATTTCACAAAGGACTCCTACCCATATCTGCTGTGTTTCTGATTTGAAAGTATTGTATTGTAGTGTGCATTCCTTACAGACTTGTGCTGGCAAGCCAGTTATAGTAATGTAAAGAGGCAGCTGTTAGTGAATCAGGCATCTGAAAATGTAATTTTGAATGGGAAGAGAAGAGAAAATGATGAAGACAAATCAGAATACAGGGCTATCTACTGTGAATACATTTGCTGGTTTGTACAGTTAAAAACTGCCTCAGGTTTTAAGCAGTATGCAAATCTGTGATGCTGTTCCTGTATTCCATATAGTTCAGACATTTTGGGATAAGACTGTCTTACTTTTATTTCCTCTTAAATAATATTCAGTTCTACAAAAGGATAAAACTTCTGTCTTTTTACATCTTATATGCATCTAAGTTCTTCTCTGCATTTTTTTTAATCATCCAACAATTTAAATAATAAATATATATTAACAGAATATTTAAATATGAAGACATACAAATATACCACATGTATTGTTTTAGGATTTCTTTTCCTGATCCATTGAAATTGTAAAAGAACAGTGCAGTATCAAGATTATATTTTTGGCTATCAAAATCCTTGTTTCTACATATCAGATGTAGGTTGGATTTTGTTTGTTTGGTTTTTTTTTTGTTTGTTTCATTTTTTTTTTGTTTTTGGGGTTTTTTGTTTGTTTGTTTTTTGTTTTTTTGGTTTTTTTTTTAATTACTGACTTTATGCACATATACACATTTATGTTATAAATGTCTGCATTTTTCCATCTTGAAGTTTGTTCAGACTGGAAAAAAGGAAATTGTGTCAGCTCTCTACTGACTGTGACTTGCAATATTTTCCAAAAAGCTTTGCAAAATGGTATTGAAACAAAGATGAAAAAACTGCTCGTTCTCGGTGTATATGCACCAGTGATTTAAAAAACACATAGGCAATATGGCTTATTGATAAAAGTATACAAATTTTTCTGGTAGCGTCTATGTAATGTTTGAGTGCCATAATGCAAGAACCTCAGCAGTTACATTTCTATTTACTTTCAAAATATGTTCTGTTTCAGTTGCTGACAAATCATTATGAAAGATGCTGGAAGTATTATTGTTTGCCAAGTGGATGGGGTAACTTTGGTGCTGCCTCAGAAGAAGAACTTCATTTATCCAGAAAGTTGTTCTGGGGTATTTTTGATGCTTTATCTCAAAAGGTAAGTACTTTTAGTATTCATCTATCACTGTAAAATCCTTACTATATAATCATTTTTCTTTAATCTGTAATTTTTACCCAACTTAAATCAACACTGTGTCATCCACTTTGAAGGAAAAAATACAGGCTTTAGTAAATTTAAATCTTCCTCTTACAGCTTCTAATTTAATGTAGGTATAACATTTTATCTCCTAATTATAAACTTATAACACTAAAGCAATAATCTTGAGGTGTATCTGTACAGATCTGTTTAGTAGTTGTATTTTCAGCACATTTGAATCAATTCTCTGTTTAACAGAAGTTTAATAATATGTCTTGGTATGTATTTATTGTTCATAAATTCTTGTTTCACTCTTTTTAACAAACCCACTTATTTCAAATCTAAGTGTTAAGGAATGCTGTGCATATTCTTCTGCTGTGCTGTCTTCCTGGCATCTAAAAAATGTTTAGCATTGCTACCAGTGAAGTCAACACTTCTCCCATTTAGTTGAGCAAGATTAAGACTTGCATCTAACTTTCCGCTTTAGACAGTCAATTTTCTGTATTTTCAGAACAAAAATTCAGTTTCACACTGAATACAAAAGCCATGCTCTGGCTGCTTGGTTTCATCTGCAGCTGCATCACTTTCTCTGGTGATGTTGGAAGTTCCCATTCACGACTCACTTTCTGTCCCCTGTGTGCTCCACAGAAGTATGAACAAGAACTGTTCAAATTGGCTTTGCCTTGTCTGAGCGCAGTTGCAGGGGCCTTACCTCCAGATTATATGGAATCAAATTATGTCAATATGATGGAAAAACAGTCTTCAATGGATTCAGATGGGAACTTTAATCCTCAACCTGTTGAGACCTCAAAGTAAGGAATTACTTTGTTGCACCTGGAGTTTTTTTGATCATGAATGTGTAAAAGAGGGGTGGAGTCTGCTGTTTGGTGTGATGTGAACTTAAAGCTTCTCTTCTGAATGCTTACTTTATGGATCTTAATATTTTTATTTATGTATTTATTTTAAACCAAGTAAAGCAATAACTAGCAAGTTACACCATTAATTTCTTGGTCAACTTAGAATATTTTTAAGGAGCTAGAACTATCCAATTGTCTTTGCATGTCTGCTGTGAACAACGCAGCATGCTCTTAGGAGCTGAAAAAGTAACCAAGTCTACATCATCTCTGTTGTTATTAACATATGTCAAGACACTAATTCCAATTTGTGTGAGGGGTACCTACAGAAAATTGTTTGATGGCGCCTTCATATAATCTTTTTTACTATGAATAATGGGAATTGGGCAGAATAATCTTCATTCTCTCTAGGCAGTCAGACTCTGGCCCTGCTTTTTAAAGTATATTAACCAGACAAAGCACGTATCTGAATGGAAATCTTCTGCCCTGATTTTTGACTAAAACATGTGTGCCATTTCCCTTTGTATAGAATAGTCTGACAGAAGCATGGGTATGCACTTATCTTTAAAAATTCCTGTTGTAAAACATTTGCTTCACTTGCCCCTGTGAGCTTTCTGCCTATATTGTCATTCAGCACACAGAATGCTGTCAGGAGATTGACACCTTCCTTAGAGCATGCTTGTACATATATGTATGCACATCTAAATATTGCAGTAAAAGTCATAATCCAATCAGCAGCATAGAAAGGACATCGGTGACCATTTAAATTAATTTTTCTAATATGTATTTAAATATATGAAGGTTTAACAAAATTTCTTAAGAATGTTATATTATCATTTAACTGATATTTATCTGGTGTCATTTCAGAAAAAAAAAATTGTAGATAGCTTGAATAGATTTGAAAAACTCAGAAAATTTTACTTAATATTATGAAATTGTATGTCACTTCATTGCTATAGGAGTCAACAGTTCTGTGATATTTCAAGACAAAGACAGAACTGCTGTTGTCATTGTAACCTCCAAATTATCCTACATTCTTTTAACGTGCAAATCCAGCTTTGTGTTGCTTGCTAGTACTTGACCTATTTGTATGTAGGTATAGATCATAGGGTGTTAGTGTGCTTGGAATTTTATCGCATTTCTGAAATTATTTCAAGTATTACAATACTAATAGAGCTCCCCTCAAAATAAAACAATAAAAACAACCTACTGACAGTGCCGGATGAATGTTTTCTGACCTTTGTGTGTGTGTGAGGCTCTTGCAAACTGTTATTCTGACACAGTTTGGTTTTACATTTCTGCTTTTTCCACATGAAGACTGAAAATCCAGACTTTTATTTCACAGTAGATGGCACTCTAACACTACTCATACTGAAATTCTTTATATTAGGAGGGGAGATATTACTATTTCAGCAGTGATCAAAAGTAGTTATTCCTTTTCATTTGTAGCAATGCTGATGAATTAAACAACTGATATTTGATACATTTTTTTAATATATAAAATAGATAATGTTTCAAAAAGGACTGTTAGCACACTTAGTTTATAATGGACTGTGCAATAAGCTACTACCATATTTCTGAAACTATAGGTTGTAGTTATGGCTTTAATACTGACAAAATATGGGATAAAAAGCATTAGTGCTTGGTCTCATTGTTGATTTTTCCCTGTACACATTTCAAAGAAGTTAAATTCCTACAACAGCTGTGGTTGTCATTCAGTGCCCATGAAATAATTCAGGTATCTTTCTTGATTTGATTGAGCCTTGGAGCAAACTGTATGAGTAGAAAAGTATAAGAAAGGGTGTGTGCATTACTTATTATTTCTTTTGAAGTTTTCTTTACAAAAAAAACATTCCATTTTGACCTGTGTGATATAATGCTGATTTTCTTTTCACTTTCAGCATTACAATCCCTGAAAAGCTAGAATATTTCATTAACAAATATGCAGAACATGCTCATGACAAATGGTCAATGGAAAAGGTAAAATCTAAATTTCTCTTAAAGAAAATCATATTTTTTTATTTGAATCAATTTAATCTTTAAAATCTTTTATTCTCAATGTTATTATTTTTAATAATGCTCTAAGTTTATATGTAGGTAAGATAGAGGCATAGTATTTTCTTGAAATATATTAAGGGGAAAGTTAATTAATTGCATATGAGTATTTTAAAACAGTGTTTATTAATTTCAAAGTTTTTATTGCTGACTTTTGAGTCAATATACTTGCTAATTGTTTAACAGCTTTATGGACCTGAATTTTCTTTTTTTTTTTTTTTAACCAAATAAGCTCTTTAGCCTTTTTATTACTTTGTGCATTTTGTTTGTCCGGTGTTCAAAAATAATTCCTCAACTGTAGCACAGTATTCTGCTTTATAAAAATCTTTGAAAGGAAAAATGTATTGATAGGTTGCTTTGGTAACTCTTACTTTGCAAAAAAGATGGCTTGCTACATGATTCATATCTTAATTTGTAGATAATATTGATGTTGGTTGAGAAAATGTTGAGAAAATAGTAGAAAGGAAACTCTAAGAGAACAACTCTGCTGAAGCATTATTCAGTTATTTTCTAACAATAAAAATGATTTTTCGTAATTTTTTTGTATTTCCCCATTTAATCCTTCTATTGCTGTTTTCAGTTTGCAAATGGATGGACCTATGGTGAAACATTTTCTGAATCTGCAAAAGTGCAACCATTAATGAAACAATATAAGTTACTGTCTGAAAAGGTAAGGGATTTGTTCATGCTCGATCCAGGGTTGCTGAAATATCACTGAAAATATTGCCTTGTCTTTTCATCATTTTAAGAAAAAGAAAATTGACACTATGTCAACTAATGTGTGATTGTTGCCTTCCTCAAAATCCTGAAAATATATAGAAGGATTTTATTGTATAATAAATAGACCACTCCAACTTTTTCTTACATAGCTGAAACTACATGGCATAACTTAGGGTGAAATGGATGTGTGATATTGCCGCTCTATTTCTGCAGGAAGGTCATACAGGAACACCTTCTTGCTTAGTGAAGACTTAGGTTTAGGCTTTGTCTGGTCTCCAGCAGAAAACCACAAAGACGATTAGACATCTGGAGAATTTGATATAAATGAAGCAATGCTGAAGGAACTGGGTTTGTTCAGGTTCAAGAAGAGAAGGTTGCTGGAAATAGGGTATTGCTTTCCTGGTTCCTAAGCATTAGTTACAGGGAAGATGGATGTATTCTCTTCACAGGGGTGCACAGTGACAGGACAAGAGGCAATGCGTGTAAGCTTCTTTAGCAGAAATGCTTTCTGAAAATCCTTCTTATCTTGACAGCTTAAACAATGGAATAACTTGCCCAAAGAAGTGGTGGTCACCTGCATGTTGGAGGCATGACACAGCAAGACCTAGCTAACATAATCTTGATAGCCCAGTTAGGTACCTTATCTGACCCAACAGAAGATAGAGGCAGAAGATATCCAGAGTTCTTGTCCAACACACACTTGTTTATGATTCTATGATTATGGTTTTTGGTTCATGTAGCAGATAAAACATGCATTACTCCTGATAATTTCTGCTCCAACCCATCCTTGATTTCTTGTCTGAGAGTACTATTAACACAGTTATCGCTGAGATCATCAGCTTCCTGCAGGGCCAGAATTCTTCTCCCTGCCTCTGAAATGATAAATAAACTTTTTAATATCTATATGATTTATTTTCATAGTATCAATAACCCTGAGCCACAATGGTTGAATTCAGCACATTTGTTTTTATCTCAGTATAACCAGGGAAAAAGTCCAATAGTTACTTTTTGCTCTGTATAGCTACATAATAAACAAGTTAATTATTGCATATTCATTCTTCTAGGAGAAAGAAATTTATCGATGGCCAATCAAAGAATCACTAAAAACCATGCTGGCGTGGGGGTGGCGAATTGAAAGAACACGGGAAGGAGATTCCATGGCACTGTATAATCGGACACGCCGCATATCTCAAACCAGTCAAGTGAGCCGCTTTCCTAAAAACTTTGTGTTATTCTCTGTTAATAATAACTGCCTTTAGAAAGGAAGCCTTTGCACTTTTAGGGCTCTATATGCTCATATACATGCATATGAAAATGATATCACACATAGGAAGAAAGCCTGGACACAGTTCTTTTCAAAGCAAGAGGTGCCTGTTTTTGTATAATCCATAGAGGAAAGGCTGCTAATACCCCTTTTCTAGGCACGCTTCTTGTGTCAGTGGCTTGTCATCCAGGGAATCTCTGTCACTTTTTATCTTCCTTTGACCATTTGTGTCAGTGTAATGAGCAAGCCTCTGACAAATGTAAACAGTAAAAAGAAAGAATAAAAAGATGGTCATGTTTTCTGAGTGGGGAAGAGGGACAGAAGGTGAAAGAAAGTTCTAGGTTTCCTATTTAAAGGTTCTAGCCTTAAATGTAGCAATAGGGTTGAAAAGCTAAATTAAAAGTTTGATTTTTGCCTGAATTCACCTTAAACTAGATTGCGTGAGATATTACCTGCTGAGGAAAAAAAAAGGATCTCTAATCCAATGCAGAGATTTAATAATAACTTTATCCTCATCCATAATTAGTTCAAACCCTAAATGAGTTCAAGTGAAATTTGTATTAAAATGAAAGGGATTTATGTCTGATGGCCATCCATCTTTGGGAACAAACTCTGTTGCCCTTTGCCTAATTTTCACTGATGTTTACCACCCCGATATATTTTCAGCTGGGCTACAAATGATCCTTTTGCTCTCTCGAGATCTACAAGTGACTTTTTCTTTAAATTTCTTAATTACTTCATATCTTGTTGATGTTAACTTTTTCCATAATAAATGCTTGTTTAACTCCGCTGTTTTGCACATTTGTCATTCAGATCTCTGTAGATACAGCCCATGGTTATACTCCTCGAGCAATTGACATGAGCAATGTCACCCTCTCCAGAGACTTACATGTAAGTCAGAAACACCTAAAATGCTTATGGTTTGTTTTACAATCTAATTTTTTCTGTTTCGTTAATTTATTTTAAACAATCTGGTACCAAATATTACCTGTTTTGATATCCTTTGTGTTTGGTGGGGGCTTTTTGGTCTTTTTCATTATTGCTCTCTGATCCTCTGATTCTTAAAAACATGGTTCATGTTGAAAACCTTCAACATTTTCTTTAGTCCAGGATTGATTTTCCCAGTTCACTTTGTGAACATTTGTCATTTTGAAGAGAATCCTGTTTAGAAGAGCTAGCAGCATCAAATTTTTGTTTCCCCTTCATTTCTCTACCATCTTTCCAAAGCATTTTGTCAATGCTCTTTTTTTTTCTAAACCAAGGGAATAAGAACCAGAAGTCATTAAGTACTGTGAGAATACAGAACGAAGGAATTGGGGTAGGATTTTGACAGATGTGTCAGTAGGTTGCTGTTATTTGGACCAGTGTGTTTCAGTTGATAATCTGTTCCTGTCATTAGATAGGATTTTTTTCATGGTGTTTGCTGGAGTATGGTGCTAGGTTTTACCATCTACTAATTTCCTGTGAGTATAATTGCAATGTAATGTAGGCATATACTAAATAGCTTTCAATTAGTTAGTGTGAGTGTTTGTACCAGTCTAGTGATGGCAACATGGTGTTCAAAGCTGATACAACAGAGTCCTGAAACACAGGACTTAACTTGGCCCCATACTGTGCTTTGCCACAGTGCGAACAAGAAGTGGTAGTAAATTATTGACTAACCGTGCAGTATATACTCTACTGTACCTCTAAACAAATTCTCACAATGGATTTCCACTCCTTGATTTCTGTCTTGCAGTTTCCAGTTGCATAGTTCTAGCAGTTTTAGATTGCTGACTAGCATTAAAAAATTTTTTGCTAATTAAATGTCAGTAGATTGCTGATCATTCCAAAAAATTCATAAAACTGGTAATTGAATAACTGCCTCTACCATTATGTTCTTTAAGTTGATGACAAAGATTCCTTACAATTATGACACTCAATCTTTGTATGAACTCCGTATAGTTAAAAGACTTTGCAGACTTTGTTTAATGCTCAGGAAACAACTCATGATGTGCACATCATCGTAGTATTATGATGCAGTAAAGCAAGCCCAGATAAAAGTAACCATTCTGTCACAAGTCACATAGAAAGGGCATTGGAACTTCTGTTAATCCCTTGCTATTTTTTTTATGCTGTACCCTCTAACTCTAGACATTACTTGTATTTCCTTGGTAGCTCGTAGCCATAAGTCAGAGCTTGTTGGCTTTGTGTTTCATTTGCCCTATCGAGAGAGGTCTTCTTTGAAACTCTCTTTATTTAAAGGCTTAACAAATTTAATTAAAATTCAATTTTAGCTATTAATTGTCCTGATACAGGTATTGAGGAAATATCTAAACACGTTGGGTGTTAACGAGAGCTGAGTTTTAAAAATTAACTATGTGTAATTTTGAACATTTTAGAAAATGTTTAATAACTTTCAGGTTGGAGTTCAGGGTTAGCTAGCAAGAATCATGACCATTTCTTAAACTGTAGGTCTGCAAAATACTCCTCATTTTGGTCTTAAGTCACCTGGTCACATCCTAGCTCCATGAGCAGCTAGGTCTTGCTCTAAAAACATCTTCATAGTGCTCTGCTTTGCTAGGTGCTGTGAAAACACAGACTACTGTGCATCCTTTTAAGGTCCTAATTTGGATTGTCAAAATACCAGGATCAGAGTGGGCATGACAGAAGGCATCTACCATACAGAACAGAAATGTATCATAATTTATTCACTACAAAAAAGTTTAAGAAACAAATTGTCTTGTAGACAGATAAGATATGGACGAAAAGTTTCTGAATTCATGTGTATTCTCACAAATAAACAAATTGATATTGAGAAATACTTGTTACTCAAAATCCTTAGTGAATATGAGAAGGTTTCTGTAGGTACATGAAAGAAATGTAAAGTGAAA
>JANRMJ010000066.1:43551371-43567485 GCA_025584955.1 Alethe diademata
CCTTAGTGAATATGAGAAGGTTTCTGTAGGTACATGAAAGAAATGTAAAGTGAAATCTGCAGTAAATTCCACTGCTGTACAATTAGAGAATACACAACCAGGAGGAGAGTAGAAGTGGGTTTAAAAAGTTGTTTCATGTTGAAATGCTTCCTATTAAGTAGACACTGGAGAGCTTGTCTGTTTTGCTTGGTTTGGGGTCTAGCTTTTAGTTCACCAGCCTGAAGGAGTTAGTTTGTTTTATAGGAAGGATATATAGATTAATTTATGCTCTAAAGTGGTTAATAGTTTTAACAGTGCGGTCACACAAATGAGCACAGTATCCACAGAGAAGAAGCTATATCCATGAGTTCATAATTAGTCTGCCATAGCCAGCAGTAACAATATTGATTCAGTCCTCTGGCTTGCTGTTCTCTCTTTCACTTGGTAGTGCCTTCTGAGGGTTCCTTTTGGCCTTGTCTTGAGAATGAAATCCCCCATCTGACACCCCAGTACAACTTCCAGACTATTCTCTTTGTGGTTCCTTGTTTTCTGTAATAAGAGTTCTTTCTTCAGCACCAGGTTCCTGACTCATACCCATGCTGATTCTATCCAAATTCTATAAAATATTTTTTCAGTAAAAACTTGTTTCCAGTGAACCATTACAGTGGAGTTGTATTAAACTTCCCAGAGAACAAAACTTGTTATTTAATATCAACCAGAGACTTGTCCTACTTGAGAGTTATTCATTGCAACCCATGTCACTAAGCTCTCCATTTTCTTAAGGCTATGGCTGAGATGATGGCTGAAAACTACCATAACATATGGGCAAAGAAAAAGAAACTGGAGCTTGAAGCAAAAGGTAATGTTAACTATAGGTATTTACAGTATTGTAAGTTTTCTGTGACTACCTCAGATCACACATTTCAGAAAACATTAAAAAGAAGAAAAAGGAACAGCAAATTTAAATTGACAAAGAAGAAACAGTGAAGTATCTATTCTTGACTGTGATTTTTAGTGCCTGAAAGTTGTTATGGTAGCAAGAGTAACTGTTCTTGTTTAAGTAGTTTACTAATTCAAATATATCAAGGGAAGGAAACTCAAAGGTTGTAAATAAATTTAATCCACATTAATCAATTTTCTGTCTAGCATTAGTCTTTCAGACTATTACCCAATGAACTATGTTTTCATTTGTATTGCTTCTTTTATTGCAGGTAGATCTAAAGGGTGTTTACTAAGTACTGCACATATCGTGTGTTGAATTGACAAGTGCAAAAACTTAGAGCAGATACTTGATTCCATGTAAAAATGCTTACATAAATGAAAATTTTTTTCATCTGTTGTGTAATTTACTGTTTTTCATCTGTGTTAAAAGCATTTCTATATTTGTGTTAAAGCTGATTTTTTTTTTAGATAACACTATATTAGAACATGGAGAAAACAAGTTCTCAGTTGCAAATGATTGAAGCTAGGGTTTTACCTTATCTGAAGGTGTCTAGTTGTACACTGTATGCACTAAAGTTGGTCTAAATTTGAAAAATTCAAGAAAAGGTATTGTAGTTAAGGTTTTATAAAAAGCAAAGTTCTATCTGGAAGTGCCTTTGATAAAGACTTTAAATTGCCATGGCTTCAATTATATTTCCCTTTAATAAAATTTCTATATTATTCCTTTTCTCTAAAACCTTCCTCAGGATAAGTAGCCTCAGGATGGGCCAAGTTTGGGAAGTCATAGGCTACAGAAAGATATTTCAATATTTCAAATGCATTTCACAGTTTTGAAAGCAGAATTTTACCTATGAGAAGCACTTCAGTGAGAATACTGTATAGTATTTGTTGTATGGGAGGGCTGGAAGTGGCTGTAGTGATTGAAGAAGAGGCTTCTGATGGAGAGTTGTAGTTATAATACATGTTTTTAACAGTTAAGCATTTTTTTCTTCCTTAAGAGTTTTTTGTAATAGGTTCATCATATTTTGCTGGAACTTATAGCAAATATATTAGAATGATGTAGCCATATCTAAGGTTTCTATATGAATATTTTCTAAGGTTTTTGTAAAGAAACAGACAATTCTATTGTTTTTTCAGACTAGAATTTACTGTAATGAGCTGTGTATTATTGTGATAGTGCTTTTACATACTGGGACTTACCATGTCAACAGATAACTTTTTAATTTTTAATTCTCTTGATGCTCCGTAGTAGGAGGAGGCAACCATCCCCTTCTTGTTCCTTATGATACACTCACAGCCAAAGAAAAAGCCAAGGACAGAGAAAAAGCACAAGATATTCTGAAATTTCTGCAGATTAATGGATATGTTGTCTCCAGGTAATTCTCAGTTCAGTATTAACGTCACAGAAGGTGTCTGATAGTCCTCAGTGATTCTTTTTGTTTTGTTCTGTGATTTGGTTGGTCATGATGAGGTTTTTTGGTTTCTGTTATTGTTCATTTTTTGAGGTTTCTTCTATCAAACCAGAACTCTGTGATCATTTTTTTATATTTCAGTATCTGGGAATCAGGATGAGCTCTTTCATATAAAACATTGTGAGGAAGAAATGGATTACAGAGTTAGCAGAAGGGTTTTGGAAGGCAGAGTTCTCCAGAATCTCTGTATGTCTTCTACCTTCCCTTTCAGTATTGCAGCTTTTTCCTTCTAGCAGATGTTCATGCATCCAGCTGTTAGTAAACTTATTATTTTTCTACAAGTGATGGAATTATTAAGTCTTAATTACAGGTTCATTAACATCTTCAAGCATATGTCCCTCTCTAAAGGAATTTCTAGACAATTGGTTAGATAAGGCAGATTGATTTCTAAAATGTACAACTCATTTATTTCAATTGAGTTAATTTACAGTATTATTAAAATATTTCAAAAGTGAAAAGTGATGTTTTAAAACAATTTTTAAACAATCCACAGTGTAAATGTAATAATAGTGAATAGTCTGCAGAATAACATGCATAATTCATTTTAATATGGTGTATTTACCTCCTAAATGTAGCATGAATAAAATTTTAATTAATTTGGATTCTTTTCTGCCTCATCCGTATGACTTAGGAAATCAGAATCACTAGAAAAGGCTGAAAGCACATCTGAGCTGTGCATGACTTGAACATTAGTAAGTGAATGAAACAGTCACTGAGATCAATTTAAGTAATCATCGTGAATTAATTAGCCTTGTACATCTACCTAAAATCTGCCTACTTAAATTCTTTTCTATCACATGAATTCCAGACTGTTTCTAGAATCCCCCAGGTAATCTCATAATTTTGGTGAAATCTTTCAGGTTAGCTGGAATAATTGAGTTTACTTCCTGTCAATACAGTAAGATGAACAAAGGAGGATGTCAGATAGCAAAGGTTTCTTTCCTTATTCCCTGTCAAAATGATCAGCTATATTCAGGAGTACTAACCCTTTTTATTCCTGTTAAATACAAGTGAAAAGTGGCTTTTGGGGGTTTTTTTTGGGAGTGGAAGGCTGAGAGGGGTGGTAAATAACCATTAACTTGGACACACCCATTGTTCAGTAACTAGCTCTTGCTACATCTGCACCCTCCCGTGCTGGTTAAATGCAGCCTTTTCCATGATGTTAAACTTCACGTACTTGCTGCATCTTAGACAACTGCCTTGTCTAAACAAACAAGGGCCCAATTCATGTTTTAATTTGATCTGCTCACTATATTTTCTGCCGTATATGCCTTGCTCACATTTCCTTACAGCCTTTATTTGACAGTGACCATTCGGGTCTCTGCATCCCCACGCAAAAAGAACTTAGGGAAGATAGAAACATTTGCCCCCTGCCAAGCATGTGGCACTCAGGCCCACTTGAGCTGCTGGTGCAGGAGCCCTCACTCATCCTACTGGCACTGCTCCTTCACATCAGCTGGAATGTTTTTAGACCACAGAATTCCCACGCCAGTGGCAGGCAACTGGGACTTCCAGTTGCTGGAGTTGCCGACACTGCTTTATGTCCTTGACTGTCTGACTCCAGTGGCTACTACTACCAAATGCACTTATGCCAGTTCCCTGCTGAAGCTGCCACTCTGGGCTCAGGGTCTGTAGGGCCCACAGAGATGTTCCCCAAAGCTGTGGCATCTCCAACTACTGATTCTTGAGACCTTCATCCACACCATTTGTCACCAACCTGGAGGCATCTACACCCCAAGCCTGACTCTAGCTGCTGGCTCAGTATCCAGATCTGGCTGGTCTTGCCAGTAGCTGCCATCTACTCCTGACAGCACATGGAATAGTGAGTGATGTTACACACAGATACAGGTATGAAAGCATTTAATAAGGGTATAGGACAAACTCTAGTGATGAGGTACACGGCTCAGTCAGTCAATTGACTTGACAGGTCACAGCTGTTGAAATCTGTTTTTGTCTCTTCTGCACTCTTCTCTTTCTTGATTCCTCCCCCCCATACAGTCTGACATTGTTTTGTGTACTGACCTGCCTCAAATAATCCTAATTCTCATATCCCTTCCTCTTAGGAGTTCCAAAATTCAGGTGGCCCTCTCCAGAATTGTGTCTGAAGTTTCTAAATGGTCCCTTAGTTAGTAAACTTTAGACTTTTGCTCTTCAGCGTTGTCTCCTTTTTCTTTTGTTTATCAGATTTGTGTCTCTAGGTGTATGCTTTAATTTAAAGCATAAGTGTGCAATACACAGGCAGTTCTATTCCATATATAAGCAGTAGGTATACTTTTAAACTTACAACCTAGCTGAGTACCAATATAATTGGTGCATGAGTCAGGGGGAGATGAGGTGTGACTGATTCCCTTCCTTTTTAAGAATGGCTTTTTCATGTGCTATCAATTAAGTCCTGATCCTGCGTAAGCAAGGCTTATGCCAATGCCAGCTTGTTACTAGGGTCATCATCCCATGACATGGATTCATTCTTGTGGAAAGAAAATGTGTTTTTTATATCAGACTAGTAACTAAGATTGATGGAAAATGCTGGAAAAGCGATTCCATCACTTTGTTTTGGTTTTCCTCTGATTTTTCACAAATGCTACCTAGCTATTCAAAACTTCTCCATGCAAGCAGACTTTTCAGGAAAAGTCATAGTGATGGATATTAGGTTTACTTCTAGTTTGATTGTTTAAATCTAAGTATTTTTTCAACTTCCAAACTTCCTCACCCAAGAATCAGTCCTTGCAGGGAAATGTAAGATAGTAATGCCTTAGAAGTAATGGAAAGAAATTATAATTATAGTGGATTATTTTGATTGACAAGCATAATTTTTTGTGTTGGGAATTCTTGTTGTGTCTTAACAAATTGCTCAAAACCTAAGTGTGAGAGTGTTGTTTACATCAAACACAAAAAAGTCTTATATTAATAAGCACATGAACATTACCAGAAAAAATGGTGTCAGACTACATGGAGAGGTAAGATGGCTTCGAATCCTTCTACATGTGTAAAAATTTACTCACTTCTATTTACAGAGGACTCAAGGACCTGGAGTTAGACACACCTTCCATTGAGAAACGCTTTGCCTACAGTTTCCTTCAGCAGCTTATAAGATATGTGGATGAAGCCCATCAGTACATTTTGGAGTTTGGTATAGTACCCCTTGCACATTTTTAAAATAATTATTAGCCAAGATGTCTGATGTTATAAAAAACAACTAGAAAAATTTTTTAAAGAATACTACATTTCTGGACTACTTTTCCCTTTAATTTCCTGTAGCTAATGAAGATAATGAATTTTGGAGTTACAAAACTGCCATTCATTCCAATTTCCAATATTCATTCATCAGATTAAAAATTTTCAGCTAAAATTTATGACTTTCATTCTTTAAAAAGCAAAGCTAGCTGCCCCCTTACATTTATGCACAAAATTATAATCTCTCACCTGTGCACGTGTTACTATTCACATATAATCCTTTTTTCAGAGAGCAAATGAAACCAATCATTTGTACTGTTCTGAAATTTTCTCTCAAAAAGAGAGTTGAGAAACCTCTTCAACAAACTCCCACAATGGAAATGTTCTTTCACAAATACTCAGCACATGTTTTGTCAACAGCACTATGAAGGATTTGACTTCTCTGCTTTTGGTGAAGATAAAAAAATTCAAAAGTTTGGTGGCCTAAGCCAGCTTCTTACATGAGAAGTAAAATCCAAAAAAACTGGCCAGATGATGCTTCTGTTGTGACCATGGGAGTTGCAATGACACATAACATATACCGTGCCTCATTGTCATATATCCTGTAAATGACAGTAACAGGAACATCAGGGAGATTGAATAAATCAATGCTCATCTGAAAACCAATCCTGTTTTAATGTGGAGATTTGTCAAATTTATGAGTTATTATCTACCATGGTTACTTACAGTCACAAAAATCTGGTCTTGACAACTCACCACTTGATTCTGTTGTTAATGCTTATTTATCATGGCTTCATCATTCTTAATTACATAAATTTCGAGTAACTGCAAGAATGATAATGATTAAATACTGAAACGCAAAAAACATTGGTGGAACAAATACCATTTGAGACCCTCAATAGATTAATGGAAAGAAGACGTTAAATAAATTATAATAGTTTGGGAGCTGTAAGAGATGTTATTGTGAAAGGGATTTTGGTTTTTATAGTAAGGGAAGAGTGAAGCAATTTAAATTTTAGTTGGGCAGATCTAGCCATCAATTTTGTTATTTAGTACCAAGTTCACAAATGAGGAATGAAAATTCATTCATTCCGTTTTTCCTGGGAGCAACTGGAGAAAGGTGTTTTATTAAAATCTGAGTTCAGGTTTTCCAAATTGTGACCTGTAACAGGAAAAGATAAACATAGCACCAGATTTTTATCTCACAAAAACATCCATATCTCTTTGGACTATGAGACGGCTACACTTTTACGAAGATTTGGACAATTATTTATACATTTTATTTGCTGTTATTTTTCCTCTAAGAAGGTAGTCATAAAATGCCAGTTTAACTAGTGCCTATAGCGTTTGAGGTACCTTAAATCTACATCTAAAGATGACCAGTATTATTTTTTAAACTGTACACTTCATAAAAAAAAATGCAGAATAGACTGTAATTAGGATATATGGCGAGGAACTTACTTTTCTTCTCTCTGCAGATGGTGGCAGCAGAGGCAAAGGAGAGCAATTCCCATATGAACAAGAAATCAAGTTTTTTGCCAAAGTACAGTATATTTTTGCTTTTTCTTTGTCAACACAGTGATCAACAGAAGTGAGAACATATTTTTAGTGACTTTCATTGTTATAGTCGTGTTTTTCTGTGTTAAATTCATTCTTTGATTAATTAAAAACAGCGGTAATAAAAATAGCTTGAAAACAATGTGGGATGAAGTGTAGATGTGGGAAGATTACAGGACTTTATTTTTTTACTCTCGTTATTTCCTGCTCCATGATACGCAGCTACTCATATGGTGTTATTCAAAAGCTCCCTACATTTTCTCTTTCCTGGCTTTGTCTAATTTTGAAGATTTTTCTCTTTTCAAGTCTTCAGGCGGGTTAATGTGAACAATAGTAACTGGAATTAACATGGCTGTGTATCTGTCAGTGCCATGGTAGTTATTTCTCTTGTTTTAAATCCATGTTGTTGTCTCCATCATGGAGTCACACTGTGGCTGAGGTTGGAAGGGCCCTTTGCTTAGCTGTGTCAGAGAACCGTCCAGACATCTTTTGAGTATCTCCAAGGGCAGAGACTCCACAGTCTCTGTGAGTGCCAGTGCTCAGTCACTCTGACAGTAAAAACGTGTTTCCTGATGGCCTGAGAGAACCTATCATGTTTCAGTTTGTGCCCATTGACTGTGGTCACAGTTGAAAAGAGCTTGTGTCCATCTTCTTTACTCCCTCCCTTCAGATATTGGCACGCATTGATGAGATCCTCCCTGAGCCTCGGGTTAGGGTCCCAGCTTCCTCAATCTTTCATAATTTGAAAGATCCTCTAGTTCCTTAATCATCTTTGTGACCCTTCACTGGACTCTCTCCAGTATGTCAATGTTTCTCTTGTGCTGGGGAGCCCAGAACCCGACACAGCACTTCAGATGTGGTCTCACCAGAGCTGAGTAGAGAGGAAGAACTCCCTCCCTGGACCTGCTGACAAGCACTCTGTCTAGTTCAATCCAGGATGCTGTTGGCTGCCTTTGCAGTAAGATTACATTTTTGACTCGTGATCTGTTTACTGTCCACTGAGGATCCCCTGGTCCTGCTTTGAAAAGCTGCTTTTCAGCTGATTAGCCCGCAGTGTGTTCTGGTAACTGGAATTTTTCCTCCCCAAGTGCAGGACTTTGCACTCCTGACAGTTATGAAATTCTTCCCAGCACAATTGTCCTTTTTCTATCATGATTTTACACACTATAAACCAAGAAAATCTGCGGATGCCTTTCACACATAAAGACTTGTATGATATTTGCATATTCAAAATGCCTTTTGAATTCATTAGTGAATAAGAAAAGACAACTCTTTGCAGCATTTTCTAACTCTGGTATCCTTTACAGTAAGTTAGTTAGATTAGTTCCTTAGATTAGTTCCATTTACCAGGCTGAGTGACTCAGAAGCTAGCATTCCACTCTCTTGTGAACCATGCTCCAAAAAGGAAGCAATTTCATATTTTCTTTTCGGCCATTTATTTTGGATCTCCTCCTGGTTTACACCTGTAGTAGGCACTGAGTAATAATCAGTGCAGGAAGCAAACAGGAAAACTTCTGTGGCACAAGCCCTTAGTAGGTGCAGTTGTTTTGGGAGTTTTATTTGAAAAATCTAGAACTAAGTGCTGTTAACATGCTGAAAGTTATAGGTGAATTTTTTAAAATCTGCATTAAAATGAAGACTAATGGTTATATTTGGCTATATGCTATAGGCAAAATCTTAAATTACGAGATAAAATTGAATTATACTTTCTGCCTTTTACTCCTTCTAAAAAGACCACAGCTAAGTCCCAGTGATAATGTAAATTTTTTTCTGCTGCCTTTCTTGATGACATATTGAGTGCCTTGAACATGAAATAAATTTAGAGGAATAGCTATTGAAGAAAAAATCCAAACAGATAGAAGTTTTAAGACCCAAAACTTGTTTGAAATTTCCTGTCTTTAGTTGTGATTTACAAAGTATAATACAGAAAATAGTAAAGAAGGCGCTGAGATAACCAATCTTTCTGATATAATTTCAGGTTGTGCTCCCTTTGATTGATCAGTATTTTAAAAATCATCGCCTGTATTTCTTATCTTCAGCAAGTAGGCCTCTCAGCAGTGGAGGCCATGCCTCTAATAAAGAGAAAGAAATGGTGACAAGGTAAAGCTTAAATTAATATTAATGTCTATGCATATGTGTGTTGGTCTTTAAAGAGCAGCAGTTGATTGTGGGAAAGTGGGAAGTGGGAGGCACAGAGATATTTTTATGTACAAATTAAACATTTTTCATTTTCTTTTCTCGTTAGGAAAATTCATTGTATAAAACGGAGAGGAGTACAGAGTTATTACTATATGCTGTTTTAAAGGTGATGATTTTAGCATGCAGGGAACTTCAATTTATCCTTATATCCAACAGCGAAATACTTGTACAGTCTGTGGCACAGGCTATACAATTAGGTATCAATTTTCACTGTTAGAAATAAGTATATACTGAAATCATTATTCCTGCAAAATTTTATGTTAGATTTATAAGACAAACTTATCTGTAGCCAAATTTCTATAAATACCATTGTTAATGTCCCTCATAACAATTAAAAATAAGGGAATTGCATTCTTTCTGCTCTTTAATGAATAGTAATGAGTAGTACTATCACAGAAATACTTGACTCTTTCCCAGAAGTTACTCTTTTTTTAAGACCAGCTCTCTAAGATGTTTTCATTTCAGTTCTGATTGAATTGAAACCCACATTTCCCATTTAGTAAGGTGGCTTACAAGCTTCACACAGGACCTCTTGAGTACCTGTAATATGGGCATGCGTGATCATTGCCTTCTTGGCTGTTCTTGGGCATGAACCATACAATATTGTATTGCTGTATTTTGAGGCTGACAGCCAGTTGGTGGTCATACAAACATGCAGGGCTTGCAAGACTGTGTAAATACTGAATGAAGTTTCTAGCAGAATATTAAGCTCAAGTAAGTAATGGCTGTCTTGACTTTGCATCATCTCATGGACTGATCTAATCTGGCAGCTCATCTGAATGCTATTCTTCAAGGGATTAAAAAACTGTATCAAAATGCATGCATATAAATAATTTTCCAGTCTTACAAGCTCCTCATTTTCTGTAATGTCCTGGATAGCAGTATTTTTACAGTTAAGTCATGCCAATAAACTCCCTACTTCTGGAATATGTCAGATATATCAGCATACCTGCTGCACAGAGATTCAGGATTTATGCACATATGCTATATAGCTGTATTTCCTGAAGAAAGATCAGAGCTCCTGCCATACTTGATTGAGTTATGTGCTATCCAGATGTGTCAGCCAAGGAGAAGAAAATAGATACAGAGAAATCTTGGATGAACAATAGCTAATCCTATTGAGTACACCTCCTACACAGAATTTGTTTCAATCTAAGGGCAGTTCCTGGCTGCTTTCCTTCTCCAGTGAAGATAAACTTGCATTCATTAAGCTATGGAGAAGTATAATTTTGGATATTGATAATGCAGTGAATATCTTAGCATATGCAACAACCATTCCATATTCAGAAAATACAGTAAATCTAGTTCTGTTTTACTGACAAATATGGGTCAGGTTTCTTCCAGAAAGGTGGTGGTATTATTATATTCTGTTGTGTTTGTAACCAACCTCTTCATGATTGGGTTTTTCAAATTTCTCATTCAGTAGACCATGTTACAAGTTTTTTAACTACTGTAGTTGCATGAAATTGGTTCTGAACATCAATCTAGGTATTGGAAATTTGGAGTTTTCTGTTTATTTATTTGACCTCAACTAAGCACACTGTAGATAATAGGTTCAATCTGACTTTGTAAAAGAGTGGCATCTACTGAATGGTACAGTCAGTTGAGTAACATTTGTATGTCAGAACATAGGATAGAGTAGTGAACTATTTATGTCTTTTCCAGAATGAACACATAATCTATAAGATGCTAACATGCTTCTCTACAGCTTTTCCTGTGGGACTTGGTGATCCAAGATCCTCATAAAAGAATATATAGTATATGTCTGCATCATGGAATAAAAAGTGAACAGAGATCCTCAAACATGCACCAAGCAGACTCATTTCTAAAACAGAGCAGTTGCTATTGCTAGAGTGGATCACTGTGCATTGGCTAATTAGCTGGATTCAATACCACATTAACCTGGCTGTTTTGATTCTGGACATAAATGTTTCCATTTGACACCGTGCTCTTGTCTGTCAATGGAACAACATGTTCAGAGCTCATTCATAGGCTGTGCAGACATGCTTATTGTATCTTTTGCTTTTAAATCAGAGGCTAATAAATAGCCAGTGTGCCTATTAATTAAGTAGCTTAATGAAATGACATGATATTGTTCATGTCATTTATAGCAGATGAAGGGGTTTGCAGCAGAAAATAATAACACCAAAATGGATGCTCATGGTGAAGATTCTCACACCAAACCAGATCGTGAAGATTGATTAAATACCTTCTTAATCTGGAGCCCATGTCAATTTGGGTAGGGCAGTTTGCTCCTGCTTCTCTGAATCAATGCAAAATTTCACTCTTTTCTCAGTGGAGTGCTGTTCATCAGCACAGGAAGTAGTTGAAACATGTGAAACAAAATCATTTATCATATTGTTTTAAACCATGCAAGAGGTGATATTTAAAAAAAACTTATTTGAAAAGAAATTCCTTCTATGTTCAAGTTTACAAGATCGTAATTGAACTAGTTAAGCATTTGCCATCACACACCTCAGTTAATCTGATTCCCTTACCTTATGTTTTTAAATTGTTAGTGGTATCCTGTGTAGCACAATGACCACATTTTACTTTTTAAAGCTTTGATGGTTATTTCCTTGTGGGTTATTGTATAGAATGCTTTTATATTAATTAGCTTTGCTTTTAATTTTTTGTTTTTTTTTATTTTATTATAATATGTGCTTATTTAACCATGTTCGTTAAGGATATGCACTTGAAAATTCTTTCTTTTGTATTCTGTCCCACATTCTGCTCAGACAATTGATTCTTTCTGCGTGACATCATGTTGCTTTTCCTGCTCATATATCAGCTGTTATTTTTTCTTTCTTTCCCCTCCTTCCCTCCCTTATTTTTTTCCTTTTCCCTTCTCTTCTCTTTTATTTTTCTTTTGTCTTCAGCCTGTTCTGCAAACTTGGAGTTCTTGTCAGGCATAGGATTTCACTGTTTGGTAAGGAGACCCTTGACAAATACTAGCATGGCCATCACTTGGTTTCTTTGCCATTTTTGCATTGTGTTAAGTGCTGCTTTGTTGCATGCTGCATGGCTGAAATGCATGGTCTACACAGACCACCAATTGTTTAGACTGGTAGATCAAAGACTTTTTTAGGTGGAATAAAAAGCTCTTGTAGTTTTCAGTTTGGGGAGGGTTGGGGGTTGTTTAGTTTTCTGAGTCAACTAATATTTGGGTTTCATTATTGTATCAAAGAATTTTGAAGAGTAAAAAAATTACTGATCTGTAATATTATTCTAAATCATTTGGGAAAAACATTTGACTATCGGAAATGCACATTTATATTGGAAAGTCATTAAGGAAAATTGGATGAGGGCTGAAATGCTTAGTTATGTTCTGTGGAATTCTTGAACATTCCCAGATGTGCTTGACTCCACATACGCATGTGTACTCTCTTTCTGGTACTATGTGACCTTGGCAGGGGCTCGCTGTTTGTCTTAGGCCATGTGCAAATCACTGAATTGAAGTCAATTTGAAATCCATGTCAAGTGTGTACATTATATGCAATGTGTGGCGGGGTCATTTTCTTTGCAATTTTTTCTTATGCCATGATGCTAGGAGAGTTGGAATAGTACATCCTGTGCATACATGGCTTCTATGATGGATGCAGTGCAAACTGCAGTATCCATGAACATACCTAATTGGGTAATTGCCTAGTGAATTAGAATTTGATTATTATAACATGCATCTAACTCAATTCCTGCATATTTCGTTCAATTTGAAGGGAAGGAGCTCACTTGCTGCAGCAGTGTGGTGGTTAAAAATTTTACAGACTGTTATGAAAGGCATTAAACTAAGAAGAAAGATTGGAAGGTTTTGCGGCATAATCACTTTTAAATGTTTTGAGAGGAGCTGAGTGTATTTGCCTCTAGAGCCAAAAGATCATAGGAGGAATGGAGTTATTTCTTCATCTGTGTGGCATTGTTAGAGCTTTTTCTGAAGGGTGGAATATGCCACAAACCTACGTATAAACTCTGATTTATACCCTAGGTTGTTTCTTCAAAGAATGAGCTAGCTTAGGTATACTATTAAAATTTTGGAAATCTTTTTTTTTTTTTTTTTTTTTTCTAAAATGAGTCATGGTTGAAATTAAAAACCCAAGTCAATGTAACTTTCTTCAGTACTAAAGAAAAGATCTTTTCTATTCCACATCTCAGCTTGCTTATTTCCTGTTGTTTGGCTGGGTTCAAGTGCTAGGAGATAAGTCAAATAGGATCAGCTGATTGTTTGTGATGGCTACAGTTTGTTTTTTAACTCTTTTCCTAGACTGCAGTAACAAACAGAGTGCAAAATCTTTATGCCAACACAGTATTTTTGGCATGAATTTTGACAAGGTCATTGTGAGACTATGTTGCATGATTGGGTTGTTTACTGTGGGCTTAATAACTGAAGTCAAAGTCACCTTATAGTTTGCCTTCCCTTGGAAGTGAATTGCATGATGTGAGAAAATCTGATTGAGAGAGTTGCACTTCTTCCAGCAAAGACAAAGGCTGTGTAGAAGAGGAGAAAATTCTCATAACTGAGCACAGCTGGGGCCTAGAAAGTTATTTGTGCATTTTGGAGCCATCTTGTGTGAGCAAGCATTGCTCAATAATAACTTTTATGGATAGTGTACAGTTTGCTATAAAAAATGTCAAAATTCTATATTTTTGCTGTATAGGTATTTTATATTACTGTGAATTTAAATGGTACTTCTGAATATTCAGCTGCATTTATGAAAATCATTAGTGAAAGTCATATAGCTTAAGATGTATGTAGAAGCTTGTTAAAATGGGAAATTAAGCATGCATGTCTTACTGAGTGAATGTAAATAGCCACATTTGATATCTGAGACTGTCATTGAGCTTATGGAATTATCATTTAGCATGGAATCATTATTACTTTACAATGTGAAAGTAGATTCTGACTACACTAATTTACTGTTTGAGAGCTGTCGCTGTACATCAGGAAGACTGTGTTGATTTATTTTCATTAGTATTATTGGGCAGAAATTGAAAGATTTCAGTGAATAATTTTGGTGAATCAAACACATTAATTTATATTTTCTCAAATTTAAAAACCAAGTTTGTGTAAGTAGCTTGATTCAGTTTTTAAACTGTTTAAATTTCTAGTAATTCTGAATTCTCATTATATTCTGAAGTAGGTTGCTGAGAACTTGTGGCTGCCCCATCCCTGGAAGTGTTGAGGCCGGGTTGGATGGGGCTTTGAGCAAGCCTTGTCTAGTGGAAGGTGTCCCTGCCCACAGCAGAAGTTTGGACCTATATGGTCTTTAAGAACCCTTCCAACCCAAGCCATTCCATGATTTTGTGATGGTCTAATCCAGTCTGGTGTACTTGGAGTACTTCCCTCCATGCCTGCTGTCATTAGCACAGTCCTGCAATCTTATCAGCATGGGCATTCCTATCACCAGGAACAGATGATAGGAATAATAATAAGGAAAAAGTTTGATCTGACAAAAAACCTTTATCTTTCGGAGTGGTGATGTTTGTAGGATGTTTTTAGGTCGCCTCAGCTTTCTTATCTGCTCGCTGTACCATTGCATGATCACACATGCCAGGGAGAAAAAGGTGAGGCTGCCTAGCTGAGGAAGCCATGGAAGTTGTGGTTCAGGTTTGTTTAATCTGCTGTGTATGAACACCATAAGAGTATTTCCCAATTTTGGTGGCACAGAATCACTTTCTCAGTGCTGCAACGGACCTCCCACACCTTCCTTGCAATTTTTCTTTTAAAATCTCTAGTTCACTGAAACAATTACTAATTTTACTTGAATGTTTGCTAGTGTTTTCAAGAAATAACAACCAGTCAGAAAATACAGTATACTGTATCATTGTATGCACATAGAAGTATTTTCAGAAATCTTTCTTAAACATTCAATTTGTTTCTACTTTTTTGTTTAATCAAGAAAATCTAAAGAGAAGCAAGAAATCAGTTTTATTTTTACATAATTTCCTTTTAAGAAGTAAATTTAAAAATAAGATGTGGTTCAAATTCGTGTACTGTACATCTGTTCTTAACAAGAACAAGGACTTAAAAAGTGATCTTAGAGGAAAGAGGCTTGTACATGGCAGCATTTTGGGATGTACAAATGTGTAGGAGGCTTGTTGTGTGTAAGTCCTCTTTTTACATATCCAAATGGGAAAAACTAATTACAGAATATGTGTATTATGTCAGGCACTGTTATTTGTGTGAACCCAATTAAGACTGC
The DNA here is from genome assembly GCA_025584955.1 of Alethe diademata. Lineage (NCBI taxonomy): Eukaryota > Metazoa > Chordata > Aves > Passeriformes > Muscicapidae > Alethe > Alethe diademata. The sequence goes on from JANRMJ010000066.1 coordinate 43,566,892, forward strand.
AGACTATGGGGGAGCATTAGGCAACTAACTTTCTTAATGACATTTTTTACAAGTGTTCTCTTCCTGCTTTAGCAGCTTTGGAAAGTTAATAGCTTTTATGTTACTGAGAGAGGGAAGGTAAACAATCAGATAAACTCGAATTAATTAAAGCAAAACTTAGAGAAATCAAATGAAAACCAGACAATGCACTGCAGCTCTAATTAACCCCACATTTGAGTGCCGTCTTGACTGCCTCAGCTATTTTTTGAGAGATGCTTTCCTGCCTCTAGTTACTGCATTTGTGTAAACAAGGCTAAGACAAAAAACTGCATGTTTTTTAAATTGAAATGATGCAGAAGTTCAGCTGCTCTTCTGCTATGTCATTTATTTTTTCCTGAAATCCAGAGGTACAGTTAGCAATGTGTCAGTAAGCTATATGCTATTTGGTTTTAATTGGTGGATAATTTTTCCTCCCTCTCTAGGAAACGATGCAACATCAATAGTCAACTGTCTTCACATACTGGGACAGACCTTGGATGCAAGGTAATTTTGATTATATTTTTTATAAAGTACAAGGAAGATCACTGAAGAAAGTAATGTGCAGTTGCATTTGGG
>JANRMJ010000066.1:43573957-43616335 GCA_025584955.1 Alethe diademata
ACTGCTATTTTAATTTTGAGATACCAACCTCAAAATACCACTTTGGAATTAAGAGTTTTTTGAGTTTTGAGTTAAGAGTTTTTGAGTTTTTGGAATTAAGACTTTGCACATTTTTAGTACCTTAGCCATTCTATATTTGATGATAAAATTACGCATTCTCAAAATTAGCTTTGGTTCCTCAGTTTACATAAACAATATTGGGTCCCTAAAACATACATACTTGCAACTGAAGGTAAATAGCTTTGCTGTATTAATTTCATATTATGCCGTTATAAAGTAAAAACGTTGCAGAGTAGTATGGAGGTAGGTTTTTAATGTTGTTTGGCATAAAAGACAGTACAGATAATTTGCAGTGACAATATGTATGTTTACTTTGCATGTATCTTTTTATCCCATTCTTGATGTTTCTTGTTGAATAAGGTCACATGCACAAACTGTTCCTGCAATAAACAGAAGTTGCAGTAGGACTTTACAAGCACTGCATATATGCTGAGTCTGAAACATTACAGATACACAAAGATGACAGTGTAGGTTAATATAAGATGCCAATTTATAATGGCAATAATTTTATAACTTCACCTTTAGTTTTTAAAAAAATTGAACATAGCAGATTTATTCTCCAAGAGCTGTAGTATCTGAACTTGTAAATATCAACAATTATGCATACTTGCCATATATTTTATCTATTTTAATATATCTGGAAGGACAACCCACTGGATTGTCATGATTTTTAACAGAAAATTGAATTTTATTTTCAAAACTGCGTAATCTTTAAGGAAACTATGTAATGTCTGTGTAAAATGTATTTGCTCCAAATAGGAGAAGATACTGCTTTACAAAAAAGACTGGCCTTAGTACAAGGAGTTATGGAATGCTGGTAGAGACATTATGGAATGTGGTAGAGACATTCGTATTCACAAGTTGCAGGCTAAATTTTTGCTCTATAGATACCTATATATGTCATGTTATGTCTCTGTTAGTATGTTAGACGTTCAGGAGCTACAGATTGTGCTTGCAGATATTTTTTGGTAGATGAAGGAAACTGCCTCAAAAATCGAGGCAACTGTGATGCCTTTTCAGAGGAAGGAACTAAAAATTCAGAGAATTCAAAATTAAAATCACATATTCACCTCTAGAATCAGTTTCTCAAATCTGCTCAGTTTTTTAGGACAAGCAATGGCTTCTGTTTGTTCTATTAGAATTCCAGGTCTCAGCTGATGTGTTGTTGAGAGATATTTCATTGTATCAATTTGTTTCCTCAACTGCAAAAACTAACACTGGAAGGGACTTTGAAATTTAAGCTTTATTTTGTATATAGAGCAGTGCATCTGATTTCTCTGAATTCATTCCACAATATTTATATTGTTGAAGCTTTCAAATAGAAATCTTAATTACAGAACTGTTTATTGCTCAACAGTATGAAAGGATGCATTTTTTATTGTTGTGTTTGGTATGGTTCTGGATCACAAGGGTGCAAATGTAAACAGAAAACAGAAGTTTTATTGAATAGCAGCTGAAAATAATTGTTTACCGTTTGTAACCTAGTTTATTGATTTTTGTTCATTTGTTGTTTTTTTTTCCCAATAGTTCTCAATTTGCCAACTAGTGTGGAAGAGGTTTGCCCAAATATTCCTTCCTTGGTGAAGCTAATGGAAGAAATAGTGGAACTGGCAGAGTCTGGTATTCGCTACACACAAATGCCACATATCATGGAAGTCATACTGCCTATGCTGTGCAGTTACATGTCACACTGGTGGGAACATGGGCCAGAGAACAATCCTGACAGGGCTGAAATGTGTTGCACAGCCTTGACGTCAGAGCACATGAACACTCTGTTGGGTAACATATTGAAAATCATCTATAACAACCTTGGTATTGATGAAGGAGCCTGGATGAAGAGATTAGCAGGTAAGATGTGAAAATAAATTAATCAACAAGCAAACATGTGTGTCTATTCAGAATGTATATATACGCACACAGACTCTGAATCACTCTGTATTTACCCTGTTAAAGCTGGAGTAGAAGAACATTCATATTTTTTTACGTGTTTAAACAATACACATCTTGATGAACCAGAAATACCAAGAATAAAGAAAAAGCAGTATAAGCACTATGTTTTGATCTCTCTATAAGTAATACAAGAAGTACATTAGACTATTTATTTTTCCTGAGTATATATATGTGCCTTTTGCAGTATACTAAATTCAAGGACTGTAGTAACTTAGCCCCATTTTCATTAAATAAGCAAGTTTCATTTGCAGGCATTATACAGTTCCTTGCTATTCTGTATGAGTGCTGGATCCTTAAAACCTAGGTTTGAAGGTGTATATCTAACATATTTATTACAATGAAATGTTGAAATTCTCGTGTCATTTTAGTAATACGTTGACTTCATCTCATGAACAACTTGAAATTCATTTAGAAACACTTTAATTCTCAGTGTTGCAACATCTGAGGAAAGGTCACTTCAGTGGTGTGGATTCACTTTCTCAATTAGACTTTCTTATGACTTTTCAGGATTTACTGTAGTAGTAATTTCATTCATGGTAGCATTCAGAATTTCTAGTGTTTTGAGAGTTAGTAATGTAATGCACTCTGAGAATACGTGGCAATTGCCTAAAATTCTGTGTAATTTAATCAGTGTGTTACAAATGGTTTGGTACCAATGGGCGCACTTGAAGTGCTAGTTTACATAATTGTTCTTATGAGCAGATTTTCAAAAAGCTTGTGCTAACAAGTCTGAAATGAATCTATTGAATGCCTCCTATTTGTGTCTACGTACAAGACTTCTTAGTGTGCTGAAGAAATACAGGCAGGATGTTTCCATGGGTTTTCAAACAAACAGAGCATCCAGTTCCCCTTTGCTCAAGCAAGGTTCAAAGCAGAAACCTGTAGCTGAGAAAACTTGTGTGTGCACTATGTAGCTATATATGTATCCATCCATACCATTAGGTAACTTAAATGGCATTACTCAATAAAACTATGCGGACAAATACCATGCTGACAGAATACCAGTAAAGAGGTGTTTCAAGTTTTATGATCTTGCAACTGTAGTCTGTGAAGTTGCAATTTCTGCCCTCAGACACAGTGAATTGATTTTGTGAAATCCTGACCACATTTAATTCTTGGCAAAACTTCTGCTGATTTCAATGGGGGCAGGATTTGGCTCTGTAGCCTAGAAGTAAGATTCAAGAAAGCAGTAAAAGGTAAAAGATTTTAGTTATATTTTGTGGCCAGGTATATATTATAATATTCATTGCCTTAAATAGTGTTTTCCCAGCCCATCATAAGTAAAGCGAAGCCACAGCTCTTAAAGACACACTTCCTTCCACTGATGGATAAACTAAAGAAAAAAGCAGCAGTGGTTGTATCGGATGAAGAACATCTAAGAGCAGAAGGCAGAGGTGACATGTCGGAGGCTGAACTGCTCATCCTAGATGAGTTCACCACTTTGGCACGGGACCTCTATGCCTTCTACCCTTTGTTGATTAGATTTGTGGACTATAACAGGTATGTGGAGAGGAATAGGTCAATGAATCTCATAAAACCTTCCTTTTTATTGATACCACCTCTTTTCCCTTGATGTGCCTAGCACTGAATTAAAGTGGCTTTTACTCAGTCTGACAATCTTGCGGTTGCTGAAGCTAATGTTATCTGACTTTTAGGAGGAGCTGGGGTCTTTTTGAGAAGAAAACAAAACAAAATTGCAATCCAGATCTATTGGATTAGAACTAGGATTAATATTAAAGGATTTTTAAGGGTTTTGAAATAGGACATCAAAAAGCCACTGCTACCAGAAAGGATTAAAAACATATATTATTGTTTTTGTTGACTTGTGTCCTTGTAAAATGTTGAAAAGTAAATCCAAAGCATAAAGACAACGAGGATTATCTCCTTTTTCACCCTTTTACCAAATTTTAGGGCAAAATGGCTGAAAGAGCCCAATCCTGAAGCAGAAGAATTGTTCCGCATGGTGGCTGAAGTCTTCATTTACTGGTCAAAGTCTCATGTAAGTAATTCCTTGGTAAATACTTGTTTTAATGAGGTTTCTTAATAGGTATATCAGTTATTTAATAGTAATGTTTTGAAAACACATTTAATGACAGAAGTGAAACTGCAGATGGGAAGGTATTAATGACTCACATTTCTGACACTTTTGAAATGGCAGAGAAGATGGGAGATTTGGATCATATTTTGTAACATAGTAAACTGGTTAGAGATGTTTTTCTTACAGATTCTGTTTTTTTTGTTCTGGGTTTGTTGTTTGCTTGGTTTGTTGGGATTTTTTTTTATAATATATTAGGCTCATTTCATTTTGTATCCCTACCTTTTTTTTTTCTTTTCAATTATTTTAACCTCATAGCCTTCTTGTAATCACACCTAGTAAGCACTGATTCTTCTTAAATAAAACATGATTCAGGGAATATTGGAACACAAAGAATTAAAAATCCAAAAGAGTCTAATCTCTTTCAGGCATTAGATCTTTGTATGGACTGTTGTCTATACTAAATGTCTTTATTTGCTATAGCTTCAATTCTCTGAAGTCTGGGAAACAAGATGCCTTATAACTTCAGTATTTGTGCCTGAATTTGACTGTAAGGTTTATTATAAACTACACTGTGCACAAATAATGATTACACTGTGGATAGATACCAGATAATGAAATCACCTGTGTGTTTATAATTTCAATCTTTTATTTAATTATTTTCTTAGGTACCTGAATATAGTGGAAATTTATAATGGGGAAGAAATGAATGAATAATTTACTAGTAAGGGAAAACCTGGAAAATCTATAAAAACCTATTTTTATATTGAACTGGAGGAGGAGTGAGATTATCATCATGTCTTTTTCATAGTTAGGGAAACATTTCCTTCTCTCTAACATGGGGAAAATCCCCAAATATGCACCACCTGAGTTATGCAATGTAAATGAAGCTGAAATTCCAAGATATTGTTAATCATCTGTTTATTTTTACTGCCCTTTTCTTAACTTGTGAATTTTATAAATTTTTACTTAATTTGTATTTTTATTTAAGGTATATTTAGATACAGTACTCATATAAATGCTTCTAACTGAGATCTTCTGCATATTTCCAGAATTTCAAGAGGGAAGAGCAGAACTTTGTGGTACAAAATGAAATCAACAACATGTCTTTCCTCATCAGTGACACCAAATCTAAGATGTCTAAGGTAGTGTAAAGATTTTCATATTTTTGTCTTTGCAAAGGGAAGGAGTCAGGAAGACTCCAGAGAAGCACCTTTTATTGTTTGATATTTTTGCTTGTTTGTTTGTTTGTTTGTTACTTTGGGGAGGAAGGCGTTTGCTCTTGGTTTTGTTTTTTTTTTTCTGGTAAAGAAATCTGTTGAAAACACCCGGCTGAGATGCAAAACACAGTCACTTGAGAAACACATTGCAAAATACTGGCAATGTTAAAATGGCAGTTCCACTGTATGAGGTCACACCTGTATTGGTAATAAGGAAATTGTCAAGCTAGAGACAAGTACAAAGTTGCTAGTACAATTCTTTTATTAAATATTGGATTTGCTTTCTTTTTCATCTTTACTTTATTCTGCAGGCAGCGGTTTCTGACCAGGAAAGGAAGAAGATGAAGCGAAAAGGTGACCGCTACTCTATGCAGACCTCTCTCATTGTGGCAGCACTGAAGAGATTGCTTCCAATAGGCCTAAACATTTGTGCTCCTGGAGACCAAGAGCTAATTGCACTGGCCAAAAATCGATTTAGCATGGTAGGTGCTCTTTTTGCATTTCTAAAAGTTAGAAATATTTACTAATTTATTTCTTTGAATATTTCACCCTGTGTTCATTCTTACAGCATGACACAGAGAATCAAGATTATGATTCTGTTTTATAAGGGCACAGTGGGTGATTATCGTATATTTCTTCATGTTTTCCTCCTGGCTTAAAACATTTCAGTTTGAACATACGAATGATCTGTATATGAATAGAGATAGCATTCAGTAATTGAACTAGTTATTTCTTTCTCTTAATTTTTAATGCAAAGTAGTGTTTGTTATATTTTATGAAGCTTGAATTCGCTTGATTTCAAAAGTCTTTTCTGATCTAGTTGATTGTGTGATTCTCATAAAATTAAGAACTAGCTGTTTCGTAACTTCTGTGCCCAATATCATAACTAATTCCTTTTAATTACTCTCATGTGAATGAAGGAATTTCTGTAGGAATAGACTGTTTTAGAAGGGATTCTTTTGGGTATATACTCCCAGTGCAATAGTTTGATTTTAATTTGGAATATACTCCTTTTCTCAAGCTATAATACTTCCTACACTTTAGGGGAAGTGACCATTGGACTGCTGAACTGAATCCTATAAAGGGTGCTGTAAAAGAGCTCTGGAAAGCAAACATAAATCATAAAAGGCTCTGTTCATGTTACTGGTTTTGTTTGGTCAAACTTTCAGTATGTGTATATGAGCAATTTGAATTCAGGCACACATTCAATGTGTTACTGTGAACAAATACGTGTGATGCCTTCCAGAACCCGATCCTGTGAGCTTGGATAAGAAAAGATTACTCTCTGAGATTTTTCTCAATCTTTTACATTGTCAGTTCATTCATCATCTCATGAAGGCCAAGATTGATATCTGAGTGAATCATAATGTTTACTAATTACCTTCTATCCTAATTTATAAGATTTGTAATCTATTGGCAGAAAGACACTGAGGATGAGGTGCGAGATGTCATCCGCAGTAATCTTCACCTTCAGGGCAAGGTAATCTATATGCAGTTTTTAAATTTGATTTTTTCTTCCTTTGAATTCATTTGTGAGTACTGAATAATGACAACCTGCCTTGGTTAATTAGAATAACTCGTAGTCCCTTATTCTCTTCTGTCACGTGAGATGTTCGTATTAACTGTTAGGTTTTTAATGTGTGTATATGTGCATTATATACAGTAACATATGGCCCTTCAAATCTCTCTCCATTCACGCCATTAATACAAAATTGGGGATGGAAGGAAGTTCTATCACTGCTTAAACTCCACCTACTACTGTTTGAGATAAAGTCTGCAGAATGCTCAAAGTTAATTAATATCAACTTGATGTGTAAATGACAAGGAAGCTGCCATTTTGATGTACTCTGTAAAGTGAAAAATCTCCAATTTTCTGAGTTTGGTTCCTGCTTCTCAGCCCTGGGAAAAGAAGGTATTTTGGGAAGAAAAAATAGATTTTTGTTACTGAATTCCAGTTAGTGTCAGGTGAATAGCTTTAGGGGAAAAGTCTTGAAATGGCCAGTGTAAACTGTTTTATTAATGCTTTAAATAAAGAAAAATAAGCCAGAATATGGAAGTGTAATAAAATTATGCATATTTCTCCTCTGTTGAAGAAAGATGGAATCGTACCTATGGATACTGCTTTACTTAGGATTGTCCTCTACTTCCTCTCCCTGCCCATGTTTTATTAACCTCAAGAAAAAAATAAACTTCTGTTTTCTGTGCTTGTTAAAAGGTCACAAAAGAGTAAACATGAGTTGAAAATCTGGTGCTTTTTTTCTGAACAGTTATTTGAGAATCATTCAGAAGTCTAGATTCCACTGCAATCAGTGCATGGCAGTAATAATTTTTCTTTTAATGAGCTGGTGTTGTGATTGCTCTTGCTGAATAATATGTGAAGATTCATTTTCTCCAATCATGTTTTCCATATGTCACTGCCATGTTAACAACAAAAATGTTTAATCCCGTAGCTTTAAATCAAAGGGTTTGCACATAGCAGAGTTTACTCTGAAAGCAAAAGATTTGGTTAAATCCTAAAACCTTGAAATACTTACCCTTATATGGCAATTTTTGTATACTGAGGAGCAGAAAACACACAGGGAAGGTACTCGCAAGGAAGCAGTGTTTCTGAAGATGTTAATGAGCAACAGTACTTAAACAGTGTGAATGCCATGAACTTAGAGTGTTTGAACATGAGGTGGTTTTGTGTATAAACTTCAGTAGTGCTTTCTTAGTGACAATGATAGATATTTCTCTTCTGACATATTCAGTGTTTGTACATTTTCATTTTGTGAGCCCTGCAGCTCCAAGCCTTGCCTGGGATTTCATGTTGCTGTTTAGCACTTATCCTCCTGTTTTAACTACTTCAGTTTCTGCTTTATTTCTTCAGTAATACATTCGGCTGTTAAGAAATTTCTGTCTGTTACTGCTTTGTTGCCTGGTAGTCATGATACATCATAATACCTTGGTCTATGCTTTCTCTTCAGAAACTTCCTACTCTTCAATTAAAAGTTTGAGATTGTTAAGCAACATACATTTTCTCTGTTTATACTACATAAGAATAAAAGTGCTTTTAAATTTCTTACATTGATGCAATTTCACAGTGCCTTTTTGATTAAGACAAAAGTAATTTTAGCTAATCCAAAGTCCGCACTGTTGGATTTTCCAATTGTAAACTTCATCAGTGACTATAGAATTTCCTATTTTTAAATAAACTCCCAGTGAAAGATGAAAATCGGAAAGAGAACCACATAACGCATAGATAACAAAACTAAACTGCTATTGTAGTTAGCTTGATTTTATAGCTGTTTACATATTGCTTTATTAACTTTTAAAAGCTCCGAGTTAGACCTGTATGTGACAAGTAGTTAACTGCAAACAAAACAATGATTTATCAGTGGCACATCTAGAGTAAACACTACATATAAGTGTGTAACTAATTACTTAGAGTATAATGCCTGAAGTTAAATTAAAATACTATTTATTCTGTAGTACTCTGATGTCATTAGGATTCAGTACCTATACAGTCAAGTATTATGTTTCTTGTTACAAAAAGTGATGCCATTATGCATAGACTACCCTTTTGTTGTCTGATTGTCAGATATAATGGAAATGTAGGCCAAATCGTCCTATAAATTTAAATTACTACTTTCTACTATGAATTAATATGTAACTTAGTTATAGTGGTGTTTGTGTAAAGTGGCTTTCAAAATATAGGAAAAATACTGCTTTGTGAATACTGGTTTTCTTCCAACCATAGCAATATTCTTTCTTCAAGTGATGTTTTGTGTTAACCACTTCTTCTCACAGACACCTAACATTCTGTTATTTACATTAGAGCTACAGATTCCTTTTTGGAGTACTTCACTGTTAGAGAATCATCCTTCTGAATCTCTAGCTATTAATGTTGTGGCGTCTATTTCATGCATTTGTCTACCTTTGTCTGCATTTGTACATTTGTCTTCACCCTGTTTCTGTCTTTCCTTTCCTTGCATGCCTGCATGCTGTTACTCAGTACCAAGCCTTTTATTTCAAGAAATTGATGACGAAACTTGCATTCATTTTGACATGGATGAAGCTCAAGTCACCAAAATCTTCTTCCAGCCATTCTAATTCACACCTTGAAATGCCAGCTACTCATACCCTTAGAAAACTACCTATACAAAAAAGCTGTACCTTGATAGAATGTGAGGAGTCCTCAGATCAAAAGACATCTCCACCTGTGATTAAAAAGTCTTTTGTGAACTATCCATTCATGATGATCAAGTCAAATGCTCGAACAAAGACTGTGGATCTGACAGTTGTTAAGAAATGGAAAAGCCAAAAGGTGGAAGAAATCCCTGCAAAATGTGGTTTTCTAGGTTATAATAAACTATTAATGAACGACTGTGTAAGTTTTTAATCATTCCTGGAACTTGAGTAAACTGTGTATCATAATATGTTTTGTGGAGGTGAATTAGTGTTATTGTCTGAGGCATAAATTGAAATCTGGATCCACAAAAATGTTCTAGACAAATAAGTGTTGAGTTCAAGCCCTAGGAAAATCTGTAAGGTTTAGCCCTCCAAGTTGTCTAGCCATCAGTGTATCTTCAACAGTAACTGCATAATCAGGAATGATCACTGGCCACAGTTCTCAGTAAAATGGGTCATCAGTGTCATTGGCACAGTAAATAGTTGAAAACAGTCTTGATTATCAGCCTGGGGAGACAAAACAATCCAAAAAAAGAAATCACCAGTTGTAAAACAGAGAATTACAGATTAATGAAATAGAAAAAATAAAATGTAAAGAGGAAAACTCGATAAAAAAACCATTTTGCTTCTTGCAGTTCTTTATAATTTGTGGGCTGATAAGCCAATGCTTCTTGATTTCATTTTTCCAAATTAACTTTTAATTTTTTAGCTAATAATCAGTAAAATTAGGATTTTATAACAATTTTAAAAAAATTAAAAATGGACATAAGTAATAGCAATACTACTAATTTCCATGACGGAAAACTAAGTAATCCCAACTAGTAGAGCAACACTTTCAATGTTGTTTCATTTAATAATGGGAAAGGCAGTGTACTAAGTTATGTCTCTGTACCTCATATTCATTACTTCTCCTCAAATATTATATTCATTGCTGGTGCCAGTGCTATTTGTTGACCAATGATTTTTTGCTATTTGTATGATTATTACTATTTTAGTTCTGTGGGACAGGTTGCACACAGAAAATGTGGATGCATCATCTCTGGAGGTATTCAAGGCCAAGTTGGACATTGATTTGAGAAATCTGGTCTCGTGGAAGGTGTCCTTGTGTTTGGCAGAGGGGTTGGAAGTAGATGGCCTTAAAGGTGCCTTCTAACCCAAAACACTTCATGTTTTATGGAAGCTCTTACAAAGCATTGCACAAATTAGTCTTGTTCTCACAGTGTAATGGATGCTGTATGGGTTAGACATAAAGATGTAGGTTAGCCATATAAAGTGTTTCAGTTTATCTTTGAAGGAGTTTCTCTACTGGTTAAACTGTTTGGAACATTTTACCTTGGTGACCTGTGAAATCTCTCTCCTGCAGCTTGAGGATCCCGCCATTAGATGGCAGATGGCACTTTACAAAGATTTGCCAAACAGGACTGAAGATTCCTCAGATCCAGAGAAGACTGTGGAAAGGGTTCTTGATATAGCTAATGTGCTGTTTCACCTGGAACAGGTTAGGCACGTTTTATCAATTCCTTTGCTTCTTAATCTAAATAGAAATATTCACCCTTTCATTTGTACTTTCACCTGCTGTATTTAATGTTATATGCTTTTTTCTTTCTTTTGATTGCTACTATTTACATGCTTAATTTTGTGTTTTGTAGTCCAATATCATGGTCATATCTATCTTAGAGTGTATTTGCAGCAACGCCAACAAAAATTTGTTTGGCCAATCTGGCGAACTCATACATTCCTTGCTGCATTCAAGAAACAGCAGAAGCAGGTTGGAGGAATCATTTTTTCTGAGAAAGATCTCTCAGAAACTTTAAGTTGCTTCTGAATCTGGCAAAAAGCTCTATTGTATTATTTAATATTTTTTGTATTAATATATGAGCCTCCCATGTGACCTGAACTACAGTAACTTTAAGTAATTCTGTATTTTTTTTTTGTGTCCTTTCCATATTCATTAAAATATGAAGTTAAAAAAATCTCCTATATGGGTACATCTTACAGATCAAAGACTAGTTAATAATTTATTTTTGTGACTTTTCTTTTTGAATTATTACCTATTTTGCAATTCAGATTTATTATGTTTTTTTCATTTTTAAATGCAGTGAAAAAACAGGACATTAACTTGTAGGATGTTCCTACTGGCAGAGATGAACACTGCTGGTTGCACAACATAGGCTACAAACTGTCTTCCAATTTTACTAATTTTTTTTTTCCTTTTCAAAGAACATTTGAAAATTCAAGGTTTTCTTGCATTTTCTCATTAGATTAGCTGGTTTCACTCAGAAAGTTTTCTGATCCAATGTCAGGAAGTTTTCTGTGTAAGGAGTTCACTGGTTCCATCAATAGGAACCTGGGAGATATGTGAATGTTCTTGTGTATACACTCTGCAGAAGGTGTGTTGATGTGAGTATCTGTGTCCTGTCTGTTGCATCACACAACCCTTCTTCGTATAGTTTGCCAGCCTTGATATGGATTTGCTGCAAGTTCAACAGCCTTAGTTTGGTAGAGGAGAATGAGGAGGAATCACTAAATTCTACGTGTTGCTGAATATGTATGGAGGAAGCAAAAAGTGATAGAACATGGAAGTAAATCCTTGTCAATCATGTTTTGCCTTATGAGAGAGAGAGAAAGGAGAATGGGTGCTGATTTGGAAGGATATAGGGCTATCCTGAGGAAAGAAGACTAGAGAAAGTCTAGAAATATGGTGGGGGGGAGGAAGGGAAAGCTTTTCTCTTCTACCCTGTTTTTTTCAAAGTTGACTGAAATGATCCAGCAGTAGTACAGAACAGGATGGATTCCCATTGTAATAATTGCCAGATCAACATTTGAGATCAGTAATTCTGATCAGACTTAAACAATTACTTGTTGACAAGTTTTCTGCTTTTTTATGGCTACCTTACATTACTTGTTTAAGGATTTAGCTCCACAGCTTTACTGTGGATAAATTCTCAGGATAAATGCTTTGTTACTGAAATGAGAAATATGACGTCTTTAAAATGAATGAATATATGAGCACTGCATCTGTTTTTATGACAGTCTTGAGCAATCCTTTGCTCTCTGTATACAAATACTCTATTATCCATATATACATACTCTAAATGCTTTCTGTAGTGCACTGGCAATGACCAGTCCATTCTTTGTGTTTTCTTTCCATGCAGACCTAACTTCTTTGTTTTTACTGTTTTCAGAAATCTGCTTGCGTAGGCCGAGGCTATTTCTTTTGGGAAAGTATAGAGGGATTTATAATTGTTTGTAAAGATCTTACTAATTACCTAACTTTCACATTTGGATTTGTCTGACTTTAAAATTATTAGCACTGGCTTTTTTTTTTTTTTTTTTTTTTTTGTGACTGTAAACATGTTTGCAGTGAATGCTTTTTTTGTGTTTTCTCTTTAAAATATTTTTCATTTGCATTTTATCTTTTAGAAAGAACTTGTTTAAAAATGCTACCATTTAATCTTACAAGTATAATTATATATTTCACTGAATGGTACTGTTTTTGTCTGTTTAACTAAATGTTCATTGTTTAACTAATAATATTTTTCATATTTCACTAAACTGGATAACCAAATTTGGATTGAATATTGAATCTACATAAATATCAGAGTTGTCACTACATATTTGACATATAATGCTTGATTGTGTTGCAAGTTACCAAGACTTTCAGGGTAGAAATGCTAACTTCCACTGGCTTCTTTGATGCGGTTGAAACACAGATGAGTGTAGTTGTTTGTAAAAGAAACAAACCCCCCATAAAAAAAACAAACAGCCCACCCAAAGTTCAACCCACCTTAACTCTACAACAGTTGCATAGGCTAAATCAAGTTATATTTATGGAAGGTGTGTGAAATAAAGCACAGAAGCTCTAAACAGGCTGTGGGAAAGGAGTGATCCATAGCACAAGCTGCAATTATAGTTCCCAGTTATCCAGTCAGCCTATATACAGAAGTATGCAGGGTGCTCTTCAGGACCACAGAAGTAATTATCTTTAGATGGAAACAAGAAAAAAAGGTGGAAGAAGAAACCCTCAAAGGATAAAAGATAAAGATGAAGCACACCCTATTTCATCTCATGCTACTGTAGAGCCAAGATGCGGAAAGAGAATATATTTTAAGACAGAGCTATCATTTTATAAAATGTAGCTTAAGTGTTTTGAAGTATTTTATGTATTCAATATTCAGAAGTATTTCTGTATTTTATGCACATCCAGTCTGTGCTACTTCCGAAAGAAGATTTAGTCTTAAGTCTTTATACTGGTCACTCTTCTTTCAAGTTAATTACTTTCCATCATAGCTGATCATGGTAAATATTACAAATAAAAGATTATTTGTATCCAAGAAAATTCCTTTAAGAATATTGTCTGAGGCAATGTGAAGGTGTACAATTTACCTGTACATGTATAAAGAATTACATATAAAATACAGAATGAATGAAGAATCTTCATTGAAAGATTGAAAGTTAAGGCTTCCTGAGAGATGGCCTTATTAATGATAATGTTCTATCTAAAAGATAGAAAAAGTAGAACGAAGTAAAAAATATCTATATCATACCAGGAAAGGGAGATTTTTGTTTTAAGTTTATTTTCTAAATTCTGATTCTGTGATTTGGCTGAATGCGTGAACTCTGTCTAGAACACTTTTTCTGATCTATTCTTCATTTGCTTTTCTACTTGATTTATCTCTTAACTAGCATTTTTACTAATACTACTGTTTCCAGACACTAGGGACATTGCCACATTATTTTTCCATGTGTATTTTGTGTAACAGGTTGAGCATCCTCAGCGGTCCAAAAAAGCAGTGTGGCATAAGCTGCTGTCTAAACAGAGGAAACGAGCAGTAGTGGCCTGCTTTAGAATGGCACCGTTGTATAATCTGCCAAGGTAAGAGCTATGTTGTTCTGTCTTTCACAAATGCACTAACGTTCATACAGATCTATTTGGCAAGCTCAAAAGGAAAAAAAAATAAAAAACATCAATTGATAAACTACTTGGTATTATAGTGTGTATATTGCTTTCTTTTATTAGATTTAATGACTTTTTTCTGTCTTCTGAAAAGAGTGACAAAAAGTATAATTTTCAATTTCTAATTTCAGGTCAAATCCTGAACATTAAAAAATGCAGTTATTTGAGCACAATCCAAAGTTATCTATTGTTTTTATCTTAATATTTGTATTTAGAAATATAAAATTATTTTTATTTAAAAAATTATAGCTCGCCAAAGTGGCAATTTATTTTATTAAGTTTATTTAAATTTTTATTTATTATCTGTTTCTATATAATTTTTGCTATGTTTTAGTGTTTTAGTGGGATGCAGTTTTAAATACAACATTTTATTGTAAATTTTTTTTTAAATGGGTTTAACCATAGAAATTTTGCTTCCCTTTTAAATTATTGTTGTAATGACTCGACAGTTCTTCCAGCTAAATGAAATTCATATTGACCAAATCTACTTTTTAAAAGTTTACAGCTTTTGTTTTAAATGTTCCTTTTTTAGACACCGAGCCGTCAATCTCTTTCTTCAAGGCTATGATAAATCTTGGATTGAGACAGAGGAACACTATTTTGAAGACAAACTGATAGAAGACTTAGCAGTACGTCTGGGTGAAAGGGTCATAGGAATGTATTGAGGATTAACATTCATCTTGTATAGTAATATTTACAAATCTGTGAAGTAGCTAAGATATCATTTAAGTTATCTCTACCCAAAGGGATGAGCTATAACCAAGTCACTCTGACAGCTTTTTAAAAATTGCACGCGATGGAGATTCCAAAATCCCCGCAGGCTGCTTGCTTCAGGGCTTCAGTAACCTTTTATATAGCTTTATTTCTAAATTACATATCAATTTCTGTCGTTCCCCTAACTCTTATCTTTTGCCCTGTGGAGAACTGGAACAGCTATTCCCTCCTGTTTTGCAGCTAACCTTTGTGTATTTGAGGACTACATAATCCACATTAAAGACATTTAAGTCAAAAGGTTAGAATATGAAACTAGAGGAATCTAGTCTTAGATCAGTCAGTTCCTTAGAAGCTGTCAGAGTCTGGTTCTTTACAGAAAAATTCTCTTGTCCGGGACATGAAGATTTTTCCCAGTGGTGAAGTGTTAGAGCCACATCTTTAGCCTTGTAAATACCTACAGTGATTTTCATTTAAGTCTGGGGTCCTCATCCCTTACAGTTGTCTCTCTGAAAGGTAGTTTTTTCACAGCTTGGACAAGACCTAGTGTTAGGAACTGATTCAGTCTCTGGCAGGTCCAACAGATTTCAGAGAGTCTGAAATCAGTCTTTTTATTATAAGGAGAGCCTACTCTCTTCAATAGAGAGAGGAAGCTAACTGTAAAATTCCTATTAGAAGAAAGTAATAATCTGCTTTTCCTGCTTAAAGTCTATGCTTAAAACCAACTACCCAAGTTGTAAACAAATTTAAAAATTAGGATCAAAAGAGTGACTGGGAAATCAGCAGCAATGGGCTCAACACAGACTAGGGAGTTCAGTTTTGCCAGCACACATGCAGAATTAATTTCTTGTGGCACCCTGATTGTACGAACAAGCTTTGTAAAAAAACAAGAGACTTCTACAAATGTTTACTTTGTATACAGCATTTTAAACTGATATCGTTATGTATCCCAACACAATGTAAGTGTTTTAAATAGTGCAGGTTCAGTCGCAAAAATAATTATATTTTAGCAGCTGGGAGCATGAGTTTACAGTGGAACATCATAGGTCTTTGCATGTGTGTGTGCATGTGCAGGTGTGTACGTGTAAAGAAATAACCCAGCATGGTCATTTGGCTACACTGAGATGAGTATCTTACAGAGGTAATGAACATACATATTTGCTAGGTTTATTAATGACTCCTTACCAACTGGTAGCTTGAGTGAAAAGCTGTTTCAGAGAAGACAGAAACACACTGGCCTGGCTTTTATATCATCCTTTATTAAAAAAAAAAAACTACAGGAATTCCCTTGTAATTCCTCAAACATATGGATATGTGCGTTTCCATCACTCTCTTGGGGAGAGATGTACTGCACCTTTCATTCAAAAGAGCACATAAAACTCCATGTGTCTTTTAAATAAATTTGCATCACATTCATGTTGCCTTAGAGCACTCACTCTCAGAAGGGTGAGAGTTTGAGTTTCAGCTTTGTGGAGCTGACACAGAATGCTTTGTGGACATCATGAAAGATGTGGTTTTGTTGCTGGTGAAGGTTCCTCTTAGGGAAATGATACCCTGGTTTAGCACGGAATTGTAGCAAGTTTTTTGAACTGTCAAGATGGAATCACAGCCTAGACGAGGGTAGCAGAGCTCATCTGGAAGAGGAGAAATGAGGAGCTTTAGCTTCTATGATGTATTCTTGAAGGATTGTCTGAAGTTTCTGAGCTCTTCACATATTAAATAGGAAATTGATTCAATCCAGTACCCAGAAACTATAGGCAAGGGTCCTGTCCTTTAACTCTCTGTAGTTCGTACCCTACAGTCTTTTATGCCATAGTGAGTTCTTTTTCAGTGCTGAGAACCTTGACTATTCTTTTCTGCTAAGTAAAAATAATTTAAACAAATACAGTCAAAGCTACTTTCTTCCTGACTTTGCCAGATCCTGGCAATGTATAGAGTGGTGGTAAGAGCTTTTTCTGTGGTGTGGGAATTAAGCATTTCCATCACATAAAAGCAGAGAACTGAACTTACACTTGCAGTTTTATTCCCTGCAGAATCATCTGTCCTTAAGTCTGTTATACAGAAGTGGAACTCTTTCTTCCACTTGTGGAATTAAAGCAGAAAAGTATACACTTGTGCTCTTTTTGAGGAGCTTAATTTTGCTGATTCTTAGTTAAGATTCAACAAATCAAGCCTCTGAGGGAGCTAGACTTTTGATATTTGATGTTACTGTCATAAGGTATTCAACATTTTTATTAATTGTAAAAATGCTTCTGCTTAAATAAATAGGTTATATGAACACTTAAGCTTATTTGACACAATTGTTGTCTTGTTTTATTGGTAGATGTTAGTGTACATAATAACTTGTAAGAACATTATGTTTAATAGAAATTCAGATTATATAAAATAATAATAATAGTATTACAATTAGATTATATAGAATAATATTTTTTAAGTCTTCAAGATTGAGAAATAGCAGCTACAACTTACCTGACCTATTTGTTTTACCCTCTTATGTTTCATTCAGGTAAAGCTTTTTGTTTTACTCTTAAATAATTATAGGGCAAATATCTCAAGACAATGAAAATTAAGCATACTTATTTCCCAGAAATGTCAGAAAATCATTGATTCTAATGTTCATGCTGTGCTTAATAATGAGTTCTACTTAACTCAGTCATTGGTAAATTTGATCCTCCATTTAATTTCAATAAATCTGTGTAAACTAGTAACACTCTAACACAACTTCTGCCCTTTTGTTTCATCAGTTTTTATAGCATTAGGGAGATATTCTGGTTGATAACATTATGAAGTACAGCATACTGCCCGTTAATCAAAGAGAAAGGTCAGCGTTCTGAAAAAGATTGAAGTAAAGAGCAGGGGAAGACATCCATAATGTTTCTGGTCTTGTTATTGATACTGTAAATATTATCACACACTGAAAAATGTGAAATGATCTTTGTATGGCCATTATGGAGTGGCATATGAAACACCATTGTGCATAGACATCAACTGAAGGGAATTCTCAGCTGCTACCAGTCATGTTTGGTACAGCTGCGTGGGAAAGGTGGACTTCACAGGCCCATAGAAATAGCAGTGTTCATAGACATCTAGAAGCATTCCCACAGGAATCTGTTTGGCATGTGAAATTTGTTTTCTTAATAGACAAAAATCCATTTTCCTTGTATGTCTGAAGTGGCCAACCCATCCTTATTGCTTAACATATAGCATATGGCAATATAATAATGTATTACTTGTGCTGTCTTATCAATACATGCATTTCTTTTAATCTGTATTTTGGTGTATAGTGCTAGATGAAAACAAGGAGGAGGAGTGGGCATATTTTATGCAACCAGTTTTCTTTGAACTAGCAGATTCTTCATAGAAGAAGTGTCTGGATGAAGCAATTTTGGTAGTAACTTGATAGGCAAAACTTACTTTCTGAAATGTCTTTTGACAAATGATAAGAAGTCAGAGGACAGATTTGTATAGATGCTTTTCAGAACACTGCTTTGATCATTGTCATTATAGTATTTAGGTCTTCATTTTTCTTTCATGGAAAGCCAACTAGAGCTGTCTAAAACTGAAAGAAAAATAATCACATTAAAAAACCCTCTTTATGCATTTATATGTTGTTATTATTTGACTATTATTGAATCTTTTTTTTTTTTTAACATTATTGATTTGTCGTCATCTAAAATTCTACATCCAGCTAACATTGCTATTGTTGGTAGATACAGCTTCTTGTGTCTAAAATTGTTGATAAGCTTCAGGTTTGGATTTATTCTCCCTCAAAGTCTCTCAGAGTGTCTCAGTGAAAATTATACCTAGCACAGACTTGAAACGGGATTCTCATTTTTATCTGATGAAGCTGGTTAACAGACAGTATAATAGTAAATGATGGCATCTGTTTGCAACTAGTTTTGGATAACAGAGTAAAAGATTGAAGCTCTTTTCAGAATCTAGGGAAGGTTGATTTTTTTGGGGGAGAGGGAATCCAAAGCTTTGCAGGTGGTACCATCCTTGTAAGTCTTCATTGTCATAAACAGTCAGGGTTCAGTTTTGCTTGGAAGTTGCTTCCTCCTGGTTGTCCAAAATGACGTATGTTAATATTTAATGTTTAGTAAATTGCACAGAGTAACACATTTTCACTATAGATATTTGAATATACTTTTAAAATATTTTTTTCCCTAAAGAAACCTGGAGAAGAACCACCAGAAGAAGACGAAAGCCTTAAAAGAGTTGATCCTTTACATCAACTTATTCTGCTATTCAGTCGAACAGCCTTGACTGAAAAATGGTAGGGATGGTGTGAGAGACTAGAGTGTATGCAGATTTTCAGATTACTCCTGTATTTGAAGTCATATATGTCTCTTTTCAATTGAGATTGCATAAGCTAGGCCAAAATGTGTGTATGAACACACGGTGAGTTTGAGTTACACTCAAACCTCTTTAGCTTGTGGTATGTAGAGATTTTAATATGACTTTTTCACAGTTATGGATGCTGTGTTCAGGGCTCACTACTCCTCTGTCTTCTGTCTATGTTCCATATTGACAGTTACAGTTTGAATATAAAACATATTCTAATTAGAAATTAACTATATTCACTTTACTAAAGGTGTTTATGAATTTCCAAGTATTGTGTTTGTAGCTGCTATACTTTTCTATTTGTATAAGTTAACTGAGTCTTCATTTTCCAAAAATACTTTTGTAATTATTTATGAGCATAGAAATTATTTTAAAATATTTTAAGATGTTTAAAAATATTTTGACACTTCAGTTCTTCTGTAATGACTCTAATCTTCCTCATTTTACCTTTCCTCTCTCTGTTAACCAGCAAATTGGAAGAAGATTTCCTGTATATGGCTTATGCTGACATTATGGCAAAGGTAACACGTTTGATACTTATTGCTTATTTTGTGTTTTAATTAAGTTAGTGAAGATGTTCAAGAGAAATAATTTGTAAAGTGTTATCAGTAAATTGCGAGTTATCAGCAAATGTTTTCTTTCTACATGGTATCAGAGCTGCCATGATGAAGAAGATGATGATGGTGAAGAAGAAGTGAAGAGTTTTGAAGTAAGATTATACTTGTTTTGTTTTTCTTGTCATGTTAGACATTATTTCATAGCTTCCAGCTGATGTTTATGTTTTTTGGTTCATGGCTTACTGCAGCTTATTATGCCAGTGAACTGCATGTCACAAGCTGGATATGGCAGATACGAGTCCCCAGATTAATATTAGTGAAACAAAAACATGCACAGTATTACATAATATATGATTAAATAGAGAATAATTTAGGGGATCTTACATATTTATCTAATTTAACTTTTTTGTTAGGTATTACAGATAGTAACATATTCTAAAAATCTGATAATAACAGACTGTATCTGTTAAATTATTCTGCCCTCCCTTCAGCTTGGATTCTTAAGATACTGTAATACTACTTTTTGCAGTAGTCATTTACATTCAGTACCAGTAATTCATACAGTAGTTTATGTTCACATATATATTAATGCTTCTTAATAAAATGTGAACTTCACTGGTACTGCTAAGATTTTTGCTTGTTTTGAGAATAGGAAATCTGTATTTTTTGCTGTTAAATGTTGAATTTTTACTGATCACCACTGTTTAAGGACACATACAAGTTGATTACAAGTGTAAGTGTTGAGTCCTTGTCATGTGCTTGCTCTGGGATCTCTCTCTCTTTTTCCATTAATAAAATGGAGTTTGCAAGAATTTTGTCTCTTCTGAGGGGCACCAAGGGAATTAGCTCTTTAATTTTTAAAATATTTTAATGTGTTTTGGCATATTATGATTCTGAAATTAAAAGGGGTCTCTTTTGTCTTTCAAATTAATTAGTACTTACATTTCATATCTCTACTAAAACACAGAAACATGAAATAAGCACTTCTATGGTTTCTTAAAAAATTCTCAATATACTGATTGATTTGCTGTAAATCTATCTGTGCTATTCTGATTGTTAAGGAGTGGTTTGGGTCCTATTTACTTTTACTCCATTGTTTTATAGAAATATAATGTTCTGTAAGTTTTCTACATGATGCTGCATGATATGGCACTGAATTATTTAAGTACATATTCCCTATTTGACTGTATAAAGAAATAATGAAGAATATCAATCCTAAATTCTTTTCAATCACTCAGAAGTCCAGTTGAGTTACAAGTAATGTACTCAATATATAAACTTTTGTTTCTTGGTAAATATCTCAGTTTTAACCCAAATTTCAGTGGGTTTTTCTGAGGTTTATTTTTCTTTTCCTCTAGAAAATAACTTACCATTGACAAAGAATGTTCATTCCTATATGCTCTTATCAGTTAGCCTGTACATGCTTGTTAGATATCAAAAGCCTCATGCTTGTAGGTATGAAAATTGTTAAATAGGAAGTCACTGAGGTGTAGAAAAAATTTATCACTAAGGAATTTGTTAGTTCTCCTTACCTAAATTATAATGGGTTCTTCGTTCAGCATTCAATTTTTTGTCTTGAGAGAAGATCCTATTCATTTGTTTCTCTTTATTATTTTTCCTGTAGCTGTGAAACTTATGTTTAAATAATGTATTTATATGTTCAAAAGACAATTTTGTGTATGTATTTGGTCAGTCACCTGCAGAAAAACATTTTGGACTTCTTTTTCTTATTACTATTTCGCTTCTTGTCCTTGCCCTTCCTTAAGGTGACAGGATCACAACGCAGCAAGGTAAAACAAAAAAATATGTGTGTATTTGTCTGGGTCTAATTTTGTGATTTTTCAGGCCCAACATCTTGGATAAGTTCAACTAAAGGGTCTTAAAATGATTTTTAGCATTTCAGTTCCAGCATGACATCTCCACCAAAACTGTTTTGTGCGCAAGCTCTTTAAAGATTTCAAGAATTATTTATGCAGAATATGCCATGTAAAACTGTGATACCATTTTGGTGAAAACAGAGTGTCATCTGGCTTGTTCATGTTGTTTTGCTGTTCATGCCTTTTGTGCATCAGTTATCTTCTTTCTGGTTATAACTTAATTTGAATTATTAAAACAACTTATTTGACTATTAAGGGAAGGTAGTACTTTTCTCCTGTATCTTAGCAGACACACATTTGTAATGTAGTGGTAGAATTCTGTTTCCAATATTTGTTTCAGTATTTGTCAGAGAGAGCATCAATCATAGTTCATGTCTGATTCTGATCCTTTGGAACTGAGTCCTTAGCCATCATCATTGTAGTATTTGACAAAAAGTCCTTAGATACTCCTTACCTTAAATGATTCCTAGTTCTTCCATGTTTTCTCTTAGAACATAGAGGCAATAGCTCTGAAACTTCAGTGTTAATATTTTTATTGGCTCAATTTCTTACACAGCCTTTTGTGTTTCATCATGAGAGCATCACCATTTGTTTCTGAAAGGTGTCCCATGGCAATGCAGCAAACTACTTGCCTACTTGATGCAGGTAGAAGTCTCAGTTCCCACTGTTGACTCAGGCCACTTGCTGGTAGTGCTGCAAGCCTGATATTCTGGGAGAAGGTATGGTGTGTGGAGTAGCTACTTTTTGTTTCTGAGGTGTTTAAATACAGTTATTTGTGCTGTGGCTAATGACAGCTAGAGTAAGTAAAGATGACTTACTTGAGATTTGAAATGCAGAGATTTAGCTAATGGTCAGACTTCAGCCAGTAACTTCAAATTTTGTTTCCTATGGCAATGTAGGGAAACAATTGTAACCTTCTCCATGGAAAAGAGCAAGGTAATTTTGATTGTTTTGTTTGCTAGCCTACTGTTAGCGTTCAGATCACAAAAGGAAAAGGTTCCCATGCATCTGTGGGGAGAGAAGATGTATATCAGAATCAACTTTACTCTTACTCCTCCAAAAATTTGTACAGGTCTGTTCCACCTTCATATGATAAAGGCATTATCCTGGAAGATGACTTTGCTCACAAAAAGTTATTTAAAAGGTATTGTAATTGCTACAAACACAAAGTGCATATTAAAAAACCTCAAAGAAAATATATAAGCAATCTATTAATATAATTTCTTTTTAAAATTCCAATAATCCAGCTGTCTGAATACTACACATCTATCACTCTGCTTACCTGGTTGCCATACACTAAATCTTATATGCCCCATAGAAATTTTTTTCTTGCTGACTGTGAAGTATTTTAAAAGGGAAAAAAAGCACAACAAGAAATAAACCTTGCTTCCTTCATACATGGCATTAAATAGTTGTGCAGATGTGAAACTGTACATACCAGCTGCGTGTGTGCATTTGTGTGTTTTCTTTCTGTCTGGTGATCAAATTTCAATGTTGAAGGCAGTTCTTTTATTCTATCCTGTGTGTGCATGTGAAAAGAGTGACTGTTCAGTTTGTATGGGGATAAAAGTCTTCTGCTCCTCTGGACTTTAAAAATGTGTGGCATTTGAAGTCTTTAATCCTTTCACAGTCAGAGCAATAGAGACATTTGGGCAAGCTTAGAATGTGATGAAAATGCTGAGTGTATTTTTTTTACTGTTTTTTTGCCCATATCTCATGCAGTGTAGTCTCATTTTTGTACAGTTAATCTGTATTAGGTTAACAGTGTGAACAATAGGGATGTGGCAATAATGTTCTCTGTATGTTAGTATGTTCCTGTCAACATTTACCTGCTGGTATTTGCTTTGGGTTACTACAGTTGTCTTTGCCCTTTCCCCTTTGTCTCTAAGTTAACTTTTTATCATATTGAACAGATGCTCAATGGACTCCCTGTAAAGTTGGTGTCACTGTCTCCTTTGAGTCTATCTGATAGGAAATTCTTTTAAATCAAACTCTTTCACTAGCTGAATGCAAATAATTTTCTGCATTTAAGTCAGTCGTAGATATTAATGTGCACTAAATAAGTGTAGGATGGGAACTCAAAAAGAAAAATTAGCTCACATTTTTAAACTCATTTGTATTAAATTGATTTAAATTGACTCTTCACAGGAAGAAAAGAAACAGGGGAATAGGGCTTCCTATGTCAGTTCTTTTCATTCCTGTTACTGGTAGCATCTTTGTTGATAAACTTCTATATTCACAAATTTTTTAACAAAATGATACATTGTGCTGTCACTTACACAGACAAAAATTTTCAAGTTTCTGTAGATACAAATAATGCAACCTCATAAGGCTCCAGCCCTTTGAAGTTGGTTGCCTTTGCCTCTTACTGTCACAAATCCTGAATAAACCACTGAGTGTCCATATACCCCATATTTACGATAAGTAATGATTTATTAAATGAATTAAAATCAGACTCCATATTCAATTTATCAGTTCTAAGAAAGTAAACATTCCAATCACACTATGTAAAAATGTGCTTTTCATCAGTTTTTCCTATATTTAATGGATTGTATGGAATCTAATACATGGTTTCACTCCCTACACTAGAGAATGCGTTATTTATTCATAGAATAGTTTGGGTTGGAAAGGACCTTTAGAGGTCCTTGAGTCCAAACCTCTTGCAACAAGCAGTGGTGCTTCAATGATGAAGTCCAAAAGGAGTGATTTAGGAAAAATTCAATTTTATTTATAGAGCAGAAACCAGCATATATTGAACTTAAAGGATTAAAGTACATATAAAGATGTATATGTAAAAAGATAGAGAAGTATTATGCATGAGTACTTGATATTTTAATTACATAGCTTATACTTATGCATGCCTGACATTGAAATGAACACACGTTTTGCCAGTGTAAGACCTCTGTAATAGGATTTGTTCTCTGGACTAAACAGAAGTCTTGAAAATTATAAAATATTAAATTCAAAGGAGAAGCATTCATCTTCTAATAGCTGAGTTGAAAGCAATTTCTGTTCTTTACATCTTTTTATTTATTCTCCTTAACTTATTTTCATGATTTTGTATGGAAAAAAAGAAAAAAGAACACTGTAAAAGTACAAGCTTTTGCCAGCAGTCTATCTTTTGGAGCTTAGTGGTGGCAGCAAACAAACCTTTTCATATGTCCTAGCTCCAAGGAGGACTCCAAGAATCAGTCTTTGTATGAATTCCAAGAAAATTGAAGAATTTCAGTGACACACTTACCAGTTAAAACTTCTCTTTAGGTTTGGCAAGTTTGTTGCCTACAAGTTCAAACTAAAACTTGTGGTTTTGCCCAACTTATTTTGTCATATGGTTGCATAATGATTTAAAACCCATAAACCAGAATGAAGTAGAAAATATTTGGGTCTCTGTTTTCCAAGAGTATGATTATAAAGTTTCCTTGGTTTGCTAGGTTTCTGGGAAAAGTCTATAAAATGAGAACACATATGTGTGTACATTTATAAGTGGTCAACTTTTTCCTATGTAAGTGGAAAACATCCAAGATAAAATAGATTTGTTCTTCATTGGGGATTGGTTTTGTTTTGGGGTGTGTTTCTTTTGGTTTATTTATTTTTTTAAAAATCCTGTTTAATTATTTAAAATAGTTCATTTAGTGAAGTATTTTTGCTATTTTTGTAGTGGTTTGGTGAATGACAGAAAGTTCAAATCATTGGCTAATTATTTTGGTAGTTTTCTTGACTTCAACTGGCAAGCGAGTGATGCAGTGCAAAAAGCTGAAACTGGTAGCATAGGTAACAGTGTAAACAGTAAACATCTTAGAGAAATGGGGATAACCTTATTAATTTAGTATACTTTGTAAGCAATGGCTGGCCCACTTCCTGTAAGTGCTGCCATCACATATGTATTTTTATATATGTATTGACTTGGCATGGAGAGAGCAACAGTGAAAATGCATTGTGAAGCTGAAGAAGGAACCATGATCTTTGTGGGTTATCATCAAAGAATGGTTGCTTTTAAAAGAAATGCTTGTGGTTTTTTTTTTGATGGATTGGTTTGTTTGGTTGGTTTTGGTTTTCTTTTTTTGGTCTCTTTTGTAACTAATATCCTAGACATACTGATTTCCATGGGAAATGCTGCTTCTCTCATTTTAAGCTGTTTGGCAATGCCTCTTCCTACTGTTCTTCTATACTGCCATTGCAAGAAGATGGTCTGTAGATTATGCAGGTACATCCTCACTGTAAGCATTCTTACAAATCTTTGATATTCTTATCAAAAAAATACAATGACAATAGTATAGCTGAGTTAGGCTTGTGAAGAGTAAATTTTGCAATGAAAGAAAGATGCAAAGGTGTTGGGTCTAAAACCAAAAGTACCTAGAAATAGGAAATAGTTGTTAAGAAAAGAAAGGCTGATCAATTTTCAGTGGCTTCTGAAACAAATGAAAATATTTTATTGTAGCTATACTGAACCTGTGATGTCATGGTTTTCTGGTGGTTTGTGTGTGTGGTGCGGTGTGTATGTGCGCGCATATGTGTATGTTTCTGTTTTGTTTTTGTTGAACTCCCAGGAAGAGGTTTAAACATGAAGGCAAAACTTTCAAACCCTAGCATGGCTCAATACAAAGCAACGCTGCCATTTTTTTTTCCTTTTTGTGCCTCCATCTAGATCTGTCACATAATTTAAAGCAAAAAGAAAGATGCAATTTAACCACAGGAGAGCTAATAGTGTGAAAAAAAAAAAACCCTGATGAATTTTGTTTCCGCAGCACGATATTATCAAAGATTTAAGAAACAAATTTGCCAGCCTCGGCGAGAACTCTCTGGTAACAGCATAAATGTCTGTGTTGGTTTGCTTTTGAGTTAAAGGTTTCTTTTTCATTCATTTGAACATATTTCTCTTTTTTACCTCTTCTTTTTTAATTTATTACTCATACCCTCTATTTAGCAAGCCTTCATTTTTTAAACCTCTTCCATCTTCCAATGTATTTTTTCCGTAACTTGGATGGAAAGTTTATGGCAGCAAAGCTGTCATTCTGGCTACTTCTGCTGCAGCTGTTCCTGCTTTTAGGTCATACATGTTTTGGGCGTTGTGTTTTTGGACATGATACCAACTGGTTGTGTCATGTTCCTTTTGAGTAAGCTTTTTACCACGCCATCTGATGGACTCACTGTCATAGGGCTCTATGCAACTTCCATTTTGCAACTTATACTGCTTAGTCATCCTCAATTCTCCAGCAAACTTCAATTTACCTGATGAAAGTTGAAACTCATCTGGAATTAACTGTGCCTTTATGTTTGCTCTTTATGCTCTTTGTGTTTTCGATAGTAGTTTAAATTACAAAAAAGATACTTCACCATTGCTCAAGCAACACCATGCAGTATTGTTTCTTGCCGCTAGAGAATACGAAATATAAAAGCACAGTGTATTCTATCAAATATTCTGTTAGTAGGGGGACAATCTATATTATAATACAATGATGTGTTTTGAAAAAAATTCCGAGATGCTTCTTTTACTCTGGTATTCAGCAACAACTTGCAACTCAAGAGCCACATACTGAGCAGTATGAAGTTATGGTCACACTATGGAAGATTATTAAGAGTATGAACTGTTGCACAAAAACACAGCACAAAAGTGCAAGTTTGATACATGCAGTATATATAATGAACATGGGCTTTGAACTAACCTAATGATTCACAATTGAGATGACTCTTTCCAGATAAACTGCTAAAAGCATTTTAAAGAAAAATACCAAGTGGAGATTATTACTTGAACGTGTTAATTATTTGTTCAATAGCATCGTATGTATTAAAATGGTTCATGATGTTGCCATAGAGCCCATATACTAAGAGAAAACCAAGAACCTTTGGGGGATTAATAGTAACTCAAATCTCATGTTGAATGACTGGAATTTTTATTCAGGAAAAAGAAATGGAAAAGCAAAAACTTCTGTATCAACAAGCCAGGCTGCATGATCGGGGTGCTGCTGAGATGGTTCTGCAGACAATCAGTGCAAGTAAAGGTAAGGTTTTGGTGTTTGGATTAAATTTTATATCTTATTTATAATGAACTTTGAAGTGATTTCATTTTTTGTTGGGCAAAACATTCAGATGCTTGGCTCTAAGGTTTGATTTCAAAATGAACTCAAAAGTTCAAGATTTTTGACGGCTAATCCACAAAAGTATGATAAGTAATTTTCACGAGGCTATTGTTGTAGTTATAATTAATTTTTCTAGTGCTAATTTTGAGGATGCGTGAAGTACTTCACAGCTTTAGCAGCATTGAATGACAAAATGGCCCTCAAACTCTGGAATGTGTACAGTTCTGAAGTAGGTGTGGACTCAAGTCCTTTTGTTATTTCGTATTCTCCAAATACCTGCTTTATTGATGTATTTTGATAAAACATTTCAGAAGTTTAAATGATACTTTCTTCCCTTAGAAACCATCTTATTCTACGATTTTATGCTTTCATTTTTTTCTTTTGTAATTTGTTTCCACAATAGTGATGTTTTAAAAATTCCTGATTACAAATTTTGTTTACTGTAGTTAAATGGTTGGGTCACCGTCATTTTCTGAAGAAACCAGAAGAAAACCACCAGATTTTCATGCAGAGGGGACGCATTTTTAAATTTGAAAGCTAGCTTATCATTGTGAGCCCAGCCTTAAATCAATTGTTGGATGCTCTAGTGATTGAAGCATGATTTATATTCACTGAATTCAGTTATTCCTGCCTTATATCTTGTTTCTTCTGTGTACTTTGTGTGCATTACACTTTGTCCATAGGCACTCATGAAGATATTAAGGAAAAATAGGTCAATTTTGCAATTCATTGAATGGATAAATAAATTAATAAAACATTCTTAATTTTATATGTGATCCAAAAATATATTTAAAAATATTTTTAAGGTGAGATGGGGCCAATGGTTGCAGCTACCCTAAAGCTAGGAATTGCCATCTTAAATGGAGGAAATTCTACTGTTCAACAGGTAAGCTACTAGTTTCTTTTACCCATTCTAGCCAGTATAGGTCTTTATACCATGGTCATTATTACTGCAGTAACACATTAAGCAGTGCGACTATTTGTCACACACTGTTTATCCTCTTACTCTTGTTTGTGGGATAAAATCGTATACAAAAGTACCTTTGGTGTGTATTTCTTATTTGTTTACAAGGCTAAAAGAGATTTGTTTTGCACTTCAAGTGTAAGGGGGATATTTTATGTTATATCATTTACTTCTGTATAAATTCTTAGGAAAAGAGAGCTTTCTTGGGAGATTGCCATTGTCCTATAGCCAGTAGAGCAAAATTGCTGACCTCAGTCTTCACCAAAAATGATGATACACAACTTCAGAAGTCCTTAGCTTATGCACTGGAGACTCTTGCTGATAAAAGCTGAGAAAATCCTGAATAACTAATCTAATGTAAGATAATTTGGTGCCCAGTGGAAAAATCTGATACATTAAAAGAATCCTGCATGTTCAATGCTCTGTATTTCTGTTGAAGATTCCTGTGTTGAGACGGGTTTATACCTGCCATTACTAAATTATTGTAGTACAGTTTAAAGAATACAGACAGCTGGGAACAATTAAGGTCCCAAGTGAATCAGCTGAATGCCAGCAAAATTATGTTCTTTTCAGGAGCTGTCATTGCCAGGAATTGACATGAAAGACTACAAGTAGTGCATAAATTATTTGCTTGAACCACTGCCAGTTCTTTGTGATGTCATGATATTAAACTAGGAAAATAATGAAATTTGTAATCCTACAATCTAGTTTAAAAAATAATTTGGTAAAGTCTTAATGAATCAAAATGCAGGAAACACTTAGTATTTTTACATTGTTAGAAATGCTACTAGTCTAAATTACATACTTATAAAAGCATGAGTAATACAGTTAAAATTCTTGTTTTTTCAGTCACCTCATTTCTACCTGTTTTTTCTAGTGTTATGCTCAACTTTCCTACTTTCCTTTAGGTCCTAAGATCAACTCTTCAGTCTTCCTTGGGATGAATGGTATGGGTGGGGGGAGAGGAACAGTATTGGTTTTGAAAAGTCATTATCATCATCCTCCTCTGGAGTTCTTTGCTTTGATTGGTATAATGTTGTTGATTGGGATATGCTTTTTCTGTAATCTTGGGTCTACCTGGTTTATGCTGATACGTTTTGCTAGCGATGTCTGTTTATGTGCTCTCCATTTTGGAGGTTACTTATTATCCACTTTTCCTATTGTTTTTCTGAAAATAGTTTTACTTTATTCACAACATGAATTCTTGTAACTTTCCTGCTAATACTGACCTTTAGCATTGTGGGTTTTCTTCACAACTGAGAGCTCTGGTAGCATCCTATATCTTTACTCAAAAATGCATTGCATTCTAGAATCACAGTTCACTGAATAAATTCTTGGTATTGCAATCTGTTTTCAGATAGTTATTACATATTATAATAAAGCTTAAAAAATTTAAAATATGCTCAAATTACTAATAACAGGCTGTTGCAGCTAAAATAATTTAAAACAAACTGAGGTTATGAAAAGTCCATCTGGTGTTGAAACAATAGTGTCAACACAAATTTTTAGCCTAGTAGTGGCAAGATTGAATTTATATTAAACATTAAATTCTTCTGGCTGTGTTGACTTTAGTTACTATCTTTATTTTCCATGCTTTAGGAAGGCATAACTAAAATGTATGACCTTTTCTATAAAGTATATGAGCATTAAATGTTCATTTTGGTTTTGATATCTGGATTTTTCTCTGCGAGGCTCTTAAATATTAGAGATATTTCCAAACAGCAACATCACTATGGTATTGAATCCATATAGTTTTAAGTTACGTAGGTTATCACATAATAAGGATATTAATTCTGTGAGTAAATTATTTGCGTTTGCTGCAGAAAATGCTTGACTACCTCAAGGATAAAAAGGATGTGGGGTTCTTCCAGAGCCTTGCTGGTCTTATGCAGTCCTGTAGGTAAGAAAGTATCAACTTGAAAATTTTTTTATTTTGTACTTATATTTTATTCCATGGTACCAAGATCTTGCAAACAGAGCTTGAGGATTGTAATGTGCTAGATTTGGGTTAAAGGACGGGTAGTGCTCATGGTGTGAAAAATCTTTCTGATGTGGATCTACCTTTGTAAGAAAGCTCTTTTCAAAAATATTTACGGAATTTGAGTCTACCTGAGATATGGCAGAAAACAACTCCAGAGTTAGGATCATTCCTCAGTGGCAAATCCTTAACTCTGGATGTATCCAGTAATCCTGCAGCGATCAGGTTAATGATCAATGTTAAGTAATCATAGAAATATTGGGAAAACCCAACTTTGTTAGAATTATTCATAGGACTTCTTAGAAGTCAGAAAAAGAAATGGAATGTCTAATTTATACTAATAAATAAATTAATAAATTGAGGTGATACTATGACTTTTTTGTTCATTCATGCTTATTTATATATAAATGTATGCATTTAAATGTTTTATAAGTAATTTCCAAGAATAAAACATATCAGTAAATGATGTATTAATGAATATAAAACATAGGACTAAAAGGGGCTCTCTGAATCATGTGATTCAGTCTTCTTGTTATGTCCAGGGTATCACATTATGTATTCCTTTTTCTTAATTATGGATTCTTTTTTCTTGATGCTGTTTGTGGCCAAGTTTCATTTTGAAATCAGTAAGGTTTCTTGCCAGCAGCGGTGCTGTAATAATTCTATGTTCACCTGACTTTTATAACCATTTTTGCTTTTGAACAAAAGTTATCCCTGGCCAGATGACATGCAAAGACCTGAAAGGCAGAACCTTGCCAGTTCACAAATTAAATATATGAGTTATATGTTCCTTAAGTCTGGTTAGTTGAATACATATTCCCTTTTGGCAGCTTCAGCTTGTCAGAACGTGGAGGGAGAGAAACACTAAGTGGAATTAATAATGGGAGTTTCTTAATGGACCTTGCTGCTTGGTATGAACTGGGCTACAATAAAGAAGTAGTAAATAACTTGGCTTCTGTATAGCACCTAAAAATGAGTATGTATATCATAAATGCATACATTCTCCTTTTTTTTTGGTCAGTCATACAGAGCTGAATTCTGTGGTCACTTTCAGGGCAAAAGCAGGTTAAGGCTGTTAATCTCGTAACAGACATATATCAAGCCAATTAGGTGTATCTTTTTAATACTAATATGCTTGTAAACTTCAGTGAAATCACACATTCTTTTTAAGTTCCACAAAATTAAATATTGCATATATTCAGTTAATCACAGGAAAAATGTCATTTTTCTCACTGCAGTGTTCTTGACCTAAATGCGTTTGAACGTCAGAACAAAGCAGAAGGCCTTGGGATGGTGACTGAAGAGGGATCAGGTACTATTGATTCGGCAGAAATTTTCCATGACCTTTTTTAAGTTTTGCAGAAGCAAGCTGAATTTGAAAGAACCCAGGGCAGGTTAGGTATAAGGAACAGGTTTCTCACCCAGAGAGTGTTTGGGCACTGGAACAGGCTCTTCAGGGAAGTGTTCGCTGCACCAGCCTGGCAGAGTTCAAGCAGTGTTTGGACAATGCACTCAAGCAGATGGTGGGATTTTGGGGTGTCCCACGTGGGGCCAGGATTTAGAATTTGAAGATGCTTGTGGGTCTCTTCCAACTCAGGATAGTCTATGATTCCATGAACCCTGTAAATACATATCTAGAGACTGAAGGTAAAACATGTTCCTAGAAGTGATTTATATTCAATTGGCATACCCTAAGCCAGTCCTTGTCCACAGTAAATCATTAGCTGCGTTGAGTTTCAGAATGGTCTCAGAGGACTTTCTCATCATTCTGACAAAGTGATTACATGCAAAATTGAAAACATATTCCAGTTACGAACAGCAGTGTTTATGTATGTAAGATGTTTCAGAAGTCCCCAACCAGTTCCAGGATAAAATGAAATTAAAAGTTCCCACCTGATTTCTTAGACTGAAAACCACAACACTTACTTAAAGCCATAAACTAAATGTGGAGTTTAATGAAAATGTATCTGCTTTGTAAAAAAAAAAGTCTGGGGAAGCTTTTTCTTTGAAATAATTTTTTTCTATTTGTCTTTGGGGAAATACTGCAAAATTTTCACTCTACTTTTGACTTTGAACCAATTTGACTTTCCACCCTTGGTGTTGTTAGTTCACTGTCAATTTCTTCCTTCTGTTTGATAGTAAGTTCTACTGCTCCCTTACTGTGATTGTCTGGATACATTAAGTTCATTCTTACATGCTCAATAGAGCTACCAAAGCACATTTTCTTCCCTTATCTTCAGAATTTGTTACAGTGTGTTTTTATGTTTAAATCCTACAGTGACCTAACATTTTAACATGTTTTTTCTTAAAAGCAAGGTAAAAAAGCTTGACTGTATAATCCCTATTGCATTTGAGGGATCATAATTCATACCAGTAACACTGCATATCTCATTGTCCCTTGTGCTGTAGGTCTTTTATGCGGCCTATTTCTTTAATATTCAGTTGCTTAAATAGTGATTTTACATTAACTATTACATATGTCTGAATGACTTCAAGGCCAGTCAAAAATTCTGCTTCTCCAAAAGTGCTCTCACAGTTTAAATTATAGATTAAATCTTTCTAAACTTACATGAGTGAAAAAAAAAAGTGAACTCATGTGGATAAAATTCAGTTACAAGATTGTAAATTGAGCACTGGTACACAGCTATCTGGCATATAAATTTTGGCCATTACTGTCATATTTTAGTGAAGATAATTCTGCACAACGTTTTGTTCTTTTGGACAACATTTCTGCCATTACATAACTAAACTTACTCATAATGTTGGATTCTGAACTGGACTCTCACGATATTGGCTCATTATTCCTTTGAGCCCTGCCTCTGTTTCTAGAAATGACTGATTTTGCATGCAAATAAATAAATCTTTAAATGCTGCATAATTGACTCTACTGATGTTAAGAGTATTTTTGTGCTTCCTCATTTGAGGGATTTTTTTTTCATTTTGTTTATTTGATGTTTCTCTTTTAGTACAGAACTAATTTTGGCAAAACCAATACTAACTATATTTTGTATTTGCTAAAACGAATTCTCACCTTTTTTTCTTTTTTTCCTGTTTCTTTTTCTTTGAACTAATTGTCCTGTCCTCCCTTCCTCAGTCATCACCCATGAGCGTGGTAATTATTAAAAACAACTGCCTATTCCTTATTTTCCCTGCTCTTAGCTTTGTGTCAGCACTGTACAGCTCCTGAATATCACTAGATTTTTTTTTTTCCTGTTAGAATGCTAAACTAGTGTGATTTTTCTGTTAATATTGCAATTGTTCATTCTAAAATTCTTGGCTTACACATCAAACCTTCCCATTTTGGTCTTCCTCTCTTTCTCAGGATTTGCACAGTGACTGACACAGTAGATGTAAGAGCAACAAGCTTTTTTATACTTTTCTTTCCAGTTCTTTTTAAATTTGTTTTCATTTTAGTGAGCCCAGTATTTGCGCTGGATGAATGTTAAAAGGAAAAATAATAATAATATATACATACACGAAGCCTTGTGCTTTAGTCCTCCTGTAGCCTTTTTGTTGTGTATTGAATGTGGCTTTATTGCTGCATTGGTTTGTGCAAGCACAGGAAATCAGTGGTGGATCCAGTGAGGATTTGAGGGTGGTTAGTAAGGAGAGGACTTGACACTGGCTAGGTTTATCTAATGCAGTCAGGAGTTGATACAAGAAAGAGGTGATGCATTGCTAATTTAGAGGAAACAATCCTGTTTACAGGTAATTCTTACTGTGAAAGCTACTTGGTGTGTTATGGTTGCTATACCTCACAGTTTCCTTACTTCAAGTAAAGGAGCAGTTGCCATGAGATGTTCATGTCACCATGTGAAAAGAGAATTTAAAATACAAAATGTGTATACCACTCAGCAGAAACAATGAACTCCAACACAGCAGATGTCTTTTCATTAGCCAAATGTTGGGGAGGAGGATGATCTGGTGTTTTATTTATTTTCTTAGTTGAAATTTTCTATTTGGCAGCTTAACAAAATTCTCCACAGTGATTAGGATAATTTTTTTGTTGTTTGTTTTCTTTGTTACTGAGCAGTAGCAATGTCAAGATACAGGAATCACTGTGTCAAAGATTTTTTGGCAAAAAGGGATAATATTTGCAAATACCATCTTTTCCTACATGTTAATGTCTAGCTACTGAAAGTTCAAGGCAAAAGAAAACCAAATCCAACAAAAAACCCTGTAATTTTCCCTTTCAAAGTTACATTATTGTTGATAATATGCTACCTTAAAATGGTAGGTTTTTTTTTAATATTATGAAGCACACCTTTTTCAGTATTTGAAAAGTAGTTTATGTAAGAGTTGTACAGGTGCTGGTATTAATACCTGATAGCATTAAGAAAGCCAAGCCAGTGTGTCTGTGGGGAAACTCCTGTAGTGAGCAGTTTCAAAGTATCCTAGATTTTATAGGATATCTGAGCTCTTATGTCTGCAATCCTGTGAATAACCATCTGTAAATACTAGTACCAAAGATAAGAAAGATTTTCTTTTGTTTGTTTTGGGTTTTTTTGAGAAAGATGCTTAGTCTATGACTAATTAATTACTCCTCAATTAAAGATAGTTTTATTGACTCCCAAGGAAATGATGGGATGTAAAATGTGCATTTTAGCCTGTTCCTCATTTCATCTGAATCGGCTGCAGAAGCACACTCATGAGTAATTGTCATTGACTTTGCAACCTACGCCTGAAATGATTATTCCCAAAGTCAAAAAAAAACTTTTGAAACTTACGGGAATAAAGTAAAATTTTCCTCATGTGCAGTTTTTGTTTCTGGTCCCATGCCAGCCTTAGCAATAGATAGAAAGCCCTTTATTGAGTCAACATGGATGTGAAATTTATTGCTCTATTCCAATTGTTTCTTTGTACTGTCCACATCGTAAGTGCCTTGTCCTGATATTCCTCTGACTGGTACTACCTTCCCTTTCCAAACCCTGGAACCCCCACTGGTAACAACATTGATGGTTCTTTAGCAAATGTGTTTCTTACTTGTTTTTGTGGCGTACTTAATGTTGTTTCTTCTGTATGTATTTTGTTTTGATTGTTCTGTTTCCTTTTCCAAAAAGGGGGGTTCAAAATCAAAGACATATAGAAATACTTACTATTTTGCAGTGGTTTGTCATTAACACTCATACTCCTTGCCATTTCACTCTGAGTCACAAAAATCTTGAAAGTGCAATGTTTTTCTCTTTTGGAAAGACTTGTTTTACTTAAATGAAGTACAAAACTTAAGAAGCTTAGTTTACACTTAGATTATTTTACCTTTTTTCCCGCTTTTTCAGGAAAGCTCTATTTTGATGTTCAAATTTTTAATATTTTATCATGGCTTTCTTTCATTTCTCTGTAAGTTCACAGAAGCCTTATTTTAATAAAATACAATTTTAGAATGAGACAGTAGTTCACAAAGGACTTTTGCCAATGTGAGAAGTACATGTGACATAATAATTAGCTGGACTGTGGGTTCACATCAGGGCTGTTTTCAGTCATTATTAATGTGGAATTCATAAATATGCTTTTGGCCTTCACCTACCTAGTCACACCTAAAGTAGATGCTTAAATTCTGTTTAATCCACTGTACCCCGCATTGGAGAGGTGTTTTACACCTTCATAAAACTGTATTTGACTCAGTGTTTGCATTTAAAAGGGAACTTAAATAACTTCAGAGAACTTCACTCACTGAGGAAACAAGTGTGTTTCTTACTTGAATTAGATTGTTGAGAAGTCAAAGATGTGCAGCGTTAATGGTCCAAACCAATACTGTCTGGATCTTGTGATAAGAATAAATTCACTTGCTTTATCATGGGACAGATTTGGTTTTGCTTCACAGTCATGATGAAAAAGTTTTGTTCCCCTTTGAAAACTGAAAGTATTTTTATATTTCTGTAATATGTACTATGCACCCCATGTTTCTGAGTAGCAATAGAAGTCAGATCTTTTCCACTGAGGATTTAAAAAATAAAATTGAGAAAGAGGGAGAGAATCATTGAACTTTGACACATGCACTTTCAATGAAAATAACCCCATGTATTTAATTTTTCATTGAATTTTATTTTTGTTTCCTACATGATACCTCTGTTCCTGTATATCACAGACTGCCAGTTTTGCGAAAGCTACAGGCTTAAAGCCTTTGTGTATACAGCCATACCATTTACATACAGCATGAGCAATGGCAGCATTTTAACTTCTAAGCAGCTATTTGCCAGAATATATCTAATATCAACAGAAATTAAAGTATGTTTTTCTCATAACAGCCTAAATCATACTATATGTAGTCTGTATGTTTGTAAGTATATTCTTTGCAAATCTTTGTGTGAAGTGGCATGAATTGGTGTGCACAGCATCAAAGGTTGCTCTCTTGAATTTTAAAGAAAGAAATGGATCTCCATTTTGGTTCTGTACTTGCCAGTGAGACACTGCTTGTAGGCAGTAAGTACGATCTGAAAATGATAATTCCAACGCTGGTTCTAGTGTGATTTTGATCAGGTGTAAAAATTGAAAACCAGGACATCGTAAATCTTAGTGTGGCCAGATGGTTTGAGATGGGCTTTTTTTTGCTTAATTTTAAAATATGTAAAAATATTTCTTAAAGGAACAGGCCTTTCAGCTTTTGTGCAATGATGCACCTAAACAGCTTCTGATTTTGAAGAATTTTGCAATAACTTATGTTCAAGTTGTGATTTATTTACAGTGGAGCTAATTTAAAGACTCTTCTAGGCCATTCCAGTAGTAAGAATGGAATTTATTTAATAAAAATTCCAGTAATTGTACTAAAAGCCAGGGTCTGTAAAACATTTTGACTTGAGATTTGTTTTCCTTCTTGTTCTGAAATGTCTTACTTCCTAAGAGAGAAAGAAAAATAGAGGTCAAAAAGATTAAACTGTAACTTATTCTGAAGTCTTATTACTTCAAATGGCTTTGATTCAGTGGTGCCATAATAAACAAGAAATAGATGATTGGGCCTTTCCTGGGCTTGATTTTTCCAAGTAACTTTCCTGATGAATTCTTTTATAAAATCATTGCCATCTCAGCAATCAAGCTACAAGCATTACATGTGTGATACAGGCTTCACCATATATTTGGCTTTCTGTAATTCTTATTTTTGCACATAGTTCAACAAAGCATGGGACCCCACACATAACTTTGAGCATGACAAGAGTTCAGTTAAATTAAAAAGGAGAGAGTAACTAACCCTAGAAATCTTCTCTACTGTGGCATTTGGCCAGCAGCATATGAAGCTCTCTTGCAGGACTGAACCTGCATGTAATGTTGAATAATATACTTCTAAGAGCCCAGCCCCCTCCTGTTTTTGCCTTCTTGGGCATATATTGCATGTATACGTTCATCAGCACTGACAGAAATAGTCATTTATTTTTCATCATTTAATTAGCTAAAAGGGTTTTCAGTCTCCTGTGACTGAAAAACTGCCTGGCAGTTATATTTTCAATTGAGAAAAATGTCATGGAATGTCATTCAAAGTATTATTTGTGACTGCTCTAAGTACACATCTATAGTTAGGAGAAAAAGCATATTTTCTTCCCCTATGGTACAAGAAATTAAATAGGCACATGCCTTAGTGATACATGCTCTTAATACCAAACATTGTCTTGAGGGCAACAGAAAAGTGCGAAATTTTGTACTTTAAAATATTCATATTAGTTTTCAAAATGCTTTTGATTCCTATTCCTAGTGTACTGAAGATTCTCACTTTAAAATTCAGTTTGTGGACTGAGAAGTCCATTACCTGGAAATTATAATTGCTCATGACTTTATAAAAAGTTGAACTTCTGATCATGTCTATGTGTACTCCAAATTGTACTGAATACTGTTTACATTTCAGTTATCTAGTATGAAGAAAATTAACTTAGTCATAGCCAAATCTAGCCCAAACAGTGATAATCTAATTATAATAATATAGTAATATGTAAATGTGGATATTAGAATTAGAATTATCTACCAGTGGAACAGCATGGAAGTAATCATTAATTTAACTAAGGTATCTAAAGCTTTTTGTAGAAAAATTTAATGCCTTTACTCACTTTTCGGGTCTCCTGTTCACACAGTAAAGATCCTGTTTTTGTAGAGCCTAAATTATATCCCCTCAAAGAAGAATTCTTTCAAACTCTTTCACAGTTTGCTTACATTTTAATATCCCTCCTTTTCTTGTTTACAAATAGGGCTTGTTATATATTCAAATTATGTATATTTTTAAATAGTAGAAGTTTCTGAGACTACTACCTTTGCATACATAGTCAAAAATACTTCCCCAAGGTTCTATATGGGAATTTTCTTTTGATAGGTGGCCTTTATTGCTTTAACACCTATAGTATTGTCCTTGTGTCATTTTATAAGCTGTTCTACTTTTTCCTGAGTTGTGATTGTTTTCCCAGGTGAATTGTTATTTCTCTTCTTCACATGGCCCTATACTAAGTTAACTGTATGTACTGATGTACTTGAAATAATGATGTGCTAATTGAGGGCTTTTTAGGATGCTCTTTCCTGTGGGGAAAAAAAAAAGAAGGTTTGAAGCTTTATTCATTTGGATATTAGATGTTTACAAGAAAATTAACTGAAGGGCCTAGTTCAGTAAAGCATTCTGGAATTTGGTCTTAATTCATTATAAATTTACTGCTTTATTTTGTCAAAGGAGAAATGTCCACTTTGTGTCAGCAGCAGACAGGTACTAAATCCTCAAATATTTCAGTCTAAATTGTTCTTGAGAGTACACATAGCTGTAAATTTCATAGGTTGTTTTAGAATATTTTAAAATCAAATAGTTTATTTGAGGAGTGATTTTCATAACCTATTGATTGAATCTCATTCTGTATTTTGAGTACCTTCTTTTGTGATGAATGGGAACCAAATTGATCTAACCCTAACCTTTGTATGTGACACAGCCTCCATGCCCAGTGAAGTCAAACAAGAATGTAAATCAGGAATTATTTGCAAAATGTTGCCAAGCTCATGCTGCCATATTTATAAATCAAAAGTTAAGTTTTGTAATTATTTTTTTTTTTTAATAACCAAATAACTATCTGCCAAGCACAAGTCATAGCTGCTTCAGATAGATTGGTGGTTATAAATTTTCTCTCCCCTTCTCTCTTTCTTAATATTAATTATGGAGATTTTCTTCAGGGCTATGGAGTGTACTTGGCAGACTGATAACCTGCTTCTATCTGGCCTTTCTGCAGGAGAAAAGGTGATGCAGGATGATGAGTTCACCTGTGACCTCTTCCGCTTCCTTCAGTTGCTTTGTGAAGGACACAATTCAGGTTTGTGGGCAGGCTGCCAGGCAGCCAAATCAAGGTGATGCTAACTGATGATAAAAGCTCTTACTTGTTGAAGGTTTGGCAGCTTTATACAATATTATAAAAGGGAGAATAGCTGCTAGACTATGCACGAAGGGAAAATCTTTAAGTGGAATTAAGTTGACAGTGTTTTTTAACAGCTGTAATTTTTTAGATAAGGTAATTGTTTCCAAAATAATGGGTTTTGGATCTTGGCCTACTAGGAAAGTTAAATTTCTGTAGAAAAATATCCGTGATTTATAACTTCAAGACATGGAAGATTCAGAGGAAAATGTAGGAGCAAGTTTATTTACTGTCCTTTGGCATGCATCTGCTTTCTGCTGCACACTGTTTCCTGCTAATACCAGTTAGAATTGCATATGAAGTCCCTATGTATACAGTACTTTTCTTGGA
This sequence comes from Alethe diademata, assembly GCA_025584955.1. Classification (NCBI taxonomy): domain Eukaryota; kingdom Metazoa; phylum Chordata; class Aves; order Passeriformes; family Muscicapidae; genus Alethe; species Alethe diademata. The sequence continues at coordinate 43,614,550 of JANRMJ010000066.1, forward strand.
GAAATAACATGTCTATTAAATAGAAAAGAACACATTAAAATTGATAATTTAAGTGTATTTTTTATCATCTAGTCTATTTCCCTGTGTTCTCTCTGTCATTCTTAAGCAATGAAAAGAGAAAAAAAGAGATATTTTTCCTCTTTAGGTGTTAGACATATTTCTGACTTAGTTATCAGGATTTGTGTAATTATTTAATTTTGCTTAACAAAATATATTCTAAGTATAATTGCATTGATATTGATGTAGTTCTAGTCATAAATACATTAGAGTTTTACAGGTGAAATATATCAGCAAGTTTCTGGCTTCAGAAGTTCACTGGTATGTGATCTCTGCAATGAGATGTTAAAACACTTACGGTGATTTATTCACACACACACACACACACGCACACACAAAACAAAAAAAAAAAAAAAAACTCAAACAAAGAAAGAGAAGAAAACCCAATCCATACCTATAAGGTAAATTTTTCTAGATCATCATAAATCAAATTAATTTTCAGAAGTAGTTTTAAAATTTAAATAAATTTAAATTAAACTTCTATTTAAATTTTTAGATTTTCAGAATTACCTGAGAACTCAAACTGGTAACAACACAACTGTTAATATTATCATTTCTACTGTGGATTACTTATTGAGAGTTCAGGTAAGTAATTTATATACTAAGTAGATGAAAATATGACTTACTTCTATACACGTTTGATTAGAGGATTGCATTTATTTGTCATCATACTTATTCTAGTCCCTGTAGCCCAAGCTGACGAGAAATGCTGAAATTCTCTAGTGGTTGCAGTTCTTTAAGAATTGTTACTTTGTGCTGGGAGGGTGAAAGGTGACATACATGTGAAATGGTTTCAGCCTTTACCTGCAGGAATGTGATGGAGGCTGTTATCCAAGGAGAGCAGCAGGTGGGGCCATGCTTAGTGTGTCCTTGAGCACAGGTAGCCAGGTGTTGAATGAAGCTACCCTGTGAGTGAGAAGCATTTTGTATTGCTCAAGCTCAGTTTCAGACAGCTGCTTTGTCATCCATATTCTGATTTAGGCTGAGCACTGGCTGCTCTGTGAATGAATGCTCATGTACTGGAGTGAAGCATAAGAACAGCGCATTTTGTAAGGAGGGAAAAAAAAGGAAAAAGGAAAAAAACTGCAGAAGGCTAGATTAAAAACCCTTTTGATCATCTATTTTTAATTATCTCCCAAATCCTTTTAATGAAAACATTTCATTGTCACAAGACAGTAGAAAGTAATGAAAAAAATATACTTTGTTTCCAGATTGCATGATGTGAATGGGGTGAAAACATGTTTTGTGATAAATATTCCTAATTTTTACCTCTAATTCTCTTCTTTCTGAAAATCACTGCATGTGATAGTATATTATGTTGTATTTTTTTAAAAAAACTATTTATCTAGTTAAGTTCTTTTTAGCCATTCATTTATTTCCTCTGAGAATTCCAGACTTTGAAAATTCTTTTTTTTTGTTTACTCTACTGCTGCTATCAACATTGCTTTCCCTCTTTACGCATTCTGTAGAAGTTGTACAGACAATACAATGATTTTCATTCCATTGCTAACTTTGTTGAAAATTTAATAAGCTCGCCTTTGGGGAAGATGGAGAGAGGAATTGTGCACACAAAGCAAGATTTGCTCCTACTATTGACTATGTGTCAAGCACACAGTATAAAGAGACATTGTTTAATGAGCAGTGTGCAGCATGGCAGTGCTACTGAGCACTCCTTTTCAGAATGCAGGTGGTTGTATTTCTAAGATCAGATACCAACTCATCTAATTTT
>JANRMJ010000066.1:43616435-43673523 GCA_025584955.1 Alethe diademata
AATCTCTTTGTCCTTCTCACAACTGCTTTTTCTTTAGGAATCCATCAGTGATTTCTATTGGTATTATTCTGGGAAGGATGTTATTGATGAACAAGGACAACGAAATTTTTCCAAAGCCATCCAGGTTGCAAAACAAGTTTTCAATACTCTCACAGAGTATATCCAGGTAAATTAATTTCATTAGAATTCTATGAACTTGAAAGAAAATTCATCACACCTTTGGCATGAAAATATAAAGTAGCTAGACATAACATAGAAATATAATATAGATGCATTTCTTCTTCAAATTTATTTTGGTGTATTTGTTTATCTATTAAGCAAAATGTTCCAATATATGTATATTTGTAGTGACACCTGTCAGTACTCTTTTGCAATTTTATAAATTTATTAAAATTTAGACTTAAAATATATTAAATTTATTACAATTTTGACTGCTAAGGCTTTTACCTTTAATCCACTGAGATCATAGTGCAGATCATAGCTGCTATTTAGTCAATATGACATTAGACAGTATTTTCTGTCAGGAATTAGATTGTGTTAAGGCATCAATATGTTCATTTATGTTTGAAATGGTGAATTCGTGCTCTATATTTGAGAATTGTAGAGATGCACTTGAGGTGCACGCAGGAATAAATGAGATTGGGATCAACTCTGTCAAAATAGAAATATAGCAGTTTTTCCAGGATATCTAAAGAATTCAGTGTCATTTAGTTCTGTATTAATTGCTTGTGTAAATAAGTTGAAAATATTAGGATTCTGCATTTAATAAGTAGGTTAAGGAGGATCTCATTAGACTGTTAGGTGTCTATTACATTGGTGTCATTCAGATGAAAAAAATTATTATGAAAATAGTATGTTATAGTTCATGAGGATGAAATATGATAGAATATCACTGAATGAAAATGAGAAGAGGCAACTTATATGCATTTGTTTAAAGATATTTAATGTATACATATTTCTCAAGTCACAAGTAGTGTTTTTATCTGGTAGAGATTTTATTTGTTATCCTTAGAGGCTTAAAAAGCTTTTGTGGTCCTGTTTTTCAGAAGTTAGAATTTTCTTTAAGTATTTTTTTAGCATTGTGCTCTACAGTATGCTGGAGGGGAAGAAATCAGGAAACTGATTCTCTAATCCCTTATGTGAATTTTGCATTAACCTTCTCTAAGGCTTTTCCTAATTTACAGAAGAAGGAGCAACTTGAAGATTTGTACCATTTATTGTTGAAAGTTGCAAACAGATGCACACTTTGGGGTTATTATATTAGTATTTTAAGACTTGGCTAAAACAGGCAAAATGGTTATTAGGAGTAGGAATTGTTTACAAGTCAGTGGTCTAATTAAATACATAATTCTCGATATGTTTAATAGCTCATAGCATTTTCTAAAGGACAACTCCAAACTATGCACTATGGGGCCCAGCAAGAAATACCAGAATAGACACGGGCTCTTTTGTTTGTTAATATTTATACAATAATATATTAATAAGTTTTTCAGATTCTGTTAAAATATCAATTTTCAAAAGTGTTGTGTGTGACTTCTTCTTCCTGTTTTTGTTGAATTTCTTGCAAACAAACTTTGGTTTTCTTTTTTGTTCGTTTGTTGCCTGAACAAAAGGGGCCATGCACTGGGAATCAGCAAAGTCTGGCACACAGCAGGCTGTGGGATGCTGTAGTTGGTTTCCTTCATGTGTTTGCCCACATGCAGATGAAGCTGTCTCAGGTATCTTTCTGTATTACTTTTTCCTTCATAAGTCACTAGCATTTTGTAACAGAGAAACAAATGCTAGTATGTTTGAGTCATTAGTAACAACAGGTGGTAGGAAAAACAAAAGACAGTGAAATTGAAATTGAGGGAGTAAATTGCAAAACCAGAGCGGGTGTGAATAGCAGGCCTGTAATTGCATCACTGGCACAGGAACAAAGCAGATTAGATCAAACAGCAGACAAAGCATATTGCTGATATTCAGAAAGAACTCTCAGTTCTGGTCTTTTGGACCAAAATTCTCTCACAGCGTTTTCTGCAGTTTCCTTTTATTTATCATGTTTGCTGATAGCTCCTGCACTGAACCCTAGTTCATCATTATTAAACCCTAGTTCAACATGTGTCCGCATCTAAACCTTTTTCACTCTTAGTAGACAGTAGTCAGACCTTATAATGGGTCAATTTCTTTTGGATGTGATTACTCATTTCATAAGCTGTAGAAATAGTGAGGGGAACTGGCACAGACAATTATTTAGAGTGTGAAAATTATCCTATTCTTAAGCAGTGCATTTTCAATTTCTTAAATTTTTAAAATAATTACACATTTTAATTGAATGCACTGATTCTAATTTTTTTACATAACTGGACATTTCTAGAGAAAAATGGCATATGCTTGTGAAGGTGTTATTGTTAAGAAATACAGCTCTGAAGTCTCTGAGGTTTTAGATTTCCTTATTTGACTCCAAAGGTGTCCATGTAAGTATTCTTTGCATAAATTAAAGTAGTCTTGCTCAGATTATTTTTCTCCCTGCCCTTGGAACTTAATGGATGAAAGTAGACTGCTTACTTACACTTGTGGACTTTGGGCTACAGGTCCGCTTCTTATACTTTATGGCTAAATAGAAATCTTCTTCCCACAAAAAGCATCACAGTCAAACCTGATTTTCAAGAGAATGCATTGCATTTCTACTGAAGTGCATTTAAAAGTGCCTGTAAATACCCATTCTGGTTTTGAAACATCTTTTTTATTTTAATACATTTTAAATAGTCAATATTTGGGTAGGCCATGGTGAAGACTATTGTGCTTTCTTCATGTTCCACTAAAGCAAACTGGAAGGAGGTATTTAAGTAGTTACTGAGAGTGAATCAAACACACGGCAACTGTGTATTGATTATGAAATACGATGTGGCTATTGGCAAGATTTGCTTTTACAGTAATGACAAGTTTATAGTCTCAGCTGAGCCCAGAGTGGCTTCACAGCATCTTTGATTACTGAATCTAGAAAATAACAATACTCATCCCGCTGCTTCAAAGATAGCCCAGCAGCTTGGCACAACAGGAGTGTGGACTTACTCATGATGTTCTGTGGCATGACAGAAACACAGTCTACTCTCAGTGTATCTTTCCAAATGCATCACTGTAAATAGTGATGGTATCTTTCTCTTGCTTGGAGATCAAGCTTTTGGTTTTTGGAAACTCTTTATGGGGCCCAGCAAGAAATACCAGAATAGACATGGGCTCTTTTGTTTGTTAATATTTATTACAAGAATATATTAATAAGTTTTTCAGATTCTGTTAAAATACCAATTTTCAAGAGTGTTGAGTGTGACTAAGGGGAGCTATAAGGAGTTGCTGTATAGCTTTTGTCTGTAAAAGGGGCCTGCCTAGGCTAAATACTTGGGTTTTGTCTTCAGTCCTAAGTTTCCACAGCACTTTTGGAGAACATTGGAAGGAAGATTTTAACAGAAGCAAAATTACATCACTGTTTTGTTTGGGTTTTGTGTTTTTTTGGTTTTTTTTTTTTTTTTTTGTTTGGTTTTTTTGCATTTTGATTCTCTGTTTTCTCTACCAGGAAGTAACAATGTGATAATGGTAATGCTACTAAAGAATCTAAGGCAGAAAAAGAAAGTAGAATTTTTAGTCCAAATAAACAATGATCCTCTGGGTTGTAAACAAATTTTGTAGTTAAAAGTTTTGTAATGAAAACTTACAGGGCAAATCAATTCAAAATCTTGTTATTTCCAAATTATGCCATTTTCAATCCAAAATACAAATTGTCATTGTTGAGGGTGGAGTGAGTGCTTTAGGCAAAGTTTATTATAAAAACCTTTTATTTGAGTCGGAAGAAGAGAAATAACTCCTTTTTGCATTTAAACACCTTCACAGAAAGGGGTTTAAATGAAGGTAAATCCTTCCTTAGCTTCAGATTCTGTTAACAGTTTAAACTAAGGAATTACAGAGGTGGGATTAAATCACTGTCCTGCACGTTTTAAAGATGGAGGACCAGATAAATTTATAAAAGATGAGATACTTATTAAGAAAAATGAACAGTCAGATCTTAACCAGAATTACTTACTACACAGTATAGAAGCTAAAATCACTGGTCAGCTACAACACTAAATGTCAAAGCACGCTATATGAAAGCAATTCTGTTAAAGCCATTACATGCAAGCTAGCAGAAGAAGCATTATCTAGAGGTTGATGAATCTCATCACACTCCTTTTTGTGGTGTACTTCTTCCTCTTTCAATCCTTGGGAAGTAATTGTGGAGAGATGTCCCAAATCCAGGGGAGAAGTGCCATATCCTTCAAGTTTATGGTAGAATCTAACTGTATGGAAGTGGCCTGGGGTTTTTATAGCGGAAAGAAGTTGGCTGGCAGTCATAGGGCTCTAGGTCAGTTTAGCAGCTTATCTGTATAGTCTGACTTCAAAGGGACAGATGTGTGTTTAAAGATGGAAAGCCAGGCCAGCCTTTCAGCATATTCAACACTAAAAGATACCACTGTGGTGACACTAGTAGCTCACCACAGATGACTTGGACTGCTTTGTCTCCTGACCGGGTTCCAGGTCAAGCAGATGAGCTTTATCAGGGCAAAGCATCCTTCCACAGCCATAAAGTACCTTGAGTTTGTTGTACCACCCACTGAAGACCAGCACTGCTCAAGTATTTGTTATCAATGGCATGATGCAACAGTGTATCACTGAGGCAGAAATTAAATAGTTGAATAATTCTATCCAGATAGACTCCAGGCAAGTGACACAGTAAACTCAGTAAACCAAATGAGATTAGAGGTGGCTAAAAAAAAAATCAATTTAATGCATGTCTAAGCATTTACTAATGGAACTTTATTAATAAATATTTTAACATTTTATTTCAACTCTTCTTTTTCCCTCCAAAAGTTCAGTGGCCTATAATGAAATTGCACATTATGCATCATGTTTTAATTTGAGCTCTATGTGCTACTGCTGTTGCTGTTTTTACAATTTTCCATAGCTGTAGACTTGATTACACCAAAATTGACGATATTTTAGCTGACAGGAAACATTACAGAAGCATTGTCTGTGACCTTGACATACCCAGTTATTGCTTTTATCACATTCAGTTTTGTCTTTATTAAATTACTCTTTCTAAACAGATGATGGTGTAAATATACTGGGAGGAGTTAAGCAATTAAGTATATTTTCACTGTATTACCATTTTTGACACTTCTTGCTTCTTAATTTCTAAGTCTGCTTTTTATAAGGTGAAATAAGCATGCACATAAATAAATCAATATCAAAAAAATCAATGTATGATTTATATTTATATAAATCTAGGTCTGCTTTTATAAGGTGAAATAAGCATGCACATAAATAAATCAATATCAAACAAATCAATGTATGATTTATATTTATATACTGTCTTTGTTATTTAGGATTCCAGTCAAATTGAACTCTTGAAGGAATTAATGGATCTTCAGAAAGATATGGTTGTCATGTTGCTGTCTATGCTGGAAGGTAGTAAAAATGTGAAATCTCTTTTGCAGTTGATCTAGCAAAGTTTTTACCTTTGTAATTTTCTTAATTTGAGAGATAATGCTCTAAATTTCTCTGCATTTTTAACTTTCCTGTCTCAATTGTGGGAAGACCTTTCAGGACTGAAAGTGAATGGTAGATTTTGGTAGGGTTGTTGACATATGTTATATTTATTCTGAATGCCAGAACTTTATAAAATCCAGAGTGAGCGGAATTTTTATTTTTTTTCCATGAACTTGACTTATCTTTGGGCTAAGATGAAAAGGCTTTTACTATATAAGTTGAAATCTTGATTTCTGGGGACAAAACCATTGTCAGTCATTTTATTAACAACCTTAATACATTTCATTTATTTTGGTAGTCATCTTATCCATAAAGAACAGGTTCATTAAGCTAGTGACTATGTTCAAGGTCTGAAATTATGATTCCCCAGCTTTAGGCTCATAGAAGGTTTGTGAGAAGCCAAGAAAATTCTTTAGGCTATGCTCTGTAAGGAGCCTACTGATCTGCTCCTCTAGATGATAGTGAGCTAGTGACACTAGATTTGTCTGTGCTTCACTGTAGTGAAATTTATGGTATGCTATCCCACTTTTAGTACTGTTTTAAATGTATGTTCTCTCTCTACAGGCCTTGTTAATTCTTCCTTTCTGTAATGGCAAATATTTAGTCACTTACATTTTTTCCAAGTCTTAGGGTAAAGCTAATAGTGAAAGACTTCCGATTTCATAGCTAGCTTTCTCATATGTTATCCACTTTAATAATTTATCATTCTTACTCTTTGATTGCTTCACTAATCATTATAATTCACTTTTCTTTGCCAGAATATTTGCTGACATTCTCTCCAATATCCTGTCATCACCTCTAGGTAATGTTGTGAATGGAACTATTGGAAAGCAGATGGTCGATATGCTTGTGGAATCGTCGAACAATGTGGAGATGATTCTGAAGTTTTTTGATATGTTCTTAAAATTGAAAGATTTGACTTCCTCTGATGCTTTCAAAGAGTATGACCCTGATGGTAAAGGGATAATTTCGAAAAGGGATTTTCACAGGGCAATGGAAAGCCATAAGCACTACACTCAGTCTGAAACTGAGTTTCTGCTGTCATGTGCTGAAACAGATGAGAATGAGACTTTGGACTACGAGGAGTTTGTGAAACGATTTCATGAGCCGGCAAAAGACATTGGTTTCAATGTCGCTGTTCTCCTGACCAACCTGTCAGAACACATGCCCCATGATACACGCTTGCAAACTTTCCTTGAGCTCTCAGAGAGTGTGCTGAATTACTTCCAGCCTTTCCTCGGGCGTATAGAAATCATGGGCAGTGCAAAGCGCATTGAACGAGTTTATTTTGAAATAAGTGAGTCAAGTCGGACTCAGTGGGAAAAACCTCAGGTGAAAGAGTCAAAGAGACAGTTTATATTTGATGTTGTGAATGAAGGTGGGGAGAAAGAAAAGATGGAGCTTTTTGTTAACTTCTGTGAGGATACCATCTTTGAAATGCAACTGGCTGCCCAGATCTCTGAGTCAGATCTGAACGAAAGGTCAGCTAATAAAGAGGAGAATGAGAAAGATAATCCTGAGGAAGAAGATCCTAGAATGGGTTTCTTCTCTCTTGTGACCATGAAGTCAGCTTTAGTAGCTCTCAAGTATAATTTAATGACTCTTATGAAAATGCTCAGCATGAAGAGTCTAAAGAAACAAATGAAAAAAGTGAAGAAAATGACCATGAAGGACATGGTCATGGCTTTGTTTTCTTCATACTGGAGCATTTTGGTGGGATTACTACATTTTGCTTGTAGTGTTGTCCGGGGCTTTTTTCGCATCATCTGCAGTTTGCTTCTTGGAGGAAGCCTTGTAGAAGGAGCCAAGAAAATCAAGGTGGCTGAGCTGTTGGCTAATATGCCAGATCCCACTCAGGATGAGGTGCGTGGGGAAGAAGAAGAAGGGGAGAGGAAACCAACAGAAGCTGCATTGCCTGCGGAGGACTTGACGGATCTGCAGACTTTAACAGAAGAGAGTGATCTGCTCTCAGACATATTTGGTTTGGATTTGAAACGAGAAGGTGGACAGTATAAACTGATCCCTCACAATCCAAATGCTGGTTTGAGTGATTTACTGAGCACTCCCTCCTTAGCCCCAATGCCTGAGGTACAGGAAAAAATCCAGGTAATCGTATCTTCTGTTTTTGATACATATTTCTCTCTTTCATGTATTAAATGTAGTCTTGAAATAAAACTTGCATCTTTGTTTTCCCAGGTTCTCTGACCTTTTTTCTTAATGTATAATTTACTTGTATAATTACAAGTAAATTTAAATAACTTACATGTATAACTACTGGTGGTTTACTTTTTCTGATGTTACAAACTTGAATTTTCACAGCCTTCTCTAAGTACACGATATTTTGGATTGCTTTTAATTCAGTGTTAATTTGCCTATCTTCATTAATGTAAATTGAATTATCGTCTTTTTTCAGATTTTCCATTGTTTAACAAAATACAAGACCCTTAACATTCTGCATTCTAGGTATTCTTTTAACTATCTCTGTTCTATATAATAATGTTAACACAGCGTTTTTAATTCTGGTTTTCTGTAGGAGAAAGTGAAAGAAGATGAAAAAGAAGAGAAAGAAGAAACAAAATCAGAGCCTGAAAAAGCTGAGTATGTAATACTTTAACCTCTGATTCTACAAAAAAAAAGTGCTTTGTTTCACTAAAAAACTCAGGTTCATTTGTACTTCTTTGCCTTTAATATTCTGTCCATTCACATTCTAAGTAGGCTGGGGTGTTTTTTTGAGAATCCTTATCTGTGCACATTTGCCAGGAAATGCCATGTAATAAGCACCACTCTGATTCTATGAATTTATCTCTTCCCAGAAGCATCCTTTGTAATGTCCATTTAATTTCTTTTAGAATGTGCTTAATTGATTAATTTTTTTCTTGGCAAATCTTAAAGCTAGAAAAAAATTTCTTGAAAACTTTGTAAGAGCACCTTAGTTCCAAAGACTTGCTATCGATCAGTGATAGAGACTGAATCTGCTTTACCCTCTTCCATTTGCTATGACATGTTTTGAGTTATTTGCATTTTACAAAACCCTAACATTCCAGTACAATTTTAATGAATTACAGATGAATTTAATGAATTAATGAATTTAAGAAGAGATTTGATCAGTGATAATTTAAACCCTTTTAAGACATGTTAAAATCTAATGTTAATGCTATTAGCTCAGAATAATAATAATGGAAAGCAAAATACAGTGCTTGGTTTTAACCAGTAAAAACTGTGCATCTCCACCCCTGTATTTTATGGTTTCTGATACATGTTCATTTTTGTGTACAGTTTCTGCAGCTGATTTATTACTGTCAAAATTCTAAGGAGATCCCTTAGTCTCAGACTCTAATGATTACTGATCTTCTGGGATGACAAGCACTTGTCCATGGCAAAAACTCTTCTCAATCAGTGCAGTAAATTTCTTAACTTGGCCATTATAACTTTGTGAGTGACAGTCTTCCTGACTTTTGAAGGTCATTCACTGTTGATTGCCCTGCTTGACTGAGTAAGTTGCAGTAATAGCTGTTTCCTCTGCCAGGAGTAGAGTGTCTGGCACTATTGGCTGCCCTGAAGCTACTCCTTATGTGACAAACTTTCAAGTGAAGGTTTATCAAATGTCTTCTCCAAATAGGAGCCAGCTTTGGACATCAGACATTCTGTTTGTAGATAGGAACAGAGAAATAAATAATGTAATTTAGAAGTTGCCTCTGACTCTGGTTTTGCTTCAAATGGACTTCTGTGATCTTTTCATCTATTATGCTGACAGTTCAAATTAACTTCTAAGACATTTCACAGTTCTTTAGATCATGTGTTTGGAGAAGGCAGCCCATGAACTCTGGCTTTCTCTAGTGAGACAGCATGGTGGTACCCACACACCAGATGCTGACAAAATCTTACTTCATCTCCTCCTGGAATAGGTATTTATGACTTCATCAGGTGGGGAGAAATGCAGAATTTAAAACTTGATGTTTCACTTGTAAGTGCAAGAAGAGCCCAAGATTTCTGCAGCCTTCGTGGGAACTAGATTATTTAAGTGCATGAGGTTGGAGGGGAGCACTTAAACATGTAGGCACTTGTGCAGACATAGAGCTGTCAGCTTACAGACATTTCGTCACTGCAAGAATCAGCTGCACAATCTTGAAGAACCTCTGATAGCAAAGTTGGCAGATTTTTGATTACCTGCCTCTACCAGCCAGCATTCCCACTTCAGGGTGCCAAACCAGTAAGTTCATCTGTAGCATTAACCTGACTGTCACCTTTGCCAGCACTTTGGACTGATAAGGGATATTTGTCATGTGCATGAACTGCATGAGTCATGGCTACTTGAGCCTCATTAAAAGATGCAATATCCTATTTCAGGGTGTGCTTTTAATTTAGTGATTTTATTAATTTGACACATTATTTTGCCTTCATTTGTATCCTAAGAGGAGAAGATGGAGAAAAAGAAGAGAAAACCAAGGAAGACAAAGGGAAACAGAAATTAAGACAACTGCATACGCACAGATACGGAGAACCAGAAGTCCAGGAATCAGTTTTCTGGAAGAATATCATTGCATATCAGCAGAAGCTTCTTGTAAGCTCTTCTCTAGCTTATGTGTTTAGCTGTTGGCAGAGACGTGTACCACCTATTCTGACAATGTAAAGACAAATAGCATCTGCTGGACCTCTTTTTTCTATCCACCATTGTCCATAAAAAGGACATGAAAGTGATGGTTTAATGGGAATATTAGAGGAAAGAAACACACAAATAACTTAGTATACAAGATATTAATTCTTAGGAAGACAGTTATTGCCCCAAACCTAGACATTCAGAGATGCCTGTGCATCATTGTAAAACATCCATTTTTCATCATCCATTTTTTCTGGGAATAAAATTCGTAAATTTTTACAGCACCTAGTGAGACAGTAGTATTTCTCCTTCCTTGAGAGACACCTTTGGGAAATTCCAAGCTGTCCTATAAAAAGAATCAACTAAGATACAATGCTTAGCCTGAAGCGAGTAAGAAAGAATGTTAAAGATTATTTTTTTTGTGAAATAGCAAGTTAGTATTTGTCAAGCTTTTCAAAACCTGTAGAAAATAAGATTTAATGAGAATGTAAAACTGCATCTGAGAGTCTCTCAGTAAAATATCTGGTAATATTTGCTTCATAACTCCTTAAAATCTATGCTTTTATTCGCTAGGATATTCCATTCATATTCTCTGAGGCTAGAGTGAAATGCAATGCAAAGAGAAATACAGTTGTACTATGTATATAGTATATAATTGTGTAGGGGTGGCCTACTTCTAGCATGAGAACATAGCAAAACTACAAAATTGCAGTCAAAATCTTACTAAGAAATTAAATATTTAAATTTGGCTTTTGAACTGAGATACATTTTTAGGCTCGTCACATTGCAATCATGAATTTAGCTTATTTTTTTCTAATAGTCTCATTTTATATTTCACTAATAGTCATCCATGATTAGGGCAGAAAAGTGGCAGAATTCCTGTTTGCGTGTTAAAGCATTCAAAATATGTGCTGTAAAGGTTTGTGAGTTGTCAGGATGGGAAAAAGTACATTTCTGCTGTTCTTTTGATAGCATCAAAATGTCAGAAAAACTTTCTATTCATGGTACTCAGGTGACACATTAATTTTTGCTGGCTTGGTAAAAATGCAGTTGATTTTGGAATAGAAAATATTAAAGATAAGCTTACATGCAGGGTTGTTTATTTCTTTTGTAAAAGTAGCAATTTGTTATATGTATGAATGTTGAACTACAGGGAAGATAGAGACTTCTGTATTATTACATTACTTTTGCATTGTGAAATCTTTATTGTCTCCAATTGTATTGAGGGGACAATGAAAAAGATGTAAGAGGCAATTGGAAATCCTTCATCCTTTGTGAATGGAGTGAAACGAAAGATCCTTTATTCATTATTGCACATATGGAGTAGGAGAGAACTTGTACATCACTCAAAATGTTTTTTGGTTTGGTTTTTTTTAATATTTATAATTCTATTAAAAAGTTCCATAAGGGGGAAAAAAGCCATCTCAACAGCAATTTACTAATGATGGTTGAATCTTTATTAGGCAAAGTATATTTATGTTCTGTTCTCTTTTCAGAATTATTTTGCACGAAACTTTTACAACATGAGAATGTTGGCATTATTTGTTGCTTTTGCCATCAACTTTATCCTTCTTTTCTATAAGGTAAATTTCTCAAAATATTACTTTTCAAGTTACACACTGGAAAACACCTGGGTTTTGTAGTCAATAAGCTATGGCAAGACTGCCTAGCCTAACAGGTTAAATACCTGCTTCATCCTACCACTTCAGAAATCTAACATAGTGACATCTGAAATATTTGTGTGAAGTAAAAATAGACTTCCAGTACACAAATAGCTATTGACAGAGCATTGTGCTGGGACAAGGGCAGCAGGCTGAAAAGGCACACTCTTGCCTCAGATGCTCCATTTCCCAGTACAGTGAACCAGCCAATCTGAGCCTTTGTATGTAACTTAAACTAATCCATGTCAGTTGAGGTGTTTTCTTGCACCATTATGCTCTCCTGAAAGGGTATGTACAGCCAGGAGTCACATCATTTTAGGCTGCCTAAAGTATCTTGACACTGATTTTGTCAAGACTTTTAGTATCGTTAATGCAACTCTAGAGTCCTTGGACTTAAATAATTTTCTGGCAGAGAGCCACGATGATAAAGACTACTGTCAGGGATTTCTTCTAAGAGGGCTGTGCCCTTTCTTGAATTTGAAGGGATAAAATTCATCATGGACCAAATTTGGTAACATGGACAGACAGTGAAAAAAAGGGATAGAAAAAGTATGTTATCACAGACTGGTGTAACAAGATGAAAAAGTCTTGCTGAGGTATTCTTTGTAGACATTTTTATGCAAAAAAAATTTCTTTCTTTAAAGTTTCTTTACAGTTATATTGTCCTTGGTATCATCTTTCCAGCTCAACAACTTAGCTTGTAGTGTTGTAAAGCTCCTATCCAAGGAATACAGCTGCAATATTAAGTGTTTTAAACAGGTCTCCACATCTGCTGTGACAGAAGAAAAGGAACTTCCTGTGGTGTCTGATGGTGAAAGTACCAAGTTGAACATCCTGGAAAGTGATGATGATGAGAGGGTCATTGCAGTGCATTATGTCTTGGAAGAAAGCAGTGGCTACATGGAGCCCACACTGAGGATTCTGGCCATCCTACACACAGTCATCTCATTCTTCTGCATCATAGGGTATTATTGTTTGAAAGTAAGAAAAAAATTATCTCCTTTTTTATAGGTCTAAACTTTTTTATCTTTCTAGTGTTATAACTTAGAACAAAGTCAAAGTCAACCTGCTTAAGCAGGTTGGGACACCATGTAAAGAAATCTGTTTTGTTACAGAAGGTATGTGTTAGGTGATGTGTCTATTCAGGAAGCTGTAGGCCAGAGTCTGAGTTGCTGTCAGTCAGACATTGACAACAGTAACCTTCTTCAGAACTTGCTTGTGACTGCCAAAGTCAAGGTGTGAATGCATGTGAAGCAGATGACAGGTTTAGATGCTGCATTGCTAGTCTGTCAGATCATTTGAAGAGAATGCAGCATTTTGGACTACTGCTGCATATTGTGACTCTATAAAACGCCTGCTGTTTGTACACACACACTGCTGGCAGTGTTTTGGCAGGAGTCTAAGCAACTTTTAAAGGAATATCTTGGAGAAAATCTCTGTTAGGATGTGAAAGCTAAAGATGCCACTTCCATTGGTGAAATGATGATTGTGGTTTAAGAAAACCAAATGTCATAAATCTCTGGAGCTGGGATAAGTATATCTGACATGTACTTCCCCCATTCTTACACGCTTCCGTGGCAAGTTGTAAGTCAAAGTGCAGGATAGTGCTAAATTAAATGGACCCTTGATATGACCCAGCTGCTCATTTATCCTTATATCTTTATTAAGGTCTTAAGTGGTCCTTAATATTTTTCTTTTCCTCCTTTAATGGCTAATAATTTGTTCTATGCTAAAAGAACCAATCTGCATTTGTAGCTCAATTCATTGTATAACTACTTTTAGTGTTGATTTTCATCTCTACTTTTAAGTATCCCTACAAGTCAATAGATACTAAACCATTTTTTCTTGCATTGGTTGCCATGCAGCATGAAAGCTTAGGTTTTTGGGTTTTGAGATGTTTTCTTTTCCCAACTTATACTTTTTTGTTTGTTTCTACGATGACTTTTTAGGCAACTTTTTATTTTAAATGTTTTTTATTTGACTAGAAGGGAGAAACACTGTTATCAATATTTATTTTAATTAATTACCTTTCAAATTCTGAACCCAAATATGGTTTCAGTCTCTATTTTGGGGATCTTTGAGTCCAAAATCTTCTGAACAGCAGGCCTATGTGTGATAGGTTTGCTTCTAAATGTTGCTTAGCATAAAATCCATTACATTTTTGTCATTTAACTGTCTGAAAGCAGTGTTGGAACTCTTTTTTATTGTATCTAATTTAATCACCATGTTACCTTGAGTAGTCTTGATTTTCATTATTACGGTTTCAGTATACTCATGTCCACTCTTGACTACTATTACAGTCAAAGTGGGTAATGCAAGGTGGGTGCATTTTGCGGACCTGTGAAATAGTTCCAGGAAAGAGTAGAGTTTACTTTTTTTTGGTAACAGATTTCTTAGAAAAATCCGCTTAACTTGGACCACTATTTATATCTGCCTTCTTGAGATGTGCTTTTGAACCCATGCAGCTGATGAAGGAGAGTTGTAGGTAAAGCCTGGCTAGGTGTCTCAGCTGCTGACAATTCTTTTTTTGTTGCTTACAGTCTTTGCTTTTTGCAGCAAAACACGTTGTTTCCCACTGTGAGGCCTCAAAAATTCTTTAACAAATAAAAGGAGCCTCTAACATCTTTGTGTATCAAAATGAAATCCAAAAATGTCACCCCAAAATAATATTTGGAGCTAGAATTTCTAAGAATTAAAAAAAGTATTTTAGCTCTCTTTCACTTGACTTCCTCTAATCCTTTCATAGCACTGAAAAATTGTTTTTATTTGAAGGATCCCTCTTCAGGTATTTTGACCATCTCTTTATAACTGTTTAGTAAACTGTAATTTAATGATTCTGAATGACCTGATCCTAGTGTATTAATACTTATCTGTGTTCAGGGGAATTGTTAAGACTTTTATTTTTTCAGGTACTGTTTTTCCTTTCCTCAGTTTTGATACTTACTTCTTCGTAACAACCAGCTTTTCTTAAAGTTTGCAGACATATCAGTGCATTTTACATAATTCTTGTATTTTCTTTCAACTGCAGGTTCCACTGGTTATTTTCAAGAGAGAAAAGGAAGTGGCAAGGAAATTGGAATTTGATGGGCTATATATAACTGAGCAGCCATCAGAAGATGATATTAAGGGACAGTGGGATAGACTTGTAATCAACACACAGTGAGTTTTTACTTACTCTGCCTCATTTTAGCCCTGCAAGTAATTAATTGTTCCTCTATTTTCACAACTAAATACTTATCATCCATCTTGTCTGAAACAAACAATTATTAGGGATATATTTCTAGCAAGGATATTTTCAGGCACCTGCAAGGCTAATGCTTACTATAATTTTTACTATTACTGTTTAATCTTATGCATTCCCAAATTTTTGCCTTAAAATTACTTCTCTTCATAAAAGAAAAAAGAACTGGGATGGGTTTGTTTTGGCAAGGACAGTGATGATGGTTGTGCATTGCTATCAGTTCCATAGTGAGCTGTGCTTTGCATCACATATTTAAATTTCTGTTTCTCTGCCTGTTGGGACTGTGTGTGGGATGTAGATGCTCTGGAATCCTGTCTGCAGGCTTTGGCTCTGTTGTGCTTCTTACATTTACATGGTAGGCTGAGCACCATTTGGCAACTCTCACCCCAGAGGGTGACTAACTGGTGATAGCCACCACAGAGACTCTTAGAATCAGTATATATTTGTCTAAAATTTAATCTTGTTTATCTGTGTTTTTCAGGTCTTTTCCAAATAACTACTGGGACAAGTTTGTGAAAAGAAAGGTAAGGCTTATTTTTAAAAGGATTTATGAGGTTAAAATAAAATTCTAATGCACATTTCTGTTCATGTTTGGAGGAATGTGGACTACTACACTTCTTTGAAATATAACTTTGATTCGGTGTAAATTTTCATATTTACAATTTTAAAATACAGAGAATTTCTTACCACATTCTTACAACTATTTTTAATAGGTTTCAAACTTTTTCTACATACAGATTTTGTATAAAACAGGAATTCAAATACATTCATGAAATTACATGAAGAATTTTGGTACACTTGTATGTATAATGCAAATTGCGTAAAATATTCTGTCTGTATTTATGTGTTCACCTCCATACATGAAGAACAATGTCCCTCACCCAACAGAAGGTTAAAAAGTAATTGATAAGAAGACAGGACAGATTGAGATGTTTAGGCACAGGGCGTAATCAGGCAACTATAACTACCTGAAAGGTATATGCATGCACTGGCCTTTTCTGTCCCTTACCTCTCTATTTTCCCATATTTTTTCTTCCCTGAGTCAACTAAATCCATCCCTTTCTCCATTTTTGCTTTCTCCGTAACATCCAATAACATGCCGTTTATTGTCATTATTGCCATTATTGGCAGCAATCCTCTTAGTCTGACAGGTGATCAGGAGAGTTTTTACCAGTGACTCATTTTGATGGGTTTCAGATTTGGATCTGAGGCTCTCGTGGGACTGCCCTGGAGAGCATCCATTCACTGTGAATCCATAGTTTGGGTTCCTGCCTGCCTCTGTGCCACTGTAGTTCTCTAGGCTTCAGGAAATGGGCCTTTGATGTCCCTGGGACTAGATGTGCAAGGTATTCCTTGTACTCTTCCCCAAGCACTGTATCCCTGGGCTCCTTTGTGAGTGTGCAGGTGAGCTTTTATTGCATAAGCTAATGCTCTCAGAAATAGTCCTGCCTAAGCAGGGACTGCAGAAGCTCATTTCTTGCAAATGCTATTTTAAATGTTTTCTCAGCTCACTCTTAAGAAATAAATATAATGTTTGTACAATAACTTATGATAAAAATAATCTTTTTAGTGTGTTTGGTCAAAATTGAAAAAGAGGGTGTGCTTGTTACTGGATCAGATTTACCTCCCTTCACACTTTAATGTCAATCTTGTACCATGCTTTTGGAAACGTATGTTTTTTAGTATTCTTAGCTTTTCTGCTTTGTAACAGTCTTAGGTCAACCTGACCAAAAGATTGCTTTGAATTGTGTATTAATTTTGCTGTGGAAAATGGTTTTTTCATATTTTAAGTTGTTATGTACAGATTTCTACTGGTCTCTCTAAGCAAAGGGGAAGCAGTAGATCTCACAGAATACTTGAGACAGCAAATAAAATTCTACATTGCTTCTGTCAATGTAGTTGGTCGAGGAAGGGTCAAATCAAAAGGAAAAGAGTATGATTTTAAGATGTGTATATGATTTGGTACCTTAGCTTTGGCTGAGGAACTGTGCTGTGAGATTTAAATGCCTTCAAATATACTATTTTGCAAGGAAAATCTTCTTTTATATATATTTGTATTTTAATCCCTAGTCTACAAAATAATCCGTATCATGAAACACTGTTTTCAGGCTTGTTACAAAAAAAGCTTCTCTAAAAATATGCAAAAATATCAATAAATATTTAAAGCATTTCCTATTAGCTGGCAAAATACCTCCTCCCCTGCAGGAGTCACTGAGTTATGATCTTGTTACAGAAAAAATTTGTATTTCTTTGACTATTCTTTTTAAAATGAGAAGAGACAGATAATATTTAGGAAGGAGTTTGTGTTCAGTCAGAATGAAAGAACATAAATGTTTATTTCCAGCAAAATTACTTATGAAACATGTTAAATTTTGTAAGAAAGAGATAGGAGCTATTTTGAATTCACTGAAAATAATATTTTGCCGTAACTCTGTGTTCAAAATCTTGTGATCACAATGTCATCCATAGTCATGAAGCGCTGTCTTCAGATCCTGGTATATTAAACCTCCTGTCTTCAGATCCAGGCCAAATAACTGCTGATCTACCCCAATGGTGAATATTTCTGAATATTCCTTCTAACTTTAGGTAATGGATAAATATGGTGAGTTCTATGGCCGTGACCGGATCAGTGAATTACTAGGAATGGACAAAGCTGCTCTTGATTTTAGTGATGCTCGAGAAAAGAAGAAACCAAAGAAGGATAGCTCCTTTTCTGCTGTGTAAGCATTTGCCTACAGTTTGTTTGTGATTGTTTGTTTGTGATTGGGGCTTTTTGTTTGTTTTTTTTTTTTTTCTTTTTTTTGCGGTTTTTTGTAAGTTAAAATCAAGTGTTTGAGGTTTGTCATTTAAACAAAACATCTGTTGCTTCTTTATGTATATTTGCATAAGAAATCAATTCTTTTGTTGAATGATACAGTAAATTTATTTCTTTGTAGACAATGTATATGCAGGATTCCTCTGGTTTTTTATGTATGAAGATGTGGTTTAGTGCACAGCTGCTTGAACACATCACATTCCCACTCTTTTGATAGTGTAATTATAGCTGGGCTGGAATCTCCTTTTCAAGTTCTCAGCTCAGCTCTGCTGGAAAGAATGAGCAAAAATGCCGCTGTGTGTTCTGGTTGCAAAGAAATGATGGAATAAATTTAAGTGCTAGTGTCTGGGAATCAGATGATTAATCTTCACATCCTTTTGTAATTTGTTTTCCCTAAACTATGCATTTGTTTATCATTTGGGAGACAGAAATAAAGAGAAGCCCCTAGACATTCAGAGTATGAAATTCTCCTTTGTAGTACAGGGACATCTTCAGCTTTTATAAAGCACTGCAGAAAAAAACCAAAGAAAAATAAAAAAAGCTTTTTCCTGTTCTGTGTTTTAAAAAAAGGTATTGAACTGGATAGAATGTATTTTAACAGATGGAACTTTAATGCTAGAAAGATTCTTATGTAAGGGTATATTTAAAGTTTTCTCGAAAACCAACATTTTATCTATGGATGTGCAAGGATTATAAGAAGTAGGCAGTGAGACTACTGGTAGATTAGAATTGCATTGAAGCAAGAGCTGATTTTTTAAGGATGGCTCTTTTACTCATCTTTGTAAAAGGTGGTTATTAATAAACCAGGAGTCTGTCTGAACAATCAATCAGGTGCAGTGTAAAGGCTCAAGGACCCTGTGGCATTTCAGTACTAAACAAAATTTAATATTGTGGCAGAAGTACTTTCCAGAATGCTTTCTTCCACTCTGTTTTGCTCCTGCTGAATTTTATTAGGACCCATACTTGAATTTAGAAAAAAAACCTACTACTTTTTATTATTGGTATAAGAACAAAATAAAAGTACTTTCCGTTCTCTGTATGCTCATACTCATACAAGGGGAAAAACATTTAAATAATGTTTCTCTGAATAATCTTGAAAAAACAGACCAGAATGAAGGAGATGGAGAAGGCTGATGTAATATTTAGTTTAAGAATCGTGTCTGAGGGATGTCTGTTTTTTTATAACATCTCTAATATCTCCTCCATGTTATATACAGTTAAAAAAAATTATGACCTCATCCATATTTCATGTTCCCCCTGGAGAAATCATTCCATTCTCATAACAGATTAATATGTTGCAGGAAAAAAAAAAAACTATTATAAAAATTTGCAGAACCAGTCACGTAAAAAAATATACTCTTCAGGAAGATACATTTACCCACTTTTTAACAGTTTCAAATATGAATACTAATGAAGCTACTAAAAATTACACATATTCCAGGTTTCAAATTTGACATGTATTTACCATGCAGTGAAGAGAGAGGTGGGAGAAGCATTGGAACTGACCCCTTACTGCAGTACTTTGGCAGGAAAATAGAGAATGGTGTGACCTGGTGCAGGTTGCAGCTCTGGTGCTTCTGCTTCTGCCTTTGCCAGGAGGAGGTGGTGCAGGCTGAGGCCAGACCAGATGCCTGTGTCTCACAACACAGAAGGGAAGGGCACTGTGCAGCATTTTCATCTTCAGTACAAGTGAGAGGGTCTCCTTGACCCCTAGCTCCTACTTTTCTCTCCCTTCCCTTTGGAAAAATGGCCTGGGATTTGCATCTGTCTTTTTGCAAGGGACTTAATGCACTCTACTTGCAGGTGACCATGGTTCTTCAAAAGCTTCTGCCTGTCCCAGTGATACACTGTATTAAAAAAATCTGCATTTTACTGACTCTTGAAGAGCCATCCAGCTCATCAATGCAGCCTTGAATATTTTTAAAGTGTATTTATTAAAATGTATAAATATTTTAATGTTTAAATAATTAAGTATGTTGCAGTATTATTTAACTATAACCAGCTTAGAAGGATGATGCAGTTGGAGCTCTCCTGTAGATTAGACAGTAAAGACAGTTAAATTTTGCACGCTGAGATTGAGACAGCAGTGCTGTTTTTCCACTGAATTAGTGGCTTCTTTTGGGTGGATGGTGTTAAATTAGATGCATCATAGATGTGGTATATTTGAGAAAATAGTGTGGAAGACACAAACATGAAAGTTAATATTCAGAGATGCCATCGTTAGTATTATTTTACTTTCCCTTTCTAACTGCTGTTGTTTCTGTGATCATTAGTTTAGTCAGTCAATAGAGGAGGCGGATAAGGCTCAAGCATCTACAGCAGGTGGTGACATAAGGCTAATTTGGAAAATAAGCAGGTCTTCTGTCAAATGCTCACAGGGTAGAAGAATTCTTCCCTTTCCAAGAACAGAAAAATTGTAAATAATTTTCTCCTGGAAGATCCAAAGTTTTTATAGATTGGTGAGAAGCCAAACCATATCCTAAATATGAAGTGTACAATCTATTAATGCAGTTAGCCTAAGAATGTGGAAGAATTTTGAAAGTCTTATTCTTCCTTGCCATGAGAAACAATAATTTAGGTTTTCAAAAGATTCTGGAATGGACAATCCTATTTTTAGTAATTTAGTATCTCAGAGAAGAGGATTCTTCCTGGAGAACTAGCAGACTTTGTCCTCAAGTGACAGTCTTATCTCTTGTCCATAATGGCTAGTGAAAAAGTGAGGAATTTTACTTGCAGTAGTTTTTACATTTGTAGTCTCAAGATTTATACTTGCTATGATGACACTGCAGGATTTAGAAAAGTGTGGATGTGCCTGTTTGTCTGAGTAGAAGTATATATCTGCAGGTGGGCAGGGATGCAGCTGTTGTGGTTCATAGGCAGGCACAGTCACTGTTAGTGTCCAAATTCCCCTCCTGTTCCATTTAAAGGAATAATGCACGTGTAGGAATCTCAATTTCAAACCTTTCCCCTTATGGATGCTAATGTAAAATACCTCCTCTTTTGATTATTTACTTGGGAATCTTAAGCCTAGTGGATCCTTGCAGAGGCTTTGTGCAGGATACCTCAATAATAATATATTCTGTGCTGTGTCTTCAAGACACACAGAAAGCTGACAGGCAGCCTATAACTCATTGTTTTGTTTTGGTTCAATGTTTTCTTTTTTGTAATGGTCAACTGGCACCATTCTCAATGAAGTATCCCCTGCTGATGTTCAATGACTGGAGCAAAATTTTGACACAGTGCAATAAAAAGGGTATTTCCTACCTAGTTGACAATTAATATAGAATGTTTTTTATCTGATGGGATGCTTTCTATTTTATAAAAAGTAACATTAATAGAAGATTTTCCTAAGTACCCATATAAAAACTCATTAACTGGTAAGAACTGTCATATTTTTGTTAATTATTTTCTTTATATCCTTAAAAAAATGGGTCAATTTTCTGAACAAGCTCTGAGATTTATCTGATCTAAATTTGTTTGTCTTTAATGTCATCCAATTATGTCATTCAAGGTATGCTATAATAACTAAGGTAAAGAATTGGCATCTTTAGGGTGCAAATTTGGCTACCTTTTTTGACTAGCTACATCAGGCTTAGTTAGGTTGCATTAAAAAAAAACAAACCAAAATACATTTTTCTCCATGGATTTCAAAGTCAGCTTATTTCACTTATTTCAGCATGATAGCATTTTAGAAATCAGCCAGCATTAGGTCTGATGAATTCAAAATAGTACTTAAGAGTTTGATTTTCACCTATTTTTTGGTTTGTTTGTTTTTGGGGTTTTTTTGACAGATTCATTCCAGAGTAAAAGTGTGAATTAGAACAAGGTTCTGATGTATTTCAGCTTTTGGAGAAATTGTTCAGCTATTGGCTCCTGTTATGTGACAAAACACTTCCTACAGATTGTGTTTCATATATTCCAGTTCAGTTTTGCTAAAAAATGCAATTATTTTTTATTTTTACAGGCTAAATTCCATTGATGTTAAGTATCAGATGTGGAAATTAGGAGTTGTTTTCACTGATAATGTAAGTTTCTCAGTATATACATATATATATATATATATATATGTTCTAAAATGAAATATACACATGTTAATGCAAAGTGCTTCAACGACAGGTGTGAAATACTCTGGATTATATTTATTTTACGAGAAGAAGAAAATCTTGAAAGCTTAAAGAGATGTTGATCAAACTATTTTCACAATTACATTGGTAGTAGTTAATTGAATCTGAGTCAATTCCTCCCTCTGATATGCTTTATTAGAAGCAATAGGAAAGCACTGCACTGTAGAATTAGAAAACTGACTATAAATGCTAATTGCCATTTTTCCTATTGTTCATAAATATTATGAACGTTTGAATATTCCTAGAGCACAGTCAGATCCATATGGTTAGTATATGTGGAATTTCTAAATTTGTATCACTGAAACCAACCATAAGATGTGTCACAGAATGACACAAATTATTTCAATAATTTGAAAAAGGGAATCTTTAAAAGCAAAAAAAAAAACGAGGAGAGAGAATGTAGTTTAAGAAGTCAGTCATCATATGATTTTTCTGTCGTATGATTATTGTTTGCCTAATTACTTAATTTTCTGATAAGAAAAACAGTTGGGGAAAAATCATTTTGGAACTAGGACAGATGGAAAATGCAAGCGTAATTTGAAGGTACTCAAAAGTGAAAACAGTAAGCCTCCAGGTCTAGAGACAGCATGATCTGTAAACAGTGTTTGTTTGGGACTAGTATTTTCTTAAGGAATGGAATAGAATTTATCTTATAAGTACTTGTCTTTAAGTTCAATAAAAATTAATTGATAGAGGATCAGATGAAATTTACATTTTTGGTTATTTAAATAATACTTATATATTTAAATAGGAGTTTTAGCAGCTCAAATTAATTATAAAATTCCTTTGGTTGCTTTCAGAGTCCTATAATTTTCAATAACTAACTTTGGGTATTAATATTTTAATGTAATTATTTAGAAATTATTTTTAAAAGTAATTTAAATTAGAAAAAAGTTGCAGTAGGGACATTTGCAAATGAGGGTTTAAGAATTGCAAAATTAGTTCAATATTAGTTTTTCTAATATAAATTCTGAATTTCTTGATTTTGCCCATATCTTGTTGACTTTGTATTTGAGGATTTAATATTGTTGCACAAATAGAAAATTCTCAATGATATCTAGAAATTTCTCTGTTTAAAAAGAACTGTTTTCTATTTAAAGACAAGCATATTTGAGAAATTTCTACTTTTCCTCATTGTCTTAAGTTAAAGATGAAAGCCGTGAATTTTATTTTGAATGTGCTTGTTTTTTCTGTTAGTCTTTCCTTTACCTAGCCTGGTACATGACCATGTCAGTCCTTGGCCACTACAACAATTTTTTCTTTGCTGCTCACCTCCTTGACATTGCAATGGGATTCAAGACATTACGAACTATCCTGTCATCAGTTACCCACAATGGCAAACAGGTATCAGCTGTCATCTCTTCTCAGCTTTTTTACTTAAGGAGTACACAGGAAAGATCCCTTCATTACTCGAGTGAGGTGCTGTGCAGGTTGACAACAGAAATGCTCTTTCATCATGAACTGTAGAACTTGAGTTAATGGGGAGACTAGACAATGGGATTTGTAAGCAAAAGTATTCTCCCGTCTAAAAACAGTCCTGAAGTTTTAGCAAATTACCTTTTAATTAAGGGGACATTATTTATAAGGAATTTTTTAGACCTGGGAGCTACACAAGTGAAATATCAATTTACAGGATACTGAAGCTCCCTCCAAGCTGCTTTCAGTTAAGCTCAGAGCAGAATCTGAATGATGCTGCAGTTGAGCTCTGGAGTACTTGTCGCTGCTTTCCTAAGATATTAAAATATTAGGAACAGGGTTTCTATGTGTGATTTCATACATGTAAAAAAAAAAAAAGTTGCTTTCTATTAAATTAGTAGCTAACTTTATTTCAATTAATTATATACTAGGTGATAGTAATATTACCATTAGGTAGTGAATTTTCAGATTTTTTATCTGATTATGGGGATTGTTTATGATTTTAATGGATTGTTTCATTGTGTATCTATCCATAGGATTTGTCTTTGTAATTATGTTTCTATTATTTTTGGTCAAAATAAAATGAAATGCACAATCTTTGCATGAAAATATGCATATATATTACTCTGTATTTAAAAAAAAGTATAAAAAGGAAAAGGTTTCCTGCTGCTAGTACAGTTTGTTACTTTCCTTTTTATTTTTTCTTACTCAAAGAAATGATAAATCACAATTCCACAGTGGTGTTACACCCATTCTGTAATTTTGTCTTCCAGCTTGTCCTAACAGTGGGATTACTGGCAGTAGTGGTGTACCTGTATACAGTAGTGGCATTTAACTTTTTCCGCAAGTTCTACAACAAAAGTGAAGATGGTGATATGCCAGACATGAAATGTGATGATATGCTAACAGTAAGTCTTATTTTGCTTTCTTGTTTTTTTTCTCTTTCTCAAGCTGTTGTGGTTTTGTCCTACCTTCATGTTAATTGGTATTTATACAACCATATCATTAGCCAGAAGGCAGGAAAGATTGCAGTTGAAAGCAAAGGGACAAATATGATTATCAAATCCTCAACAAATAGATAGATATTGTGTGTGATCAACAAACTTATCTATAAAGGAATAGAAGAAATGTGGTACTATACTTTGCTATAGTTGTTCAGAAAATGCAAAACAACAAGCTGTGAAGCTGAGCTGGCTGAAGGGCAGCACTTCTGACTCTTGAAATTCAACAGGTCATTCAGGAGGAGGGTCAGTTATAGGCAAGCATTTTCATAAGTAATACAAATACTTAAGCTCTTGTTTAAGCTTTGAAATCCATCAGATTCTCTTAGCATGAATTGTCATAGTTGTTTTTAATAGGCAATTCAGTAACTACTGTGTTCAGAACCGCCTTAAATTATTTTGTACTAACTAAGACAGTGCCAGGCTTTGGAGTTGTGGGTGCTAGGTAGAGCTTAAACCACAAAGAATTTCCAAGATGCATTGCCCTTAATATCTCTCCAAAACCAATCATGTACCACAGTTAAATGTATATCAGTGTCCTGTGCAACCTGAATCTCTTCCAGGGAGTCAACAACATTTAAAAGCCGAATAAATAGATAAACTGTTGAAGCAGAGTAGTGTGTCAGTTTTTTTGTCTGGTTTGGGACATTTGGCACACCAAAACTGGGTAAACTGGAACACGAAGGGCTGTTAAATTGTCAGGTGCTGGAGCACTTGCTGTGGGAGGAGAGTCAAAGGGAACTGGGCTTGTTTGGCCTAGAGAAGAGAAAGTCTCAGGATGAGGGGTGTGTAAGAGGAGCTCCCAGTGTCTGCAGAAAGATTATTGGGAAGACAAATCCAAGCTCTTACCAGGAAGTGCATGGCAGCAGACTCTGGACATAAAGTAGAAAAATGTGTTCTGACTAAGCAGAGCCAAGCAATGGATCACGTTGCTCAGAGAGATTGTTGCAGTCTCCATCCTTAGGAAGTAATAATGAACTGACTTGGATAAGGCCTAAAACAATTTTTTCTGAGGTTATAATGGGCCTTGCTTGGAGTGGAGACCTCATGAAGTCACTCTCACCTGACCTGCTCTCTAATTCTCTGAAAACACACGTATCACAAGGCTATAATATTGTACAGGAATGAATTAGAATAAACGTGTTATGCTGTAAAACCAGGGTTGTCTCTTGTAAAAACACTATGACTTGAAATGGGATTTAAAAGAAAATGAATGTGCATAATTTGTTGGAAATAACAACCCAAAATTTTTTAGATAAGTAACAATGCATTCACTCATTAAGTTAATTATTACCTTTCAGTCTTGGAGTATAAACTGTCTCTAGAAAGTGTTAGATTTTTCAGGCAAGGGTCACTCAGCATTATATGTTACTATATAAATTTCTTACAGAAGGGATTTTGGGGACAGTGTGGCATTGAAATAGAAGAATGGATTTTTTGTATGGTTAGGCTTTAGGAGTTAGTTATTGTCATCTCTATTTTTTGTAGAGGTTGAGAACCCTTGACCTGTAGTTTGCAAAGCTGCTTAAAGAAAAAACCAATCCACTGCTCTAGACCTCTTGATAGTGATACCATAATTTTCTATTAAATTATAACATGATAATACTGGGAATTCTGTATTTTCTGCATCCCAGGCAACTGCACTGACAGACCTATTATACCACTTCTCAATCATAGTTTCACAGTATTATTCTCAGATATTTTCTATCATTAGCCTATTCTCCACACAAGCATTCACAAATATTTTTTGCTTGGTTGTGGGTTTTTTTGTTTTATTTTGGCTTGGGGAGAAAGGTTGTTTATATTTGAATTTGAAATACTAAAAAGAGGGAAAATCATTCACTTTTGAGCTAGGAAATTGGAAATTGGAAAAGGAGATGGTTATGGTGGTGATGATATTTCCTATTTACACTGCTGAAATGATTTTACATGAATCATGGGGTGCTGCTGAGCTTCTGGCAGTTGAACTTTTGATCTTATTGGACTGCTACATAATGACAGAACATGAAATACTGCAGCTTCAGCTGCACACCAGCATTTCTCCTCCATCAGAAAAATGCATAATCTCAAAGGAGAGAAAAAGATGGCTTGGCATGTCATAGTTCCAGACCAGTTCTACCAATTACTGAATTTGTAACACTGGGTATTTTTGCTTTTAGCTGCAAACAGCCTTTGTATACCTTTGTTTTGTCTTTTCTAGTGCTACATGTTTCATATGTACGTTGGAGTACGTGCAGGAGGAGGCATTGGTGATGAAATAGAAGATCCAGCAGGAGATGAATATGAAATCTATAGGATTATCTTTGACATCACTTTCTTCTTCTTTGTGATTGTCATCCTGCTTGCAATTATCCAAGGTGTGCATTTGTAATCCTCAGTGGGGCTGAAAGCATTATTTAGCAGTACAAAGATCTTAGTGCTGTGGTAATCACAAACCTAAGATTCAGACAGAACAGGAGGGCAGATCATGGAGGACAGGTTTATATAGAAAATCACACCCAGCTGACTCTCATGCATTGCTCTTCTGAGTCTCTGTAAAATCAACAGGCTCTAACTGGACCAATAGAAAAAAAAAGAAATTTTTGCCCTAAGAATACTGATGTCACTGCAGTTTCTGTCTTGTCATTGCCCTTTCTAAAAGCCTCCTATAGAAATCTTGTGGCACAACTTAAAATTGTCTTTCAGTGTAACCCATCCTACATGAGCTTTCATGGACAAAATCAGTACTGCTGTCAGTATTCCTCCTGCCAATATCATAAATTCCTGTCTGGCTGGCAGATTGGTAATAGTGGTGTGAAAATTGGACCATAGCTTTAAGAGATTAAATCTTTTCTTACATAAAAATTGTTGTTTTGTGTGATGCCTCCTTATTTGAACAATCTCTAAGAGTAAAAAAGGTGCTTGATATGAAACAGCTTTAGTATAGCCTAATTAATGACAGTGGAAAGTAGCTGCCATTAGTTAGCTTTGGAATTTCAGTGAAACAACTTGTCTGATAGTGTTTCTCACTGTTGTAATCTGGATAGCGGATATCTTATTTTAGCATGTCAAGGATTTTTTAATTATGTTTACATTAATTATGTTCACTGTTATTACCTGAAGTTATTACCTGAAGTACTTAAACCACTGTTTGTTTTCATATCATACCTATAAAATATTGTCAAGAATGCCCAAAAGGTCAACTTTTTTAACAAGTTAACAGAAGTATATTCTCAGTTTTGGAAAAATTGATAAATAGTTTTGCTGGGTTCACTTGCTGTCATAAATACTGATACCTCATTGCTTTGTGTCAGCTAACAGATAACTTAGGATACTTTTGACAGCAGTAAGGGTACTTTGTCACTCACTACAAGGAAATTCAAAAGACAATTTTGAGGTTGTGGTAACTTGTTTATTACTCTTACTTGAGCAACAGGTTTCTTTTAAAGGGCTTGGGGAGGGTGGAAAAAATCTTTATACCCTGAAGTGGCATATCTCATGTGGTTTGTTTCTTCATTTTGTGAGTGGCTGAAGAATAGAATCCTTAACTGTCAATCTTTGTGTACAGGAGTGTCAATAGTCCTTGCAGAGTTAGTTCTTATTTATATTGGAGTAAGTGAAGGGAATGTTATAAGCAGTTTCTAATCTGAGCCTTAGAGCCTGTGATTCTCTTTCTTCTTTTGGTATCTCCCTCAAATGACCCCTCACTTTTGTTAGACCCCATGTAGTGGAACCTTGTACTACATGACAGCCATCTTGAGAGAGGATGCGTGGAGCTCTGGGCCTGTGCATCTCCCATGTAATAAATATCTCAACTCCGTTAAATGTACGGGGTTTTTTTTCTATAGTAGGGCCTTAGTCACTGTAAACCCGCATATATCTTAATGTACTAAGTCAAGATTAGAACACGAGGAATAAAAGAGGAGTCTGCTTGTCCCATTTTATAATTCAAAATGGTACTGCCAGCCATGTTGCTAATGTTTCTTTGGCTTGCTCTTTTTTCTTTATGGTTTTGTTGTCTTTGGAATGTATATTGGCTTCTATTACTTCTGCAGAAGATTCTTGTTTAATATTCTGTATCAGAGTTATGTTATCCCTGGATTTCCAAATATTCTTTGTCACAATTCTGTTCTTGAGCATTAACTATCATTTTGACTTAACCCTAGGTTTAATTATTGATGCTTTTGGTGAGTTAAGAGATCAGCAAGAGCAAGTTAAGGAAGACATGGAGGTAAGAACATTCAGTTGCTGAAGAATGTGTTTCACAGGAATGTGTTTTCAGTCAAAATACAATTTAACTAGTGGATAGTTATTCAAACTAAGAGGAAAATACAGTCCTGTGCATGGTCTGATGTCTTACAATGTTATACAATGTAAACAATGAATTATAATGAAGTGCATGTCTGTGGCTATTTAAGTCTTTTGGATCTTCAAGCTAGTGGTTTCTAACACAGGCTATTAGCACTGTTATGTTACATTTAATCTCAGATATAGTTTTCTTTGGTTAATATATTTGTGAAAATATCTTGTAGTTTGTGGTTTTCTATTCTGTTATTGAAGTACATATGTTAGAAGTCAGAAAAGTGTTGCAAACCAGCTGCACTTTGTAATGTGAACTTGGAGCATATTCAGTTTCAGCTGAAGAAGCATTGAGGTAAATATTGCCATGTGTCACAGTAAGTGCTGCTTAACATTAAAAAAGTCAGCTGTGACCATTGTATGCCATTCTGTCTCCTGATACTTGTTCACTTAGAGCTAGCAAAGATTTATTTTTTAACCAGTAAGAAGCTATTCTGATGGTAGCTAAGCTTCTATTCAAGTGTTTTTACTGAGGTATCCAGTCTGAATCATTAAAAGAAAAACCTTTCTGTTCAGCGCTTATTATATGTGATGCATTTCCATTTTCAGGAAAATTGTTACTTTTTTTTTGCCTTTTCTGAAAGCAGATCAAGTGTTACATGTAGTGTTGAAGTGCTCTCTGTTCTTTCTTCTAGACAAAGTGCTTTATCTGTGGAATAGGAAATGACTACTTTGATACAGTGCCTCATGGCTTTGAAACACACACACTACAGGAGCACAACTTGGCCAACTATTTGTGAGTACACTAAAAATGCACTCCTCACTAACTCATGGTCCTTGCAGCCTCCTCAGGTACCTGATTGCCTCTCTTGCATAAACTGTTCAGCTTTGATGTGCACTTATGCTTTATGAGTGTATAATTCTGTGGCAGTGACGGCAAGGAATTAACACGTTTCATATCCTGCTTTCCAGCTTGGTTGTGCCACAAGAAGTTTGTATAGGTTATAGGTGGAAATGTACTTGATATGTGGCTGCAGAGGCCACATAAATTGTAAAGTTGAATGAGGTATGTAAGGTGCAGAGAAGCAGTATGACCTGGCCTGGAGACTGATGGAAAGAGGTAAAAAACACAGAAGTGAGACAGAAAACCTTACATTGGACTAAATATTTTGTATGTAGTGCTGAGTCTGACTAAGAGAACCAGGGACAAAGAGAAGTAGGGGACAAAGAGAGGTAGGGGAACTATAATGAGGAGCTAGAGATGAGAGGGATCAACTAAGGACATCAGGTCCACCTTTGGAAAATCCAAGCAGAGCACCAGTGACAACTGAACTAAATAGAGCCAATTATCAGAGCTACAACCACTGTATCATACTATTCCTCTCATGTATGAAAATCCAGTGCCAGAGTGTATTTTATACTGGTGCTGTCAGTATGAAATAGGGGATGGACTGTGCCTTTGTGTTTTTAAACTGGCACTGTATATGCACAAAATAATGAGACTGCAGAGTCAAACATGCCTATAAAAACCTTCCAAGTAAAAAACAGGTTGTGCAAACAAAATACATTGAAAGCACTATTATACGGGTTTTCGTTCAGTATTTAGTAAATAGGAACAAATAGCATACTATAGCAAAAGTGCCTCAGCCTGGGGAATTAATTTTTTTCTTTTTGTGCATGATCATATTTTGTTTTCACACATGTTTGGGGACAATGTCTCTTATGAGTGAAATTTTGAAGTTATCACCCAGTTAATGTCAGCTCAAATCCTCAAGACAAATATATTTTTTTAAATTATAAGTTCTTTTCTGCTCATGTTGATCTTACATACACTACTAAAATAGCCCTAACCTGTAATTTCAACAACAGAAATCTCTTAGATATATTCACCATTTTTTATTCAGTGGAAAAAAAAGAAATTTCCAATTACCATTTTCTGTCTGCTTCCAAGTGGGTTTTCATGGGCAAGAAAATGTCTGTTGTAATTTTTGATTTAGAAAGTTTGTAAAATCTTCATTTAAACTGGGTTGCTAACTACAGTAAGTCAAACTAAGATAGGCTATCATGCATTTTAATATACATTTCATTGAACAATGAATGTCAACAGCGTCAGGAAAGTGTTTAATCTGTCTCAGAATATTATCATAGATAGAAATCTGGAACTTGTAAGTCTATGAACAGCAGTATCACTGTACAAGCTGAAGAATATCTGTCTCCTTGTGGGTTACCTAATGTTTCCAAACACTCCATTCATAATAGCTCTTTCTTTGTTTGTAGGTTTTTTCTGATGTATCTTATTAACAAAGATGAAACTGAGCATACAGGACAGGTAGGTTGAACAACTCTATTAATGTCAGCCAATTCTAAAATAAAAATCATTCAAGCTTGCAAAAATGAATATTTTTTTTTTACAGGTAGCCTGTATGGTATGGAACTTAATTCTCATTCTTCTAAGCAATTCTTAAGACTTGGTTCCTTAATGTTAGGGAGTATCAAGCATGCAACACTTTCTTTTCCTTTTTTTTGTATCTGAACCTGTTATTTTTAAATTGTTATTTCCACAAAATACAAATACATACCATAAACAAAAATAATGAGAAACAGAACACTGAAGTATTCTGTGAAAGCAGTACTCTTCATTTCTCCCTTTAAATTCTTTTTTTAATAGTCTTTGTCTTTTATTATTATCATCTAAATATAGTCTTCTATGTCTACATTCCTTAATAAGTCCATATGAAAGAACTTGTGCATATATTTAAAATGAAAATGATGTGAACTTTTCTCTGAAGGTTTCTTCTTTGTTATTCTCTGTTCTTTCAAACTTCTGGTGCCCCACTCAACTTCCTTTAAGTATATTAGAAGTCACTAAGAAAATGTATCAAATTTACAGTCTTTTTCTTTCCTAGTGATAGTCTTTCAGCTGACTAAGCAAATCTTCCTGTGTTGCAGATCAAAATCCAAAAGAACTGAATAGAATCACATATATAGCCCTACAGACTTGGGTCAGAGGGGTGATTTGCTATAAATCTATGTGGCTTAATGTTTCTGAACTCTGACATGTGTGCTGTAATCATCTTCTTTGCATAAATCTCAGCCTTGTCCAGTATGAGATTTTATGTGTTTGCTTTCCTATTTTTGAAAATCCATTCATCAATTGAGAATTTTATACTAACTGAGATTTTAAAAAGTCTTTTTTTTATTTGCACTTTCCATTTTTTTGGCAGTGTGTCCTACTGTATTCCCTGAGAAGAGATTTCTACTCAGTTTTGATACTGTTAGGTGATAGTTTGAAAATTAAGAGTATTTTATCCTCCGTAACTTCTAGGAACATGCTTTAGTGGTGGACTTGGTACTAGTTTATGGTTTGATTCAATGATCTAAAAGGTCTTTTCCAACCTAAATAATTCTCTGATTCTGTAACTGGTATAACATATGCACTTTCTACTATGAAATTTGCATAATAAAAATTACATTTAAGTGGTGTGATTAAAATAGAAATAAACTGACATATTATTTACTATTCTTTGGAATGTCTCAACACAGAACCCTAACCAAACAAATAATCAGAAAGGAAGAAATACACAAACGCCACTGACTCAGAAAATACTGACTATAAAGGTCATTTTGGTTTATGTATTGTTTGTAGACATGTTTTGAAATGACTGATGCAGAAATTCAGTCAAATTTCTATGACAGAAAATATTCTGCTTACCCTGCTATTTGTCTTGCGTGCTATTTGTCTTTAATTGAGCTTTACAGTGCTCCTCGATGTGCAAAAAGAACTAAATTACCTGGTGCATTTCTGTAGTGCTTTTTGACCAAGTGAAAAAACCTAAAAGCTATTCTAAAGTAATCAAAATCATTAACCTGATTTTTTAGATTGATGTTCAACAACCTGGCATGCACAAGGAAAAAAAAGGTAATGATTGATGGTTTCTCATTAAATGAAGTTAAATAATTTGTATGTTTCTTTCAGGAATCATATGTATGGAAAATGTATCAAGAACGGTGCTGGGAGTTTTTCCCTGCTGGTGATTGCTTCCGAAAACAATATGAAGACCAGCTCAACTAAGCAAAAATGAGGATTTCTGGACAAAAATGTCCATGTATTTCCCAGATCTTTTGGGAATGTCTAAAAGATTTCTTAAATCCCCAAAGCTGTGTGCATTTTGGAGCACCAAAGCTCTGTTTTTAATGACCCAACTGCACTTTTATTTTCCTGCGTATTTGCTTTGAGAACACTGGAGTAAAGAACAATGAAAAATTACAGCAACTTTGGAATCAAACCAACCACTTGCACAGACAAAAGATGTCCCTATACATAACATGCACACACAAATAGAGACTTGAGACAGCTTATTTTTGAAACTGCCAGATGATACCCTTATCTAAAAGATCACACATGGGGGTGACATGATAGCAACACTCATTTGGTCTGTTTATTTTATCATCCTGGAAGGAACTATATATAGTTCACAGAGCACTGTAAAAGATTGTTGTGGACACTAAGTTGTGGGGAAATAGTGCCTTACTATATGTGGGTTGAGCTATGCAGAAGATGAGTGCATGATGACTTTTTTTTTTTCTTTATGTCTTCCCTTCCAATTTAATATTTATTTTGTGGTTTTGGTGGATTCAGGAGGAAGGGATTTGATTGTGCACATCTTTTTAATAAGACTGGAGTGTCTCAGGACAAGATTAGGTTATTCTCATCAAGTTCATTTCACATTTACCTTCCTCTTTAGCTTTTGCTCTTATTTTGGTAATGCTCTGATACAACACTGCTACTTTATGAAATCTTTGTATGAATACAAGACAGCTGCAAAAAACACTTTAACAAGAAATGTTTCATTGCATGTTTATTATGCAAGTTTAAAACAATCAAAGAACAACCTTCAGAAACAAGTTGATCAACATGAAAAAACATTCACAATAATTATATTCCATAGTAATAAAGTGTTGTGGGCTTTATTGTACATCTGGAACAAGTGTCATCAACCAACAATACGAATATATGTTATGAATTTGACAGTAATTTTGGTTTCTTTTTTTTTTTCTTTCTTTCATTTCTGCCACCTGTGATCGATAGTGGAGTTGAAGATTTTCTTGTTAAATTATTTTTTAAAAGCAAAGCTGAAGCAATATTCATTCAGGGACTCCATCAGTTGCATCATGAAACACCAATGATGTGTACATTACTCCATTTTGAGTCCTTTTCAATTGTAATGCCAGTCTTTACAAATAAAAAGAGACATTCAGAATGGAAAAAAGCTGGTTTTGGTAGCATTTGAAGTCTTTGTTATTGGGTCTTCTTATCAGTCCCTGAATTATTTTAACCACTTCGAACAAGGGTTAAGCTACTCTTTCCTTAATGAAAGGTTTTGGTACTGTTTTTGGTGTTTTCTCCTGGACTTCTTGCTGTTCTGTTGCTCTCCCTAATTTCTTTACAGTTCACAGTTTTGTCATAAAAGAAATTTTCTGTATCAATATTCAGTTATAACTAAAAAAAAAAAAATACAATTAAGGTAATAATCACTTAAAAATGCTAAGGTGTTATTCTTAAAAGTCAGGCTTTCAGTTCTGTGAATTTTGCCAAATTTGGTATCCTGTTCACAGTTCTGGTAAAATTATGTCAAACTTTGCAAGATGTGAGGCCAGAGGGTGGGCAGGCTGGTACTGCAACCGCAATTCGTATTCAGTTTTTGAACCACTCCCATCCAGACTGGAATGTTCAGTCCAGCTCTGTTTCCTCCCTATTTGGAACAACTTCATAAAGCACCTTTATTCAACCTTTCTGGGATTTGTGTCTAAGATTTAGAAGTGGGGGGGTTGTAGTGATGTTTCTTTTTGGGTGTACAACATGAAAATAGTTGTTTGACACATGTAGGCACACAGGTTATTTTAGTTTTGCCCATTTTGTGGAAAAATATATAGCTAATGATTGTGAGGGATATTTCAAGATTCCTTTTTCTTCAAAACAAATTCAAATGGACTTTGTAGGTAAATACCAGAATAAATGTGACATGTTTCTTTAACCTCAGTTCCAAGTCAAAGAACTCCTTGGGCATCCTTCAAGTTGAATCCAGTATGCTGTTCAACAAAGCTAAACACTAAACACTAAAGGTTTTTTTATGATGAGATCTACCGATTTTATGGTGATGCAAAATGTTTAAGTATGAAAAAAATCTTCATTTATTAAATCAATTACAGCTTTCACAGAAGCAAATTCTTACATCTAGGAACTGGTCAGGAGAATTTACAATATTAGTGTTCAGTGCTGAAAAAGGATTTGGTCTTGCTTTGACAGATGTTCAGACCCTGGTTTATGCAGGCCCCTCTGCAGTGGCTCTAGGCTTTCTGTGAGTCCCTGAAACTTGGCATTTCCTGTTTGATGCACTAAGTTTTTCATGGAGAGCCTTTATCTTAACAGGTAATTCAACAAAAAAACCTTATAATGTGCACTTTTAACAGGATAATATTATTCAAGCAGTCCACATACTATATAATACACACTGTGGGATAAAATTTAATACTGTTAAATTTTTTTCAGCCTTAGACAAAGGTTAAACGAAGTTGAAAAAATTCTTAGTTTATTGAAAATTACTATGACAAATGCAACTTTGAACTTCTGTGTTGTAAACAGTCAACCAATACGGACAATTCATGCCTTTAACAGTTGCATCTAAAGAAATCAACATTGACACAAGTGTCCTGTACACTGGCACAATGTACAGGAGCAGGTGATAACAACGTCACTTGAAAACTGCAGCTTTAGATACAAGAAATTTTAAAAATTGGTGTTTATGCATTTTATATTTAAGGTAAGGTTATACTTACACATACATTTGTGTATGCTAAATTTTTTTTCTGCTGGTAGTTGAATTTACTGATAGTGTCAGTAAAACAGTAGTTTTCAGGGAGAAATAAAGTATCCCTCACACTTTATTGAAAAAAGTAAAGACAGAATTTTTGCTGTTTTTCTCTGAATGTCAGAAAAATTGAGATCTCCAAAACTGATCATCCCAGCACATCAATGTTGATTTCCACAAAGGAATGAAGAAATGAAAAGCAATGGAAAAACAAAGTAAGATGGAAGAGTAGTTGAGGTGTGGTTTATTTGTGGAAGTTATTATCTCCTTATATATTGCTCCCTTTAGAATTGACAGATTTTACACCTTCTTCTGATAATCTCTTCTTATTTCTTTCCTATCACGTAAAGTTTGAAGTTTATCTGTGGTTTTTTACTGAGACAATCACAGAAAACAGAAAAGAAAATGATTTGGTAATATCCTTGGTCCCTGCATGACTACGAGATTAATCCCAATAGCACTAAAATGCTATTCAAGTTGTTCAGTATTTTAATTTTTACTATCTTTCTACTGTTGCAGAGCCCTTACTAATATGAATTGCATTAATATTTATTTCTATAACTATGATAATAATTCCTGCCATCTTCAGAGGAACTGAATAATTCAGTTTGCTTCCATAATCACCTGTGAAGTATTTATAGGATGTAATATTTTCTAAACTTGAATATTTAAAAATTTGTTTTGTTCATTAGCCAAAACAAATAAAACTAGTGGCCAAAACAATCTTTGTCAAATAAGACATCTGTCACAGGGAACATGGGTGGGTAAGTTCTTTGATTAAATCTGTCTAATATTTATGCTCATAAATACAGCTTCTGCAAACTCTCTCCTTTAAGTCATAGCTGCCTTTATTACTATAACTATTTGCTTTTTGATTTTCTTCAGCTTTTCTAAAGCCATGCCAAACCTTAGAAGCTAGGTTTCAAATAGAATTTCAGACTATACAGATCTTAAATAATTTCTTACAGAAAATTTGCAAGATATTTAAGCAGAAAGATAGATTTATACTTTTCTTTAGATTTTTGAAGCTTTTTTTTTTGGATTGAGGTTTTCATTTTTGTCTGCATAACATTTTAAATGTATCCACGCAACTCCTTCCATTTTACTTCACAATTATGTTTTTGATTTGGATATTGTGAATTGGATGTTTAGGCAAAAGGAAGTCTCTCTCATGTGGTAGAGAAGACCTTTCTCAGCAGTTATTGAGCATCTCCATCAGCCTAACAGCATCCCTCTGCCGTGTCAGTGGAGGTCAGGAGTTGCAATTCTTGATATGAGCAGCTTGCTTTTGTAATAACATGGCTACGGGCTAATCTCAGTTACAAAGGCTTAACCGATTTATTTGCTGCTGGAGGGGAACATCTGAGGTAAAGTTCTCATGAAGAGAGCATTTTTAAATTTTTGGAATGGAAGGAGGAAAAGCTGAAAACCGCACAATTAGAATCAAGTGGAGGTCCTTGCTGTTGGTCAATTGTGTAAAAGCTCCGAGCTTGCATGCTGACTTTGCTCCAAGATGCAGTCACTGGCTTGCTTTACATAGAGTAAATGCCTCTCTCTCTAGATGTGTTTTTATAAGATAAACCTTTGGAATGCTGAAAGGATGGCTAAAGAATTCTGAATCGTGGAAATTGAGGATCGAAATAGATCAAAAGGTTTTGGTTAGTTGTTCATTATGTAGTGCTGGGAGGATAGAATGAAAGTGTGCGAATTGATTGCACTGGAAAAACACAGCCATGCTGGGAGAATCAGAGAAGGGAAAGTCCTCAAGTCCTGTAACCACAAGTGAATAAATGGAGGAAGTGTAAGGGGCCATGCGCTGTTGTTACATTTCTTTGGAGATTAATGAATTGAGTAATTTTGAAGAAGTGTTCCCAGTGTTATCTGCATGGCAGGCACAGCGTGTCTCAAAGCAGCGTTGTTCTGCGAGTCATGCTGTGCCTGTCGTGCAGATCAGCGGGAAGGGAGGAGAATGGATGACATGTGGCTTAAACAGTGGCATCCAGTGAGGCTGCTGTTCCCTCCTGTGGTAATGAGCTCATGCTATGTTCAGTGCATCCAGTTCTGAAGGGGTCCCTTCCCGTCTCCCTCAGTGCCAGGGAAAGGAAGACAGCTGAGAATCTGTGTTCTCTGGGTCGCGTTATCCTCTGGCAGCAGACTGTGCACCCCTGGACCTGCTGATCACACGCTTGCAGACACTTCCTTGTGAGAACAAATTGAAGCTAAATTGATTAGACAGCTGCTTGATGCTGACAAAAAGGCATGTCCTTTTATCATGTGGTCCATCCTAATGGAAGGAAAGCTGTAAATTCACTGACTAGGAAACGGAAAAAAATTAATCCCACTGGACAATATAGCGACGACTGATTTTTGATTCTATCCAAACAAGTAAAATATTGTGAACTTTTTAGGTGTCTACAATCTATATTAGAATAAGTGTCTTCATAGTTTTAATGTAACTACTGACCTGTTTTAAAGTGCTTTGCAGTGTTACCTTAAGATACTAATAAACCAAGTTATTGATTTTGAATATTAATTATACAGTATCTCAAGTTGGAAAGGACTCTTAAGAATCACCAAACCTTGATATAGTTCCTTGTTGTATAAAAATTTTATCACCCTTAATAATCATCTATGTACCCAACTTTAAGCCAAGTCAAGTGATAGGGAAAATTATCTTTCTCTGAAGAGCAAGGTTTTAGAAAACAGTGGTGGTTCATAGTTTTCTGTGCACATCTGGGACACCACTTAGTATTTAAATAAATCTGACAGAATGGAATGTGCTTTGGACAGGAAACACTAGCACTGAATTTATTTTCTTCAATGGTTCTTTATGCTTGGGCAAGTGTAGAATTAATAGTAATTTAAATACAAGAATGTAAAGATACATCCATAATCTCAGAATTTGTCTCTCCCTGATTTAGCTTTCATTATTCTAGACTGTAATGAGGCAATTTTTCTTTCTATTTGCTCAGACTTCTGCCCCATATCAGGAGGTTAATATCACATACTTTGCAGTACTTGGAGCTGATTATATACAAAGGCCAAAATAATCACTGGTCATTTCAGAGCATTTCAGATAATTTTCCTAACTGGCAATGGCAATGTATAGAATCCATTTCTTGTTTAAGTTTTCCTTCTACAAATGATTTCAGAAGCCCTCTGGATTGTCACAGGCTAGAAATCATTATTTTTATCTTTTTCCAAATCTTTATTTGTCTGAATGATCCTTAACATCTAAAAAGCATGCAAATATAAATTAGAGACTTCCAGTACTGAGTGATAATAGCGATCTCCAAAGAACATGATAAAAGGTGTAATCTATACACCTTTTGCTTCTATATGCATCATGGAGCTGATATATAATTGCTTACTAATTAGTTATAATGTTTTCATAAAGAATCTTTGTGCAGTCTGAATTATGGTAGCCTCTTATCTGGACTCATTTGATTTTAAAGAAGTAATAAAGTAATTAATATGCCTGCAAGACTAATATGCATATTTCAACTGGATCATTTTTATGCAGGCTATGAGTTCCTTGTCACAGGAACCCAACCGAGTTGCAAAAGACTGGTTAAAATAAGCTTCTGAGGGGCAATCTGAGTAATACAGCTCAAAATGTTCTGCCTGGGAGAATTGCTAAAAAACAATTCACATTAAATTCTCCTCCTATTGTTTGCTGCTTAATTTGTCAATTGAGGAAGTGTAAACTACAAGAATCTGTAACTGTGAAAGGAAGTTACTGTACAAAGTGGTTTTATAGTTAATATTTTGCATATATGAGCAGGTCTTGGCAAACTGTGGCCCTGTTATCCAGCTTGCAGTTTAACCATGATTTGTGTGTAGAAACAACTGTGCTGGCATTGTTTTCAAGTTGACCTAGAAGCAGTAAACAAACTTATTTGCTGTGCTTGTGGTCTTTCCACTATAGGCTGGTGAAACTCAGATGTCCCAGAGCCCTACATTATCTGGTATCTCTTTTTGCCTTTGCATCCTCATTGTATCTTGCTGTGGCTTAATTTGTGTTCCCATGGTTTGGATTATTTTTGCTACCTGAGATCCTTTAAAGTTTCTTCACTATATGTAAAGTTACATGTTCCAGAAACTCACAGGAGCATAGCCAGAGGGGTCCAAGTGATGCACCAGAATTAACTGAACATGGAGATGTTGGCATAAGATGGATTCTGGCTCAGGCAACTGGATCTACGGTGCCATATTTCTAGGTCACATGCCCTCTTCTTTTCTGTGGACAAGACATGCACAGAATAATTATAAAAACCTGTACAATTGCATGGAAGCAATGATGGGTTTCAAACAATTATAAAAGCAGGAAGTGGCAATCCTGAGAAAATAAATGAACCAACTCACAAAACTTTGTACAAACCAGATTACTAAACAGTCAGGAGCAGTCAAAATGAATTGTTTTGACAAAGCTGGTATTATTCTAGTCACATACCCAGAGACAACTGAGGAACACAGAAGAACTAATGTGTGTGAAGAGATAGATATTCTGACTGTGTATATTCTGACTGTACTGTGCATGTATGGCAGAGTTGGATACATAGCAGTGAAAGCATGCTTAGCTGTGCAATAATGTATGGCATATCCAACTGGAAAAGGGAAATTCTGGCATAAATACTAATTAGAGAAGAATTAACATTTTTAGTGGACAATAAGCCTTTTGATGCATACAGATATTGTTAAATACTTTATCACTGTTATTACATGGTGAAATGATATAGTACCCTCTTAATATTCAAAATTAACTTACTCAATATGAGACCTGAAAAGATGAATGTTTCTGTATATTGCTTTTGCAATTCACCTGTATTAATATGATTCAAATTAATTAATCTGGTCTAATTTGGAAGCATAAAATAAGCATAAAAATAATGTTGGGAAGAAATCTTTATTTAATTTTAAGTCTTGTAACTCCATAGCTTTTTACAGTTTAACTGAAACAGTGAATTTCCCAGATTTTCTTACGAGTAATGATACAATGTTGTAGCCACAAAAGGAAATCAATTTCTAGGGTAAACACTGTCTTCATTTCTAACAATTAATGAGGACTGTATTGATCTGATAAATATTTCTACTTTTCTCCAAGGAGAACAGCCTTTGAAAACTATTCTTGCTGTGTTCTTAAAGACAATTCTTTTCTGAGGGGGTGGTGGTGGGGAAAGTCAGCAGTACAACAATATGAAGCTTAATTTCCTTAAATCGTAATAATAATTGCATCTCATACTTAGTTCTGTTAAAGGATTGACTAACCATTTTCTGAGCCATTTGCAGTAACTTTGCAGGAAGGGCAGT
This sequence comes from Alethe diademata, assembly GCA_025584955.1. Classification (NCBI taxonomy): domain Eukaryota; kingdom Metazoa; phylum Chordata; class Aves; order Passeriformes; family Muscicapidae; genus Alethe; species Alethe diademata. The sequence goes on from JANRMJ010000066.1 coordinate 43,657,307, forward strand.
TTCATTGGTCAGGATTCTTCCATTTATAAAAGAGATTGCTTTGGAAAAATATCATAGCAATTAAATAAAAGAAACAGAGGTCTAGAAGATCATGAGTGTCCTGCTGAGAGTGTATGGGAATTGGTTGTGCTAACCCTAACCCTATGTACAGTGGATAAAGGGACTAAACAATGATTCCTGGGATTTAGTCTGGGAACTAAGAAAATATTTTCACTAGGAGAGGAGTGCAGCACTGGAAAGCACTGGAAAAGTTGTCCAGGGATTCTCCTCCTTGGAGTTGTTCAAAGTTTACCTCTGAGTAGAAGTCTGGACTTAAATGCTATTCAAAAGTGCTATCCAAGCAAGACTGCTTTGATTCTGTTCTTACTCTTTCCTAAGCATCCAGTTAGAGGGGCAATTAATTTTGGACACAAATTGCTGGGCTTCATGTCCATTTAGCCAGGCATAGTACAGCCACTCTGCTCTTGTGCTTCATTATTTGTCCTAAAAGATTGTGTAGAGCCTTTGTTTTTTTCTCCACAAGTTCACTGTGATTTACAAAGGTGATGGGAATGGGAAAGGCTTTAAAAACTGTAAAAACTGGAGTAACTTTTTTTTTTTTACCTGAAATGAATTTCCAAGTTCTCAAAAAACTAGAAAGTAATTATGTGATTTAAATTTTATTACTTTCATCCATGAAAAGGAATAGCACAACTCCCCTTGGAAGGCAATAATCTGAGTATATAACTTCTTGATGACAAAGCCATTGTTGTGGGTCTGTGCCTGTTTGAAAGAGATTGAAGTGTGTCTGACTGAAGTGCTAAAATGCCTAAGAGAAGCCTATTAGGAAACAAATTTGATCATAACTTTCATTTGTGCTTTCTTCTGCTCCCTTTCAGCTGTCATGGTCTTTATAATTCTGTTTCCCAAATATCCTCCTGTGACCTATTACGTTACTATTCACAGCATTAAAGTGTTTATACTTAAACCCCAAAAGAACAGGCAACTAAAATGTATATGAGTCTTTTAAAAAAATGCAAATTTTTGCCCTGTCAAGATTAATTGCAAAGAACACTACTGGAAATTAATATTGAAAATTACATTTAAGAGAGTGCTTTGGTTAAAACAGGTTTTATGGGATAAAACGTGTAAGCATTCATGGAGTTGTAGAAATAAGTTGATGAATTCAGTAAAATAAGATCTACATCTTATCAATCATAATCAATGGAAGAAAAATAATCACTAATTGTTATCATAACCCTTTCTGGAAAAGGAAATTACTTAGAAAATATATTTAATGACAATTAGATGTGCTCTACAGAAGTGCGAAAAAGCATTAAAAACTGAAAGAAATCTTATTACTTTATAAATGAACTGAAACTTTTTTTTCCATGGGGAAAGTAATTTAAAATACAGGGTTTCTATTAGACTTCTTTAGAAAGGTTCTTTTTTCAAGCAGAACAGGAAGCAACCTCTAGCTGAACAGGACTTGGAAAAATAAATCTAGAATACAATGAGAAAATGTTTGTCTTGCCCCAGTTTTAGAAACAGCAGGATTTGGTAGAGGGCAGATATATCCCTGAGCACTGTTTGTGTGACAGTATTCTAGTATGCCTTCTTGGTTGTGATTAATGGGCTGGATTGCAGCTGCCCTGCATGCTGAGAAATGCTAAACCTCTTTTATATGCTTGACTGTATGCCATCAACATGCAGCAAAGACCAACGAGTGGGGAATTAGAGACACAAAAATTATCTTCTCAACTTCTCTGTCCTGTTACAGACACAGGTAGAACACAGTTGTTACCAGGATTTACCCACTGGGAACTCTGGAGGTTTTGTAAGCAAAATGAAATAATTGAACCATGCAGCCTGACTGTTAAAAGAGTTCTGGAAGAAAAAAAAAACCCACTGAAAAAGCACAAGGCTTCCATACATCTTAGAGTTTTGAACAGACTTCTAGCCCATATGACAGTGAGCAGTTTGAGGAGACAGCTTCATTTTTGCAAGGGATGTTGAAGAATTTATCTGTTAATCTAGTGAATGGTTATGACTGAAAACTTCCTTCTTTACACTAAAATATAAGATGGAAAGATGTAAAAGTAGCCTGAGCTCTCTGATTAACAAGAAATATGACAGAATCAATAATTTGTGAGTATAAAACTTGAAGCTTGATATTTGCAAGTCCTTTTAATAATGTGATTATTGCTTTAGGAAAGTGACAGAAACAATATTTTATTTTTAAAATAAGAAACCATGATGAAACTAGCAGGTTGTCATTTCCCCCCTTCATTTATACCTAGTCTGTTTGCGTTGTGGAATGTCTGCTTCCCAGAGTGAGGTGAGTTCCCAGCTGAACAGGAATTGCCATCCAGGCTGAGACCCTGATGTGCACCAGCGTGGGGTGCCTGGTGTGGTCGCTTGGGGACCCTGATGTGCAGGTGTTGCACAGCTCAGGAAGATCAGTCTGGTAAATTAATTGAAGAAAACACTAGCAACCATGAGCAGAATGTGGCACAGTTATACAGCTTTTAGTTTTTACTCCATTGTTTCAGAAAGAAAAGAATTTTTAAAATAACTGCTGATTCTTATATGAAAAAACCATACCAATATATGTGTTGTCTAAGTAGATACACAATACTTTCAGTTTGTTGTCTGGAAACCAATATCCAATTATCAACAAGCTGTGCAGAGATTCTGGCATGTTTCCTGTTTACTGATTTTCAATTTATGATAATTTCTTGACTATCAAACCAGGAGAAAAAAATATTTATATTCAAAACTGCCGACCATTTTCTTGAAACTTAATAGCATATGTATGTTAATTTGCTTCAAATGCTTTCTTTTCCCAATCCTTTTACTTTGTTGTGAAGCTAAGCTAATTCATTTTTATGTATCATATGTTTTTGCTTGCTTAGTGGTGTTACTGGTTAACCTTTTCCCCCGAGGATTCTGCCAGTCAAAAAGATGTTCAACTGTCTCTTGGAAAAACAGAATTATTACTTTTTCACCTGAAAATCTGTGAGGCTTATTTTCTCATATCTCTGTTTACTATTTTATTATTTCTGTTACATTTTTTATTATTTAGTAATCTCCAAGCTCTCTCTGGATACCAAAGTTTTCCAACAAAAAATTTAGAGTAACGTGCTCACCACTTAAATGAATGTATTATGTATCAGACATGAAGAAAGAGAATGCAATTAAAAATAATGATCCAATGCCATTTCAAATTTTTTATTACCTCCAGCAATCAGTAAATTTGGAATGTTATCACATACTTACAGCTGCAATGAAAACATGTCTTCAGTAGGCTATAGTGTTCCTTTTAATGTCAACTGTGTGTAGTTATTAATATATTTTCCCTTAAAGATTCAAATATAAATCAGTTAAACATAGTTTCCTCTATAAGATTCCCTTTATGCCTCAAAAAAAAGCAACAGTGAAAAACAAATTAGTAAAAATTCCACTTTTTTTGCTTAGTATCTTTTCATGCTTCATTTATAAAATATTGATTGTTACATTGTATCAAAACAATGAAGACTTGTTAATGTAATGCTCTTGGAAAAATTCCAGATGTGTTGATGTGGGGTGAGTTTTCTCATACATAAAATGAACTGGGATCTCAGTTCTTGATATGAAAAAAACTTTAGAAATCCTAAAAGAAGTAAAAAAAAATCTTGGTCATGAAAATAGAAATGTTCAGATTTGGATCTTTGCATTTCATATGTTGTCCTTATTAAATACTTTTATGTATCATTACACACTCTTACTGTTTTATGCATTCACACTAATTGGCTCCTGCAATTGCTTGTTTTGGTTCAAACAGAGCCTTCTGTAGCTTTTTCCAGCCAAGGAGAGCAGTGGCAGCTTTAAAGGAGGACAGGCAGTGAGAAAAGGTGATCTTTTAATTTTGTAAGATTACTCTGACTGAAAATGTTGAAATGACTGAACTTACTTCCTTTCACAAATTTCTGAAAGAGCATAAATTTAATATTTTGTTCTAGTTTCTCTATAGAATTGACTTATGTTTTCTAGAGTTGCATATAAAAAATTGTATTTGAAGCGAATGTATCTCTCAAACATCCTACTTTTCTTATATTAAGGTAACAGACTATACAGAAACAAGCTTTTCCTTATTTATTTCAATGCTTGATCAACCTCAGTTATAGAAATTGAAACCTTCTTTATAAAGTTATTTCATCAAGTACAACAAACAACAATTTTTCTATGCTTCACCTATCTAGACTTTATTTTTCTAAAGCACTTCTTCGTACTCTATTTTTCACTCCCACAAAGATGTTTGTTTTCTATTGAGTCATCTCTCAATTTTGTTTTGATGAATTAAACACACTGAATTCTTTGCATCTTTCTCTGTAAGATGAGTTCTTTGGACCTCATAAATTTTTTAAAAGCTTGTTTTGTCAAGCATAAGCAGGAGAATCATATGTACTGTAGAAGCATACACAGAGAATCAAGTGAGCACTCATATGACTTAATTTTCCTGCCAGGGTTTGGTTAAATCCTCTTGAAAGAGGCGTCATGCTGAAAACGTGACTGTATTTGCTTGAACAGTATCACAATTGCATATTTTCAAACCACACTGCTTTCCTGGTTAAGGTGAGGTTGTATTTGTTATTTGTGAACATATGTCTTCAAACTATTCAAAATGACCAGTCAAAATACAAACCCCTATGTCACTGTCTTGTCCTCTTTGCTTACTCTTTTCCTCTTGTAAGAGGAGTTGAGCTATTTGGTAACAGTATTTAAACTAATTTCAATTAAAATACTACTGCTGGATACCCAACACTAATTCCCACAGAATGCCTAATGGAAGTGTTCACTTCTCTAAAAAGTTGCAAGAAAATGTTCTAGGTTTAATTTATAAAAGGAAAATGTTCTCTCTTTATGCAAGTAGTCAGTCTTTTAAAGGTGTCTGAAAAACCTTTGGATATCATTATCCATCACCAATCCAAAAGCTCCCTACCTTGCCTGGCCCAACTACCCCTAGATGCTTTCTCTTCCTTTCCTCCTGCTTGCTTTCTTTAGGGTTCCTTTGGAAGATATCTTAGTAGTGACTTCTAGATGTTAGAGCCTTAGGAACTTAATTGGTATGGAAAGGATGCTTTGCTTAACATTAGCTGAGTTTTCTCAAAGGGGTTGATAATGTATTTTCAACAATTATATTATGAATAGGAGCCATACTTCACCTCTTTTGATGACACGTCTCTTCAAAGGAGCTGATCTTTCCATTGACATCTGTTATTGTCCTCTCCTGAATTCCTTTTCAAATGCTTAGGGGGCCCAAAGGAAAAGACATTTTAGCTGACATTTGGAAGTCAAATTCTTTACTTACTTAATTTCTTTTTTTGTTTTGGATGCAAGGTGTCATTCTTGTTTCCATTCAAATTAATTCCTGTGTGTGTAGCTGCCCTGATATTTTGTGGCACCATATGAATTCCCTGTGGAAGCGTGGCAACCACAGCAGCCTCCTCAGGAAAGGCAGTACTCTCTGTGAGATAAAGCATGTGACCAAATGCCAGATGTGCCTCCTCCAGACTCTCGCTGGTAGCACATGTAAGGAATAAGGTGCATGTGTAAGTTATAACAGAGCCATTTGCTGCCAAGTTCCTGCCATGGTGAAGCATAGCTGGAAGACACAGAGGTCAATGTCTGCAGTAGCTCTGTTCAGGACCACAGAGGTGCCGTCAATATCCTTTAGACAGTGTTCTATTCTCCACTTTCTCTGCAAGTGCCATATGGCAATGCCAATAGCCCCTAGAATTATCCTATTCAATGTTTCAGGGCTATTTTACTGGACAATTTATACCTATCTCTTCTGTGAACTTTGGCTACTGACCTTTTATGCTAATTGTTTGCTGTTATTTTTCTTTGTATTAGAAATGTTGTATCTATCTCCTGAGCTCTTGATGTGAATACTTCACAATAATTCTAAAACTGTCATGTTGTGTTCATGTGGTGTTTTCACTACAGATTCAGAAAACATTTAAAAAATATATTATATTTGGGAAACCTGATTCCAGAGCTTGAAAGAGAGTGATTTCACACGTGAAAATAATTCAGTAGCACATTGGTTTTTAAAGACAAAATCATGCGTAATAATTTAAGCATTTATGGAGGCCTAACATCTTTTAATGGTTCTGACAGAACTACTTGATTAAAGATATCCAGAGAAGATTAATGACTGCAGTAAGTATACGACCTTATGGCATCTCACAAAATTGTTCTCTGAAAGTTTAATGTAGGCTTAATAAACAGTAATTATTCCTTCCTACCATATGCTGAGACCAGATACATGAGGGTGGAACCCACTTGAAATGCTATTCATAGTCTCAGGTAAGTTGAATAAAAACATTAATTACTTGTATCATGAAACATAAGAGGTGATGGCCCCTAGGGGAAATGTCATGTTAATGAAAGTACTTGCTTTCAATGTCAGAATAGTTGAGAAGTGTGAAGAATTTTTACTTCCATACAGATTCCTTTGAGAGAAAATCAAAGCATTTTAAAGATGGGTAATTATTATTTCAATATTGCAAACAAATTGATATGAGAAATCACAAAAATAAGAGCTAGAATTTAAAAGGTATTTTTGGATATAAAGATAGATATAACCAGGTGAAAGATGCTGATTTTATGAAAGTGTGCCTAAGATTTTGGGTGCTTATTCCATTGATTTCAGCTGGAGGTAACCAAAACCAACCTCACCGGTAAGCTAACGACCAGAATGTACTACCAGAATAATAACTCAGATATTTCAGATTCTTCTGGAATCAGATTACATCAAAATCAGGTGCACACCAAAAGCAGGAGTCCAAGCTCTGGGAATGAACGGAATTTTTATGAAGTTCTGTATTATTTGAGGCTGAAAGTAACATTACAGATTGCTTAACTTTTAGTCCTTAGCTGAGGTCAAAGAGCCAAGTGGTCTCCATAGGCTGCATCTGTGGAGCTTCCTTCAGATTATCTGGTCCATCCTCTGGAGTAGGCTGGTTTTTTGTGCTTGTGGTTTTACATTCAGACCATGTAGCTCTCCATAAATTGCTCGTATTTTCACACAGGAAAACACAGTATCATAATTTATTATACATTACTGTATGTGTGAAGTAATGGTATGTTTTGAGTCAATAGCAGAGTAACAGAAGAGCTCAGAAAATGCTCATTCTCTTCTGTGATTTTTTTGTTATGTTACTCTGTTAAAATACTCTTGCATGGTTTGAATTCACTGCAAAAATAATAGTTACTTACTCAGAGTCTCAATAGAGCAAATGTTTGTCAAATCATATTAATCAACATCTGTCAGATTTATTTATCCTCATCTTCTCTCTTCAACCTAGAGCTTGTTTCCCCCATCTTTATTTGTTTTCTTTCTTCTACGAGAGTGTTTCAGATTTCTCTTGTGAAAAAATGAGTCAACAAATAATTTAAAATGAGAGTTTGACATAGTGCCCTTTAGAGAAATGCTCTTGCAGTGAGTTTATAACTATAAATGCTCCAGTAAAGATCTAGTTTTGTGGTCAGAGGTAATATATCAAAGGTTAGCAGTAACTGATGATAAAATGAATCCCAGTGTTTAACTCAGTAGAAGCTGAGTTAGTCTGCATGCATTAGAGTAATTTGTCACCCTTAAACAGAGTTGGATCTAGCTAAATTTACTGGTTATAGTGAGGTATTTCAAAGTACCTTTTTCTACATGTGAAGTGTGTGTGTATGCTGTATGTTTTCTTGGCTTTATAGATTAGATGTGCTGGTTTTAGTTGATCCCAGGGGAAATGTCCTTATTGCTGTTGTGTTAATGTTGGAAATTCATTTATTGCAAAAGTTAATCTTACTGTAGTGCTTTTTCAGTGGGAATCAGATAGACAAAGTGAGCTATCTTGTGGGTCCTGCTTGCTTGTATACCAGCTGAGGTTAGTCTTTCTGCTCTCAGTTCTGTGTGACTGGGGTAGAAGGGAGGACAGCAGTGCCAGACTTCAAGGCAGGCCAAAGTGGAAAAGCTAAGGTGTTGTCCAAGCAAGGACTTCTCCCCTGTCAATGGAATAGCCTTCCAGTTCACTGTAGCTCAGTGAGAAGGCTGTTTCTTGTAATGCTAATTTGAAACCTTTTAGTCACTTTGATTTCACATAATCATTAATCAGAAAGATAGTGTCTGTCAATTAGTCTTTATTCTGTTCTGCACTGCAGGAAATCACGCTGCCTTCCAACAGAGTTACCAGCCCAGAAATAGACATCTGTGAAAATATTCACTGAAACTATTGCAACTTCTTGTACAGCAGAAGTTGAAGTGAATGTTTAATTACCACCATTATAAAATCCTGGATGGACATGTATTTACTTATTTATACCTACTTATTTATACAGACACATGGATTCTTTAGTGGTGGATATATGTTGTAATAAAAATGATCAGCCAGGACTCAGTTTTTTCATGCAGAAAAGCCAATTATTTATTCACGTAATGAATTTTTATACGGTTTTTCAGACCTCCTGTCGAACTCCCATTGGTTAATAGTTTTCTTGCTATTTAATTAATTGGTTAGAAGGTGTTTTTGTGTGTATGTGCTAGGATTCAGGTGTTTACATTTTTCCTTTGTGGATTCTCATGGGATATATCTATTGTTTATATAGGTGCACTTGTTTTTCTCCCCAAGAATGGGTTGTGTTAATGAACTTTTCATACATAAGATTGTTTTGCATGGGAACTTACAAGTTGCACTCAAAAGTGTCAGGCTAGCTTGGTAATTCAGAAGAGCAAGGCCTATCTTTTATAACATCTTTTACCTGTCTACAACAGATATACTACGGGAACTTTGGGAAGAAAGAAAAGATCTGTAATAGCAAGTTGAGAAACTTTAAAAACATTGCCAGTGGAATCTGTTGAAACATGCAAGAAGGAATGTTCAAATGAGAAGAGCAAGGAGCGTGATGCCTGCTTCAGACACGTGCATTCATTTGCTTCAACACATTTTATATCTGCTTTTTCCAAGTGGTGCTGTGTTATTCAATTCTGTATGTCAGTAATGCCAGACAGATGTAGTGGACAGTTCATTAGCCTCATTAGACAGGGCAGCTTCAGCCCAGGATAATAGTGAATGAATGACTTACACTGCCAAAACAGAAGACAGGCAGCATTGCTTCACTGGCTTCATTACATTCTTCTGTCACTTTTGGGGAGATGTTAAAATTGATATTTGGTTGGAAATTGCTCTTGTTAGCAAAAACCAACTATTTGCCTTTTCCTTCTTCACAAGTGTCTTCTGCTTTGTAATGGTCTAAAATCTGAGGGTGCAGAGAGTCATGGATCGTGTCCCAGGTGCCTGTTAGTGGCAGCCACACAAGCCTCATTTAAACCTCCTGTTAGAATGCCAATCAATTTATAAACTAAAAACTCCTCTCTGTAAATTCCCCATTGGCTCTATAATTATCTTTGCTACTTAATTATTGATTATTAGTGTGCCAAATCCTGGCTTAATTTCAGTGAGGATTATAGCCAGTAGCAAGATAAGGATATAATTTGGAGATGAGAGTAAATTGATTTTTAAATAGCAATCTTTGCTTGAATGGAACAAAAAGCTATTTATGTTATTTCTCTCTGTGGCTGTATATGCAGTAGCTGCTGACAGACCTGCATTGCCTTGCAACAATCAGATGAGAAAGGTGCAGGCTGTGGAAGTTATGGTTCAGTTTGTATGCAGCTTTGTGTTACTTCTGTGAGATCGAGATTAGATTTTACTCAAACTTCCTGCTCATAAAAATCTTATACATGAACCTTCCAAGATTTTTCCTAAATTTAAGAAACTGATTGTGTTCAGCCTGTACCTGAGAAACTGTGGCATAGAATGGCAGAGTGATTTTTTCTAACTTTTAGCAATAAAGCAACAGAAGAGATGCAAGAATAATAATTTTGCCTATTACTAGCAAGCCAGTGGCATGATTGTTTCTAGAAAACACTTGAAGCATCTTTGCTCTGTTGCATGAATGTCTATTTTGCCAAAATCTGCCTACTCTAAGACCAAGTATGTCAGTCAAACCCATGATGTCTGTCTATGTCCATGACCCAAATAATACAAGTCTCTATACTGAACATTTGTCTTGGGTTTTTTTGTGAAATTGGAGCTTGGTTCTTGGGAGTTTGATCTGTCTGACAAAGGAACATAGTCTAGAATGAGTAGTTATAGGGGACTTCTTTTTTCTTTTTCATCACAGTGAAGCCTAAGCATAAGATGTGATGACCAGGGGCTTGATGCTACTTGCTGTGCTTAATCAGAAGATGTGATGCAATTTTTTGAGAAGTTAGGGTGGGTTTGAAAGAGCTCTTGAAACATTTGGGTTTTGTCCCTGTCTCAAGGATACATGGCCTCCCATCCATTAAACTGGAATCAGCCGGTTTAGGAAGCCTCATTTCAGGAAGCTAATTTGCTTTTTACTACATGGCGCCTGTTTCACTCATAGCTTTCAGTGTTTTTGCAACAAAATTTAAACATGGGCCAAAAATAAACTCAATGTGTGCTTACACAAAGACAAGGAGAAGAGTAGAATGACGGCTTATGGAGTAAAATGAGCCTAAATTTAACCAGAGTAATGTTCTTCCTCTGGGCAATGCCAACTAAAGTTATTGCTTTTTAGTCTAGTAAAGAATAAATTCTCCTGGAAACTGGTTGTTTTGAGAAAGGGTTGTCTCAGTTTTGTTACTTTGAACTTTTATTTTTAACAACTACAAGAAATTTGAACATTTATTTGAAACTAATGAAATGCTCTCTGTTTGGAAGTCTATTCTAACATAATGTGTCAGGATAAGAAGGCATTGAAACAGCTGCAAATTATCTTTTCAAAGGCAGAACACTGAGAAGTTGCTCTTTGCAAACAAGCATAACACTTTAGTGCCTTTCTTGCCAGAGGAAGTTTTATAATTACTAGGTGTGTGGCTCTTTTCATTCTGGGTAATTAGCACCAAGGAAATACAATACCAAAGCAGGAAGCTTTCCATCTTATTGAAGTATTTGGGATATGAAATATAGGCAATTTTTTTTATTTTAACATTTTTAATTTAACAATATAATGTCTTTGTGAAATTCAAGTAATATGTGTTTTCTTGCAGTACTTAACAGTACTGCAAACACTACTTAGTAGTGTTATTTGCTCTACAGGTAAATCTCATTAGTTACACACCAAAAAGTGGTTTTGTTATGTCTCTAAAATTTTATCTGTCTTAAACAATCATTTATTAGCAGTATTTTCCTGCAAATAAAACAGTTGTCTAATAAACATTAACTTATCTGCAGGATTTTTTCAGCAGGTGTGATTCTTTGTGTGATTCTTGGTATTGGCCTGTTATTTACTGCTTTGCTTAATTTAAAAGAAATCATTCTAGTAGTTGTATAAACTAGTACTGATCAAACAAATAAGTATCTTGTTCTGCTTCTGTTGATGTCAATTAGTTTTTATTTGATAAGCAATGGTAATTTTGCAGTCCTTTCCTAAAGAAAGCATTATCTTTCTTACTTCCAAGTCTCCAACAAGCAATAATTTGGTGTCAAATATTGCACTCAGGAAAAAAAAAATCCACACTGCGGATTGATCCTACTCTCTTTAAAGCTGACAGAGAGCACTAGCTACTCTCTCTCCCAGGCTTGCACTTGTTGCTGTAGGTCCATGGCAAGGATGCAGCCACTCCAGATGGGGTCTGTGTCAGGAGAGCTGCTGCGGTGCTCAAAAGCTGACAGTGAATCACAAACACCTGTGCTGCAGCTGTGCAAGGAGAGAAGGACATGTGTGGCTGTTGATACCAGGGTTTGTGTCCATGTCTGATGCCAGGAAAAACATACAGAAACCAGACTGGCTGCTTGGCTGCCCTAAGGGGGTACCCCTTGTCTGTCTCCACTGCAGTCATCCTCCAATTCGTTTGGCATCTTGTCCCTTCAGGTGACTTTGTTGAGCTGTCTTCTCACTGATGAACTGATGATTTGTCTCCAGTGCTACCTCATCCAGATCTCTTCAGTCTTGCAGTCCAGTCTATCTCTTAGGTGTCTGTTCTTGATCTTGTTTTGTGGACTTCATGGTAACTCTAGCCATAAGTCTAGAATAACTCTAACTCTAGAATAGATAAAGACAACACAAGCCGTTTTTCATATTCTCCTACTTGTTGTCTTTGTATCTTTCCTCTTCTTTATATGTATTATCACCTATGCATAGTAACTATAAATCCATGTTCCACCTACGCGTAACTTAACCTTTTCACTTAATTCTTTTTTTGATCCTTACAGTGCTGAATGTGGATTTCACCCCCAATCTTCTTACACTAGAGAATTTATTGTATTTTATTTGCAAAATGCCTCAGTTTTCTAGGAAAAATTACTTTTTTATAATTGCTGCTGTGCTTCCTTAAGTGGATCAGGTTGATAAATGTTGTTACACACTATCTCCTCTTTTCTCACATCATGTCTTTTTACCCTTTCTGTATTTTGTGGGTCCATCAATGCAACGATAATGATTTTCTGAATGTTCAAAGCGTGCCTAGCACATAATTCTCAGTTTGTGATGATGTCTTTGGAATGAAGATGCTGATTAGGTCACACAGTGGTATTAGCACCAATTGGATCAGCTTTGATATATATGTAGTTGCAAATGAGGGAAAAGGGCTTATTGATCTCTTTGCTGGACAAGAGCTCCCCTAGGTCAGAAATACCTCAGATTTGTAAAGGTTATCCAAGAGACATAGAGATTTTCCCTTTTTTCCCTTTTTTGACATGCAGCCTTTTGTACTGTGTACATTTCATTACGTGAACTGTTTGTGAAACTCCTGGCCACTAATATAGTTTTCTTACTCTCACTAGTGCATCTGATCCTGCTCATTAACCACTTCTGTGCTGCTGGTTTGTGGTGTCACATCCCCAAAATAGCTAAATCTGGGTATGTAACTATCTTTTCAATTTCTGTTTTGGGACTCTTTAACATTATTTTAGCATGCTCACAAGCTTTGTTCCTGTCAGCAGCAGAACAATTAGAGATCAAAATTTTCTGAAATATATTTGTAACATCTCAGTATATAGACAGAAGAAACAAAGTAGCTATATCTTGCACGGATCTGGGTAGGATAGAGTTCAGTACATGGTAATGTTTAATAACTTTTTATTTTTAAAAAGTGGGATTTGGAAATAATCTAAGATTTTATGGGATTTGGCTTCTGATATTTCTGCTCGTTTTCCCATACTGTCCTGTACCTGATAACTGCTACATCTTATAAATGTCAAATACTTCCTTCCCACCTAATACCTGCTGGTCAAATTTTATCTAGTTCTTGCAAGGTAACTAGAAGGTATTCCAAAAAATAAAGCAAGCTGAACTTATGGGAGGACTTGCTCTTACAGAAGTAATACCAGACCTTTTTTGTAAGCATATTTTCTTTTTTATATACCCACAGGATTCTGCAAACCTGGTTTTATTTTCAAGTTGATTTTGAATGAGAAATGAACCCTAGTTCTCTGTATTATAAGAGATTTTCTAGTTCTGATATAACTGAATCCTGAAATTAACATGAAGATATCCATGATATCCACCTGCTCATTGGAGAAACAAAAAAAAATGTTTCTGTTGCTGCTAATTTCTCAAAATAATAGTCATGCCATTTGAAGGAAACACTGGCTAAAGGAGAAATCCTAGGATATTCTATACACTGGCTTCATGTGATGGGCTGTAATGTTTAAGATACACAATAAATTATTAAAGACATAGATATATATAATTCTTACAGTGAAAGGCAATTAAATAATGGAGTATATTGATATCACTGCTTCATTTCTTTTCTCTGCCTACAAAGTAATGTTTCTTTTCTCTCAACAATGATGACCCACTGGTTTTGTGGCCCGCTTGTTCTTCTTCATCCAAGTCAGATGTTTCTTACTGAAGATCTTATCTCTTACTGGCTCTTAGCTTTCTGTCCAGTCAAACATACAACTGTGGAAGCAATTTCACAAAAACCTGTCTGATAGTAGAGACTGCACCTGGGGGAAAAAGTAAACTGACAGTGCAGGAAACACTAGTTGTAAATGAAATAAAATAGCATTATTTGGAGTTGGGAACAACATTTAAATTGTACCTCAAGCTAACTGAGTTGTGAAGACGCACCATCTTGTTGACTAATGGTCTGCAAAGGTTTTTGTTTTTCAGTCTGCCTGGGCTATTCCGAAACAATCAATGCAATGTTGCTCTTCTCCAGATGTCCCTATTCATCTGCAAAACTTTTAGCACAGATTGTTCTCTTATTTGTAAACAAATTATTCAACAATTCCAGCGTATCACGAGAATGACAGACAAACAGATGTGATGTTCTATCAGAAGTGGCTAATTTGAGATTTGATAATTCTTCTGTGCATAATGCCATTTAGACTTAAAGAGTAGAGGAATGCCTGGTGGAAAAAAAATGCTTCATTTTACAAACATCTGCTTTGTTATTGAGCCTTTAGAATCTTGTACATATTCATGATAAACTAGAAGAAGCAATTTTAATACCTTTTCTTTCTTATTCTTCCCAGTAAATGTAATTTTAACGAGCTTAAGTGATTTATGCTTGTGATGTTAGGCCTTCTGATCTTACTGCAAATTTTCCTCAGTTATCTTGTTAAGAAAAAAAATGGAAAATAAAGGAGTGATAAAGCCTGATATCCTTCACCACTCGCTGTTACCTATAAATTATAATTTTCTTTCAGAATAAACAGAGCTAAAACCTCTATTTTGTCTATTCTTTGGCATACCTTACTATCTGTAAAAAATGTTAAGCCAGACAAGTCTTCTCCCTAGAAGATAGCAGAAGGCTATATTCAATGAAATATGTATTTGTTCTTGTGTGTCTGAAGATTATATTTCTGCATTTTACTTTTAAACATTCCCTTTTCTCTGATTCTGCAGGCATTTAAAGTTGTGTGCTTAAAATCTTATTTATTCGTTTTCCTCTTACCTAGATAATAGATGCACACATGATCTAACAGATTAAAATATATTATTCTTCATTTTAATGATGTTTAGCCCTGCTACAGAGATAGTGCTTTGAGCAGGGAAAAGCTAGGCTACCTAGCTTAATTATTAAAGTCCATGGATGAGAGCGGAGAAGAAAGAATTTGGAACCCTAGTTTTCTGTGCTTTAAATGTATTGTACCTAGCATTAAAACTCATCTGGAAGCAGGTTTCACACCATTTTGTCCTTTCTGCCCATTTTCTGTTGTACTCTTGGCTGCATGTCCCAATGTAATACCCTGAGATTTAGGAAACGCCTTGAAGGTGGTGTGGGGAGCGTGGGATTCCATGTAAAAGTGGAAATTTTCAATGAAAGTTTTAATTGCCAAGTCCAGAAGCTGCTGGGTCTGTGCTGTCCAGCCCATGACTCTAACTGAGAACCAGATATTTCACCACCTCACTCAGCTGTGTCATTTTCTTGTTTGCACAGGAGGCTCACGTGATATGTCGTGCCAAATCTATCTAATACCCTCAGGTTTTCTGGCTTCTGAAGCCTGGAATTTGAAGTCTTCCATTTAGAATATGAATTCCAAGCTTGTTAGCAGCTTGTAAAGTCTCTCTAGATTAGTTTCTGTCTAAAAGCTAAATGCATTAAGGACATTTAGGTTGTGGTTTGTAATGTTTACCTTGGGGTCTTCAGAGTCCAGAGACCGAGACTGAGAAAATGCCTGGTGTGACTTGTTGGTGAGGAAGAAGTAGGCATTAAGTTTTTTATGGTAGTTTTTTGGCAGGCGCATAAGTAACTCCAGGATTCAGCAGCTGTTAATTAAGAGCAGCTGTTTTGGACATATAAACATCAGGCTTAGGCTTCGTGCCCCTTGCTTCAGATAGTTAAATATCTTTGTTGATATAGCTCTCAATTGTGTTGTTCTGTCAACAGCGAAAAAGAAGCAATCCAAGTCTTCATGTACACCCAGTTTTGTTTCATTTAACTTACGAAAGTGTAAATGAACAACTGAAGTTGATGAAGCTGCAAATCTAGTTCCCTATTGAAATAAATTGATATAACTGTTGAAGCTTGTTTTTTCATTGCATTATGTTAGATAAACTTTTATTTTAGCGTTACAAACCAGTGTCTCACAATTATTCCTACGGGGCTTGAGAAAATACTGGGAGCAGTGCAAAAATGGGCATAAAATAATTACTTGATTATCTTTTTAGCTAGGATTCATCTTGTCTTATTTCTGATACATATTGTTTGCCAATTGCCATAA
>JANRMJ010000066.1:43673623-43695650 GCA_025584955.1 Alethe diademata
AGCTAGGATTCATCTTGTCTTATTTCTGATACATATTGTTTGCCAATTGCCATAATTATATAAAGCCTCTGGCAAATTTTGAACTTTTTTTTTTTTTTTCACTTAATCAAGGAGTTAAAGTGAGGCTTATTGAGTCTCCAGTGAGACCAAGGTAACTCAAGCATAACATAGAGGAGGAAGAAGAGATATACTTTCACAAATTCCTTGCATTGCAGGGGAAGCACTCTTTAAAGACATTCGGCTGCTTTTCTTTTTTTACTAAATAATTGTATTGTGCTATGGGCTGTTGGGTAACCCTTTTTGTTTTGCATACTTTGCTGTAAATTTTAGCTTACTATGAATTTTTGGTTTATTCTTTCTTTAAATAGCACTGATATAATAAATAGCTCTAATTTGAAGTACTAAATATGCTATCACAAATGATCAAAACTTGTTAATTAAACCTTAATATTTATTTTGAGTCCCTGTTTGCTAAAAGATTCGACTCAGATTAGTCTGATTTTTGCTATGCAAATTTCTTAGAATTCTTCCAACAACACAAGTCTGGTAAATAGAAGGCTGGACTTCTAATTCCTCTTCTATATCTCTTCTCTTTTGAATTTTTATGCTATGTGCAGACAGTACATTTGGTAATGTACTCTATTTGTTTCCCATGAAGAAAATCATTATTCTGTTATTTCAGACTGTCCTCAAATTGTCATGAAAGAAATGAATCCTTAAGCCTCAATACTAACCTCCCGGTTATGTTTTCTCTTCAACATGTTCCATTTACTGCAGACCATACTTTTGCTAGCAGTGTGTCACCTTTTTCCCTTTAAACTCCCTCTTGTGTAAGCCTTCTTTCTGTATTACTCTCTGTGCTCTGTCTATCTCTTCAAGGAATCTGTTATTTACTTTCCAGGTAGACTTCAGCCATTCAAATTCCTCTTTACCAATGGAATTGGTTAGAAGCATAGGTCTTATTCAAAATTTCTCACTGTTTTTCTGACAGAAGAAAGTGAGGAAGCAGGTCTGAGCTGAAGAATGTGGGGTCTAGCTCAACAGAACTGCCTTTTATAAACTACCTCTTCCTCATCCCTCGAGCAATGCTGACTGCAATCATCAATAATTCATTTCTTGCCAGTCAGAGAACATGGCGTAGGCATTTCCATTCTTGTATTTCAACTCTGATATTTTATATGAAGTGGGATTTACTCAGTGCATATGTCTCAGCTTGTTAGTGTGAGAACATCCAGGAAAATTAAGCCTAACTAGTTTTCTACATGGATTAGTTAAGCAGTGTTGAATGCCTGTATAGATGCTCCAAGTCAGAACAGAAATGGTTCCAAGGCAAGTCACTTTAATTTGCTTTGAAAATGATAATACTAAAATTTAATTAAGGCCCTTTTATCCAGAATTAGTCTTTAGTAGGATATATAAAAACATTAAGAAGGAAGACCTTTATATAACTTGGATTAATTTTCCTCAGTGACTCTGTGTTTCTAAGTCCTGATTTGCAAAATTACATCAAGAAAAGGGATCTTGATGATTAAGTTTGCTTAATCACTCTCAGGTTTTAACAACACTTTTTCTAACATGAAATTTGTTTTCTGGATTCCTTAAACCGAACTATCTGCAATCACTACAGGAGCAATGTTCTTCTGTGACATTATGTTGTCACACAAAAATAAAAGAAAGTGCCTACTGAAGTCCAACACTTGGATGTACCAGATGAGGTTAAAGGTAAGAAATACTTTTTTTCAACAACAATTGAAATTGGAATTATTTTGTCTCATTCTTCATCTAATTCTGCAGAATTTATTGCAGTTAAATTAGGAGTAAATTTGGCCCTGTGTGTTTGGAAATAGCGGTAAGTTCTGTAATGTAACAAAAGAGTGCTATGCTTTATCTGTGATGAGTTTAGAAGCTGATTATTTTTGCTGGACTTTGGTTAATCAAGATCCTGCTGTAGTCAATGATCGAACCAAAACATATGATTTTGCTCCAACTCTGTGTGTAAACTAGACTGGACTGCATTTTTCCTGGGTTATTATAATCCCAACAAGTCAAATTTAGATTAGCAGCTGTACGTATCTTGCCTTAGATGCAATGACCTTCTGCCATTGGTCCTGTGAAGGCAGAAGCCAGGTTCAATGTGACCATTTATGATTTTAAGACTGGTAAACAATCCAAGACAAATCTATGGCAACTGTACCTGGGTGGTAACCACTAAAGGGATTTTGTAGCAATTTGTGAAAAAATTCCCTTGTTCAGGGGTAAAAAGTTAACTAACACAGGAATAGGATGAAACAAACTGGCTTACAGGGGATAACAGATGCTACCTATTTAGCTGCTATTTTAGCATGGGCAGAAGTAGGTAGAATGGCAGGAAAAAATTAAATCCATATAGTTTTGGACTTATTAAAAAAAAATAAGCTTAAAGATTGAAAACACAACTTGAACAAAAACAGCACTGAAAAAGGAAATGTGAACACTTATCCTATTAATAAAGTCAGAAAAAACCTGGGAAAATTATGTGCTTCAAAACTTTTGTCAAAAAGGTGCAAGATGTAAAGCAAGATGTAAAGTTTTAAAATCATGTGAAGAAAAAATGGAAAAGTAATATTTTTAGGTATTCTGAAAATGTAAGAATCAAAGGTCTGAATTTCAGCTTCTCAAGTACAAAGAATCACCACAAATTTACTGCAGTTTGTTTTAAGTTGTTCTAGGTATTGGTTTTAGATATATAGACTGGGAATAGCCAGAGTGTTGTATCTTTTGCCACCAAGCATAGACCCCCATCATGGCTGAATATTGACAACAGAAGACTTTCCAAGAAAAATATCTTATGATGCTTGAACTGCAGAACTGCTGAAATGCAGAAATTATTTGCGAAATGAAGAGACTTCACAATTCAGTTACTGTGTTGTAGAGGAGAGGAGGCAGAGAGATATGTATCAAAGGGTCACTAAGCTGGTTTTTCCATGTTTCAGTTTTCTCTTGGCACAACAAGAAATAATGGCCCTATTTCAGTGGCTGGCAAAAAAAAAAAAAGAAATTCTAAATGCAATATGTTTAAGTAGTGTGATATTTAAGTGATTTGTTTCACCTAGATGAATGATGCTTCAGAGATGTGAAATCTTTGTCTTCATTATGACAACGGATCATTGTATGGCAAACAATATGAATTATGAATGAAAAAATAGCTGTAAGAAAAGATTTCTGGCAGAAGTGCTTCAGATAGTCCCACAGTAAATATGACAAATAGACCCACTACACTGCAGCAGCAATCTGCTTCTCTGTCCTTAATGTATCCACTCAATCATTACTTTCCCTCCAGGATGAGACACCTGTCTATAAAGATGCTACACTTATTTTTTGTTAATGTCTGTCAATTCAAGTATTTCGTTATACATGTTTACCTACCCCAGCAGGGAAATATATGTGCCCATTTAGTCCAATATGTGCCAATTTAGTCCTGGAGCAGATTTTCATTATTTTTCAACAAATCTTGTCATCATTTAATCTAATCTGTATAATATAATCTTGGACACCAGTGAAGGACCAGTGGTCCAGTATTACTTTCAGGGTGAATGGATAATTATTTCTGGTTCTCTTGGATGACTGCAAAGGGGAAACTTCCTACGAATGGTAACTTTTTCCACCAAAAGAGCAGCCTAAATTCTCTTTGGTATTTATCAAAATATTAGAGGGTTTTTTTTCTATTCTTGAAAATAGTAATTCATAGGTCATCAAGGAAGGAAACCAAGGATGCTTGCTGCTGTGTCCAAGAGAATTTTTTTCCCCAAATTTGTAGCTTCTTTCTTAAAAGGACCCAAATTCTTCAGGAAAGAACCAGACATCCAACAAATGTGTTGAAATACTGCTTTTCCAGTTCTATTGCTATATGTTTGCATTTGCCTCATGAAGAAAAGTTCCCAAGTTCTCAAAGGATGTAAAAACAATTTTTTCAATAGTCATATTTGCTGGTTTTGTGCCTGAAAAGTGGCTGGTTTAGTTGCCACCAGGAAATTACATGCTTTCCATGGAGTAGATAATGCAGCCCAAATTCAGTGTTTTCTTTAATCTCGATTTTACTTATAGCAGCTTTCAATACTGAATAGTTTAAAATATGTGCAACTAATACGTTGTTTCACATTCACCCAAGAAATTAAGAGTTTGCTTTAATTCTGTCTTTTATAAATCAGGTTTATATAAGCTAGGCACAATCACATATAGAGTCCCTGTCATCTAAATATAAGGAATGCCAAATATAAGTTCACTGAAGTCACAACAAAAAGTACTACCTGAAATACTCAAGACAGAAAAATTAACCTGCGTAGGTGACTTCTCTGAATGTTCTTGGCTTTCATGTATTCAGAAAACACTTGATCATATGTGTAAGAAAGAATCACTTATTGAGCAGCTGTAGCAAAAACCACAACAACAACCAAACAAACAAAAACCCAAGAGATTTATTATTACTTACACAATGTCCAAAACCTTGCCAAAATCCAGTACTTTGCAGAAAAAACAATACAATGTGCTCCATGTCTGGAACACTTATCTTTCTCTTTTGTTATTGATGTTGCTTATTTGAACTGTCTGATTTTTTTAATTTTTTTTTTTCATGTAATGGTTTTCAGAGGTTGCTTTTGAAAGAATATCTTTAATACTTGGATAGAATTGGGGGGAAAAGAGGGATAAAGAAAGGAATCAAAGTAGAAATGGATTTTCCAGAAGGAGTCAAAGGTGCTGACCTTTTCTGAAGCCTAAAAGCAGAGATTAGACAACGAAACTAAAAAAAATATTTTTCAAAGTAACAAAGATTTTTTTTTTTTTCCAAGAGGAAAAGGCATCTGAGAAGCCCAGTCTGGGAATGAAGAGTTTAATATTATTTCAGAGAAAAGATATTTGGATGGACATTAGGAATATTAAAGTAAATTTCCTAGATTGTAAATTATATACTAATCAATGCTTTTATTTATTTGGATGCATATTACCAAAGAATGAGAATTATGAAGCATTCCTGCCCTTTGGATGTGACTTCATGTACTCATCTCTGAAACCCACTTATAAGTTTCCTACAAAACAAATATCCAAATAAAGATCTAATTAAAGCAGATTTTAGTAGAAGCTGTTAACATACATAGGTGAACAACCATCTGTCTTGAAAATCACTGACAAACAGGGACAATTAAACACTTATGATCTAGTGCAGCCTTATGATGCTAAACTTTGAGTCTTAGTGACATGATGATTGCAGTCCCACAGCCTGAGACTGAATTTTACATTACCTCACGCATTTAATGCTGAGAAGTGCGGTTTTATTTTAATTCTACCCCATAAGATTAACTTCTGTATTAAGATACCAACATTAATGGTGCTGTTAATGGTATATTAATGCAATTTCAAGGGTGAGGTGTTATGTAAAGGGAAACGATTAACTGAAGAAAGAGCAGTCCATAAATCCTTCAAGAGGTGTTTTGTACTCAAAGAGTAGGGAACAAGTTCAGGTTGTAAAATTATAGAATCATAGAATGGTTTGGAAGGGACCTTAAAGACCATCTAGTTCCAACCTCTCTGCACTTTTCTGTTAAGAGGGAGAGAGACTTTATAGTTCATACCAGGAATTAAATCCAATCTTAGAATATGTATTGTAGTCACCTACTTTTACTTTCCCAGCTTGGTTTTTACAAGTGAAGCAGTTTTGCCTCTGTTCTCTATGAAGAGTTTTGTGCAAATATGCAGGAACAATCTTTTAATATGTGTGCCATAGATAAGCTTCTGCCTAGGCCTTCCTTACTCCACAGAGCTCCACTTCTGTCTGTATGTACTACATATGCTATAGTTGTAGCTTAGTTGGTAACTAAAATTATGAGTTTAATATTAAAACTAGAGATGCCTTCTTTTTTCTCATCTCATCCAAATATTTTCCCTTTCTTTGCCTTGTCTTCACAGTCACCATGGCAATAGAGGTTTCTTTTCTTCACTTAAGGCTGCATTTGAGCCTCTGTCCCCAAAGATAATGAAATGACAATACTGTTACTGACTTTCAGGAGAACAGGGTTTCATCTGTGTGGTCTTCTGAGAGAAATGCAAATACTAGTTCAAAGCATCATTATATTGTCACTCTCCTGTGGTTGAAACGTCCATCCTCCTTGTTAAACTTTATGTTGAGTAGGTAGGGTTCAAAAATAGGGTAAAGAGCAAAGCTTTTAGGATTTTAATTCTAGGGATTAATTACCTAAGGTTTCTGTCACAGCACCTAACTTCTAAAAGCGCTTGCACATTTAACAGTCCTGAGAGAAGCAGACTGCAATACTTTTGCAGAGATAGCTGTGAACAGAAAATGCTGTGTTATATGAGAGTGGTCTACCAAAGTTGGAAAGCAATGATCAAAAGCAGTGAATGTGTAAGGCTGATGCCCACTAGGGCTTAAGCACCATACTTAAGGTCTACTGCTTGGAATCTGTGCAGCTCCACAGTCCAATTCATGGTATTGAAGAAGTGGTAAGCACTTCTCTTAGACTGCAGCCTGACAGGAGGATCTCAGACCCAGTATTTCCGCCGGTAGATCTCACCACTAGGCTGAAATGTCACACATTCCTTCCCTCTTCTTCTAATCCAGTAGGTAGTGAAATAAGATGGAAATCTGCAGTAGCAGGGGCAGAGCAATCCAAAATCAAGGTAGGTAATGGTTATGACATTTATTCTGCAGGTAGGTTCAAAGTTCTCTCCAGTCTTTGGGCAAAGATACCTGCTGACCTGCATAGGGGACAGAACCAATACTAACTTGTCTTGCTTAAACCACGTATAGACCAAGCTCCAGGAATAACTTATTTTAAAGAAATACTGCCATACTCAGCAGTACCAAGACTCACAAAGATCTTTGAGTATGAAATCCATCAGTCAATCAATGAACCAATCAATCAATCAATCAAACACAATTTTTAACAAGTCCTATTTAATAAGGGCCTACTGTCTTCAGGGAGCTCTTGGAGTAAATTTTCAGGCTATAAAATCTCAATTTGTATGCCAAAAGGATAGCTATGTTGTCTAACCCAAAAAATGCAAATAATTTGGAAAATTTCATTTTACTCCACTATGCTGGATTATGTCCCCATCCTGCTGTAAGGGGAGCTGGGGAGGATTCTTTTTGATAGATTTCTTGGACGAAAAAGCTCAGAAGCATCAAATATTGTATCTGAAAACGGTTTATTGATAAAGGATATGGTCAAGTCTGGAGGGGGATTCACTGCTTTTATGTGAGGCTCCTTCCACAGCCCAATTCCCTGGAAATTTTTCCCAGGTATCCAGGGGTCTACCTGCCTCCAAGGGGGAAGCTGCTGGCAGCTCAGCCATGGAGGATTTTTTTTCCCCTAAGGGGCTGTCAGGAAGAATCTCCCCAGGGACAAAGCCTCCCTGATTTTCTCCCAAATGCTTCCTGAACATGTGGCACCTGCTAAGGCTCCCAGCACGTGTACAGCCCCCGTAGTCATTTTTCACCCCATGTCAGAAACCAGATGTGTAACATATGTTGAGGCATAAATAAAAATGAAATTGGTTCTTCATAGCATGTAAACTGCAAGAGAAAGTCTCTACAATGAAGTGGTGTTTACAGAAAAGTGGAAAGAGTCTGAAATTGGTTTAGGGCATTGAAGTGATAGAAATTACTGTTTTGGTCATACTCTTCTGCTTTTAATGAGATTGTTTTGTGAAAACTCCTTCTAGGGGAATTAGTTTTATGAGTGTGCAGTGACTAATTTTCTTGCTTTGGAAAAGACACCTCTAAGAAGACGCACACCAGACTATAAACTGACTTTGTAAGTTTTGAACAACATTGAGACACTACAGCCTAATCAAATTAGTTATACACTTAAAAAAACCCCAAACCCTCACATATTTTTCACAACCCATGGAAATACCTGCTGTTACTGAAGTTTTGTCTCTTGTTTGCTTAAATTCTTCAACTTTCTACATCTTTTCAGCTTCCACCTGCAGGTGTAGGACTTTACACCATTGAAATTTTATATCTGTTGCACTGGGAGCTCTAAAATGGTTTTATTTATAGTCTTGGCATGTAAAAAGAGAATATTATCTGGGACAAAGTAATTTTAATAGGAAAACCTGTCCCAGAGGAGTTGAAATAAAGGTGTGTGTGGGTATGATTTGAGGGAACAGACTGATGAAGAAACTGTGCAATGTAGTTCTTTAAGCACCTAGATCTGTCTTAGCTTACAAAACCCACTAAATTAGATACAGTAGATAAATTAGGTACATGTAGATAATTTGTTATATTAAATCCATTTTTATGTTTAGTTCCATTTCTGTAGATTGAATGCTTCACTTTGAGGAAATTGTTCTGAGTGTTTGCAGAGCCACAGGTCATATATCCTGACTGAAAGGTTTTCTGGAGAAGCTAAATATCATTTGTTCTGTTGTTTTTTTGTGTCTTATAAGCAGAGCTGTAATAACAGTCTGAGTCTGAGTTTTAGCCTCTTTTAAACCAGTTCATGCTGTGGGTTCATTAAGTCTAGTGGTAAAGGGGAGGGTGCAGTGCAGAACTTCTGGTAATAACTCATTTTTGTGAGGACAAGCATGGATATCACCTTCCCTTCTCTTTCCTTTTTCTCCTTCAGTCCAGAAATTTGGTTCCTGTGAAGGCTTCATTTAGAGAAACACAAGACAGAGGGATGAAACTAAGTCAGTAACAGATTAATTTGTTATATGTGGTTCTGATTTAAATATAGAAAATTAAATTATGGATAAATAGCTTGCCTGCCATTCCTTCCTGATGGAGTTGCCTTTGGATATACAAGGACTCATACTTCTGTGAGTGTGTATTCATAAATATAAATATAGATATACTTTTACATATTAAATAATCTCAGGTACATATATATGGCTAAGCAGCTCTGTTGTCAGATTAGACTGATTTGTCTGTTTATTTTAGCTTCAGTAGTAGGGGAAAAATACAAAAAAAGGTAAAAAAAAGCAATGTGATAGATGCTAGTTTGTAAAATTCAGTTTCAAAAACTATTGTAAACTGTTAGTTTAGCAAAAGCTTTTAAAAATATAATGTATTTGAGTTTTATGACTGATTATCAACTACCAGATCTTTATTATGGAGGTTTTTTTGAAACTTGAGATATGAAATTGTTTAACTGAATAACTAAGTTCCTTAAGAACATAGTGAAATATTTGCTACTTCTTGTAGGGAGCATAAAAGAAATTAAATTAAATTCACAACTGGAATCTTTACAGACTGTCATGGCACTATGGTTACCACTACAAGTTTGTGGAAAAAGTATAAACTCTGGTGTAAAATTACTGCTGGCATGTGAGAAATAAAAGTGAAAATGTGTTATTAGTTACGCTGTGATAAATCTATATGGTAAACATACAGTGCTCTCCAGGCATAACAGTAAGACTACTTGGCATATTTTTATGGGAAAAAGACAACTGAAAATAGGATTTTTTAAAATGTAGTTGTTTCTTCTGTGTCATGATTGTGCATGTCTGAAAATGCAATATTTCAAGGGGTAAAATTCTTTCTTCCCCATCATTTCATGTGAATTTCATTGCAAATGCAGTTTTAGTCCAATAGGAAACGTTGAAGTATTCCCAGGTGGAGCACTGTTGAATTCTAAGACAGAATTGGCTTGGAAATTTAAGCCTAGCTCTGGAGTAAACTAAACGACAACTAGAAAAATAAACTAAAATAAAACATACAGTACTTTTCTACACTATTAGGGAAGGATTCATGTTTCCACAGAGGAATTAAGCAGACAATACCTCATTGTTTAAGTTGTGTCAGTCCCTCCACCCTCAGCTCTGGCACCTACCTCACATCTCAAAGCATGGTGAGCCACATTTGTGTATTAATAGTTCCCTTCCTGTCCAAAGTACCTATCTCTCCTGATATGCTCAGGAGTGTCATCTTCTGTTCTCCCCCTGCTTTTAGGAGCTGCATCATCCAGGTCCTGTGGCCCTACATCTGCCCATGCCAACCATCTCATGGCAGCAGGCTTCAGGGAACAGGTACAAGAGCAGAACTGGGCATCACAGGTGAGCTTGAGCTACTTTGAGCAATTGTGTCAGTGGATAATGGCATGGAGATACAGACAGGTAAGCAATCAGAATTGAGATGGCATGAGCATATTCATCAGGAGAGATTAAATGGTGATAGGGTTTGGGGGCAGCATTGATGCAAGGGTATAGACAAAGACAAATGACAGTGGCCATATCAAATTTTACTCCTTAGTTCTGCGACCTGCGCTATCTTGCTGTGTCTTAAGGTTGAAGCAGAAACCAAAAACTTGCATACATTCCTTAAAATCCTGACTTAATTTACCTTATTTATAAAGTAAAACTAGTTACTTTTATACATGATTGCTGAATATACAGTGACAAAATGTGATGACTGGTAAATCAGAGAAATAGTTCTTACTGAGAGAGCAAGGTTCAGAGCAAGGTTACTAATCCTATCACCCTCCCCTCACAAGCTGTCCATGAGCTCATCTTCTTTTAACAGGTTCTTGCTCTATTCCCAGAGGTCAGTCCATTTCTGCTTCCATTTTCCTGACTGCTGTACCAGATTCTTCTCACCTGCCTGTGGTGCTCAGATTGACATGCTGCTAATTTGCCTTTGAAGTGAAAGGCTCAAGTAATATGCTAGTGCTGCAAAGTACAGAAAGAGAGGTCTCATGGTCACCTGTAAAGTTCCTGTGTAGGGTGTGGGGAAAGAGGGAGCTGGTAGCTGGTTGTTGATGGGGTAGATAAAGAAGAGCCTTCTATTACTGATTTAAATATTACATTGTCTTTGATGTGGAGTAATTTCTGCCTCTGGTCGTTTGTGTTCAGCCTATGGCTATTTCTCCTCTTCCATTGTGCTTGCTAGCTGGGACAGAAAAAACTTGTGGCTGCAGTAATATTAACATCAGAGGGATCCTCAAACTTTTATTCTCCATGTAGTTCTTTGGTGCTCCCCAGCAGGGTGAAAGCTGTGTGACCTTTTCACGTGCTGTGTTTCTTGTCTCTAGCTGCCTTTAAATTTTCTGTTCTATACAAATCTCCTGCTTTGTTAGGGATGTTTCTCAACCTCATGGCTGTTGAACAAATATCCAGTCATACTTTTTTATTGCTATAATTCTGACTTCTAAAAACATTAATCCAAATCTTTATCTTTTTTTAATGCTCATAAACAGTATTGCAAGCTTCTGACTGTCTACAAATTGTGAGACATTAGAAGCAGACCAACTCAAAACAGCGTTATTTAAGCTCTAGAGATAAAATTGCACACATTAATTTCAGAAGCAAATATCTGTTATCAAAATACTGAATTAAAATATTTTAATAGGGATTTTGTGGAAATGAAGATATTTAAAATGACAGCAGTAAGACTGAGAGTATACTTCGGTTGTTAGTATTGCTCTAATATGCATGTTCTGAGGAAGAAAAGCAAGGAATCGGTATGAATGAGTCACTGCATATAACCAGGTAAATTATCCTGATAGGATGCTCTCAGTTTGGCTTTTCTGAGGCTCTTGACTAGGGGAATTTTTTTTCTGTGAAGGTCACAATATCAGTTTCATACCCATGCTCTCTGATGTGTTCTCTGCAACTCATCAGTGGGCTTAGATCCAACAAACTCATTGTAGCCAAAGAAAACCCCCTGAAAGTTATTTAAATAACAGCTTTCTAAGCATAAGTTCCAAATCGTTATCTTATTGGAGTTTAAGAATAAAATTCAGTATGAACTTTACTCATATGGGAGTAAGTGGCAAATTTTGAGTAATGGTAAGTGATTATTTGTTTTGAAGTTCAGAATAGATAAGGATTAATAGAAGACGCCCTACTCATCTGTTAGCAATGCAGATGATGTGGTCATTGAGATTTGTTCAAAATCAAATGCTAATTAACCATGGACTCTGAAAATAGAAAGCTGTTTTCTTTTCTCTTCCTTAGTTTCTTTGGTAGACTGACACAGGTGTACATTAATTTTTATCTTTTTTTTTTCTCCTCAGTGTCAAAAATCTCTCTACCATATTTACCAAGGTCAGGAAGTCTGTTCTTTCTGTCTGAGTAATCCTTGTACTTTAAATTTCTATTCTACCACTGACTTTTCTCACTCCGTCTCCAACTAAATCTAGCTTCTTTTTTGCTTCTTCTTGATAATTTATTTCTTTAAGAAGGAATTAGCTGATATCAAGTTTTAATTGACACTAAAGGACTAATTTTCACTCTATTATGTAAATATATTGTTTTTATGCATGCACTCAGGCTATTCAGAGGTTTGTGAAACACAAAGATCTTGGGTCCTGTTTAATAAGACATTTAGATGATTCTGCTATTATAAATAAGTGCATATTTCCCACACACATACATTCACAGTATTCATGCTTATGTCCAGATGTTAAAATGCTGTCTGAGCTCAGATAAGTGCAAAGGAACCAGCAGTTTTTGCACAGGCTCAAAAATCTGTGAATTTTTCTAACTGCCTTGTTGCACATGGACCACTTTTAAGCAAGAGAGGGTTTTGACATGGATTGCAATATGAAAAGATGTACAGCCTTTGCTGGAAAGTAGTAAATGGCTTGATGGTAATTATGATAAATAAATGTTTAGCTACAGCGACAAAATTATTGTCTCCTACCTTCTAATTTTTTTTTTTGTTAAGAAGGTATGTATTTAAGGAATAGCATTTATCTCTGCTTTAGAAATGTTAAAAGTTGAAATAATAGTCCAATGAAAATGTCATTTTAATTAAAACACCAGATCTCAAATCTAGTTTTAAATACATATTTTTATATATATATATAAACGCTGAAGACTTATTCAGTGTTTACTGAAGGCTGAATTCCCTCTTCAGCCGTGAAAATTACTCTTTCACCAGTGTGTTTCTGGCATAATGGATTCTTTTTTCCTTGGGAAAATAATAATTTATTTTTTACTGGGAACACTGGACTGTGTTGAAGGAACAAACAGTTTTCTCTTTCTGGTGCCTTCTTCATGGCCACAAAACACATAAGTGCAAGAAAGGCATCACTCTATTAGCTTATTTCAGATGCTACATCAGGCAAGAAAAAAAAAAGGAACTTATTCACTTAACTTCAAGTGTTAAAACTTTGAAAAGAAAATAAGGCAAGTTTCTGCAAAGAGGAATGATAACCAAAGACATAAATAAATACAGAGGTGTGTGAGTGTATGTAAAGATTATCTTTGTGATGTCACCTTTTGAATGTCACTTTCTCTGATCAAAAATCTTGGGTAGAGTTCACTCAACTCTGTCAGGCCCTAACATTGTCAAGAGAAGACACCAGGACCAGGCCCTGCCTGAGCCAAACCAGAGGTGCAGACCCCATGAAATGCCCATCAGCTGAAACTCCAGCCCCACTGTGTCACTAGAATACATTCCATGATAATTCCTCTCCTGTTAGTCACAATTCTTTAACAGATTGCTAGATTTCAATGAGCATCACTTTGGCATATTTGGGTCCTTTTCACTGCACCTCGTATCATCCCATTCCATTTAATTGTATTCACTCAATTTCAAAATTTTTTTCATTCTTTCTTTCTCTTTCTTTCTCTTTCTTTCTCTTTCTTTCTTTCTTTCTAGTATCATTTCATTTAATTAAGAAAGGCAGAGAAGAATCTTGCATAGCAGAGAAAGCCATCTCGATGAGAGATGAGTAGATAAAGCTATCAACCTACCATAATAATTAAAACACACAGTCCTTAATATTGCACTTGAATGTGTTTCATGGGAGAAAAGCCAGAGACAATTTATTTTTGTGTTTTGCCTTCCATGGCTTGAATTGGATAACATGGAAAGTCATAGCCAGTAGTATTTACTTTAATATTTGCCAACACGAAACTGATTGTGGTAAAAACACTGGGGTGTATGATTAAAATCAGCAGTGTTCTGAAAAAATATTTCAGCAATTATTAACTGCAAGTAGCTTATAAAGTCCTACAGAAGCCATTGGAATTTGAGCATGTGCATACAATTAAAGGTATTGATATGTACAAGAGGACTCTGCAAAGACCCACTTTTTGTTTGCTACAAATATACCTTTGTCTCTTGTCCTCATCATATAAATCCTTATGGCATCAAAATATTTTTTCATTTGTTTTTCACAGTTTTTCAAGATTTATAATAGCATTTTACAGGGACAAATTTGGATAGTAGCTGGAGGCAGATTGTTTTGGGAAAAGAGACTGAAATTGGCTGAAGTACTAGATAATAAATGGGTGTAATCTGTGTGATAGTAAAGGCTTGCCTTATTAAAATTCCCCACATCGGTGCTGATTTGATAAACACCTTTGTTAGGATATATCACACAGTATATTAAGAAAGCTGTTAATGAAAAATGAATATTGCAATGTCTTTTTGGCAGGCTGAATGTTCTTTTTAATAATTCAGTTTATTCCTCAAAATATCATTTTATTCCTAGAACAGAAAATAAGAACATGGCATAATTACTAAACCTCACCTTTTCCCTTTCCTAGCAATGCACATCTGACTGATGCCCACTTCCTCTCAGTTTTTCTGGTGCTGCGCTACTATATAATGACTCAAGAAATGCTCAAATTTTGACATGAAGAAAGGTCTGTTATTTTCTGAAGAATGGCAGATCTGAAGGATTGACCTTCATTTTTTAGACATGATATGTTTTTATTTTCTCTGTAGAACCGGTAAATTTATGAAGCTTCCTGTGTATTCTGCATTTAGGGGAAAATGAACATCTGATTTGACTTGCAGCCCATTTCCCTCTTTAATAGGTCAGATAAAGTATGAACAGCAGAGACAGTATATCACCTCCTGACCCTGACAGGTCATCACAAAGCGCGTAGCTGTTTTCCAAACCATTTATTTCTTCTGATTGTCTCTGTCCAGGCAGTCATATTTCATTATTTTCCTGCGTACTTTTTAATTTTGCTCTGCTTGCTATTTTTGATGTGGATGTCCTCCTGGGATAAGAAGCTCTCTAGAAATCAGAGAAAGGAAAAAGAATTAATCTGTCTGGAATCCCACAGTTGTTGGTTTACATATAAATTAGATTTATCTTTAGTTTGGCTTCCTAAGAGTTGGCTTTTCTGGCTCTTGCAATCAAAGCTCTGGGGACCTGAGAAGAAGCTGGAGATGTTTTTTTTATGGCTCAAGGGATGGAAGAGATGATTGAGTTATTGTATAGGATGGACACCCATGGTGTTCAGGGAGAAGCTGCATTATTGTGAGAGCAGAGAGAGTTTAGGTGGCATAAGGCTAAACTTGTAGGAAACCATGCATACCAGCTAATAAAATAAGGCTCATCTCCTCCCCCCTTCCTGCTGCACCAGGTTTACCCCTGAAATGATACTGCAACTTTCTATATGTTAGGACACAGGACTGGTAGTGTGCCCTGGTTTCAGCTTCAGTAAAGTTAATTTTCTTACCAGTGGCTGCTATGGGGCTGTGTTTTGTGCGGAACATGGGGTTGACAATACAGAGGTGTTTTTGTTATTGCTGAGCAGGGCTTACACAGAGCTTTTTCTGCTTTTTGTAAGGCCATGCTGGTGGGAAGTTGGGGCTGCTTCGGAGGCTGGGAGCAGACACAGCCAGGAGAGGTGACCCAAAATGACCAAAGGGACGTTCCAGACCATATAGCATTACACTTGGTATATAAAGTGGGAGGAAAAAGGAGGAAGGAGTCGGCATTTGGGGTGATGGCTGAACACCTGCCTGCCCATGGGAAGCAGGGAATTTAATCCCTTGTTTTGCATAGCTTTTGTGCACAGCTTTTGATTCCCAATTAAACTGTCTTTAGTGCAAGCCATGTGTTCTCAATCTTTTAACCTGCTGTTCCCACCCAGATCCCACTGATGGGGGAGTGAGCAAGTGGATGCCTTGGGCTTGGCTGCAGGCTGGGATTAAACTATGACACGGTGTTATGCCTTAAATATTGAAACTGTTTTCTTAGTAGGGGCATGTATTATGCTTCAAGATATCTCAGACCATTTCAGAAAACTGCAGGGCATGAGCCTGAGATTCTGTGCTTACTCACCACCTCTGAAGGTGTGTTTAGATTGGTTATCTAATGGCAGCCAAAGTTTCTGAAACTGAGCTGGTTGTAAGAGTTGCTGTACTCCTCTGCATTCAATATGAGCTTCTTGCTAATTGTTCAGATGTCTGGGTCATGTATTCCAGATGTCAAGCTGTAGGCATTCAGATCCAAATTCTGCAGCCTTAGTGAATCAGCTTTAAAACTAAAACATGATGGAAATGTTTTGCCCAGGTGAAACAAAGCCCAAATTGTCCTTAATACATATTCATGTGCAGTTAGAGGAGAGCTGAGGAAGAAATAAAAAGTATTGCTTTTTGTTTGCACTAAAGGCCAAAAATCAGAGTTTTGAAGATTTTTTTCCTTCAAGGTAAGAGAACAATAGTGGAAAGCAATACATCACTAAAATGTAGCAGAAGCTGTTTTTATTTTTAAATTTTTGCATTAGAACTACTTGCAGGATTACTAACTATAAGAAATGATGTGCCCTTAAAAATTACCAACAAAGAATTGTTCAGGAAGGTTTCTATTTTGGCATACTGTAGGAATGTTAGTTTTGTTTGGTTCCTATTGCTCTTTATCCCTCTGGGGGCTTGAATGGGACAAAATTGAAGAGATGCTCTTTCTTTCATTTGTTGTTTTCGTTTTCAGGTTTGGCAAATCTCTGAGTCAAAGGACATTTTTAGTAGCATGTTATTGGACAAACACCTTCCAGGTGAGACTCCTTTCAACACTTGTAATGTGTGAGTTGCTCTTTCTGAACACGTTGAGCTTCCTCAGCCTGTGTGATAAGCTGGACCCATGAGCCTCACTGTGTTTGTGAGGAAGGGTCACTGCCTGCCAGAAGCAAGTGCTGGATTTGCAGCTTGTGTTCATGGTGATGAAGAGGCATTCCAAGTCCAATGCATCTGCTGTCCTGCAGGGCAAGCCAGGGAATATAACTGACATTTTTTTGGATGGAGAAACATGGATTGAAACTCTAGAGAGCACCAACTGTGGAAGAAGAAACAGCTCCCATCATTAATTTTTTATGGATGTTAGTTGTAGGTACCATTCACTCAGGTGATTGAGGTGACTTTCTGTTATACTGAAGGAGAGCAGTACTACCTCTGAGTGCCTCAGACAGTGAGAATTTAAGGGCTTCTTTGCTTTGGGGTAAATGGGAAGAACATTTATACAGTGTTATAACAATTTCGTCAGATGATGAACGTACTCTGAACAGATTGGAATAGAAGTGCTAGAGACTGCCTCAAGATATGGCTGTCTGCTTAAAAATTACATCTAGCATAAAACCATTAATAGCTCGTTTCTCCTGACTTATTCAAGCCCATCATCATCATCCATTTTATTGAACATCCCTCTCTTGCACACAAAGACACTATTTTTGCTGCAAGTGGAAATAACGTCTTGTTTACATGGTTTGGATGCTAGAAAAGCCAGCCTATATTTCCACGGTTTTATAACTGAAAGATGAATTGTATAAAGATGCGCATAAAAGATGTGAAGATACAACTTGCCTCCCCTGAATGTGCAACAAATATTGATACTCAGTTGGAATTAGTTTCTTAGTTTGTAGAAACAAAGTTTTATGGACAGTAGAGGATGCAAGAGAGAAAAGGAGCAAGGTTTGCCCTACAATTTAAGGGAAAAAAAGTACCTGTGAGAGGCTGGTGTCTCCCTGTTACTGAGGATGGCTCCAGTCACAGGAGCTCACAAATGTAAGAGAATGTCAGCCTGTTTTAGCAAACAGCTTGAAGCCTCACATATAATTTGCATAGAAATTACAGAATGCAGGAATTACCACTGCATTTTTTCTTAATGCAGTTCTGCCTGACAAAGGAAAATAGGAACCCTTTAGCAGGCTTTTACAGACTCCAGTGAAGAGTCTCTCAGTGTTATCTATGACCTTGGGAAGGGAAAAGAAGTTATAGTTTTCATGACTGTCACCCTGCATTCCTTATATACTCTTTGTATTTCATAAATGCCCTGTATTTTCACATCTCGAGATATGTCAGCTGAAGTGTGTAATCTTTGGATGAAAAAGGATGCAAAAGGATATAAAGCCTGAATATAATTTTTGTTAACAACCGCAAACTGAAGAGCAAAAGTACCCTACATTTACTGTTAGCTGTTTTATGGTAGTTTAATAACAGCCAGTGTTGTTGAGAGACTGATGGCAGCAAAATCACGTTTTGATCAGTGAAAAAGATACTAAGGTAGGAATGAAGCTTTATTTGAACTTCCAAACTTGTGTTTGAACTTGCAGTGGGTGGATGTTGGCTGTGTGCCAGGAACCCACAAAAGCCATTCTGTCCCTCCCCTCCACAGCTGGGCAGGGGAGAGGAATTATAAAGCAAAGGTGCCAGGGATTGAGATGAGGACCAGGAGAGATTACACACCAAAGGGAAGTATTTTATCTTTACATATATATATAGTATTTTGCATATATAATGAGTAAGGGAGAAAATATATATCAGAGAGGCATTTTTTTAAAAATTACTCTTCAAAACTGTCCAGAATTTGAAATAAAAATTGTCTTTTAAAACTTTGACTTGATGCACAGGAGGTGAGAAGATAAAAGATTTAACCAAAAAAAAAAAAAAAAAAGCAATATTATTCCAAATAAAGTCAGGGAAATCAAAGTTCACACATCAGGGCATAAATTCAGACCTCACACAAAGGCCCAATGGCAATCTATGATACTAGCTTGGTGAATAGAGTTATCTTCTTCCCCAGTATGCAGAATTTGCTGGGCACAGCCAGCATGCCCACCAGTCTGATTGCAATGCATTTTTGTACACCTTTCAATACTGCCTCTGACTTTCACCTCTCCGATCTGCTTTTAAATTTTGAATTATTTGCACTTGAAGCTGTACTTAGTTTATTGATCTTCGTATTTTGATCTTCTTTCCCTGTAAACAGTACTGACCTTTTAAGGTTTCTGGAATCTGTGGAATGATTTTAAACCAAGGGTGTGACTAACTGCTGTGCAATTTGTGTTCCTGTCATACAGTACTGTCTCCTTTATTGTATAATTGCAAGCAAGAGAAACAAAAAAGAATTAAATTGAGCAGAAGAAAAATGAAGCAGAATAAAAAGGTGAGAAATGTATTAAACAGTTGTGGATTACTGAAAGTTCACAAAACCAAGAGGACGTACGACAATACAGATTTTCTCATGAGACTGCCCCATCTGTCTTCTCCTATTTTCCTTCATTTCCATAATGCTGAATTAGTGACCCATTTCTAAATAAGCAAAGTCAAGCTCTATCAGTGTCTGGGTAAAAGACCTCTTAAGCACTTACTTGTATTACAGTAATGGAGTAGATTTATTCTCATGAGACTTTGAGGTGATATTAAAGTGAGACCTATTGCTAATGTCAGGTATTTTGATTTTAGATGCATTACTGGGAAATTATCACCATCCAGTTAATATTTACTTTATTTTATTTTATTTTCTGTTTTATTTATATATTTATATTTTATTTTATTTTTTTGTTTCACTTCAGAACAGAGGTTGGTTCTGCTGCTCTGACAAAATTGTGATTTGAAATTTTACAGTTATTGGCTTTATTTTTGAACCGATTTATTTGCATGGTATCCATTTTCAGTCCCGAGAAGTTGTGGAATACAGAAGAGACTATTTTAGTTCAGACACATGTGAACTTATGTTACTCATACCTTTGCTACAAATTCCTGCAGAGGAGCACCATGAATTTTAATGTAACTTTTACCTTTCATTATGGCTGTATGATTTACAACATTCTTCATTTGCCAGAAGCTCCTCAATTGCAAAGCAGATTCTTGAAAAGAAGTACGTTTGAGAAGTGGGATATGAAAAATTAGAGGGGAAAAGTTGCTTTTAATCAAATCAAAAGCTGATCTTCAAAAATTCTTGAGGTTCTCATACCTAGCCTATGCAAGCACAGTTTCCAATCTGAGAGGCTGTCTTCAGTGCTGTGATCAGGCCTTGGGTCTAAACTTGAAAAACATGAAGGGATTGAACTTGGATTCACTTCAGTTTAAAGGCTTGATAAGGAAAAATGGCATAATGGCTTAATTTAAACATTATTCCCTTGCATACCACAGCTGCAGATGAAATTTTATTAATACATTAGCCTAGTGGTAGTGATAATGAAGAGTGACATAGGTACAAGGAAGAACGTGTAAAATAATGAGAGTTAGAGCAGTTGCTTGTAACTATTTAAATTTGAGGTCATTCTAAATGCAAAAAGGGAAGCTTTGTATAAACATAATCCTTTATAGCTCAAATCCCTCTGAAGAAATTATTTTATGAGCGGATATAAACACTGTGCTCATAATAAGAATAATTTAGCTAAACCAAAACAATTTCAGAGACATATATATTTTACATGGCCTGCCTTTTCCCTGGTGCACTTTTGCCTGCGGCTGAGCTATATTCTCCAAAAACACAGCTCTGTCTTTGTTCTTGCATTAGGCCTGGCTTACTGGTAGTGCTACTAGTATGTGAAGGCACACCACTCACACTTTCAGTATAGACTAGGAGATAGATACCATATCATTTTGTCATCTGCTGAAGAATCTGGAGAGAGTGCATTTCCATAGTGCTGTAGTTTGTCACCTCTTTCAGAAGACATAGTGTGAGAGAGTAAGGATCACATTAGGATTAACCATAATTATGGCTCCTGAAAATTTTTGTTTTTGCAGAGCACCAGTGTACAAAATTAGACACGCTTGTGAATTTTGCTGAGATGAACAGTAGAGCTCCTTCTGTATTTTTAAATTTAATGACCAAGTTCTTAATTCCATTTTCTATTCATGAGAGAAGGCCAAATGCATTAATTACTTAAGTACAACAATACCAGTAGATAGAAACTGATGTGTCACTGTAAAGATTTTGAGAGAAGACTTCTTCTGTTTTCTCATATTTGTAGTTTTCTTCCATAGGATACATCATCTTATACATACCCCTATCATGTGCTTGCTTTCTCTGTGGTTATGCCTATATATGTTTGCAAATGCTGCTTTTTCAGTGTGAATATAACCTTCTTCTTGTAAGACAGCTACGATGTTGAGACTAGAGCTCTCTGAAAAGGAGGCAAATTTCTGTGTTCCACTTCAGAGAATTTTACTGTTTGATTTATTGTTTTAGTGACGTCAGTGTAAAATGTGGCTTGCTTTGGATGTGCATGTGTCTTTTCAAGCTGTAGAAATTTCAAGAAAAGTAAAAAATCAAACTCCTTAAATATCCATCTGGGTTTTACAATATTAAAAAAAAATTGTGTTCATAGTACAGGACAAGACACACCATATAGGAGAGTTGGAACTCAGTGATCTTTAAGATCCTACCCAATCCAAGCCATTCTGTGATATGTGATGTATTTTTGCACTGAAGATAAAAAGTATAATGTCTTACATCTGAAAATTCTATGATATTATGTCTCTATTTTTTTTTCTTTTGGGCAGATGTTAATCGACTTTCCCCCCACCTTCTCAAAAACCAAACCCAAAAATTCCCATTAAGAGCAAAAAGATCCAATGAAAAAAATTTCCTCCTCTAGCTGAAATATCTTCAAGTCCTCTCACATCCTCAAAGAGAATAAATTCTCAAATCTGGTAAGTTTGGCTTTGTTAAAAATGTTTTGGATTTTTTCATTGATATTAATAGCCCAACTCAACCCTGATGATTGAACAATGCTGACTTGTTTATGTTCTGTTGCTTCAGTTAGAGTGGCAGAGATCAGAGTTATAGATATGATACGTGGTGACAAATATAGCATCTGGTATAGTTATGATCTTGTTGATCAGACTATGCCTCTGGCTTCCTCCTTAGGTGTTCCAGCTGGCTTCTCTCCTGCCTTGTTATTCAAAAGTTACAACTGAGGAAAAATGTCATTTGGATGCTGTATGCTGATACGTAAAATATGATAGCCATGCCTGGCAGGCCAGGCATCTCCGGCAGGCAGACATCCATCTATCTATCTATCTATCTATCTATCTATCTATCTATCTATCTATCTA
>JANRMJ010000066.1:43695750-43712127 GCA_025584955.1 Alethe diademata
TATCTATCTATCTATCTATCTATCTATCTATCTATCTATCTATCTATCTAATTATTTATTTAACTACCTCTGACAGACAAATAGCCCCTCTCACAGCCAGGTAGAAATCCTTGTATTACTTCCAGTTTCCCGTTCATACCTCTTTCACTTAACAGGCCCCTTCAAGTGTCACTTGAAAGTATTTCTTTCAAAGGCAAATGCAAGCACTCATTAATAATATGGTTTTGAAAACTTTTAGATGTGTTCTTCTATGCCCTACCAAACTAAGGAAGAATGTGATCTTCCACTGTTCATCTCCTGCCCCATCTCCTCCATCCCAGCAAATAATTTGAGCCTAGAAAGCCACATCAGAAGGGGTTCTGCCATGGTTGCTGAGGTCAGTATGGAGGAAGATGGATTATTGTAGGTTCTAGTTCTTCTAATTGTACTTCTACTGTGAATAGTCAAAGCAAAAAAAGCCCCAAAATGACTATGCTCAGCTCCTTGAAAAGGAGAATTTCATGGTACAATAATCTTACAATGAGAAAATATGATTACGGAAAGTAATTTCCTCAGTGTAATCATGTTTGTGTTATTGCAGAGTCAGACAGTCAAGTTTCTCTTAATAAAATTCTCTTTCACAGCTCAGCTGCTGTTTTTGCTTGCTCCTTCCATCATCATCCTGCATTTGTGAGAACATCTCTTCCTCTAGATATGAATATATGAAAAAAATCCATGGTTAGAGCAGTGGGCTATTCAATTTACTGACTGCTTTTTAAGAGACAAAATGTCTTCTAGACACCTCCTATCCAACTATTTGTATAAGCAACTGTTCCTTCTCACATCAATGATTACTCTCCAAATTTCAAAGGACAATTGTAACATGGATGTATGAAAATATATTACTAATAAGAAAGTGGTTCTTCTTTATTGAGTGTATAGTAATTTAGTCACAAAGCACTAAAGACAAAGCATTTGTCTGTGAGCTCTGGGCCAAAGCTCTACAGATCAAAGAATGAGCAGCATGGAATTCATGGTGTGAGTGAGCTCCCTACCCATGAGAAGGTACTTTACTCTGGCCGTGAGGTTCTGTAACTGCCAGAGAAAATGAAGTAAATCCCAGACAAAGTTTATACTTTTCCAGATAGGGTGCTTCCATGGCAACTTAGCAGACCAGCTCTATCTGCTGAAAACATGTGAAATGATGCCATGATATGCCTGGGCACCACAGTAACTGCTTCTTGAGCTGTGTGAGGTAAAAACATGAGTCAGAGTAAGCATGTAAAAGCTGATTCATTTTGTCTCACTTTCTAAAATTATTAGAAGTTTTACCATTTGTACTTACTTACATTGTTATGGTTGTTATTTTGTCAAAGAAGTACTGAAATGAGTAAGAATAGTATAAAAAATTCTCATGCTATGTGGTATTTATAAGCACCACATCTTCCCCCCATAGTACCTTGATGGATAAAAAGGTCTATGGCTGTGATTAACTCTTACATGACAAGCAGAAAGTTGGTTGTTCTTTTGGACTTGTTTTGTGAACACCTATGAGTATGAAATACAAACTGACTCTGAGGAAGGAGGCAATCATTTCGTTTACAGATTTCTGCTCTTACTAATTTTCTGTGAAAAATCAAACCAGTTTTCAAATATACCTCTGTATAAACAATAAGACATTATAGATGTTTTGAAAATGTAATTTATTTTTGAGCAGAATGCATGACAACATTTCTTTTGTTATTATACAAGTATAAAAGATGAATAATTATACCAGAGGTAGAGTGGTGACCCTACTGTATGGTAAAATCCAGTACATGGAAGTAGAAACAAGAAAAAAACAGTTTGTTTAGCTGAGAAGTAGATTAACTCTTTAACAACTCGTGTACATTTTTGCTGTATTCTGTCCCTGGAAATTTAAAAAAAGGATCAAATCACAGCAGTTAAATTTGACACCAGGATAAATTCAGGGAAAGTCCAAGGGCTAGGTGAAAGACCAGAGTGCATGATAAGGTTGTCCCTGTCTGGCTTTTGAATCTATTAATCTTAATGAAGGATGCAAGTGTAAGCCATTTGTACTTTGTCTGGTGAGCTCAGTTTACAGCTGCCTGAAGAGGAGATGATGTGTTTCTCTTTCTATATCCTGGACCTCAGTGGGAACATGGAAGTTATAAGTAACTGAGCCAGATCTTGTGACTGTCCTAAAAAAAAAAAAAAAAAAAAAAAAGCTGCCAAGTTTACAATGGCTAGAGTTATTCTTAAGATACCATTCTCTGGTTCAGTGCTCCAGCTCCATCTGTAATTTCCACTGGAGTGGGAATAATTCGATTGTGTAAAGGGGATGGAGTCTCTGTTAAATTATCAGCAACAAGGCAAAAAATAATTTTGATTTGTGAAAGACTATGAACCAGGGCTCCTGTCTAATGCTGTAAAAAATAGTTTAGAACTAGCAAAGGCCATATATATAGAAGAAGGTATGACATTTTGAAAGGTTACATATGCTTTCACTTTTTGGCTCTTATAAAGCTTTTCTTTGCAAGTGTTTAATTTTATCTGTTTATTTATTTCATTACATTATGTTAGTACAAGACTTCTAGCAGCTAAGAAATAACAAAGGTATTTTCTCAATTAGCTGACCTCTATTGCTTGTTACTATTTGTTAATGCTACTTAGACCTGATCTGATCTCCACAGATCAGACCATTTAATAATTCACCTTTATTTCTTTCCTCTTTTCATAATTTTTTCAAATAATTTCATTTCCTATAGCAAAATCTTTTCTTTGAACTGTATTTTTAAACCTGTGATGGGCAATGGCATATAAACATTTACAAACTAAACACATTTACAAATTAAAATTTCAGCTTCTAAGCTGAAAATATTTTACTGACTGTACGTGCACAGATGTGTGCCTGCATACAGACAGGCATACTGGTGCTGCAGAAAGCAAGACTGGAGAAAATACCAATTTTTCTGCTAATAAAAGTAGTAAACAGTCAGTACAGCACAGCTCTAGCTCTGCATAAACTTAGGGAATCTTTTAAAACTCCTAGATTAGAAAGCCAGGAGCTGTCTTTTGTAACTAGGCCTTTTTTTTTTTTTTTTTTTTTTTTTTAAGGATTTGCTTTTTAAAAGCCCAGGGTTTAAACTCGAGGTAAATTACAGGTGCTAGGTTCAGCACTAGGTTCAGGACAGACACATGAATCAATATAATGAGCGAATCAGACTTTGCTGATGGAAACAGATACCCTGTCAGGTCATCAGTGCAATCTCCTGAGGAAGCAGGTTTATCCTTTGATGTATATCTTCCAGTTTTTGTCCTAGTACGTGGAGCAGATAGCCCATTTCATAGTGACATGTAACTCTGAATCCTGAGCCTATAGTAATTTTTTTCTGCAGAAAATATTTGCTGAACACTGAATTCTCTGAGTGTTAGCAGTTTGGGCTTATGGTACAAAGGTACTACTGTCTGACAGATGTCAGCTATTATTCTTATAATTTCTGTATGTATTGCAGTGAGACTGCTATAGTACCAGAGATATGAACCAGAGCTGACAACAGAACTGAGTGTGGCTAAAGGGTGTTCTAGTTTTGTTGCTTAGTAAAAGTTACAATAAAGATGACTTTATGAATTCAGGTAGATGATTTTAAAAAAAGTAGATGTTGTGTGTGACTTTTCAGGAAGACTTCGTATTTTATTTCCTCATATTTTGTGTTCTTTTTAAGCTAGAGGGTTTAGTCAGACTGATGAAAAGCTTCATACTTTCAAGTCTGCAGGCAAAAAAAGAATCATTGAGCACTATTACCTCTAAAAAATTAATCACATATTTTCTGTAAGTATCCCCCTTGTAGATTACCCTTAGACTTAAGCTCAGCACTCTTGTGAGTGCTTAATTGGGTAGCAGCCAGACTACTCTGCAGTATGTAGGATCCACAAGAGCAAAAAAGGGTAGTAGGCATGATATTAACTATTATTGGAACCTGGAGTTCTATGGGTGTACACATCTGGGCAAGTTTTAGTTGTTTGCAAACAGGTTCATACCAAAACTATAAGCAGACATAGTGTTTTTCTTTTCTTGGCTAACACACAGAAATAAAGTGGCTGAAATAAAGACACTGCTGTGCAGAGAACCCCAGTGCAAGCTCCTGCTGGGAAGGCAGTTATCAGCCAGGTGGGGAAGTGTCAGCCCTGGCTGCTCCTTAGCACAGTTTGCAGCTTGATGTGCTGTCTTCTGACTTCCCTCTGTCTTTCTGACATTGTCATGTTGGTTTGCTACTTGAGTTTCTATTACCTATTCAGAAATTTTCCTACTGTGTAAGTAAGAAAATATTTAATTCTCTGAATGTATGAATTGCCATGCTATAGGGACCCTAAATTCCTTCTAGAAGTCCCATAGGCACATGGTAGGGTTTCACATTTTTCATTGTTTCTTTTCATTCTTTGTTGAATATGAGAAGCACCATGTTAAAGCTGACTGAAACACAGTCAATTTCACAGCTTTGAACCAAGTTTTAGAGCTTTTTCTCACTGAAATGCTTATTTAGATTCATTCTGCATGAGTGGTCAACAAAATTCACAGTGAGGTGATTGTCCTTTGGGGGCTTCCATGAAATGAGTCTGATTTTTGTGGCTAGTCCTGTGGGTAATTATTCCTGACAAAACTCCTGCTGTGGCTGATTCAGAGCAGGAGCATATCCAACATGGCCATGATAAACTACTCCTTTAATGGTGCAAATCACATCTTTCCATTATGGAACGAGTCATTGATTAATCATTTTGTGGGTACTTTCTTTGCAGAAACCTTCAGTCAGCTGGGTATAACCTCTGTTCCTTTCCCTTGCATCTCTTAAAACAGTGTGAAAATTCCAGTTAAATACAAAACATGCAAAATATAAAAGCTATAGATGAGTCTTATTATCATCAAATCTGTAAGGGTCAGAGCACACAGGGGCAAATGTATGTAAATAAGAGCATTAAAAAATTGCTAATCACAGATAGTCTATGAATAATATAGGTCAATTTTCCACTGTAGATAATCCTGTGGGTTAAATAATATTTTGCCCTTTCCAGTCCTTTTGGAATTCCTTTGATGTGTGTACTTTGGCATACTAGACTGCAGTCTCAGGAGGGGAAGTGTTAAGTTCATATTTGACACTCCACTGTGTGCATTCAATTATATACATCCCATTTATGATTCTGGTTGACCATTTCACACTGTGCTTCTGACAGCTTGGCGCTAGGGCAGGCTATGAGTCACAAACAGCTGAGGTAGCTCTCTGAAAGTGACAACCATCTGGAGCTTTCTGCATTTGTTTTGAAGTGGCAGCCTTGTTGTCCTCCTTCTTTGAGTGCTTTATTCAGTTCTCCTTCTCTATTGCCAATGAGATGAGAAACAAAAGCAACATTTTGCTCCCCACACTCCATGCCATAATTTCTCTGGATAATCATCTGGCATTTCTGTGCTTATGTGAAGTTTTGATGCCAAGTGGGCAGAGAGCATTCAAGAGCAAAGCTGTTGTTCTTTCTGCTGTTAACCAGCAGAGACAGGATAAATTATTCACTCGGCACAGTCATGTCAGAGGAGTGAAGTGGTGGCAGACTCCTTGGGTCAGAGTTTTAATCATTTTGTACAACTGAGAAGATGCCATGAAAGCTTTGTGTCATGCTTGCCTTGTGCTGGCAAGGGCAGCACTTTGGACAAAAGGAATTGGGAAACAGGCCCTTAAATCTCATTGCTGAGGCAGCTCCACTGGTGCCCCATAAATGGCTTCAGCACCAGCCCCCTGACATAACTTAGTGGAGCATGATTCTCTTGATGTTGTATATTATTTTTATTGTCGCTCATTGTACCATTGGCTTCCTTTGCTAGCATTTCATTTACATGTTCACACACACATCTGTTACTGAGCAGAAATACCCACTGGGAGTTGCTCTAGGTGCCATTATTCTTCTATGCCCATATTTTGGTAGCAGTAACAATCTCAGGCAAAAACTAGGCATATTTTCTCTGTTTAGTTAAAGCTGGGGCTCAAAACTGCAGCATAAATCCTTTTTTTGCTTAAAAAAAAAGAGTATTAAGATAATTAGCTTTTTTG
The DNA here is from genome assembly GCA_025584955.1 of Alethe diademata. Classification (NCBI taxonomy): domain Eukaryota; kingdom Metazoa; phylum Chordata; class Aves; order Passeriformes; family Muscicapidae; genus Alethe; species Alethe diademata. The sequence continues at coordinate 43,701,825 of JANRMJ010000066.1, forward strand.
GCGGGGATTTAAATATTGTTTTGTTGCTCCATTGTGCTTTAGAACCAAATGGTAGAGACATTGGCAAGGTTTACCTTTGGTTCATAGCTGTGCTGTAGCACTGAGCAAAAGAAGTTATGTCTGCGTTGTCAGCTAGTAACAGTGAAGTTTTCTGTGCTGGAATTGTTGGTGTTATCAAGGACCTTATGCAGAACTCAAAGTCTGAAATACACTCAGATTCCAATGGATGTGAAATAATTTATTTTATCTTTGGCTCTGCTTGTCCTATTTCTGTTTTCAGGATGTATTTCAGAACATATTTCAGGCAGCTGTGCCAGCATAGCTGAGGATCTTTGTCTGTTGGGAGTACTGGGAAGTGTTAGAGACATTAAAGTACTGACAGCTCTGTGGACTGGTTGCACATGAACCTCACACAGATGTAAGGCTGCCTTCCCTGGTAAGGCCTGAACTGAGACCTTGAGTTCAAAAAGGAATAAACCTTACTCACAGCATCAAGGAAATCATAGTTACTTATTCATTGTTGTGCCTCTAGATAGTCTGGCAGGTTTTTGTGGGGTGATAGACATGAAGTATTACTTTTAAAACACTTTTCAGAAAATAAAGGTTAAGCATTTCTTTTGAATAAAGATCAGTAGTCAAATTTGAGCAGATAACCTTCTCCTGGCTTCTGGCATCCCAGAAGCTACTGAGGGAGGAAAGCGTGCTGAGAACTGAGGCTTCTTTTCACTTCTGCTGTCAAGTCTTTGCAGTGAGAGGAGAGTTCAGTCTGAGAGGAGACTGCTGTTGTGTCATTCTCTCTTTTATGTCATAATACAAAGCTTCTTCATTTGGTTATGAAGTCTTTTTAAGTCCCAGCTTCCCGTTCAGGTGTTCTTCTCAGCTCTTATAGCTGTTTCTGTTATCAAGCATCCCTCAGACAGCTGTATTAATCTTTTCTGCAAAAACATGTACTAAAAATATTTTTTGTCAATTTTTTGTGACATCAGGTATAGATATTTTTATTTCAAAGTCAGTTTAAAAGCATATATATTTTTTTAATACATACCCAAATCAGGGAAGAAGGGCCAGTGCAAGATGGTTTGCAGAACTCTCACAGAAACTTGCATAGGCACTGATGTGCCCATAATTCCTTATAGAGGGTTTGCAATTTAAGCTTTCTGGACAGAGGGACATATTTCAGGGATTTTCTGTAAGGATGATAGTAAGTCTTTGTTTAGATGAAGAAAAGTGCTCTAGCAGGGATATAGAGGGCGTGATTAGAGGCAGAGCCAGGCACGGCAGAATGAAACTTGGCCAAACTGTATTTGTGCTTTGGATGCCACTAATTCAGAAACAGGCGTCTATGGTTGGATTTATCTGTGGTAGGAACCTAAAAGATGAATCTTCCTTTATACTTGCTTTATATTATTTATTTTTGATTGAACAGTCTTGGGAAAAAGATTTTTTTTCAGTGTCAGACTCAATTAAAAGTCTTAAGGAAACTCAGAGATCCGGGGGAAAAAGCTGGTTGAAGAGAAACAAAATAAATGCCACTGTGCTACACTTATCAGAGGCCTTTCTAGTACTTCTGTAGTTTTTGGCTGTGTAGTCCCTAAGCATAAAGTCTGTGCAAGTAAATTGTGGAAACAATCACACTTTTTTCCTTCTTTACCCTTTCATTAGGAAAAGAGAATGAAGCAAACAATAAAAAATAAAAAACAAACCAAAAAACCTGAAACACCCAAACCCACACTATCCTTATCTGTGAAGTCATGGAAAAATGAGTCAAAAAATAAATACTATGTGCAGATCTCTTGAGATAAGCTTGCAGGCAATTTTTGATGGCCAGGATGAACAGATAAAACCTATCTAAATCTCTGTAGCACCTAAAGAGCAAAGAAGTGTGGGCTTTGCCATTTAGGAGATTGCTATTTCCTGCTTTATCAGGTATCTCATGACACTTGTGTGTTGAACACTGGAACGGTGATTTTGTAGGAATCTGAGTAATATTTTTTTTCAAAAGATGTTTTGCATTGTAGAAAGTAAATGGAAAGCTTGACTTCTAAGTGCTCAGAAAAGAAAAAAAAAACCAACAAAAAACAAGAGAGACCACAACTTGCTGGTTTGGAAATTAGATTTCAAGATATAGGGGCTTGATATATTTTGAAGAAAATTGGTCTCAAATTGCTAAACCCAGTAGGTCCCCTCTTCCTCTGTTCTAAAGTGCATCTTCAAATGTTTAAAAGAGCTGTTGGAATAGCAGCTCTCCATGAAGGAATAGAGCATGATACTGAAAATGCCAAGGTTGTGGATTCAATCCCTATACAGGCCCTTCTTTTAAAAGTTGGACTTAATGATCCTTGTGGGTCCCTTCCAGTTCAGAATATCCTGTGATCTAAAAATGGTTTGCTGAGGTTGGCTGGAGAGGAGCACAAAGTCTAGCTTGAATGACTGCAATCCTTTGGAGCCACCATCCTGTAGCTCCATTTTCTGTGACTCTTTCCGCTCTGGAAGGTTTGGCTGCTGCAACAGCCTAAGTGATATGTTAGCCAATGTTTCCCTCATTGTGATTCAACTATTTTTTTCTTGAGATAGTGGATTTTCTTCACTTGATTAGTATAAATCATTGTTAGCAAAAGCACTTCTTGGTCAGGATAAATTCCATCTATGCTGTATGGGTTTGCTCTTTTGGCTGTGATGGCAGGCCTTCACTAGAAACTCCAATATCATGGTCCTCAGAAACAGACACAGCTAATACTGCAGCAGTGATCTCATGAGAAAACAGAGCTCTAGAATCCTGCTTTTCACTTGCAGGCTGATTTAAACTTGGTCTACCATGAGTCCTCCTGCTGTTGTCAGAGAAGGGTCATCACACTTCCCCAGTTTCTATAGTACCACAGTAACACTGAGATTAATTGAGAGGGTACCAGTTTAGGTCTGCAATAACTCCTACCATGTATTTCATCCAGATCAAATATTAGTGGGAAAAAAGGCTGGTTCTTATTTATTTTTTTTTTTCCAAACTACTGTCTGAAGTTTCTGAATGTTGTTCATGTCCCTCCTGCAGTATGAAGTGATACAGTTTTTGTTTTCAGGAATAAGAGGCTATACACACACACATACACACATGTATATGTATATATATGTATATATGTATATATGTATATATGTATATATGTATATATGTATAATTGTATAATTGTATATAATCAGAGGAACAACATAATTTTTTAAAAGTATTTCAGAGGCAGCCAAATTATTAGTAGTGAAAAGTGTAAGGATTCAAATTTTATTTTCAGCTCCTTTGCATTTTTGCCACTTCCATGTCATCTCCAAAATAGCTTCTCCTTTCTGGGGAAAGCTTAGGAGGGGTTGGAAAGCCATTATTGCAAGTTGAAATGGTTCCGAGTAAAAGCAAACTTGTCTTTATTGCAAATGAATCTTTATTGGGAGAAAGGATACAGCATGATCTCTTCCACCATTATGCATTCCATAAAATTAAAACAGAAGTAGGGATAAATAATTAGGAATTTTCCCTTTTGAGCATTCATGTCCATTTCTGCATGATGCTAGGGCGTTAGGGATTTTCTGGGTTTTTTTCTCTTTTTTTTTCTTGTATGGTTATGCTGCAATTTAAAATTTTTACATAACCGATTATCTAATTCAGGCTAAATTAGTGAATTTGTGCCAAATATGGTTCTTGAATGTAGAATGTAGAATGACTGTGTTGCTGCCATCAGTTTGAAACCATTTTGCCATTCCTGTTGGAAGTTTCTGCACTACCCATGGATGGCTGGTGTTATGGGCAGTACCTGCTACATTCTCTCATATTGCAGCCTATTAAATGAGAGTTTAGCCCATAGATTTTGTATACAGGATGCTGTTACCACTCCACTGAGGCCCTTTGGGTGTATCTTGACAATGCCTCCTTAGGGAGACATTAGACTGTTAAATATTGATGTGATACACTGCAATAGTTCCTTGGGTGCAGTTAATGTGTGTTATGTTTATGTGAATTTAGGAATTCTCTATTGATTGATGCAGGAGAATTATTACTTAGCATAGTAGATGCAGTTATTGATTACGCACAGTGCTACCATCATTTATAGGGGGTTAAATCGCTCCAGTCAGCATGTTATTTTTCCAGTATTCTGAAAGAAATGAACTGATGCAAAGGTTTTTTGTACTCTAAATGTGTCTGTGCCTGCTTCCATACACCACCTCACCCCCAGGATCCTGCTACCAATATAGTGCTGATTCTGGCTCCTTTCTGGCAGTGTCCTCACTGACACCTACAGCTCTGTTTGCCCAATTCTCTTGAGACAGTGCTACTCTGCACTACCCATAGGACTCCTTGGGTCTATCACTTTTCCTGTTCTTTGACCTAAAGTGTTTTGTTTTTTTTTTCCCCTGCTGGAAACATCTTACATGCCTGGTCCTTTTGCTTCTTTTCCTGATTCAGTCTAATTCTTTTCTGTCCTTCTCTGACTTTGGTCTTCCTTAGTTCCTCCCTATTATCTCTCCAGCTGCTTTTCTGGGACCCCAGGGGAAGACATAATTTCTCCTGTGTCACTCTACTTTCTGCTTTCTTGAGGTGTGTTGAAGTTGCTCCCCTGACGATCCAGATCCCTTAAGCATCTGATTATGGTTATGCATTTGTCCTGACCTACCCTTTGTTTCATTCATTTCCTGCACTGATGAATGTCTTCCCAGCCCTTGAAAAAAGGCTGCACGGCCGTATGGGGATGGAAAAGATTTTTTCCTTTTCACACCTGTAATAAGAAGGACAAAAGAACAGTGTGCCAAGTCTTCACAACAAAACATGAAAATGAAACACATTTCATATCCGTTTTATTTTTCCTGCTCCTCTATTCCCTTTTAAACCTCACCCTACTTGAAAACCTTGCAATGAAAATGTTTTCAAAGAACATTTGTTATTGTTTGTAATAACTTGCCCACTTTCCTCCTTTATTCCTCATTTTTTCCTACATCTAATCCTCTTCCTCCTCCAGATCTGGCTGCTCTGCTTGATCCTTGCCACTCATCATGTTAGGTGGTGACTGCTGGAGCTTGGAGGGACTCTGGCAGATTGAGCTCTCAGAGTCTGCCTGGAGAGAGAAAAAGATCTGTCCTTTTTATTCTTAAAAAGCGGAACTTTTAATGTCTTCCTTGGCTTGGTATCTTCTTTTTAGTACCTTACCTAGCTCACATTCAGGGAAATTCCTGCAGCTTTCTTCAAGTTTTTACTATTGTTGTTGGGACATTTTATCTAAGCCCCAGTGATAAGTCTTTTCACAATATGTTCTTGATTATCCTTATGACACTTTCTCACCCCATTCTCAAATGATCATGCTGAAAACTACTCTCTTTTGACCTTTGTCTTCCTGTCTGACTTAGAGTTGGTGTTCCACAAAACTGAGTCTGGTCTGGGTTGAAATACTATTTTACAGTCCTCTGTTGCAACTAATCCCAGATTAGTTAGGGTTTGAAGAGACCTCTGGAGATCAATCATCAAGTTCAACCTCACTGCCAAGGCAGGGTCACCTTGAGCAGGTGACACATGATCACATGTCGAAATGGGTTTTGAATGTCTCCAGAGAGGGAGAAGACTCCACGATGTTCCTGGGCACCCTGTTCCAGTGCTCTGCCACCCTCAACCTAAAGAAGTTCTCCCCCACATTGAGTTGGAATTTCTCAACATGTGTTTTAGATTATAGTAATTGAAATTTCCTGTGTTTTAGTAAATTCTATCATATTTTTATTATCTTTCTTATTCTAAAATACAGAAATATCAAAACTATCTATTTTTTGTTTCCAAAAGTGGTTATAGTTTTTACTGTGAATTCTTTCACAATATTTTAGAGAAGTAAGTGTTACTATTAGGATTGTTGTTCTCTTACTGAGGCACAGTAAATTTTTATTATGCATCAGTGAAATTTAAGGGCAGTTTGTAGTGGTCTGCATGGTCAAGGAAAATGGTTTAGCAGATGGCATTTCAGTCTAACAAGAACCAGCTGTTAATATCTCACCAACTAGCTTTCCAATGAAAACCTTCCCTTTTTGTCCAGGATAGAAACGAGAGTTGACATATCAGAGTTTTTCTCAGGACTGAAATTTCATTTTAAACTTTCCTATAATTTAAATTTTGTCTCCTAGTTTAGTGATCTGTCTGTGGGCATAGTCCATAAAATGGCCAGTTGGCTTTAAAATAAGCCTGCCATGGGTATTGACCCTTGAACTAATTCCCTGGAAAAATGAGAGCCAAAAGATATTCACTTCACTTTTACTTGTGATCAGATATCTTCTCCCCTCTGCTTTCCTGCTCTTATACCTTCTTACTCTAGCTTCTTATTTTCATAAGAGATTCAAACTCAATTCCTAATAAAATCAGGGCAAAGATCACAGGTAAGTGAAACCACTTAGTATTATCAGAGAAAATCTCAGTGAGAAATCCAGCATATGTTTAAAATATTGATTAGTTTTCATCATTGAGACTGTTCACTATTTCTTGACATTTTGTTTTATGCACTTACTCAAGAAAATCTTGCTTCACTCGTTACATGAGTTTCAGAACAACAAATTGGATTTAATTTCTGCTCTTAGTTTAGGTACCAGTTTGTGAAAATTAATAGCTGAAAAGATGTAGATGGACTGTTCAAAACAATGGTTCTGCTTCCTTCTACAAGCAAAAGCAGTAAATTGTCAACTGAAAAAAGGTGAGATAAAGGAAAGGGGAAAAACAGTGAGGCTCAGGGCAGTCTTAACCTTTTCCTTGAGGCTAGGAAAGGAGAATTTGTTCATGTCTCTAGAAGAGCATTGGTGTAGGATACAGCTTGTGTAGGAGTTGCAAGTCATGCTGCTTTCCCTCTTGCCTCTAATGTGTGTGCCCTGGGGTTATGGCCACTTGGGGCATGCTTACTGCAGCATAGACTCTTCCAGAACAGCAAGCAGTCAAAAGAACTGCAATTTTCTCTCCTTGAAAACAACCTTTTCTTCCAAAATCAAGTTCCTTTATCTTTTTTGTAAACAAATGATTGTTAGTACCTTGGTGCTTGGCTGATGTGAGTTAGCAGTCAATTGGTGATAATGGCACCTGGGATCTGTCTGGATGTAATAGTGCAAATAAAGGATGGGAAGGTATGCTCCTGTATGGATAGCTTGGCAGATCTGCAGGCAAATCCATGCATGCCAGAAGAAATGTAGATAAAAGAGCACTGAGAAGATTTGTATCAGTCAGATAATTCAAATAAATTAAAAAGGCAAAGATTTGTTGTTGAGTCTGTGTATTAGAGTGCTGGCTCCTTCATGGTCTATGGGGACATGCACACAGAAACCCTGAAGGCAAAGAGTTTTAGTATAAAAACCATTTTTAGTACTACTGAAAATACAACCTGAGTTGCCCTAAAATGCTTAAATAATTGTTATGGCTATCTTGAAGTACAGTCATGAATTTGCCTTCAGTTTAATCTGAGTATGAATTTGCTACTCACCTTAAAGCTGTTCAAGCTGCTGAGAGAAGCTAAAATGTATGTCAGTGGGAAAAGTCTGTGCTTTAATCTTTTCCAAGGCTTTCAGGACATTTTAGTTCACTCTGCAGCAACATCTGATGTCAATTGTTGAGGAACTTTAGAGTCCTTGTGCACGCTGTACCTTCACTACAAATTTAATTCAAGTAAAAAATTTGGGCTGAGACCAAGGCAAATGTTTTTAAATGCTTAGGAATGGCTGGTGTACAAGGACACACTATGAATAAATTATATGGCCAAGGCAGAACACTTCACCTCTCTTTGCCTACCTTTTTTTTTTTTCAGTTTTATGCACATGCGCATATATTCACGCTCAAAAACGTCTATGAATTTTTTGAGTAATTTCAATCAGAATGAAATCCATATACAAGTGAGACCTTCGTATATTAAAGTAATGGTAATGCACAAGAAAATTCCAAATAAATACTTCCTGGAAATATAAGCAAACATCTGAAACAAGAAAAATATTTCCTCTTCAAAGTCTATTTAAAATTTGTTTGGGGTAACTAATTTTAAACTGCTGCTCTCTTCTTTAATACAGGTAAATACAGGTAAATACAAACACAGCAATTGAAAAATTTTAGTAAATTTATACTTCCTAAATGTTGGAATAAACCTAAGTTCTTTTAAGGCAGAGCCTTAAAGACAGCCATAAAAGTTTTAAAAGTATGTGATGCTGTCAGTTGTGACAGGAAAGAAATCTGTACAAAGATAGACCAGATATGAATGATATCCCTGACATGTCTTAATTCCCAAAGAGAGGATAGTTAACTTTAAAAACTTCATAGCTTTAAGCAATGAATAGAACCAGAAAGTAGTATTTATACTGTTAAATAGAAAGTAATAAAATGAATGTATCTGTTGGGTCTGGTAGTGTTTATGTAGAGTTAAAACCTTTGTATTTCATAATAAAAAGAAAAAAATTAGATTGATTCTGAATTGACTGTTTTTTTGGTGTTTTTTTTGTTGTTTTTGTTTTGTTTTGTTGGGTTTTTTGTGATAACACCTTTTCTGTGACACTTCAAGTTTAACGTTTATAACTGTTTCCTCTCTTTCCCCTCACACACACACAGAGGACACTGGATGTGGAAGAAGTGATTGGAAGTCATCCAGAGAGAGAGAAGAAGCTAATTCTTAGGGAAGCTGAAGAAGGGACTAGAGCATTACTGAAGGTAAAGTGCTGAATTTATTTTTTTTGTCACTCTTCTCAGAAAGAGATAAGTGGTCTCAGTTGAAAGTATTCAATGATTTTTAATCTAAAAGAAGACATCCAACTTGAATACTAAAACGTGGCAAAGATAAACCCCAGAAAGACAAGTTTTACAATGGACACTGATTGGTAATTGTAAGAATTGTGAATGACATACACTAGAGTAATTAAACCTTGTAATTTCACAAAGAATAAGCCAGCTGGCAAAAGTACTCTGTGTACTATTCTCAATCTCAAATTGAAAAAACTATATCAATAGTTCAATAAATCACAAAGAAAAAATGAGCTTATAGTATGCCCGTTGTCCTCATAGCACCACAAAGGAATATTCTGCATGCAGACATTTACATGATGTTTGACACATTTTTAATTGCAGTCATAAAGAGATTAATGTTCTACAGATAGGAATGTTTTTGGAGAGTTCTAGAGAAATCCTGTATTTGCCTATAATACTGGTTTTTGCTAGGGGTGACAGCTAGGAAAGAAAAATTAAATTTTATGCCAATATTCTCTTGTAATGGATGAAAGTACAGAAGGAAAGTAAAGTGATGGTATATTGAAGAGTGATTCACATTAAAAGGCAACAAAACGTTGTCCTACCATTTAAATTTCATTACCTATGCTGCATGAAAAAGCCTCAGTCTGCTTCATGCTGTGGGATTTAGAGTTTTCAAGCTGCCTTATTCTACAGTGAGGGTCTCTCATCAAAGAGCAAAAACCTGGTGGTGCAGGTCTTCCAGTGTGCTCCTGCATTGGCAGTGTGAGGAGGGAGAACTACAGTAAAAATGGTTTTCTGTATTCTGTAGCAGGATCTGAGAGGATCTGAGACATGCTGAGATTATCTGGAGGGACAGGATGGGAACTGACCTGTGGCAATCTCTGTGCTAGTCCCAGGAGATTTACTGGCAGCATCTTCACTGTACTTGGGCATCTAATCCGGTGATTATAACCCAAATGTCACTTCAAAGCACTGTAAATCTTAGCAGCAGAGACAACAGGATGTACAGGGACTGAAAAGTTAAGTGGATACCCAAACCACAGAGTTAAAATGTGGCTGAGAGTCTAAGGTGGTGTTTCTTCCAGAAGGATGAGACAAATGGGGAATCCTCTCACCAGCCACTCTTGTAGCAGCCCAGAGGAACTCTTCAGCCAGAAGAACAGTGGCTTACAGAGCCTGTAAAGAAATTAAATGCTGCTTCAGGAAAAATGTTTCTTCAAAAATTGAAATTTAATACTCCAAAATCATTTTTTTTCTGTTGACTCAGGGATTCGATCCAGGTGCATAAACATTGCTGACAATAAAGAAGGAACACTGAATATTTTGCTGTCAGTTGTTATCTGGCTTTTTGAAAACAAGAGCTTGATACTGAAAACAATAAGTAGATTACTGTAGAAATGAAACAAAAACAGAGATTCCCCTCAAATTAAGTAATGAGGCCCAGTGGTAGCTTGAATCTGCTAGGGGTTGTGCACTGTGAGGAAGGAGAATGAGCAAGCAGCATACTGAGCAGCTTCTCCACATAGCTGCTCCAAGGTTTAATGATAGGAAGCATCCATATATCCAGTCCTCAGATTTAAATGGATAACC
>JANRMJ010000066.1:43712227-43753803 GCA_025584955.1 Alethe diademata
CAGATTTAAATGGATAACCTGTTGCTGCTGGATTTTTGGATCCGCAGTTCTCCTTCCCTAAAAGAGTAAAAGTTTGATTATTTTAAGGAAAGACAAAGTTGTAGATGTCATAAATTATTTTTCAGCAGACAAACTGGGAGTGTGCGGCTCAAGTGCCATAATGCCTGTGAGCAAGAGAAAAAAGTGTTCTCAGTTATTTTTGAGGGAATTACCTTCTTTCAGCATTTCTGTTTTCCTGCAGCTCTGAATCAGACAAAATTCAACTTGTCTGTAGGAAAGGGATGAAAACAAGCTGTAATTGCAATCGGAGTATAAATATTTATCCTTCGAGCTCTAAGCCAGTTACAGTGTTTTGACTTTTTTCGTTAGAAGTTGCATCTTTCATGTAAAATTTGATTGAAGTCAGCTTCCTTAAAAGATAAGAGTAGGGAAATAAGTTACATAACAGAGAAATAAAAGCAACCTTTTTCTTTCATGTCTAAATGAAATATTTCAAGTTAACCCAAAATACAATTTTCTAGAGCTTTTTTCCCTGTGTTTCTTCCTCCCTACACAGTGTTAGTTTTACTTGAACAATTACCTACTCATCAACTATTTAAAATCCTAATTTAACCTCAAAACCAAACCACATAATTTTATAACAGCCTTAAAATCAAAGTTCAGTTCTCCTTTCTTAGACCACTGCTCAAGTTCATTATTTCTCCCATTGTGATGCACTTCAAAAGCTTCAAACAGAGATGGGTCCAGCTGCACGGACATTTTCATATATACATTTGAATAAAGATGAGCTCTATTTCAAACAACATACAAAACACTCTTTGCATTATACTGTTGAGTCAGAGGAGGACAGCTGTTAGTCACACTGAAGAGTTTAGTTTAACCTCAACTACATTTTCATTCTGACCCTTGCAAATCCATTGAAATGACAAGAGTGTTTCAAAAGGCTGAAATTCAGTGTGTTATTTTCAGCATGCTGAAATAAAATGTTTTGATGCTGTCGGAATGTCTGTCCCTCTTTATTTTTCTTAAAAATACTTGTGGAATTTGACCTTAACTGTAACAAGTGTTAATGTTCCCACATTCATATGTGAAGCCTCATTATTCTAATCACTGAACTGTTGCTGTAGTCTGCTTCAAGACATCAGCAATAACAGAATAAGAATAGAAAGAAAGAACATCACATTTAAAGGAAAAAATGAGAGATAATATGTCAGCTGGACAGAGCAAAGGGATGAAGATGTATGTTCCTGGATACTCCTGAGACTGAAGTTGTCCCCCAGTTTCTTATTGCATGTTGGAGAGATGGCAGGTGTTACCAACAGCCTCTGCAGGATATTTCAGAGCCTTCTGCCCCTGATACTGCTTTCTGCCAGATCTGGGCAGTTCATGTGCATCACCTTCAGGGGATCTTGGTTGTGCTGGGAAAGCCAGGTGCAGTGTCCCAGTTAGCTGTAATTTTTCTACACTCCTGTGTGAGGAGTGCCTTGTTCCCATTCAGCTAACCTACCTGGAGGTCAAGTTAAGGAAAATAGATTAAGGTTTGTTCAGAATATCTAGAACAGATAATGTGTTACAGTACATGTTTTCTTTCATGCTTTTGTTAAAGTTTTTTTGTGGATATCTATGACTGTCCTAGAGTAGATAATACAGATTACCAAAACTGTGCAAGATTAGATTTTTCTCTTTCTCATTAACTGTCATGCCACCTTGCTCCTGAATGGCCATGCTATTCAATGGGGTGTATTATTTTCTGCTTTTCCTCTGTTTTGAAGTTAGATTGGTGAGGATCTTGTGAACCATAAGACGAGTTTGAGACAATGCTACAAGTATTTTCTCTTTCCACCCTATGGCACATGACTAGCCAGCGAATGGCAGAAACTTGGCCACAAGTTTCTTGTTTGCAAGGGACAGGTCTTTCCAATGCATTTTGAGTGACAGGTAGTGGCCCTTAGCCAAAGACAGGAACTCTCCTCTCTAAAGCTCTCCAGCCTGTTGCTTACTCAATTATTCCTCCATTGTTTTTTCACATCTCTTGCAAAGCACTTCTTTTTTCATGCCAGGAGTCTGTGCAATGCTTTCCTGTTTTGAGCATGGCTGTCATGAGCTTAATAGGGCAGAAAGATAAGAGTGAATGCCGAAGAAATCTTCAGAGCCTACTGAATAGGGAATTTTCCTGAGTGATGCTACAGGGAAACACAGAAGTCAATAGTGACAGCATATACTGGAGAAGTTGGAAGGCAATAAAGAGAAAAGTTAGGGAAAGGTCACCATTTCTCCCTTCCTAGTAATAAATAAAGCAAGAAATCACCAAGCACTCTCAATAAAAAAAAAATAATTAATTTTCAAATCAAGAAGTCCATTTAGACTGAACATTGGCAAAGCTGTAGCCCACCTTTGTACCCCCGTAAACAACCCTTTTGGGCTTAAATGCATTGTTGTATACCAATTAAATAATCTCTGAGTAGAGTGTCCATAGCTTAAAACTAAAAAACAAACAAACAAACAACAAACAAACAAACAAAAAAAAGCACAAAAAAAACCAAACCGTAAATGCAGAAAAATTATATTATTTGTACCTTTCTGCACAATCAATGCAGGATGGATAGGTTCTAGTCATTAAAACTCTAGTAGTAAATTAAATGGTATCTTCTCAAACTAGAAACTAGTATCCAAATATCTATCTTAATGTTTTACTTTTTCTATTTGTTTTTTTAGGTAGCAGCTTAAATGTGTTGAAGTAACATTTCTACCCATAATAAGGGCAAAGATACAGTATGGAAGCTGCTAAACAGCAGATTTTGTTAATAGGGAAAGCCTGATAATGCACTAAACTACTTCTTGACTCTTCTTCTTTGCTTTCAAGCAGTAACTTCATCTACAGCTAATGATTTTATAGAAAGAAGTCTCCAGGTAAAAAAAAATTAACTCTGGCTCATTTGGAGGACAATTAATGGGGAGGAGGTTATTAGGAAATCTTCCAGAGAGATATGAAATCCTCTTTTGTTTAGTGCAAGGGTTTGTATCATGATGTCAGTTTTTGATACCTTCTTTTTTTCTGTCTCTCCTTTTTAGGGCCATCAAGAATCCTGTAGTGCCCCTGGACTCTGCTATCTAGTGGAGAAAAAGATGCAAATGAGCAGTGCACATTCATATCACCCGTGGTTTTGCTGGCTAAATAGTTCAGCTTATCAGCATTGGAGAGATGTTCAATAAAAAGGGTAAATCTTTACTGAAGGTCAGCCTAAGCAGGAGCTGATTTTATATCCTTGTAGTTGCTCTCTGGAGATTTTTTTCCCCCCTACTAACTAAATAGAGATATGAGCAAAAAATCTAACTCAGAAAATCGGTGATCGAAAGATGATGGTGTTAAATGCACAATCCTACTTTGTGTGCATGTGTGTGGATAAATGCCTGTTTCCACTGAAGACTCAGCATAAAATTCTGTTCCTACTGTTTCCCCCAGAAAAGTTCGTGCAGCCCTGCTTGTTATGTCTGTGTCACACATGCTGACATGAAGTCCTTTGTGATCTGCTGAGTGCACTTGCACCTAGACAGGAGATAACACCTAATAAACAGCTTGCCGGGGATTTTCAGACTATTCAGAGCCCAGCTGCAGCTGAGGCAGGACTTTACCAGAAAAAAAGGCAGTTAAAGTGCTTATAAAGCTCCTAGTGTGTGTCTGTGAAGTTGTACATGGTTAACTCTCACATGAACATATTAAACCATAGCTTTCACCCTAATTGAGCATTGTAGGAAGCAACTCATTCCCAGGCCATTATGCTGTGAGGCAGCAGATTCAGATGGAGCAGTTTTCCTAGCAATGCTGCACTCTGTGGAGACCTGGAGCTTTTTTGTTGTTGGTTTTTTGTGGGGCTTTTTTTTGTGTTGTTGTTTGGTTTTTTTTGTTTTGTTTTGTTTTGTTGCGTTTTTTGTTTTGTTTTTTTTTTTTGTTTGTGTGTGTGTGTGTTTTTGTTTTTGCTTTCTGTAGAAGAATGCAGCAATACTCAATGCAGTTTTGTGATAACATTTCAAGGTATGTTAACTGAAAACTGTAATTGTGGAGAGGGCACCCCGAGTTCACGGGAAAGAGTCTGAGGCCAAGGCTTAGTAATGGAAAAAGCTCCTCCTGGGTCAGTAAGGTGACAGATCTTCACGCTGGAGACCTGTGCTTTTTTACAGCAGCTGAAACAGATGTTTGGTAGAACATTAAAGGAAAGAAGTGAAGATCTTTCACCTGGAAAGTTTTCTATGGCTTTGTAATGATTTTGTAAATGTACCTATTAAGCTACTGTGCTCCATATGAACAAGCTTGCATCAATCTGCAGCTTAATAAGGCATAACATTGCACAATTTATTTACTGCATTGTGGGGTAAGTGGGTCTAACCGTAGACTAAAAATGTGTTCTGATTTAGAGAGCTTAATGTTAACAAACATAGCCACACGTGGTAATGTAAAACACTCTATTCTTCCTTAATCCATATAGAAATGCTGAAGTTTATTGCACTTTAAAAAAATTTGTTGTGCCATTTGTGTAGACATGAAAATTTGGAGACAAATTAAAACCTTACAGGTGTTATTTTGGCCTCATATAAAATTTGTGTTGGACAGAGAAAAAAACAGCTTGTATAGAATTAATGAACCAGAGATACTAATGGAAGATATGTTTTCCTTATACTTTGTAAAACTGAACAAATATCATTTATTGGGAAAATTGTCTGTTGAAAATTTATGTAATATTATTTACTCTTAATAACTTGGTATTGTAGTGCTATTTCATGACTTTGTGGGACATGGAATTTTGTTCCGAAAATTACTTCAGCCTTTAGAAATATTTTCTAACATATTAATTTGAATATCACCCACTTTGCACTTGAGTTTTAGTTCTCTACCTAGCAATAGACAGAAAGCTCTGTTTTTGAAGCTGATTAAAGCTTCAACTTCCTCTCAGGCCAATCATGACAGCTGTTTATTACATGGCTTATCTTAACCCCACCATGATTAGCACTTAATTCCAAAGTAATATGGCTGTGATACGGCACACTCCTTTTGAAATACGTAAGTACTTTTGAAGTCCATAAGTACATAAGGACAACCTTAGGGTATTTAAATTTTTGGCTAGCCTTTGTTTTTTTGGTTTTTTTTTCCCCCTTGAAACATGATTTCATTCATATGAATAGAATGGCAACATCAGGTCTTGGTAAATGAAACACTGCATATAAAATGGGAAAGAAATATGCCTTAATTTCATAGGCTTGAGGTTCTTTAATCGCTACTTAGCCTCCTTGTTGAGATGTGGACTATTTCTCTTCATGGGGAATCTTTCAGCTTACTGATGGCTTTGTTGGAGAGATTCTACAACATATGCTTCTGAAGAGCAGTGAAAGTGTGTCACTAGATTTTTGAAGTGGAAACAAAGCTGGAGTGAAGAAAACTCCAAAGATAAATGAGTTAACAGAAAAGAGTGATGGTAATTTTGGTAGGGCTGTGTTGTAAAAGGTAGCCAATTCATTGAATGCTTTTCTTATGTATAAAAATGTACAGGAGGGACCATCTCGTTTTCCCTAAGCATTTCTATGTTTGAATGAAAGTAATCCCTGGTGCTACAGGAGCTCTCAAATAAGCATGTCCTTAGCCAGCCTTATTTCTATAAAATAAGCCCTCCTAAAGATGGTCTAAGTCTTCTGCTTCGGTTTTCTACATCTTAAATGCAAAGGCATGAATTCCCTGCAAGCTGGTGCTGATGAGCTATTGCTTACTTTTCTGACAAGCACAGTGTCATTGTGGTCCAGTGACACAACTGCAGCTGCGTATGGTGCTGCTCTATACGGAAGCTGTGGTCTGTTCCTGCCTAACTACTGCAGATGTTTGAAGTGCTTTCTTACACATTAGCATTTCCTCTTATAGAACACTCTGCAAACCACAAAGATAAGAGTTTATCTGTTCAGTTTCCATGACAAATCCATGGGTCCATCTATTGCCCCTCAGTCAGGAACTTGCTCCTGAAGTACAGAGAAATTTGTTTAGTTTGTACCCCTGAAGCTCCCTGTAGGAATTGCTTATGTCTTGTTTTGCAAGCAGTGTGGACAAGCAGGAGCAGATTAGAAAGGTGATACCTTTGATACTGAGCTTGAAATGTCCACAATAGTTTCAAGGGTTCTAGCTTTTGAACTAGAATGAAAGAAGATTAAAATGACTTTTTTTTCTTAAAGAGAAATCGCTCCATATTTTTTCACCATAGCAGCTCCCTCATTTTCTCCTCAAATATCTGTTCTTGCCTCTGATGGGTGGATCACTGGGAATGCTTATGCTCAGCCAATAAATTATCCCTTCAGTCCTAAAGGCACAGAAGACAAACAGTAAGCAAGGTGTTATGGTTTTCCTTGTGGCTTTCTCATTTGTTTTCATTAACATTCAGCCACCCAGATGATGTTTCCTTTTCACTATCCTCTCTTAAAGGCATTGTACTTAAGCCATCAAGCAGCTTACAATTCTTCTTGGATTCTGAGCTGAGATTTTAAGCACCACAAAATGAAAATCATTTGTCAAATCAATGACTTCAAAATTAGATCAAGAAATGGTTTTACTAATCTATTCCTAACATAATGTGAGATGATTTATGAGATTCCTTGCTTAATGTTTTTCAACTTTTAAGAATTGATAATATTTGCAGACAATTTGTACCAGAGGAAAAAGATCTGTGAAATATTATAGCATGTATTTTTTTCTTTGCCTTGCATTTATAATTTTTTTTGTGTGAAAAAATGTTTTTTCACTGTTTCTGGTAGTTTATAGGTTTGTCTTTATTTCTGTTCATATGTGGATCATTTAATGAGTTTTCCTGAATTAAAAATTCGAATTAATATAAGGAGATATAGCCAGACAGTTAGAGAAAGACCTATGTCAAATCAACCTGCTGTTTTGCTTTTCTTATTATACATGTGAATGGCAGAAATGGACAAGATGAACTAGCTGCTCTTTCCAGTCTTGATTCTTATACAGAGAGAGGTGTGAAAATATCCAAATTTGGCCAATTAGTTTTGTTCGTGAATCTGAGTAACTGAAATTTTATCATCTAATCTGGTAATTGTGTTTCTTTTTGCTGTCTACACTCATGCCTGCAAACACCTTCTCTGAAAAGCTGTTCAGCTGTTACTCATCCAAAAATATGTTGCTCCTCACAAGAAAGACAACTGGCTATATCCAGCAAAATAATCTAAGAAGCAACATCAGAATTCTGAAAATATGGCCCAGCTGACTGACTTTTTTTTTATGAGACAGACTCAATGCCTTTTCAGGTCAATATAAAGTCACTGTTTCATCTTCAAAGGACTTTTTCTATCCTTTATTGTTTACTGAGTAGCACAGAAAAGATGCCTTTAGGCATTTGGAAACCCTTCTTCCCACTGAAATCCATTAAGATAAAAGACATGGTGGGATGCAGTTTCTTAAACACTGTGTTTGATGGCACAGCAGTGGCTTTAAAGCATCCTGCTTGTTCTCCAGCCTCCCCTCTGGCAGGCCATGTGCTTCTCCCAAATCCTCAGGCAGGCCTGTGCTTTAGCCAAAGGGTTCCAGTTATTTCCAAACAGACCTTATGTTTCAAGGATTGAGTTATGCTCTCACTGTCTGAACTATTACCATTGCCTCTATAGGAGGATGCTTTTTTTACTGATTAAGAAAGAAACAAGCAAGAAAAACAAGCAAGAAAATAAGAACTGCTCTACCTTTGTGTACGTAGCTAGCTTAAATTCAATTTATCCTCCCATGGAAATACTTTTTTTAACCTCAAGACATATTTGAAATTATTTGCAATTATAGGAGAAGATATAGTCCTGCAAATAGATGCTGTATGGCAGTGTACTGGACTTATATAGCTCTTATTCTGTTTTTGCTGAGACTTCATTTAAATCAAAACCTATGAATAACAATTATTTTCAAACAGAATGTCAAAAGTTGTATTCTAATAACTTTGCACCCTGCTTGGCTGCAATTAAGAAGATTACCATGTGCAATAAAATTTAAATATTTCTCCTGATATGACTAGGTTTTACATTAAAACCACAGTTTTAATGTAAAAAATGTGTGATGATTTGCGGCTGGTTCTTTGATGTGCTGATGGCTGCCAACCCTTGCAGTCAATGCAAGTGGAAGGCTTTAGACCCCGGCAGAAAATGGTCTGTGCCTTTCAGCACTGAGCACTGGGCTGCATGTGCATTCTGCATGCCTGAGACCTTTTTGTAAGGAGGCAGACTCACAGATGGTCCTGTCATGTCAAGACAAACCAAATTTCCAAATCAATTTTGAACTCTCATGTATGACATGAGTAACTTAAAATTGCAAGCATATGTTTTGGTACCTTTTTATCCTGGCTTGCTGTCAGCTGGGTAGACTTCCATTGATTCAGTGCAGCAATGGAGGTTTGAAATTGGTGTCTGTAGTGAAGAAGCCCAATGAACAGAAATGAGGAAGGGATTGAAGCTAGACAAGAGTTTATTTTAATTATGAGTTTGGAAATAGTCTGCCTCCTTTCTAGTCTGTCTGGTCTAGTCCTGAGTTATGAGTTTATTGGAGTGCATTTGAAAATGGAGGTCTGAGAGTACAGTTTATGAAATGTGGTGCATTTCATAATAGGCATAATGTAGGCATAATAGTGGGGACAAGCAGGCTTAACTTGTTGAGCTGTAACTCTTTCTCTTCTTCCCCAGTGGTATCTCTTCCTTTTATCTCTGTACTTCATAAACAGAGGTGCAGTAGAAAAAGCAAAGATTTTTGCTTTGTGCCTTTGGTCTTTAATCCCTTTTGCCTTACAGGCAAAGAGAGAGCTAGCTGTCTTTATTTTCTGGAAGAAAGTAGAGCTTTCTTATGAACCCAAGAGACAAGATTCAACTGGGTTACAGAATAAAAACTGCACTGGATAAAATAGCTGTCAGAACAGTGTGGAATAGTCTTGTTTTTATTTTCCTGCTGTATTTGAGCAGAAGTGTGTAGGGTTTGATAGCATTCTTTCTTGGGGATTTTTTAGCATTTTTTTGAAGCCCAGAGTTAATGGAAAAAATCACTTGTCTTCTTTCACAGTTCTTTCTTGGCTGTTACCTGGACAAATTTCAACAGAAATCTGGAAGGAAGTGTGTAAGAATTCTTATAATAAGATATCATGAAATCTGCCTTTAGTTATACATAACTCTTGCTATTGGCTGTGACCTGTGAGACGAACTCACTTGGTTTTAGAGTGTTCACTGAATTTAACAACTCAATTAAACAACTCATTTAGGAGAACAGTAAAAAAGGTGTACCTTACTTTTAATTTACTTTACTTCTACTTTTGATATTATTATTATTATTTTATAGTTAAAAAGATTATGCTTCCATGGTAATGAGACTCTACCTTCTGAGTTGCCAGTTCTACTCTCGTTGTCCCTTCTAAGACTCTACCCTGTTAGTGAAGCAGCAAAACCTCTGGAGCAATAGGACACAGGGAGCTGGGGAATGGTTTTATTCTGATCCCTTAGCTGTCACCCATTTTTTCCTGATGGCACAGAGAATGGCAAACTGATATTCCACAGGAGCTCCCCTCTCACCTAAGGGGGTCCCCAGGGGCCTGTAAGTCTCTAAGAGTCAGCACCTTCCTGGAAATGAAACAGGTAAGTGCAACTTTGAGCACCACTGACTGCTGAAAACCCTCAGGACAGGGGACACAGGCAGAGAGTAGAGGGCAGAAGGCTGCTTTATCCACAGGAGTGCAGAACTTTGCCTTAAGGCAGATGTTCAAGCCCATAGAGGCTTTAAAGGCCTTATTGAGATGGTGGCCAGAAATCCAGGGGGGCAGGAATATTCCACAAAGCTGTTCTCTTTTCCCTTCTGACCAAAAGAAGCAGTGGTACACAATAAAGATGTGGTTGCACTTCAACAAGCGCTCCCTGAAGCCTGGGAGAATGTCTGGTGGCTTTACCATGTTTTTGTAACTGTTTTGCTCATCTTCCATTGGCAACAAGATAAATTTTTGACAACCAAAAAATAAATAATTTTCTAATGTAAATGTTTATGTGACTGACGTGCAGTGGTTGGTATTTTAGAAAAATGTATAATTCAAAATTCTAAACACTCCTGCCCCAATGTTGACTGATACCTGAATTCTGTTAATGAAAACATATTCAATCTCTATATTTTTAATTTTCTATATTATCCAATAGGCAGAAGAAAGTGATTGTTACCATTTAAATTTCACTACTGACAATATTTTCAATCTCTTGGGTCATATTCATGTAGACTCCAAAGCAATCAAAGAAAGCTGTGAGAAGGTATGAAGCAATCACTCAACAATTTCTTATCCTATGTGAATAACCTCAAAACTGTCCTGCCTTAAGGACAAATAATTCCACAGACAGTAATTATGATTAAGCACAGGCCAGAGCAACTCAGCAGCTGCAGAACTGAATGAATTCAAAGAAATTTTAAATTCATTCCAAGATGTAGTGAACAAACAGAAGGGGCTTTTTTGGGGAGGGCAGGAAGTGAGATTGTAGACAACTTGGATATACAAACAAATTGCACAAAGCTCTCTCTTAACATTAGGCATAAATTCATGTGTGGTTCACAACTGTAAATTATGGCAGCCAACTGATGGACTTCAATCACTTTCAGGGGGAAGGACAAAATGGCAGGACACAAATAATGCAGGAAGATTCTGCAGTGCACTGTGGAAAACTTATGAACATATACTGAGAATCTGACAAAGGAAGATGCTCTGATGGACCTTGCACTTTCTGAATAACCGGTTAGGAATGTGGAGCTTTCAGGATCCTGGCTCAAACATGCCTTATTCTTGATGGAAGAGGGCCTGGTTAAGTAATATTTTTTCAAAAATGGACGTGCACAAGTGTATGAAATATTAAAAAAGACTCATGAAGCATGGGCTAGGGAAGTGGACAGTGAGGTAGATAGAAATCTGAATGGATGAACGGTGAAGCTCAAAGTTGTGTGATCCAGCAGCACAAAGTTGAGTTGGAGGCCAGTCCCTAGCAGTGCTTCCCAGGAGTCAATGTTGGAACAGTACTGTTCAACATCTTCGTGAGTGATTTGGACAATGGAGCAAAATATACTCTCAGTAAGTTCACAATGATGCAAAAGAAGGATGGGTGGCTTATACACCAGGTGATTTTTATGACATTTAGAGAGATCTCAATAAATTGGAGAACTAGGCTAAGAGCAACTTCATGCAGCTCAGCAGAGTTTTGCATGTGGGGAGACATAATCCCCACACAACATATGCTGTTGTAATGGCAAAATAGCTCTGCAGAAAAAAATTGTAGGGGTGTGACCCTTGCAGCAATGGTGGCCAACTGCATTGGGGCTGCATTAATGCGTGGTGCTGCTCACAGGTTGAGAGAGGTGATCCTTCACCACTACTCAGACTGGGTCCAGTTCTGGGCTCCTCAGGAGAAGACAAATAAGCACTTTAGGGGATTGAGTCCAGTGAAAGATCACAAAGCATCTGACATGGGAAGGAAGTCTAAGACAGCTGGGTCTGAAACTTGTGTGCCTTTGCTCTTCCAACCCTCAGGAAGCTGCTGCCCGCTGCATGCTGCACCGAAGTGCTTGTTATCCTTTGTGTCAGAGAGTCCTGAATAGCACACATAAGTGAAAGCTGAATCTTTGGCCTTGTTTGTCCTTTCACTGTCATTTGATCTGTTCTCTTCCTTATTCCTTACCTTAACCTAAGGCTCCCTGCAAACTTTACAGAAATCTGGCTTTGGCAGTCAGAGAGTCGGAACTTTTTTTGCACCTCTTTGTACCTGTGGCCAAAAAAGGAGCTAGAAGTAAACAACTAAACCATCTGAGAACAACTATGGCCCAAGGGAGGTCAGGTCATGTCTTGGAGACTGGCAAAACTGTGCTCTGCCAATATTTCTTGCAAGACTGTGTTGAAAACCTCACAGTTTGAGGCAGAAATTGCCTTGTCATCTTTGTAATTGTTTTCTTTAGACTTTGTGTGTCTCTCTCTGTTTTTCCTAAAGAAAACATGATTTGACATTGGTAACAATATTAAGTGGAGCTTAATATACTACAGTAGATATCACACTTTTGCCTCCCCCAGATATCATCCATAGCACTATTGGAAGAAGAGAAGGAAGATCCTTTCTCCTATTCTTCTGTCAGCTCTCAGCTCCTACATTCGTGGGGATTCCCAATGCACAGTTAAAATTCAAAGCAGATTTAATGCTTTAATGAAATGTTTAGTTTTCCTTTCATTGAAGCTTAATATATGAATAATAGACGCTGTTGTCTGTTTTCCCACTGACAAAGGCGATCAAGAGCTTGTATTCACAACCTTAACCAGGATTTAAATGTCTGGACCTGTTGCATGAGAGCATTAGAAATGTAAGAATAGCCACAATTTGCTACTTAACAGAGGTCAAGAGTAAGATACGTGTATTTCTCTCGTGATACCTTGCTGAAAGTTCTTGAGATGGATGATGTTGCTATGTATTTCTATACAGCACACTCTTCCATTGATTTGTATAGTGCCATTATCAGGCTGTAGAATCCTTTATTATCCTTGACAGATTTGACAAGGAGTTTAACATTTGTGCCTATTTTTTCCATCAGATTTAGTATAGTAGCAGCAGGCAAAGGGATGCAGGATTTAAGGCAGAGAGAGCAACATAAGGGAAAGATCACAGTGCCTGTGGCAATGCAGAGATGTAGGGATGCTGAATGAAAAATAGCTTTTTTTTCTCTTATCATAGATCACAACAATTTTCATAGAAGTTTATTAATGATTTATTTACTACTACCTTTTTCTGTTTTGGGAGACTTCATCTTTTTTAAAAAATGTGGTTTTGTCATTAAATTGCTATCTTAAGTGAGACTTCTCCAGGCTATGATGACTGAGGCAGCTGTAGGTTCCCAGGCAGGTGAGTACAAATTGATGTGTCACATGCTTCTCTGCTGTTGTGTCAGAGTTGGACTCATTCTTGACCAGAGAATACCTAATTTGAAATGCCCTGACTCAAATCTACCTCAACTTTGTGGGTAGGGGGAAAGCAGAGAAATCTGCTGTACAGAATATGTAGGGATTTCTCTCCTTTTAGCATGTTAGCTCAGAACAAGAGTATCCTTTCAGTGTTGATTTTGGATGAGGATGCTGCTTGCAAGATCATTCTGGTTTTGGCTTTTTTTTTTTTTTAAGAGTTTGAGAGTAGTTGAAAAAGTTATTCATTGGAGTGTTATAGCTTAAGGACTTGAAGAACTTGAAGATGTCATCCTTAATTTCTGGTAAGTAAGAGTTATCAAACATGTTCATCAAGAACCTTCAAAGTGAGAGTTATACCACTAGAAGGCCAAGGCAGAGGCAAGAAGAAGTTATTTACTGTGTGAGGATTAAAATCTACAGAGGAAGCACTGCAGAGGGTACCTAGGTCATGGTAAACATTTCATAATACACTTGACCTCACTGCTAAGCTGTTAGTCAAATTCTTTATTTCTCAATACTTACATAACTTCAAGGGTAATGTGTTTGATTTATTATTAGGCATTAGATTTTCTATTGATTTGAGAGTAAAATTGCACTGCACTTATCTGAATACTATAGTTGTATAAAAAGTTGAGAGTAGCTTAACTTTTATCTAAAAGCAAAATAAAGAAGGACAGCTCAGGAACAGCTCTGGGTTTGAAAAATATCAATAGAGCAGTAGCAGTAAAAAATTATTTTTAAGCTGGATCAATTCCCTCATGGCTCTCAGCATAGTACCACAATTAATGATTGTTGGCATTGCAAAAAAGTGATAAAATAAAGGAAGGGAGGTGAAGGAAAGGGGGAAGCCCTTCAAATCTGCTTCAGATCATGGCTGAATGAACAGAGGTTGTCTTGCCCTACATAGCAGATTAGAGTGAGGGGTGTGTTTTTGACCAGGAGTGGATATAATTTCTAAAGGATGTTGTGACCCAAGGGGAACATTGCACACTGTACTGCAGTTGCACCTGATTCCTGCCCTACAAAAGGTATCTAAGACCAACACCTATCTCAGGAAAATTCCTTGGGATTCTCAGTGAGAAGAATGATGATAGCCTGCATCTATGTCAGCATTACAATGAAGATACCCTCTAAAGACTTTCTAAACTATATAGAAAAGATGTAAGGACTTACTACATCATTACCTTGGCTAGAGATATTCTCTGCTAAAGGCATATATTGCACATTGAGCAATTTTTCTTTCATTACTATCAAAGCACTACTGAAACTGTACCAGGGGTGAGGATCTGGACCCCAAATTGAAATTTCTCTGCTGCTATAATTTGCCATATATTACACTTCATCTGTCGGCCAAATGTATTCATGACACTTGGGAGATTTATTTAAACCATTTCTCCTAAGCCTGTCCTTTCTTATTCCATTGTATTAAAGAAAGTAGCAGCAGTTTGGCAGCTAGTTGGCTGCCAGTCCTTGCTGGAGAGTGAATCATTCATGATGACATCAGGGAGGTTCCTAGCTATCATCTCTGAGATTTACTGATATCATTAACAGAGGTTATACATGGTCACCTGGGAGAAGCAGTTTGAAATGGTGTGTGCTCAGGTGGGTAGATGGAGGGATTAGAAGAGGACTAGAATTAATTTCAAGGCTGATCTACATTTATTCTATATGATTTTGTGCTTGATGAATTGCTCCTTTATGGGGAGTTCATCAGAGCCCTGTGCTGCTTGAAATTCTTCTACTTTTGATTTCTGTGTCTTGTATCTTTAAAAATGTACCTGATTGCAGTAATGATGACCATATCCTCTTAGCAGCCTGTCAAAGGCTTACTGACTTTGGAGCTTGGGTATAGAGTCTACTTAAAGATAAGGTAATTCATTTATATAATACCACTCCATTAGGTGAAAAGTATGGTACAGATAGAGTTCCAACAAATCCATGTATCCACTGTGACTTTTTTTGAAGGCAGTTTGTGTCCTGAAAATACAGTGAAAATATGGCTCTCATAGCCATACAACTGACTTCACATGATAATATGGATCACCCATGAGTTTGCTTGAAAGCAAACCAGAAAAAAATTCTTTCATGCAAGTCTTTTCCTTAGAATTTCAAATAATTTGGTACCTTTTTAATATGCCATTCATTATAGTAGCTATAACGAATATTTATACCAATAGTAACAAGGGTTATATACTTGCTATAAATATATATTTTTTACAGTGTAAATTAAAATAAGGCATTTAAATGGCGTTCCAAAGGCTAGATGTCCCTATTATTTAGCTCCTGATTTGTTACAAATACAAAGTGCATTGAAAAAAGGTCTTTCATCAGCCATAGGTGACTTCTCAAGTCTCAAATCCCAGGGTTTTTAATAAACAGATTTTTCCTTTTTAGAAATAGGTTTTTCAGCTACTGAATTTTCTCCTATTTTGAGCAGACTCCACGCTGGAAAGCCTCATATCTTATTCCCCAAATACTTGCAACAATTCCAATGTTTATTGATCACAGCAGGGTTCCATAATTGGACTCACTTACTTGGGCTGCAGAAAAAGACCAATAACAACATATGCAAATTGAGAAAAACCTCCCACAGAAGCAGATTGTGTCAAACCCCTGACCTCCCAAAGTTAGGATCTGCAGATGCTGTGTAGCTCACACAGAGAAAACACAGGATTGCATGGAGAGAAAACAAATAACACTGCTTGGTACTACAAAACAGAAACCGTCATCATAAAATAATACAGTTTAATACTTTTTGTCTGCAGAGAAGAGAAATGGTTTTCTCAATAAGGTGATTGTCAGCCACTGGAATAGTAACTTTGCACTGAGATTAGATTAAATTTTCTCCTCTTTGTCTGTGACCATGTATATTTACATAAAGACTGCTTTCTGTATGCTAGGTAAATTAACAGTGAGGTGTCCCTGGTAATTATGATCTAACATTAGGTTTATAGCATATAAAAAATAACTTCTTATCAGTATATTTATCTTCATTAGCATACAAATTCAAGAATCTTTTTTGTATATTAGTGAAGGGGCTGGATATTTTCTGTAATAATCAGTGGCATTTTAATGGATTTTCTTAGATTTGGATCTGATTTTACTTGCCATGGGAAATTGTATGCTGATTATTTTCTTTTTCTTTACAGGTTTCCTAAATTGAACATTCACTAATTTTTCTAAATTAGTGCTCCTAAGAGTAAGCCTGATAAGCACTTGCATTTGCATTGATATACTTACTACAGAAAGTTTGACATGTCCACTTTGGACTTGACTGTACTTTACTAAGAGAACTGTATTCCTTTTCTGTCTCCTTCCACGACTTGATGGGAGTGCCCTGCCACAGGAAGGACTTCAGATGTATCCTGGAGATGTTTTCCTCCTGTCCAGAGGTGACAGAGTTCAGGAGTGCAGGGTATTGACAGAGGAAGGAGCAGAAGTCATAACCAGCACAAGGGTAAGTTGTCTTACTTTGCTTTCAGGGTTGCAAAATAAAAGAGGAAATTATTTGATGGACAACTCTGCCTTCCTTTTCCTTCCTCCCCCTCTCTGTCTTCTCCAGGGGATCTGAGAACTGACGTTCCTGCCAATAGGAAAATCAGAATCCAGTTAAGACCTGTTCAGCTTGCCTCATGCTCAAAGATATTGACGTGATAGCACATGAGTGCCCTGCCCAGTCCTCTCTTTGTCATTTATGTCACAAAATGAATGTGATGAGGAGAATTTTTTTCATTTGGAGACTCACTGATAAGGTGGTGAAGTTAGAACACACTCTCTGCCAATCTATTTAAAGCTTTGTAAGAAAACCACAGTCCACGTTGACCTTTTATTCCTGCTCAGCCTGCACATTTTCCTTACTTCAGCAAAACTCACTGAGAAATACCAATCACACAAAACCCAAAGTGCTTCATGATAATTTATTGATTCTATCCAAACCTTCATATTAAACCATTTGGGAAGACGGGCCAGCTGGCCCTGTACCCTGCCTCATGTTTTTCCAGTCTTCCCTGGTTTCCTGGAGGCTCTCCCTCCCTCACCCACCCAGGGAAATTTTGGTGCTCCCTGGCCCCATTGCTCCTGGCCAATGAGCTGATGTGAAGGAAGGAGGCCCCACCCTGGCCCCTGCCTGAGCCCCTGTGCCCTGCACAGGAAACCAGGATGGGTTTCCAGAGATCAGCTGCCTAAATGGTCTGCATCAGCTGTTCCCTGGGCTGCTTAGCTTTCTGCTTTTTTTCCCAATAAGCTGGATAAAAAAACCCCAGAACATGTTGGCTCGCTATGCTGGATGCCTTCTTTCTGGCTCTGAAACAACACAATGCAGTGAAATTCTGCAATCTTTTCTGCTGCTTTTTCTTTTCAAATTCTGATGCAAGATGACTTTGCTCTTTAAGATTGTCTGTTCCTTGAATATTTTTTTTATTCCAAGTAAATTTTAATTCCAAATCAGCTGAGAATAGATCAAGAAAATTGCATTTAAATTCTTTCTAGATAAAGAAGGATGCATATTAAGCTATCTCCCCACTGCTTCAAGAAGATCAAAAGAAGTAATGAGTTGTCTTAGCTGGAATAATTAGCTATGGGAAAGTTAGTTGTGAAAATGGAAGATGATCTTTGTCTTTGATGTGCATCATCTTCTCCTTGAAACTGTGAAAGGATTTAGCAAACAACCTTTTTTGGTTTTGTTTCACAAAGTTCAGAAACGACCTTTAGATTGTGTTGAATTGAAAGAATTGCAATTTTTATTTATTCCTCTATTTACTTTCATTAGATGACAGTTTCTCAACTTTCTCCTTCCTTCCTGGTGAAGGAATTAGAGGGCAAGCCCTGTGAGGAGTGGCTGAGGGAGCTGGGCATGCTTAGCTTGGAGAAGAGACCTTATTGCTCTCTACAATTCCCTGAAAGGAGTGTGTAGCCAGGTGAGGGTTGGCCTCCTCTTCCAAGAAACCAGTGACAGGACAAAGGGACATAGCCTCAAGCTCTGGCAGGAGACATTCAGACAGGACATCAGGATGGATTTCTTGGTGGAAAGGGCTGTCAGGCATTAGAAATGGCTGCCCAAGAAGGTTGTGGAGTCACTAAATAGGAGAAGGGTTTAACCCAGAATTCTAGGCAACAATTTTCCATCATTTCGATATTTAACTTCCACCATGAGACTCTTCCCTGAATTCAAGGCCCCATCCAAAGAGACTGGCCAAACTCAGCAGGAATCAGGGGGAGTCAGGAGGGGAACTGTAAATTCCCACAGGCTGGATGGGTGATCCTTGACCTTCTGCACAGCTGCAGGACCTGAGGAGTGCCACCACCTTTGGCTTCTCTGCAGCCAAGGGACTGGTAAAGGCAATCAGGTGTTTCCAAAGGACAGGCCTGTGGGGTGTACTGTAGTGGGAATTTCGATACGTCTCAGTCTCCATGGTCGTTTCTCTTAGCTCCCACTGAAAGGGCTCAGTAGGCATTTTCCTAACATTCAACTTTTATGTTCTTCCTTATGTTCACTCCCCCCTGTGATTAGAGAATATAACCCAAGAGTGTAACAATCTGCACAATCACTGCTCTTATGCCAAATCCTGAAAAAAGGTAATTCCCAGAAGAAAAAAGAAATAAATTCTATACTGCCTTCTCCTCTATATTCAGTTTGCCTCACTAACATTGCCACAGCTCTTGGGATAATTAATATGTTGTCACTTTTGCACATCATTAATTTGGTAATTCACAGTAGGAGATGTATTCTATAATGGCTTAAAGTAAAATTTATTAATTGAGGTCAATCCCTCCCTATAACCATAGAGATGGCTCCATCACTATCTTAACTAGCTGCCTAAATAGCGATATGTCGCTCATTTCTAAGCTTGTCATAAAATATGCGTTATAGCAGGTAAGAAATGCCTTCTGTTTATCTTACAGTCCATTGCAGTGTTTCTCAACAGAGAAGAGGAAGATTCCTGATCCTTATGCACTCATATGAAATTCAAAGCCCAGCCTGTGCCTTGCTCAGTGTAATGCATCTGGAAAAGCAGGCCTTTCAGAGAGGTGACCTAAAGGTATATGCTGAGTAAGGAGCTTGTTTAATGTTATGAACTACCAGGGTCATCATGCAAACTGGTGTGATAAATCTGATCCCTGATCTGAAAGTGTTTTTTATCCCCTTAGGAGTGCATGGCAAGACCTAGGAGTCCAGTGATGGTGTGAAAACTGTACATGCTAATCAGCAAGTTTCTTGAATTTTTCAGTTGGAAATAAGTTAGGCACAGTAATGGCTGGACAGCCCTTAGCACAGGGACAGCGGTGGTACAAGTATTCCAGCTCTGAGAGGCTGAAACTTCTTTTTTGTTAGAAGTACCCCAACCTTTGGGCAATAGAGCAAGAGATGAAGCAGCAGGGTACTTTCATGCTGTCTAGTTGAAGCTTGAACATATTCCATCCCAAATTGCTAAATAATGAAACAACTTGGTGAATGAGCAAAATGGAGTCTGATTCTGTGGCCAAGTGAACGGCTTGGTTTATGGAAACCTTGGGTTTTGGCCTCTGTTCTGAAGAGAAAAAATCCATAAGCTTCCTGAAATCCCAGAGTTAAAAAGAAAAATATATGAATGAAAGAGGGGAAAAACCCCAGCATGACACACTGATTCTTATTGTCCACCATATCCCTTATACTTACCTTCCTACATGCAGGGAAATATTTAAATGAGTTTGCTCTTGTTGTAGAGCTCTTTGCTTTCCAAGGGTGAAATTTTTACATTTCAGCAAAAAAAAGCATACAGATGACTCAACCCTTTTCTTGGAAGGATTTCATGCCTATGATGTATCTTCAGATACCATTGTCAGTAATGTATAATTTGATGGTACTCTTGATGGGGTGCAGTGTTTTGTCTGTAATGAAGTGTATTATTCATTAGTGTTTTATTTCTGATAGATTGTTTGGTTCTGAGAACCAGGTTCCCACTGTGTATCATTTTCCTTTATTGCTGTTGTTATCTCGAGATAAT
The DNA here is from genome assembly GCA_025584955.1 of Alethe diademata. Classification (NCBI taxonomy): domain Eukaryota; kingdom Metazoa; phylum Chordata; class Aves; order Passeriformes; family Muscicapidae; genus Alethe; species Alethe diademata. The sequence goes on from JANRMJ010000066.1 coordinate 43,732,185, forward strand.
CCAGTGTGATTCATGGATTAAATTTGGCTTTGTTGTTGTAGGTATTAGAGTGATAATTAACAGCAAAAGACATGGAGATCAAACTAATTTAAATTTTAATTAGTTGAACTAGTGCTAGTGAATTAGTGTTACCATTTCTACTTGGCTGTTTTCACAGCTCTAGTGACTATAACTGTAAAGAAAAAGTAGCAATTTAAAATATTAGAGAAGTATTGCAGTGATCAATAAATATTCCTCTTAAGTTTTATCTATACTAGGGTCCGTGCCTTAGTGAAGCATGTGTTAGATTAATGATTAGAGATTGAGTCTCCTGAGCATGAGTCCACATCATTAATCTCTTCAATTATTTACAAGAACTTCTTATGAGGATGGGTATGGGCACAGGTTGACTCCTGCAAGAGCACTTGCAGGGCTTCTCTGAATCCCAGGGCCTTATCTGACTGATCTACAGCACAAAGGGACAGAGGGGCAGAGAAAGAGAAAGGAGAGGACTTCAGGAGGATTTACGAAGATGTGGAACTGAATCACCCACCCACTTTACATGTGCCTTGGGAGGTGGGTGGGGAAATCTGTTGATGCACAACTTCATAACTACAAACTAATTATCCAGATCAAACTGCCTGAATCCAAGCTAAGAACCTTGCTCCTGTAAATTGATCAATATGTTATTAAAAATGATTATTTTTATTTTGGTTTCGTTTTCACAAATTCCATTTATAAACTATTCCAAAACATAAGTGATTTGGAAATATTTCAATATTTTCAATGCGATTTTAAAGTCACTATCCACCTATTTTATAGCACTAGTTTCCTGCTTGGAGTTCCTCTTTCCTGTACATATTTGAAATGGGTTCTGGAACTGATTTTTGCAAGCATGTATCACACCAAAGATTTATTATTTTTGTTTTGCCTGGCAACTGCACAGAGAAACTTCCTCTTTCTTTGCTTCCAATTGCTAAGGTTGAAGCTCACAGCCATTCTCAGTCTGTGTTTCTAATGCTTAGACATTTGGTTCTTAGACAGTTTATGTCAGCCCTCAGGATTTGTTAGTTCTTTCTGTACACAGCAATGCTCTTCTGAACTTTTAATACTGGTGCACTGCAATTTTGCTGCACCATTTTAGCATTCTGGTTCTTCAAAGATGAAATGGCCACATGCCCTTCTTTTCACCTGTCTGGGAAAGAACAGAGGTGGTGAAGGGAATTTAGTTCACTCTTGAGTTTACTACATCTCAAAGTTACCTACCTTATTATGTTTAACTCTGTAACTGCTGATCCCTTTCTGCCTCTTTTGATAATGTTGCATTTTTTATAAAGCAGAATTTTGCACTTCGTTGGCAGGAGTGATTTGTTGATGCAGAAGGTTTCACTGGTGGGATGGGATTGCATTCACAGTTTCACCTTTGAGCTGAGAATGACAATTATTCACACTAGCAGGAGGATAGTGTGTGTGAACCCTCACAGGTCCTCTCCTTGCAAATTGTACCACAGGGAAGAGTAGCTGACCTTTTCCACAGGCCACATGCAGCCTGTACAAATAGTTCAGTGGTCTGATGGCTGGTTCTTTTCCATCCTCTTTCCTCCGAGGCAACACGACCCGATGATTCACCAGCCTCCTCCTGATCACACTGCAGATGAGCCATTTAGAGTTGAACTTCCAGCTCATTAGATAACTGCACATCATGAATGTCTGTCAGGAGTGCCTCTTGGCTCTGGGACAAGCACACATCTGGTCACAAGCTGAAAATTTACAGTGCTGTGCTCTTGAATGTTCCTATGAGAGGATGTGAGGCATAACCTGGACAAAAGTTTCAGCACCTCTATGATGCTACCTAAGAACCTTGAAGAAAGATGACTAAAAGGGGGAAAAAAGAGATCTCATCAGTCTTACTCTTTCAAGTTTGGTAAATTAAAAGGGGAAACACCCATCCCATGTGGGATTATAACAGCCTGGGTTTTCTGTTCTATGGAGTGCTATTAGGACAAGCAAGATTTACAGCAAATTTTTTCCAATGATGTTCCTTTAATGGCTGGATTTGTAATGGAAGAACTGCAATGGCAGCAGGCTACCAAACAAGGCAAGTATTGGTTGCAAATATCAAAAGGCAGATGAATAGAGTGGGGGTGGGTGTGAAGTTCTGCTGTGGATGCTGTGACAAGTACGAAGCCCTTGTGCTCAGATCAGTGCTATCTAAATGAAAATACAACACTGTGGGCAGTACTCCTCATCCTACCACAACAGGGCCTGCTGAAAACCTGTCACCATCTTCCATAGCCCCTTTTAAGCACTGAAAAGCCTCAATAAGGTGTCTCTGGAGCCTCTTCTTCTCCCCACTGAACAAACCCTTCTCTTTCAGACTTCACAGGAGAGGTGTCCTGTCCAGCTGTTAATTTTTGTGCCTCTCCTTTGGTCCTGTGCCCATAGGTCTGTGCTTTCCCTCTGCTGTGGACACAGTTCTCTAGTTAGGCAGTATCTGTGCAAACAGCAAAGTCTGTCACTTACAGGCATGACCATGATATGCAGGTTAGGATTTCAAACACAGTAACAAAGGATCTCTTTCTAGCAGACACTAAGACTTTTTAAGTCTGGTCCTCTCTGGGCACTCGGGAAGCCATTTCTCATCACATCAGAGGGATGCCAGATTCACAGCTGTTGTACAACATAGATGGACAATGCAGACAGCTCATGTTGTATTTGTGGTTTATTGTCCCTGCAATCCTGGAGCTCCAGATTCAGATTCTCTGAGAGTAAAATATTGCACAAAAAAGGAAAACAATATTTTTAACACAAAAAATCATGTGAAATCAGCATTAGGACCTTTATGGGTCCTAAACAATAGAGAGATATTCTCATCTCTGCTGACATGAACTGAACAATTTTTACTGCTGCAAATGAAATCAGAATCAAGTAGAGCATTTATATGGGAGAACTTGAGAGTTCATTACTTTGGGATGTGAATGATTTTTCCCTTTTATGGACCAAATTGCTAAGCCCTCTTCATGCAAGGAATTTACCTGCCTATACTGAGTGCACAGCAATTGCCTGTTCCCACCTTATGGGCTGGTAATGTTTGTATAGATGCCTACGTGGCCAGCAATTTTCTTCCAAAATGTCCTGCCAGGGAGACAACCCAGTCATTTATTAGCAATATAGATTAACTACCAAATATAACAGGTTAAAAGGTGTTTCATCCTCTTTGATTACTTAGTATCTTTGGTCTTTAACTTGCATTCTATCTTGTTATTTCACTTTCTGTGTAGGGAGGGAGAGGAAGTCATACGCAGAAGCATAGATGGCACCTATCAAGATTGGTGCAGTCTGAAAAATCTCCAGTTAAAAGCCAGTTCCAGTTATTCTGCAAGGTTTTGCAGCCACTGTACATGCCTGCTGTACACCACTTAGTTTTCTCTTGGGAAAGGTACATCTGCATTCCCTCCCACAGGATTTAATCACGAAGACCTGAGGCTCTGGGAACTTCACATGCCTTATAGATGGGTACTGCTAGCAAAAGCACTCAGTCCATGCTGCTATTGTGGTAGTTTATTTACTGTAAAATGGCAAAAGTGCTTCCACAAATCAGATCTGCTAGAAGACCCAATAGTAATCATGTAGTCTCCTCTGTATCTTTCTGTGCCCCGCTCCTGGAGCGCTTGATACATGAACGTTTCATTGTGTGTAGTATGGATTAGCTGCCAACAATTCTCAAACTAAACATCTCTAAACAGAGAGTAGTTTTGTGCTGGCATTTTTCAGAGTGCATCATATTTTGATAGCTGCTATTAGTGTTCTGCACAAGGGATGCAATGAATTAACTCTTCATAGATCTATGAAATAATTCCCCACTGGATTGCCCCTCGTTTGTAACAGGAATTATGTAAATGTTTAATGTTATTCAGTACCACTCTGGGGAATAGGTGGACTCTTTAGACAACATCCTCAGGCGTTGTTGGACAAGCCTCTTATCTAGCCTTGGTGCAGGGAAGCAGTATCAGTTTAGAGTTGCTCTATCTCCTACCTGCTTAAGGCCTTTAAAAATTAAAGTTTTTGAAGGAAAGTGAATAAATTATTACTAAGAAATAGCCACAATCTTTCTACAAGTTGAAAGAGGGCTAATCAGGTACTACTATCCTGCTGACACCAATATGGTTTGAAAGATTCTTTACCAGCTAAGAAGGAAAGGGTTGAAGTTTGACAATTATGTTCTGTTATAAGGCAAGATAACAGTGGTGATGTAAGAAGAAACTGAAACTGATTTGATCTTAGGGAATTCACAATCATTTTTCACAATCATTTAGCAGCAGAACTCAGAAAATTTTCGGTGGTTTTTAATAAGCATTTTAGTGTGAACCAAAAATGCATTTCAGACAAAATTCTACATTTCCCTCAATTTGTGGTATTTTGTCTCACATCAAAGAATGGCTTAACAGTCTGAAAGTTAGATTTCTTTTTATTAAACTAAATTAGAAGTCTCTCAATAATGAGTTTCAGCCAATAGAGACATTAAAATGAATCAGAAGTAATTCCCTTGTCCCAGAAATATATGAAGAATGGACAACAGGATCTTAGAGATTTGGCACTGACTTCTTTCTGCCTTTAGATCTTCTCTTAGTCGGCTGTGAGGCTTGTTAGTGTTAACATGCTTTGTCATCTTAGTGCTTACTAAGCTACATTTGGTTTCTCCTTTCTTTCAAATCTGCCAATATCTAAAAACTTTCAGACAAGTTACACGTGATTTTTTCCAGTCTTCTGCTTTCCAGACAGATGCCAGCTTTATCAGTTTTTTCTCAATGGAAGCAAGGACCTATGAAAATATCAGGCATAAAAGCACACAGGGGGGTGATTTTAAAGTTAAATCCACTCATTCCACCTGTCTGTCTCCCTGTTATTGAAAAATGTCTAATTGAGCACAGGCACTTTTTTGAGCAGCAGTGACCTCCAAACCTCTTCAGCGCTGGCTGTGCATGGTGAGGCGTGCAAAATCCAGGCACTGCCACCCATCCCATTAGTGACATTCACCACGGGGGCTGCATGGCAGTGCTTACTCCTCTGTGGAGCATCTGCTTCAGAATTAGTATTTCCTTGTTTTCACAGCTGGCCACCTCCTTGGAGCATTAAAATCTGATGGGAATCTTATGCCCTTTCCATAACCTGCAGAAATCCCTTAGAACTGGGAAGGATATTTCAGGGGTGGATTTGGTATGGAAATGCTGAGCTTGTATGACATCTAACTGTCATTTGAGTGCTTAATAAAGATGTTAGAAGAATAGATGCAAAAAATGCAGCCAAATAGTTAACAATGGAATAATAATCATAAAAGCTTTCCTCCAAAAGAATAAATGCTGTTTTGAATAACTATTGACAAAAAGAAACTTTGCAAATTTTGTTGAGTTTTATTTCTCCTCTCAGTTAAGTTTTCTCCATATTGTGAATGAATGATATAGGGTCACTCAAAGGATTGCCATTAATGGTATTAGCAAAAGTAATTTTAATATGAACTTATAAAACTGAGACTTGACAAAGTTCCATGGCAAGGTTCACTCTGCTGTTTACTACGTGGGGGAAACACGCAAAGGAAAATTCAGTAATAGCTAATTTAGAATGAATTACACAGACACTGAAGATGCAAAAGGGTAAGGGCCACCCTCCTGTTGAGTCATGAGGCTTACAGGCCCCTTACTTTCTGAACCTCTGATAGAGCTTAGGTGAAGCTAGGTCTTATCTTAGCCTCAGACTTGAAGAATGATTTATATCTAATGGAAGAAACGTGAATTTCATTGGTGTTGATTTAGCATGTAATCAGCAACCTACCAGGGATCTGTTTTGAATAAGGGTTCTGTGCCTTGGGGGAGGAAGGATCTCTTGGTGTCAGATAAGGAATTTAAAAACTAGAGAAATGTCCCAGCAGTGAGGGAGACCACAGACATGCATACTGTGCAGGGAGACCTCAAAGAAGGCTCAGTTATTGACAGTTGTTATATTTTTGGGATAAAGTGTTTGGCTAATAATTACATTGCTTGGGAAGGGTATGCATTAGACTCCTTTTACTGACAATTTTCCTAGTGAGTCTTAGAATCTGCTATTCATGTGCTGGTCACACAGTGTTCCAAGCTCATATGCACTGATGCTCACTGGGTCAATTTTTGGGATTTCTGGAGTGGGTTTTGTCCTGACTATGCCTCAGGCCTTTGCCTCCTTTGGAGTCTGCACCAAACTATGGCTATTTTGGTTAAGGACATCAAACACATCCTCCACACTCGCTTAGTTGTTTGAGTAATTTTAATTCTGTTGTTCACATTATTCTCTTAGAATCTGTTCTACTGTTTTTTACCATAAATTAAAGCAGAGTCAACTATTTTCCCCCAACTTTTAAGTTCCTCCAAGCATGATAGATTTGAATATTCAAATCAGCCCAGAAGTTCTCAATAGTGCCTGCTTTTTTCTTGACAGGCTGAACAAGGAAAAAAAAACATGTACAGAACTTGGCTGGCAGGTAATGTTGAAACTGATCTAAAAGTTCTACTAATAAGGCTCAAGAGAGGAAGAGGCAGGGAGCCAGGAGGTTTGGATTAAAGCAGGCATATGATACACAGACACCTCTGTGTATGTAGGGGAAGATTCTCAGCTGCTCAGCCCACACTGTAGAGCTCAGCATTCAGCAACTCCTTATATAATGTTTAAAACTAGATTTTCAAGGAAATTGTCAGTGGCACTGAGTGAAGGTGTCACTTTCCTAATAAAGAAACACAAACTTGCATTTGTTGAGCTGGGGTTCATTTCATCAAGTTTTTAGGGTAGGCGAAGGGGCAGAAAACTAGCTGAAATGTTTCAATTTTGAAGACAATAAGATTTCAAATATTTGATTTGAAATGAAAATTTTACCTTTGAGAATTAGTTTAATCATTTTTAAAACAAACCTTTTGGTTTGAATTTTTTTACAGGTAGCTGAAAAATGTTAAAATTCTCATTGATTATACACATAATTATGTTCATAATGCTCTTTGATATCCAGCACTGTGCGCTTTGGAAAGCCTGATAAGAGCAAGAGAACTTTTCTTTGACTGCCTATTTCAGAATATTCTTCTATCTTTCATGGAGTGTAGAGAAACCTTTTTAGAAACTAAAAAATAAAATAAAAAAAAAAGGTAAGAAAAATAGAATTGTATTGCAAAGTAAGCCTGGGATGCAGAGTGACCTTATGCAGAATGCCACTCTCCAGCAGGATTTGTGCAGATTGAGAAATAGATATGGCACTGATGGATACTGAAGGTGGGTCTATATTCCAAAAGGAGAGTGCATTTTCTGATGAACCCTGTTCTATTTGGAGTTGAAACCTTTATTTTCCTTCCCAGTACATCGTGGGGCTAGGAAATCTTGACTGGGTCTCTGCAGATTCCTGACAGAGGCATAGGTCCTTTTAAACCTGTGTGCCTGGGAACAGTCTCGTGCCAGATTCTGTGCTCTCTGAAATAGCCACCAGTATGTTTCTGTGTTGGTGTCCATTGTATTCACATTTTATAATACCCAAGGTTTACTTGTTTTAAGGAAACCAGAAGTAGTTAATTAAGATGCATGTTTTGTTTAAATAACACAAATAGTGAGTGAATGCCAGAATTGCAAGGTACTGATCATAATTGACATTTGTGGATGCAGCATTTGTATTTCCATATTTTTGAAACTTTGTATGTTGGGGAAACTCTTTTATTTGAACTTGTGTTCTTATTTATAGATAATCTGTCATTAACAAGTCTCTGTTCAGAAAATTAATTCTAGCTAGACCAGAGACAGCAATCTGGAAATCCGTACAGTGTTTGGGTTAATTAATGCGTCCTTTGACTTGTTCACATGTTAATAAGCTCTTGAGGATCAATAAATTCTCATTCAGCATAAATAAATTGGATTGGGGAAGCAGTTAATGCTGTAAAAATCATGGTGCCCATATGGTCTGGTTTGTGTACATATTTCACTAGTTAATCACCAGTCAATTTGAAATGAAATGTGCTGCAGGGTCGGAATTAGTTTATTTTCTTTCCACTGGCTGAGAAACAGGATCTGGTGTGAAAGACTTGGGACACTGCCTAGCAAAAAACAGTCTGGCTTATCACAGAACCTTTTAGTTTGACCTTAAAATGCAGACTTCCAATCAGGTAATTTTCATCTTTCAATCCTCACATCATTTAAATGTCAGCCATTTAAGATTCTGAAATTAATTCCAATGGTTTGGATTGAGAATATTTTGTCCTCATCATGGATGCCCTGTGCATATTTTCTTTCTCATCAAGATTTTTAAGGCATGCGCATTCGTAATGAAGACTAGTGGAACACAGAAGAGATTTTCATAAGGTGTTATAAATCCTTGAGAAAAAGGGTCTCCTGTGAATTTTAATTTTCTCTTAAAAATATTCACTTATTATTTGAGAGCACTTGAAAGCTGCTGTATTGATAATTTTATAGAGCAAGGGGTTATCAAACAACATCCTGTATTTGTGACATAATAAACAGAATCCCCACCTATAAGAAATGTCTCAGAAATCTTATCATGGGATAAATATGACATAGGATTGTTTATATTGCAGCGATCCTAGAAGCAGGAAGGAGAATGGATCCTAAAATTATAAAAAGAATGACAAAACCTACATGCAATAAACCCACTTGCCCAGAAATTTCTAAATATTTTAAGATGTGGATTATGAAATTCATGTTATGGAAATAAGTAAAAGGCACTGAAAATCATCTGAAGTCACATATCTGAATCAGCTGTGAGGATGCTTAGCTGCCTTTATAAATCTTAATAGTATCCAGTGAGTACTTATCTTCCTTTTTATAACTTTATTTGCATTCCTTTCTTTCTATGTAGTTCACACAGCTCCCTCATTCTATAGTCCTTGTCCTCTAAGAATGCTTCTGCTTCTATGGCATTTCTCTTCTGTACAATGGCATTGACACCAAATCACCAGTGTACCTATAATTAGTGTTTTTATCATATACTCTTTGACTGCTAACATCTCTGGTGATAGGATTGGCAGATTTTAGATGGATGCATTGCACAGTGACCTTTGATTCATTAAGTCCTGAAAACAGATCTAAGGTCAGGTGCCACAATGAGCATCTGGGCTTCTGCAGCTCTTTGTACTTGCAAATTGCATGAAAATCAATCACCCTTCAAGACATTAAGAGGTGTTAATGATAATGACACATTATGAAGCTGATGTAAATGCAGCTAAACAAAAAGATTATAGAGATCAATGCAACTATGCTCTTGCTAGTGACAAATCTGAGGCACTGGGTTTTCCCCCGTGTTTCATTAGCATGTGTTCCCTCTCTTACAGGGGTGTCTTTGCTCTCCACAATGTAATTGTTAGTTTTTCAAGATTTGCACTCTTAAAAATTCAAGCAGATAAACCTCAAGCTCATAACGAGAGGTCACTAAACAGGCTTTACAGACTCAACATTTTGTCCTTATGCTCAAATAAAAGTGCCTTCAGTGAAGTTTATAACATTACACTTAATTATTAGCTTTGTGCCAGTCTAGTGGTTATCTTAATGGCATTAAAATAGCTGCAAATAGTGACATTAGTATAAAAACCCCAATATGCTGCTAAATAATGACTTTATTCCATTGTAGCATGACAAGGGCAGAAGAATTGTCCTCTACTGATTTCACTTCCAGGCACACAGGATCATTTTTTTACCTTCTATTTGCCTTTGCTTCTTGCCATCCCCAGAATTTCCACATCTGTGCTTGATTCCCTGTTTTTGGAACTGGTTCAGGGTTGATCAGGGCTGGCTGTGGCAGCTGTGCAGTCTCCCCTTACGGGGCAGGATGCAGCTGCAGCAAAGGGTGAGAAGGGTCCCTCATTGAGAGGGAACAGAGGTGCAGGTGTGGGTGGCAGACACCTGCAAGGTCTCTGGGGGTGCGTGGGGCACGTAGCCCTTAGCCAAGCCTGCTGAGCTGCTGGAAGGTAAAATCGTCATATATGCTGTGCTACACAGCTGGCAGGTGCCATGTCTGTGGTTACATCTTTTGGAAACTGGAGGTGAAACAAAGCAGAATGTCAAGGGTATCCAGGAGGGAATTTCTGAGCTTTGATTTTGAATTAGTCTGTGTATTTTATTTTATTTTATTTTATTTTATTTTATTTTATTTTAATTTTTTTATGCCACGTTGTCTGGTTTAAGCTCAAGCCAATAGGACAAATCCTGGCTGTCATGGTTTGAACGATGGGTGAGTGTGACCTTTGCTAGTAGAGGAGACCTTGAGGCTTTCCGTTGCCATAAGTGGATTTGTATTTTAAGACTTCCCTGTTGAAAGTTTTTTTTCGTAAAGGTTATTGTTAAGGAAGTGTGCAACTGCATTCTGCCTGCTACTTTACTAATCAATTTCTATGGGAATCTTCCCTTGATAATCTCTCTTGCAAATTACAGAGGGAGGAATAAGAAAGCTTGTATTAACCTCAAGTGTTGGTCAATGAGATTGTGTAAGGAGTCATGTCATGTAGGGGATAAACTAACACTAATCTGTGTAATCAATTGCTCCTTGATTGCTCCCAGGAGATGTATGTTTTGATAGGAAAAAGGGACTTGTCTTCAATTCAATTATAGTATGCAAACAAAGTTCAGGATTTACCTAAAGGAGATTGAAAAGGTGATGGGGAAAGTTAATGGTTTATGTTCACTTCAGAGAAAGTTGATTTTATTTGAAATTACCTACAGCCTATCTACGCAAACACTTTCCAACACTTGCTGTAATGTTAAGAGCATTGTGCTTTTTCATGCCATCACACTGCCTATAAAAAAAAAATAATTTTAACAAGTGACTCAGCCTAGCTCTGCTTGGGGTGGATAACCAGAAGCTCATAAACAACTTTAAGTACCTGGAGTGAAGGCTTAAGCTGTGAAGTTTGAGGCTGGCTGAGTCACTCTATTCAACTGCATTTCTCTGAACCATTTGATTTGTATACCTATTATAGTTTGACATTTCTGTAATATCCTTTTGGAATTAGCTGGAAATAAGTTTCTGGTTCCAGTTGATCACTGTGTTGAAAATGTTGTCTAATGCAATCCTACTTTACAGATCCCAACAGGTTACTCAAGCCAATAGATGTAAAAAAAGTGAATTTCAGTTATGTCTATCTAAATTGGAAAACCTCTTGTGCCTGCTTTTACATTCAAAAAAGAAAAAGAGTTCTTACATGTAAGGCTAAGAATTTATATAACTAGAACCTAAAGATTCTAATGCAATTACTATTGTTAATGCAGATCTAAGCGAAAAAAATAAAAGAATGTTACTGAACAGAAAAGGTCTGAATAATAAAATGTAAGTTAAAATGCATATTATGTGCTTATGCATATTTTGTGGAATTTAACCCTTTCCTAGATGTTGTGTTTCTCAGAGCACTGCCGTTTTTGTTCTAAGATTGGTCGTGGGGATTCTTTGGAGGAGTACAGTGGGAAATCAGCATCCTGAGCTCTTTGCCAACAAGAAGATGGTGTTAAAGTAAATGCTTTCCTTGTCTTCATTCCAGGATCTACTGGGGATAAGTTTTATATATTTTTCTTACAGGTTTTTACATCCTATTGTTTCTTCATTGCTCTGGAAGTTCAGGTTACTCTGTACTCCATATGGTGAGTTTAGTAGGTGCTCTTCTCATACAGGATTGACTTTTTCAGCTAAGCCAAGCAGCAGTGAAGCCACAGGCAGAATTTGGCAGGCACACACTGGGACAAGCAGCAAATCTCAGGGATGGGCCCCAGCAAATCCTGGGCAAAGCCTGAGGCATGAGCTGCATTATATGGTTTGGTGACATAGTGACATTTAGTGAGAATTAGGACATGGTTTAGTGTTTGATTTGGCAGTGCTGGGTTAATGGTTGGCCTTGATGATCTTGGAGGTCTTTTAGCCTTAACAATTCTATGATTCTATGGTTATTGAAGTGCTCCTGCGCCTCCTGTGTGGGATGGATCAGCTGGAAAAAACAGTAGCACCTACATTTATGAGGGTAGTCAATAACTGATCCAGGATGAATATTCCAGATTAGACTTTATCTTTCTGTTTTCAACTGTGAAATAGAAATTCTTTTCTTGAATAATTCTGGCTTTGATGGTGTTAATGTTTTGTGCAAATAATAGTGTATTTTGTCCTCAACGAATGTGACACACTGGTATCAAAAGAATGATATGTGTTCCCTTTGTAAATTGTTGTAAACATAGGGAATTTCATAAGGATATCTTGTATGATATTTCTGCTATAGTACACAAATTTATTATTACACAATATTAGCCGTAATATTTTCAAATTTGTAAATCCACTTATTATGAAGAAATAGTTTACCAAAGATTAATAATTAAGTAAAAGTACTGTACAGGTGAATGAATTTAAGAGTTTAGGGGTTTGTGCGAATAATACAGGTAATTTAAGGACTTGGAAAGGTAGAACATTTTATTTCAAACTCAGCTTACTTTCACAGAATTTGGTGGGATCAGAAAGAAATGCACTTGTGATGGTATATCCAAGATTATGGTGACAGGAAAGTAAATCCTGGATTATTCCACATGGTGCTGTACCATAATTCCCACAGAAGCATTTAGGAGCAGCCCTTGGACTGGAGCAGCCACCCACTGGAACAGGTCATCTGAACTGCAAGCTCTGGAAGATTGGTGAAGGGTAGGCTGATATATTGCTTATGTTTACTGATAGTTCACAAGCTCTAGCAATATTCTGTTTAGCTCCTTTGGGGTTTTTTGCACTGTATTTTTGTCTCTTTCCCTTGAAGAAGCTGGCGTATGTCCTGTTCTCTCTATTGATAAATGTAGACACATATCACAAAATTCCTTACCATTTTTATTTTATGAAGTTTGGTCATTTTATAGATGCTTTACATATTGCATCCCAGATGGTTGGTTTTCAATGGATATCAGAAAGAGGCATTTTTGACACTGACCAGATGTGCAAAGTAACAGTGACATTGCAAATATAAAACATATGCTAGCAGGAAATTTTCTGTTGTTTGTGCAGTCTGGTAGCTGTTAAATTCTACACAATCCTTGGGGCAAATGGCAGGTGCCCCTTATTTCCTAAAAGACCTCAAATAAAAAAATGCAAACTTTTTTTTTTTGCATTGTTACAAAGGTAAGTGTATCTATTTTGGAATCAAATCCTGTTTGGTTTCTGTTGCCTAAATAGCCTTCTTTATTTAAAAAAACAATTAGAATTTACTTCATGAACATCTGGAAATATAATTTCTATTACTGTATGCTTCTCTAAACAAACAAAGTATTGTTTGGTAAAGGATGCTGGTAATTCGGCTTCTTCTAAAATTTCTGATAGATAGAATATGTCTTTTTTTTTCCTGCTGGAAGCACACCTGTGCAATTTCTTCTTTGACCCTTTTCTTTTTCCTTAGGTTCTTGATGATGTGTTTGTTGTTGGATTTTTTTGTTTGTTTGTTTTTTTGTTGGTTTGGTTTGGTTTGGTTTTTTTCATATTGCACGTGTTTCCTGAAGGAAAAGGAAGAGGATGTTAGGGACATAGAATAATTTGGCATGCTAATAAAAAATAAGAGTAGGCACTGATGTCAAATGCCACCGACTTGGAAAAGGCAGTAGAGAGTTTACCTGAGGAATGAGACTTTTTATATATATGGTAGAGATTTCTTTGTTTAGGAAAGAACAGCTCATGCAAGACTGCCTCTGTTGCTTACAGCATCTCTTCTGGAGTTATACAATACCAGATACTTATTGCATAGATATTCTTAACCACATGAGTTAATTGTGGCTATAGTGGTTGGGATTTCCAGTGAAAAATACCACATGGAAATGCTTTTCAAAACTTTGTTCAGTGTGAAAGAGGACTGAATAAGAAGAAAGGATGGGTTGTCTGAGAAACGCATGGTTGACCAGATACATCGTACAACTTTTTTTTTTTTTGACTGAAAGCCAGAAAGAATTTTTTCTGTATGCAAGCCTGAATTCCTCCTTTACTTACTGGGGTTTGCTGTGTTTGATGGGAAACAGTCGAGAAAATTGTGTGAAAGTTACAAAATACTTGCTAGGAGAAAAATTTTTCTTTATGTACTGCACAGTCCAAATTTGTTAATTTTCTATCTTCACTTATAATAATACTCGTTGTATTGCACTAAACTCTCTCCTATAAATATATAATAGATATGGGCCAGCTGTATCATATTTAAGCTTTTTGGGTATTTCAGGTAAATACAAGTCTATCAACCTTAACAAAATATGTGAATATTTTATTTTTCTGCTTTGATTTAAACTGGGTAACTGTGTTTAGCATTGACTGTGTTAAGCAAAATAATAGTTATTTGAAGGACAAGATTAACTTAAGCAAAAATTCTACCATTGAATATATTTATGATCTGTGAATTAAATCTTTGTGAAAAAAGCTGGTTCAGTTCAATTTAGAAGTTTACTACATGTGGGAATGAAAATGCTAAATAAAACCAAAAGATCTCTGGACTTAAGAAAATATCCAGAGGACATGAAGAAAAGAGTGCATGATATATGAAGCAAAAACTATGGCACTGTAAAAAGTAAGATCAAAGTTAAACTTCTTTCTCCCTCTCTTTTTGAGCCTTGTTCCTAAGCCAGGAAAAATCAAACTTAATCTCCAAAATGGCAAAAATTTAACATAATAGAAGAGATTACATCTAAACAATATGAGGTTTGAGTGCAGCAGTCAAGAATATAAAGAAAACAAAATATTTATGTTCTTTTCAGAGTTTTCTACCTAGATTTATTATTATTAGTAACACATTTTTATCATACTGTCTGTTTTTGACAGTACTGAAATAAATAAAGCTACACTGATCTCACTACTGGAAGGAAGATTCTGAGCAGTTTTCTCTTTGACTTGGAAAGTGAAAGGCACAGCCATATATTTTAGAAAATGTATGCTCCCTTCTGAGCATTTTTTACAATGTAAGATAAAATAACTTTCTAAGTATGACTTTCTCACCAAAATGTGTATGCTGTTGGTTTGAAAATACTGAAGATAGTTTAAACCCTTAAACAAAAAGATAGAAATAGATTTTCCATATGCCATTAATTTTCAGTTCTGGCACTGACATTGTCTCTTTTCTTTTTGCACATCTTTCCTTTCTCTCTTCTTTCTGTTTTCTTTTTAGAGGCAATATTTCTTCTGTCATTTTTTATCTGCAGTGTACACCATGCAAAGTAGGAAAAAATCTAATTAACCAAGTATTGAAACACATTACTCAAGGGAGAAAAAAAAACTCCATAAACCATTACCCCTAAGAAGAAATCACCAAGTCCCAAAAGTTTTGCGAAGAAGGCATCCAAAACAATGCAGCACTGTTCCTCAGTGTTCACCTAATGCCAATCAGCTGCCTTACCTGTGAATGTCTTTGTCAGCAGCACTGATTTTCTGCCTGCCAGCTCCTGCCCTGCCAGGGTTCTGCCATTTCTAACCCCCTACTTGCAGTCACTGCAACCCCCTGTATCTGCTGGGACACGTGCTCTGGGCTTGCCATAGTCAGACCCACCAAAATATGCTGAACATGCAGTCAGCCTGATATATCTTGTACAAATACATATATGTATGTTCTTCTACCTATGATGATCTTCAGCACACAAACCACCTATTTCCCATCGCATTTTTCTTTATAGCAGCATTTCTTTTTATTTTTCATGAATAGTAGTTTTTTTGATAAATACTATTGCTTTAGGTCATCGTATGCATTCTATTAAAGTTACATTTATATATATATACATACACACATATACATATGAATTTATAGTCTCATCTTTACAGATTTGAAGAACGTAGAAAGTAGGTCTGGTGCCTGGCCTAGCAGATTAGCTCACTTGGGACCTGAACTATGTCTTACTTTCTTAGTTCTTCTGATACACGTCAGCTTGGTTGGTGAAGGCTTAGTGAAACATTTTGCTGTAGCAATGCAAGAAAAGTAGCTGTTTTTTGACTTTCAGATCTATTGCACCAGCAAATATGGCAGAACTGTCACATTTCTTTCTAATTCCATGTAAACAAAGTTTCATAGGTTAGATCTGTGAAAGGTATTTTTTTTTTTTTTTCAGTTCAGGTCTCAAAAAAATCAGCAGCCAGAATAAGCTTTTTGGGAAAAAGAAGCAGCTCTGTAATTTTCCAACTTGCTTTCTGTTTTGTTCGTTGTTATACAGGTTTTTAATAACAAGTTAGAAACAATATTATCTGTATAAAACCAAACATTTGTGATGAAAGGCACCGGTAAGGGAGAGAGATCTGTACAGTTTTGCAACCCCCTACCCATCAATGACACAAGCAGATGTCACAGAGACCAGCACTGGAGTTTCTCCCAGTCTAAAAAGAGCTCAAGAATCTGAAATAAACATTCTAAGACACATCCAAAGTGTACAAACATCTTTCTTTCATAATTCTTCACCTGTCAAGAGTTAGTTAATTGTATAATCTGCTGTTTAAGTTTTTGGACACTCAAGGTCACAGCAAAGCCTACAGAAAAGTGCAAGGCTATATCCTGCTGTTGGTATTATGGCATGTCTTTGCAACATTTGCAAAGGCTGGGTGATCAAATAAGTCTGAACATCAGTAAAATAGATCAAGAAGTAATAAAAAACCCTCCAATAACTTCTACAGAATTATATGCGTGTCTTTTCTAGGTGTGTATGCTTAAGAATAAACTGAATTAGTGGCAAAAGTCCTTGAGAAGCGTATCATAAAATCCATGGCTGAAAGAATTCTACAAAGTGTTAAAAGCTTTAGATGTATATATTTTGAAAGCTGGGAATGAAAATGGTAATTAGGCTTTACTTAACCTTACTGCCTTCTGTCCTTATTCTGGTTTTAAGTGGATTGCTGCCCAGGAGGAAGAGGGGGAAGTTGGTTATTGGGGAGTGATTCAGCTCTTTTTCCCTGTTTGGTTATCTGCTGGTGGCAGAGGTGCTGTCAGACACCTCCTGAGAGTGACTGAATGGTCAGTGCAGACACAGGCTTAGCTGGGCTGGGGCATGCAGAGCAGGTCCAGGGCTCCCTGGGAATCTGGCACTTACCACCAGTTCTTTTCCATGGTGGGCCTGCTCATATTTCTGCTCAGGAGATCACATAAAATGAGAGCCTGGATACAGTTTATCACTTAGCCCCCAAAAAGAGGCATATCCGCAGGTTCTGTGTGCTCTCTGCTTTATCTTGCTTTGGATCTGTCCTTGAAGCATCCCCAATTTCAGCCCTCAGGAAAGCCTGGTGGAAACAGATCCCCTTGGCTTTGCCTCAAGACAGAAACTGTGTGCTGCAGTCTCAACTGGTGAAAACAATTTTTTTTTAACCTTTATTATTAGAAAGGATCTTTGCTGTCTCTTCTCCATCCTCTGAGTCTGCTAAGGGTCTCTTTAATTTTTTTTCCTCTTTTCTGAACTGGGCAATTTTCTGTTCAAGCAAATCATAACCCAGTTGAGCTGAAAGAAAATGAACACTATTTGTAGGCTTGAAAGTGTAACTCTCTCTCCAGCCCTCAGGTGCTTGCAAAACAGCCAGGAGGTATATTGGGATATGTGGTGGAATAGAAAATACTGTAATAAATTTAGTTGTGATCGCTAAAAAGAAATCCTGTGCTTATGCCTGCAGAGGCATTTTGTTTTCAGAGATAGTTCTCTATTTAAAAAAAAGAGACATTTTCTTTGTCTGAAAGAATAGGATTTGCCCAAGTAAGAGGATTTGCTAAAGACTATGTTAGTTTATTTGTTTTCACTCAGTGGTGTCATTGTATTGCCTGCCATATTTGCATATTTCTGTTGCATTTCGTTCATGGAATTTTGCACAGATTAAAGGGGAGCTATGTGTATGCTATTATTTTGGAAGTTCTGGGACTGTATAAATTGGAATTCATTAGGATATGAGTGGATATTGTTATTGTATTCTGCAGTATGAACTCAGCAAACTGTTGCCATCCACCTGTAATCCTTCTCAGTTAAAGCTGGGACTGCAGAATGAACAAGAACTGGATTTAGCATATAGTTAAAAATGAGCTGGGTTAGGGATTTGCAGCCCTGCTTCATTCCACTCATTCAAAACCAAACTACTTCCCCCCTCAAAATCTTCATGCAGAAACCCCTGAAACAGAAATAAAAGCAACTTTCTAACTCTTAATGTTTTGTGTAGCATATATCTCTAACTCTGCAGGATTGCTCCTGGAGTAATTTTTGAGTTTAGGGAACTATGAGAATTTCCCAGCAGTAAGGTGAGGCACTCCAGCCACATGGGGCTAGAGTATCCTCAGAGATCTTCAGGCTAGAGTATTTTACTTCTGATTTTTATTTTTTTTATTCAGGAGAAAGTGTTCTCTCCCTGGCATGATTGTTCTCTCCAAGTATCCAGGATACTGAGGAGAAATTACTGTAGGAACTCCAAATACTTTCAGTGTATCCCTGGAGTTACCTGGGGCTCTCCAGCAACTGTGGGAAAACCCAGGAGACACAGCAAGGTAGTGAGAAGTTCATGGCTCTTCTTTGTTCTCTCATCTTGTACTGCATCTCTCTGGGGCTCACCTTCATGTCTGAATATCACCTTTGCATTTCTGCTTACCTCTTAATAATTTATAGGTTCTGACCTGTTCCAAATCAAGAAAGATACTTGGCTTCTGATCATTACCTCAGATTTCTGCAAAATAAGGTGCCATAGAAACTATAGCAAAAAAGAAAGGAGAAGATGAGTCCCCCAGCACTGAGAATGAGAAATACCTGTGAAATACCTGGAATTTTTCAGGGTTCTTTGTTTCAATTTTGTTTTGTTGTGGGGTTTTTTGTGTCTGTGTTTTTGGAGGGTTTTTTTGAGTTGGTTTGGGGCTTTTTAATTTGTCTTTTTGGTGATGTTTTTTTGTTGTTGGTCCTGGTGGTTTTTTTTTAAACTTTGCCTCTGTAGCTTGGCATGATATTGTGGTAATCACTGTAGTTCATAGTTCATGTGAAATCCATCCCAATGAGCAGTGCTGAAATGCTTGCTCCAATTTAAGACCACTATAGGTTGCTACTTTCCACCAGTGGTAGAAGCAATTTTCTGTGAACAGGAACACATAAAATTTCTTCTATCAGCTTTCTTTATTTTTTCTCCCTGTCTGGAAGCAGCATGATGCTAAGGAGGAGGTGATGCCTCATCTCACTTTGCAGCCTCAAGAGCTGTGCTCTTGTGGATCCACAGTCAGCAGCAGCCCCTATTCCAGCCAATGAATCTCTCCTTCCACAGGCATTGGAGTCACTGAGGGCTTGACTCACATGCTGTGGTTATGAGCACCATCATCCTTGGGTGTATGGAGGGGAATGGCTATCCTCCTGGAATTTTATGGACTTAAAAACTATGACAAAATAACTTTTGTTTGTGGAAGACAAAGAACGGTGACTCACTTGGTCCTTTGCAGACCTATTTTTCCAGTTAATTCTCATAATTTTCTAATTTCTGGTCATAAATGCAAATAGATAACCTGAAAACAAGATAACCATGAGTCAGTGAGGAGATAAAGTAGTTTCTGAATTTAAAGGGATTTATTCCCTCCCTGTTACTAGTCACTATGGTTTTTTTGTTGTCTTATTATGGAGTCATTGACCTGTTCTGATACTGATATTCATTCCTGTTTCAAGCAGAAAATTCTTTTAATCTATAGAAAGTTCTGTCTGTTATGTTGTGGCTAATAACAGAGCTGCCTTTGAGCTGTGAATGGCCATATAACTAGTAAACAGAAGTATCCTTAATTGCGGTTATATTTTGAATGCAAATAGTAAGAAAAAATCTGCCATCTGGTGAGCAGATATTTACCCTATCTCTCCTATTTCAATTGACTTTTAGGGAATGGATCTGGACCAGAATATTTTAATTCTGTACATTCCAATCAGTCTTCAGGTTCGTCATATGAGGTGTAGCACAGGAGAGAAAGCTGGACCATCTTCCCACTCCAGACAAAGAAGCAGAAAATTATGTCTGTAGAAAAACAGGTAAGAATTTAGCTGCTTGTTAAATCATGAAATGGCAGTAAATATAACATTGATTTATTCTTTTAAATACAAAGAGGCTTAACTAGCCTTCCCTATATAAATCAGGGACAATCTTTTGATATGTAACTTCCTGGGATGGAGGAGGTTGAAACCCACCCAAACTTGAAATCAGGCTAAAGTACGTCCTCAGGTCTGCTGTTTCATTTCATGTGGGTGCTTGTTGTATCCAGGTCAAAACAGTCCATTTTCTGATTTGCCTCCCTCCTCTCCCTAATACAGTCCTGCATTTCTCTGTCACCAAAGCACTCTGCAGTGATGAAATTCTTCCACAGACAGGAAGGTCCTGTGCATATGCAATGAGGCATCTAGGGGTGGGAAGGAATGGGGTCAGGGAGTGTAAGCAGGCTGAGACAGTATCTGCATCCTCAGAGGAACTTCATCCCAAATGTGTATTAAAGGGCAGAAAATATTTATGGTTTTGTTGATCCTTGAGAAAAATCAGGGATGGTAATGGTGTAAATCTTTTTGAAGTGGCAATAAATAATAGTTATTATAAATAAGCCTTGGAGTTATAAAAATCCCTCCTTGGCCATCTGAAAGCTTCTTTATTACCATTAATTCAGTATAAATAACAGTGCTTTTCTTAGATTAAAATATATCATACAAATAAGTGCTTTGATCCAAGTCCTCTTATTTTTCTAAAGGGTAATGAGTGATACATTATTTACTGTAGGATTTAGGTTAATCCTAGTTTTTCCCAGTTTCTGAAGAGAAGTTTAGGTCAATCTCCAATTTTTTAGTTGCAGATGTTTATAAGCACAAAGAATTACTAGTGCAATCAATGGCATTAGAATGTCTATCAGGTTTTTAAAATCAGCCTTTTTTTTTTTTTCAGAAGGTAAGTAGAGACTATGAAACTCTCCAAAGAAGAACAGAGTTGTCCATGAATGGACAGGGTGTCTGTTCCTCTCTAGCAGAACGACTGATACTGAATAGTGGGGAAAACAGATACCAGAAAGCAAAACCTTTCAAGGCTTAAAGCTTTGGTGAGCAAGAGCAGAATTGTAACTCTTATACGTACATATACACTGCAGCACACCCCAGCCTCAGAAACATTATCACCATCAAGATTTTAATGAATATTTATCAAAATACCTCTAAGTATATTCATGTGGCAGCATCAGGCCACAGCTACTCCTATTAACACTGGTGGCTGTAATTGGTCAACAACTGTATAAAAGGGTGCATGTGTTAGAAACAAGTATTACAGTGACCTGGTAGGCATTTCTAGTTTAGTAGAGCATGAGAGCTTGTTATGATCTGACTAGTGGGAGGTGCCTCTGCATCCTTTTTTCCCATCTTTGTTAATCTCCTCCTAGGCCTGAGATAACATCTGGACAATTGTATCACCTTTGCCTGTATCTCAAGTTCCCATTGTGGGTGAGCTTCAGTGGTGGTCACAGATGCCCTCTGTCCCATAATTTGGGGTGATCTTTCTTTGACTGGTGATATGCACATGAGCAGTTTCTTCTTTTCAGAATTTGCCACGGGGGAATTCTTGTAAGGATGCATTACACAGGATGTACCAACCAGATCTCACCTCAGCCAGGCCCAGAGTTAGCACCATCCTGATGCTCCATTCTGTGTCTGG
>JANRMJ010000066.1:43753903-43766012 GCA_025584955.1 Alethe diademata
AATTTGGGGTGATCTTTCTTTGACTGGTGATATGCACATGAGCAGTTTCTTCTTTACAGAATTTGCCACGGTGGAATTCTTGTAAGGATGCATTACACAGGATGTACCAACCAGATCTCACCTGTTACGGTGTGACTCATAAAACCAGCACATCACCTCAGCCAGGCCCAGAGTTAGCACCATCCTGATGCTCCATTCTGTGTCTGGCTTATTGCAAAGTTCTTCTGGCCTTAAGAGTGTTTGAGATGGTCAGCTGTGCTCTTTCAGTACTTACAGGACTGATTCTCTATGTTGAGACAAAAGATAACAGCAAACTTTGAGTCACATGCTGGCTGCCAGCACAAACACTTTCAGGATTCAGTTTTCAAATCTCCTGTTTGCCTTTGGCACCTCAGTGCATGAAAAGCTTCCAGGAGTTCCTCAGTCCTTAAGATCATTTTTCCTAGGAACATTCTTGACAAATGAAATCCCCAGCATGCTGCCTGTCCATGTGACTGCCAGTCAGTATGGAGAAACAGAGTAAAACACACACTAAATTGCACCATAATTTTCCAGGCACAGCTAAATGTTATAATGTATTTTTCCCCCAAAATATTTGTGTATACATTACAGTATTCACAGAACTGCAACACATCAGCTGTTGGCCAACTGAGTGTATCGTATCACTACCCACATCACACTTCAAAATCACAACTTTAGCCACCAGTATGAAGTTTGCCTACTTTAGACTTGTTAAGAAACAGCAAAATTGCTAGTAGTAAAACTGTTATTCATCCCAGAATGGATACATCTGGAATAGAATGCTGAACAGCACCAGCACGCATTCTTCTGCCTTGAAACCAACCAGAATGTTTTGACTGTGCCTATATCTTTGAAACATTCAAAACAGAGGGGCTGGAAATGGTCCCTGACTCTTCAGAAACCCCAGATTGTCTTCCAGTGGTTATGAAGTGGTTATGTACCAAGATGCTGACATTAATGAACTCGCTAATTTAGATGTAAGAGCTGTATGCCTCTGTAAATTCAGTATTCTAGATGAATAAATCATGCAAATCATATCTGAGTGTAAATGCACTTGTGTGCTGCCATGTGTGAAAGAGTGACCATTTGCTGTGGTCTATACATTTTTTTCTGGTTTGACTGCTCCCATAAAGGACAGAATATCTTCCCAGGCCCTTTTCTGGTTGCCAGATCCTGCTGGCTAGACTATTATAACAAACATTGTGGCCTTCATCTACAGTCCTTTAGATGATGATTGGGTGGAGGGACTCTCAACCCATTTCTCATTGACTTTTTGGGATTCCTGAAAGCTTCCGTGATGTTGGTGTTGTAGGACTGCAGCACCTGTAAATACAATGCTTGGCCAAGAGGGCATCTTAAATGAATTTAGCACCCACTAAACCCCTGAGCTTGGATTAGATTGAAGCTGTGACTTGCCAGCACATCAGTAAGACAGGGATGATCAGTTTACTGTGTGTTACTGGGGTGATTCTCTATCCAGACACCTTTAGTCAGCTTCTCTTTCAACCTCTGTGGCTCTTTTCTGACTGTTGGATGTTCATCCTGGATGATCCAGAAGATAAACTGCAGGCTTCCTTCCCAGCTGGCCATTCTGAATATCCAGGTATTCAGGTATCTAAGACTAGACAGATGAATTTCAGTATGCATGCTTGCCGTTACTTTCTGGGGATCCAGCTTAGTGATGTATAACCAAAATCAAGAGTACCTGGTCTCCTTAGCCCTGCCTGCTGCTTCCTTTCTGCTCACTGAGAACAGCAGCACATTTCTGGGATCTCAGAATTGTCTTCAACTGAGCCCCTGCTCAGGGTTGACTTCAACTTCAGTTTCCTCTTGCCTAGCTGCTTTAAAACACAGGTGCTACTCCATACCTTCCACTAGATCTATCCTTCATTCTTTTGTAACTTGACTATTGCAGCCTCTTCCCTTCTTGCATCATACATTGCTCACATTTATCTACAATACCACTTGCTCTCTGCTTTCCCAGTTAAGGACTTTGGCCCTATCTTCCCTCTCCTTGTGCCATTCTTCTTTGTTCACCCTTTGTCCATTCTTTCTTTGTACATCACACCTGACAAGTTTTTTTTGTTGTTGTTGTTTTTTTTTGATTTTTTTTTTTGCTCGGAGGTCATTATTGGCTTTTTATCTGCTAATTAGTGCCTGGGTAAAAGCAGAGGTACAGAATTAGGCTGCCTGCACATTTAAACAGTTCAAAAGTTCCATGCACATCTATGGTGCATAAGCAGTCTTCCAGATAATTCCTGGAATAGTTTGAGAATTAATATAGGACAAACTATTAATTCTTGGCAGTTTGGATATGGCCATCCTATTTCCAGGGCAAGTTTACCATTCCAGGGTGGATATGATTATACTGTGCCACCTGGTCTCAGGACCAGAGAAGGGGCTCAGGATATCTGTGGAGTGCTTCAGACTTCTGAAGGTCTTAAACAGTTGTAGATTTCTGCTGCAGAAAGCTAAAGTGCATAGTAAGAAGTAATTGAGATATGTAACAAAAATTGTCATTGTAATAGGTTTTCTCTTGGGACTCCCACTCCCACTGTGTTGCTTAATTACTGCTGCTTAATATCCCTGCTCTAAACAAGCTCTTGGTTCCCTCGAGATTATTTCAGTCACCTTTGCCAAAGTTTAATGGTCCAGGCAGTGACTATACTTTTCTAATCTAGTAATTACTCTGTAAAAAAGTTGAGTCTCCAGACTTTAAAAGTGAGTAGACATCTGCCTGCAAGTTGTCTTTTAATGAAGAAAGGAGGGATACTTTTCCGAAAGTTTCATCAGTGCTAAATTCAAAAATCATACTGCTGTTATAATCTCTTCTCAGATTTACCTTCTCCATGTGCAATTTAATTTATATATTTCACACAGATTCTCATTTGTCAAATCTGGTTTTGCACGTAAAATATTATTTAATTAAAATGTTGCCTATGAAAGAATGGCTAGATAACTAATCCTCATGAGAACAAGCCCCCAGAGTGAAAACTTCGAAACCATGTTAATATGTAGGAAAGAATCTGAGTGGCAAATTTTGTTACAACTAATTATGGAGACCAGCCATTTCTCTCTTGGTCATCACTAATTAGCATTAAAATGTCTTTACAAACACTTGAAGTATCAGACACTGCAGAGACCACAGAACTGTAAATACCTAGTGTTTTCCAGAGGGCCTTGGGTTTCAGAGACATGTGAATGATTGGGTAAAGGTGTCCTTTGGCAGCTAAAATATCCAGTCATCTACTGCTAAGGACAGAACATTGGGCTGGAATTCAGGAAACTTGGATTTATTTCCAAATCTGTGTCTACCTGATGGATCACTCTGGGCAGTCACTCTACCTTTTGTGCCTTTTTTTCTCTTTTGGAAAAGCAAGGCTGACCCTGAAACCTCATGATGAAAAGTGAAATATAATAAATAGCCATTTTTATTACTACTCAGAATATGTTACATAATCCTTTTTCTTTTTGATTTTTTTTTATAAATAAGGAATTTTGTGTCTATTTCACAAAGTAAATGTGATACCATAGTGAGAACAGCTGATTTTCTTCTGTTCCTTATTCTGCTTTAAACAAAGCCTGTGCCTTTGAAGACCAGCATATGGAATCAATCCTTCATTAGTACGGGTTAGTTTATGTATGAAAATTTGTAACAATTACTCTTTTATTACAGATTTCAGTTACTTGTTAGTACTTTTCAACTCTCTTTAGTCATCTACATAAGAAATAGTACTTGTATCTAAAGACTGCTCACTGTATTCAAAACGAAAGTTCTTATACTATATATAGCATTAATTAAGCTACAGAAGTAAAGTTAGAAGATTATTGATCACTGAAAATGATTTGCACTTCTGTGGAGAGGAAGGCTGAGATGAATCTGGGAAGTCTGTTGCAGTCTGGGCTCTCTGTATGGTCCATCTTCCTCTTCCTCCTGAGGCTGCAGAAGTGGAAGGCAAACTGAACTCTGGATTGTGACTGCTGAAGTGATTTATGCAAACGATGTGTCGGACATTGTCACCCTCTCATCTCGTCACAGTGCATAGGGCTGTTTCACTTGGAAAAGATCATCATATACAACCACTGACCCAGCAATGACAAGTCCAGCACTGAACCATGTCCCCAGGTGCCACAGCTGCATATCTTTTAAGTACCTCTAGAGATGATGGTTCAACCACTTCCCTGGGCAGGCCGTTTCAATGCTTGATAACTCTTTTGGTGAAGAAAATATTCCTAATATCCAATCTAAGCCTCTTCCGGTACAACTTGAGGGCAAGGGACTCTGTCAACCAGTTTCTTACACAGGCCAAAGTCTGCCCTACAGAAGTCCAAGTGAGCAGTTCTGCTGACTCTTCTTATTTCTCCAAGAATCTCTTACCATTTCATCGTAGCTGTGCCCAAGCCAGCCTCCAGCTCTCCCGTCACCTGCCAGTCCTTCTCTCTTCAGAAGCAACAGGTCCAGTGGGACACCTTCCCTTGTTGTCTGACTGCCTGTGCCAGGATGTTATCTTTCACTCACTCCAGGAAAGCCCTAGACTGTTTCCTCTCTGCTGTGTGCTATTTCCAGCACACATCTGGTAAGTTCCCCACGAGAAAAAGGACTGGCAATTGTGAGACTTATTGCAGCTTCTTAGAGAGCATTTCATCTGCCTGTTCACCTGGTTGGGTGGTCTATGACAGACTCTCACCAAGACATCTGCCTTGTTGGCCTTTCTCCTCTTTTATCTGTAAACACTGAACTTCGTCATCCTCACTATAAAGCTCCAGCTTTCTAACATACAGGGCTAACCTGCCACTTCTTCCTTGCATATCTCTTCTGAAGAGTTTATAGTCGTTTGTTGCAGAACCCTTAGGATCTGGATCCTTCAGAGGATCTGTCCCAAAACCTGAAGGACATCTTTTAAGTGGAAATGACTGCAGATTTCTTGTGATGACTCACAGACGAGAACTGAAAGGGAGGAGAGACTATATTTTTAATGTCCTGGCTCTAACCCATAAAAACTTTGAGGCTCAGGACAGAATGTCTCTCATCTAAAAGGCACAAGTTGAAAGTTTTTTGTAGTTTCTAAATGCATTTTTTTCTCTCCCACTCAGGATCTTTCCCCTTTATCGTCATCACCTTACCCTAGAATGTTTTCTTAGCCAGCAGCAAATCCTTAAGGCTTAGGCAGTGGAATGATTAATGGAATTTTTCAGAGAAATGTGAGAAGTGCAGGCACTTTTGTGTTTCCTATGTTTTGCTGTTTTCCAGATTAGAGTAGGTTCTGCTCTGCTCTGAAAGATGCAGCTGAGTTTGCCAAGGGAAAATCCACAGCCACATTTTGGCATTGTGCTGAGATGCAAGTTGCTGGAGTGCAGATTTTGATGTGTGTTACAGTGATGTCCAGGAGCCCTTGTTGCTGACCCAGGTGCTGTTGTAGGTGTTGCAGAGACTCAGCTCTTGTCACCTGGCTCTTCTCTGGTGGCTGTGCAACATCCTTTACATGTTACCCAAAACCTCATGTAACAAAACCTTTCCTTCCCCAAGTGCATTGGTGCCTGAAGCTTGTTTGGCACCATACAGGGTTACAGAGCAGAGCCTTGGGACTTCATGGCTCTTTCCCATGCGTGTGATATCTGGTTTTGAGTGAGGACCCTTTCTGAGAGAGAAGGATAGGAGTTCAAATATGTATTCTTGTACCTCCTGTTTCCTCCTGGCTGTGTCTAAGCAGCCATGGACTCATCCTTGCCAGCTGAGAAGGCAATGTCTATGTACTTCCAAGCATGAAGTCACAACTCCTGAATCCTCAGGGCACTCACATAGGTATTTATATTTTCCAGTAGTTCCTTTAGACCCAGGCAATGGCTTGTGCTCAAATTTATGCTTGTGCTTAAATGATCTGCTATCTATTTAATGTTTCATAAGCGTAGTAAGTTGCAATTACGCAGAAAACAAACAAACAAAAGGGACTTCTGAACTCAATAATTTGTGAAAATTAGGTCATTGTGGTGTTTGGAAGAACAAATAACATGGTAGATAAGGAGTTAAGTCTCTTCCCATGGAGGAGATCTGAGAAAAGAAATCTGGAAACTACTGATCCAAGACTGGCTGCCTGGGTCTTGCCTCATTGTGAAGAGAGGGCATTCACCTCAGGTGCTGGCTTCAGTACATTGGCTATTTCCCATAACAGATTGATCCAGGTTTTTCTCAGGATATGCACATAAGGTATTCATGTCAGAGATCTCCTTTTCAGTTAGAATAAACACCACAGGAAATCTCATAACACTCCAGCAAAATACTGCAAGTGACTATTTAAGAAAAGTGAGACCCAAACAAAACCAAATGAAAAACCAACCTTGCATGAAATGATGTATTTGAAACTTCTGTATTTAGCTATATTTTTGTGATAGCTAGCTACCTGCTCTCTTCGCGTCTTTAGACTTGCTAGTGTGTCTGTCAAAAGACACTGAAGACTCTATTGATTGATCCTTCTAACACAGCTGTCCATGAAAACAAGACAATCAAGTAGCCTTTAATTCACACCACTCAAGTTCAAATGAGATGTCCATTACAGCATATGAGAAAAAAAATACGGGGAGACTGAAGTCTCCTTTGACTAATATTTTTACTCTAATAGCTCTGGAAAATTCTGCAGGGAGCTATATGTTTCCATAGCATAGCAAAGTGATCAGGCATTACATATTAGAGCAGATGAAGCATGTTTCAGTGAGTCAGAAACCAGCTGACATGAAATAAATTCAGTCTGAGGCTAAAGAAAAGGTTTGGTTCTCCTGTTGGAAAGTGAAGGTTATTATTATTATCATTTTATCTAAGACCTTTTAAGAACTCAATATATTGTGAGTCACTTTCCTTATTTTGTGTTATTTTCCATTTTCATAGTACCTCCCTTCCTGATTTTTGCAAAGCAAGTTCCTAAGTACTGTGAGAAAGGCTGTGCTCCTAATGATAACACTGATGATGTTTTCAGAGCTGGAAGCTTAATGAGGAAACTTGTTATGCAGATTCAGAAGGATCAGATAAGCTTCTACTTCAATGGGATCAAAAATGGAGTTACATTTTACGAAAGCATTCAATATGTGTTTTTGGATTTTAGTCTATTTTAAGCACACATGGAGAGAGGTTCAGCTGAGATGAATCATGGTGAGGAGCTCTGCCAGTCTGTATCTGCTTAATACCTGCTGCTGCAAAGTTCTCCCAGTGCTTTTTAGATAATAATTCAGCACATGAAAAAACTTGGGACTAATTCAGTGGGATGAGTTAGATGATAATATATATATCAAGATGACTTATAATGTCTGCAGACAAAGATATCCGTTTCCTACTTGGTGTGAAGTAGTTAGAGGGCATAAAGGCAAACAAGTGAGGTAAAAAGGATGCATTGCCTAGAATCATGTTTGAGAAATAACATTAATGGAATTTTGTAGCATTCACAATTCAGGACTTATTTAATCAAGAATGACATATTTAATCAAGTTGAGATGGGTACACCTAACCAAGAGGGAATTCAAAATTTTTTAACAATTTTGGTATAGCTTTTACTTTATGATAGACAACATGACATGCACAATGCACCACACTCCACTTCCTTGTTTCTTGTATATTTTTTTTTTCATTTCATGTAAGTGACTGTTTCAGCAGTTTTAAAATCAGAATGGATAGCATTTGCCTGCAACAAAGATTATAGATTTTTCCTTTACTGCTTTAGACTGAATACTTTCAATTCTTCTAGCCACTAATTTCCTCTGTTAATGGGCTTTGCAGCAGATAGACAAGTCTATTATTTAGCAAACATGTTTGATTAGCAGCTAAGTAATTTCTGTCATTTTCCTAACACTCATGGTGTCTGCTTTCAGTACTATATATACACCCTTAAGCCATATTTTAGTATATATGCCAGACTTCCTGCTTTTTGTGGTACCCTATTTATTGCATAGTAATCTAGTTTATGATGGAAATGCAGGAATCCCAGCCAGGATTGATAACAAGATGGGTGCCCTGATTTACTGCAGTGTTCTGACTATTTGCATCCCTCTAGGCTTTTCATGGGCAGCAAATCCAAAACTCCATGTGGTCCACGAAGTTTGGACCTGAGCCAAAGAAGGTATTTTTTAATTCTGGCAGTGTGTGATACTGTGTAATCCTATGTATTAATAATAATGTTTGCTTATATAATAGGCTCTGCTTCATGAGCTATTATTTATGTCTACCTAGAGAGTTGTGATAATTCTATGGGGCTTTCACTGTAATTTTTATCAATTGCAATTTCCTGAGCCCAACAGAGGTTTTGATGTCATATCTTACCTGTGAACACACCTTATATTAATTCCTGTTTTCATTCTGGGCTTCAAATTCTAGTGCTTTTACTGAAGCAAAGTTCATGTATGCTATTGTGTTGCACATCGTAAGCTTTTACCTTGCTGACACACCAGAACAAAACATACAGGAAGGAACTTGAAGCTGTTCTCCTTTTAACCATGACTATAGAATTTTTCCTCCTTTCAGGAAGTACTTTGTGGCCATCTCATGAAAGGTACTATCTGTGTCACAACAATAGGCAGCTAAGGTATATGAGGAGCGTTTGATACATCTTTTGAAATTCTTGAGCTATTCTTAAAAGCAGATGTGCACCCAGTTTTTCAAAAGTGCTAAAGACAGAGGAAAGTATAATAAACCTTTATAATTCTTTTGTAACAAATTCAGTATTCTGTACATTATCAAATATATGCTGAAGACTAAATACAGAATAAGCCTAAAGGAAGGGATCAGAAGCTCTTTGTTTGGAGCTCTTGGGCAGGAAGGGCTGTCTGAGGCAGGGCTGGGGATAGGGCTGTAGGTGCTTGGAGATGGTGGGAGCCCTTGGCTCTGTCTGTCCCTTCATTGCCAGAAGGCAGAAATTGTGATTATTCAATAAGGAGGAACCTGCAGCTTGCATGGCCTCCCTCACATGCTGCTTTGTGTTACACCCACGCCCTTTCCAGCCATAACAAATCCACCCTATGACCATCCCAGCTCCTCCTACTGTGTTTTGCCCCAATATATTTTATAGTATTGCAATTTTTCCTATCTACCAATGGACTCTGATCTGCTGGTTACATTTTGGACAGAACCTAATGTGAGATGTGGGGTGATCTATACCAAAGCAAGCTTCCCTGATCCTCAGGAAGGTATATTTGGAGCCCAGAGCCAATGGAGCTGGTTTTATTTATCTTTTTGAAATAATTGAGAAGCTAATCACACAGAAAAGCACATCTGCTGTTCCTTTACTGCCAAAGACATTCAGGAGGTTGAGAAGACATTCGACATAGGAATGTATGTTCTATTGTGGAACTTACAGAGTTATTTTCATAAATATTTTAATTTACTATAATGGTAACATAACACCTTGGGGAACTGGCAGTACACATACATTAGTCCTCTAACTTGACTGGGCATATCTAAGGGGAGTAGCTGAGGAATTCAACCCAGCCAGTAGAAGATCAGAGGTATTGGTACGAATCAATATTTTTTTATAATGTAAAGCCATCAGATTGCATTTTGCTGTTAATGAAACATGTCCAGATATGTTTGATACAGTAATAGAAACCCAAAGTTTAATTCAGGGCCATTAAAAAAATTGCCATGTTCTTGTGTTGTCCTCATTTTACTGCTGTGCCCTACTTTTGTCTTTTTATCACTTTGATTTATTATTATTCTACAACCACTGTAATCTAAATAGAGACAAAAATACTGAATTTGTTCAAAAATCCCTCTTTTTTATTTTTCTACCAGAAAAGCTGGCAATAACTGCAAGAACACTCATCAGTTTTGTAACTTCTTTTGTAATTTGAAATGTCATCCAAAATAGTTTATTTTCAGAAGCGCGAGGGATTTGGAGAAAACTTCTGTTATTTTCTTCTCTCAAATGTAAGAAATTGAAAAGTGAAATAGAAAAAAGTTATTTTTGTTCAGTATAAAAATTAACTGTTGCAACCATCTTAACTACCTGGCAATAAATGTAGATATAAGATAGAAATAATTAAAATTTAGAAGCACTGTTAGCAATTTCATAAAAATAACATTTGTTAAATAAACAAGTTCTTTAAAATAACACTTTTGTATGACTGTAGGCAGAAAGTGACAGGGAGTAAGAATTTGTACCAGGGGAAGTTAAAAGACCTGGGCCATAAATGTAGTTCTGTTGTTAACAGGTGAAGATTAAGTTTTATTGCAATGTCTCCAGCTGAAAAAACAGAATATCAAATCCACACATAATTTGAAGAGCTTCAAGATCACAAATGGCACTGCCTAAATGATTAAAGGATGTTGGTATTGCTATACATCTTACGATGCGTGTTCTAGGGTGAAAACACACAGTGAAATTCTCTTTCCAAATTTCATCTGTTGAAGCTAGATCTAGCAAGGACCAGTATTGTGAAAAGACAGGGCTGATCTAGAAACTGAAGTTTTAGTTAATGTGTTGTTAAGTTACAAAAGGTGTTTTGAGATATCTACTTTCCTTCTGACTCAGTCTGAAAACTGGCACATAGCCCTAATTTTTCATTCTCACAGAAAGCTAAATTTGTAAGGTGAATCACATGATTCAGGAGCAAGAAATTGTTTATTAGAGACGGTGAATATTTCTTGAGATAGAGTTGGATGCTTCATAATAATTTAAATGCATTTACCCATGAAAGTATCTACAGTGCTTCTGCCTGACAGAATGGAGTGGAAAATACCTTTCCCTCTTCAAGCTCAATAATGTTTCATGGGAAGTGTTAGAAACTTCCTGTAATTTCAGTTTTCCCCACTGGGAACGATTTGCTGAACCTGGTGAAAAGGGAGACTCAGAAACCACAACAGCAACATGTGATGATGAACAAACATGACACCAAGTAGTTTGTGTCTAAACAGAGGTGAGGTAGCACAGATATATGCACCAAAGATGGTAATGGACAATATAGGAGAAATTAAAATGGAACAACAAAAAAAATCGAGTTACTTTTTATCTAATTAAAAAAAACCCTACCTAGGACAGTCAAGCTTGCAAGTGCAGCTTGGAGTTTGGGGACTGCCAGGTTGTTTGTAGACCTCTGGCTGACTGGAGCAGATGCCCTCAGATTTAAGCCTTCCCTTTGTTTTTGCTCACAACACAGGAAATGACTGGTATGTTCAGAGGCAAAATAACAATAGTCATTAAAATGGTGAAAAAAAATAGAATTGTGCTCCAAAAATATGGTTAATGTAAGTGAATGAGCTCTTTATCACAGAGGCCAAATTTTTCTAGCACGTTGTTTGTACAAACACTTCTCTATGAAGTCAAATGCCTAACTTGCATTAATTTTTCACTGCACTTTTAAAGATGTCAAATGAGAAAACAAAGGAGAATTTCGAAATATGCTATTCTTTAAATGTATTGCAGGGTTCTACTCTCCATAATGAAATTAAATGTCCAACTGTAGCTAGGAAGAAAGCAAATATTGTTTATCTCTTAAAAATAAAAACAGAAAATGAAACTGCTGTTTTGCTAAAGTCTAGGCCTTTACACTGAGAAAATAACAAGGCCTGTTTTGTTTCAACCCAGTTCCAAAAACTTTGAATTGGTTAGCTAATTGGAAACGCTTAAATTAAATGGTATTTCCTAGCAATTCCCAGGATGTTGTTTGGGAGTGCATTCTTCCCTGTGAGCCAAACTGCTCAGGGGACTATACAGCCCAGAACATAATGAAGAATTCCCCCCTGAACAATGTTGTGCTATATGCCCTGAGATGAGCATAAAAATGGAGAGTTTGATGAGCTGGCTTGCACTTAATCTCCTGAAAACCATTGCAATTTAACAGACTTAAAATGAAATCCTGTGCATCTGCCCTAGACTGAATTGGAAGCTTTCTTTTGCTCAGCTTTTGAAATGAAAATTTTCAGCATATTTGAAAAAAAGTATTGGAACTTTTTATTGTGTGCAAACATTTGGTTTTCTAGATCCTGTCTATGCAAAGGGCAGGTGCTGAAATACAGGTCTCCTGGACTGGAAGTTTGAAATTCGGTTGATGTAAGGTTGGCATGTGGTCTGAGCTATAGTGATCCTAAAAAGGGAGCAAAATGTCTGCTGAC